>CM029642.1:42270507-43487577 GCA_017311315.1 Dendrocalamus latiflorus | reverse complement strand
TTTTTAATACTCTCTTTCCCTTTGGCTATGTGGCCCTCACTCTCACATGGGTTTTGAGGCATCTCAAGTGTTGTTTGTAGCCATGGGGCAACACGTGCACTAGGAGTAAAACTTCCACTGGATGGATTAGTTTTAAACGAATTGAAACGAGATGTGGTTTTACCTCCTGTAGGTGCTGTACGGGAAGTGTAGGAAGATGATTTTGAAACCTTCATGTCCTCCTCGGTCTCATTGTGCGGAACGACCGAAGGGCCGTGCACACTTGTGTCATCAGCTGGTGCACCCCCGCGTAGATTGTGGTGTGCGAACATGGCACGCAGCTCCCGAAGGTTATTGTTGATGGTCGTACGCAACTGTTTGACCTCCACCCCGAGGGTGTTCAGTCCAGTCTGAACTTCCCTGAGCTCGTCGCGCACGCCATTGTCACCATTATGACGTTGTTTTTGTCGCATCTCGTGCAACCGAGTGTATTCAGTCCACGTAACCGGCGCCTCCAGATTAGGTGGATCCTCCTCGTGACCTGACATGGGAACGACTCACAAACAAGAAACGAGGTTATATCCGGGTTGTAAAACAAAAGCTCTTTTTATGCTTGCAACTCACTGTCCTGAAAACAAGGCAAGCTTACCGTTCCAAAGTGAATCAAGGACGGCAAATCGACAATTGTGACAGCGAACGATATCAACCCGGTAAATGTATAAGTGTAACCAAGAGCAAGGGTGTACACAAACGGGTGTCGGTGGAGCTTGGACAGTTATGTATTTTGTAGCAAGGGAAAACAATCAATTAATTTCAGAAATTGCACAGAATTGAATTGTAGTTCGTATCTAGCACTTAGCCTATGTTGCTGATCAACCAGGGATGGAAGAAGGCTAAAATAAGTGTATGGCAATGTATGGGTGTGGTAAATACAAGATAATTCAATCGAATGCAATCTGGAATTGAAGAACACAATGGTTGACCCAAAACATGAAAACTGAGGATTGCTGTCTACTGGACAGCACGTCGGTATTTCGGCCGTAACTTTTTGTCAGCTGCCTTTTTTTTCAATGATTCGTTTTTTCTCAGTTTCCTGATGGCTTTTTCTACAACTTTTGTTTTGGGGCCAAGTTTTGGAAACCGACCGAACAATTCGCACAGAATTCACAAGTGCCGACTGTTGCAGATTCAATTCAGAAATTTGGGTCAACTTTCACCGCATATATCTCTTAACTGCCTTTCTGGAATGACGTGAAATTTTACAGATAGATGGACAATGATGTTTTGAATCTAATGGCGGTAGTCTCATTCAAAAATAATCTCGGAATCAAAAGTTATGGCATTTTTGGTGCCGGCTGCAGAGAAAGGACAAATCAGCCGAATTGGAATTTGGGTTTGGGGTGGGGACTTTTTTTTTGTTTGGATTTTTAATGGAACTGATGTGACCACGCCACAAACACATACGACAATCGCGCCCAATATCAAGTTGAACTAAAGGTGAATTCGTTTCTTCAGGCTTCATATGTTACTGAGAATACTCCGCTACCTAATGCAAGTGATTTAATTGTGCTTAGGAATTTGGGAAAGGATGAAGGAAAGGGACATGGAGTCCTGGACATGCATGGAAGGAATAATGGAGGTCACCACGTCACTTTGGGACCAAGTCAAGCACGAATTCGAGTTGGACACGTTTTGGAATCAGACTCGGACTGCTGCAATGGTGCAAGTTTAAACGGACGTAACTTTCTCATACGGACTCCGTTTGGGACGTTCTTGGACTTGATGGAAAGCTTATCAAGTCTACTTTCTAAAGGATTCAACCCCATCTTCAAATTCTATCCGAGACAGCCGCAATCATCAAAAGAGTTCGTGTTGGTCACGTACTGGAATCAGATTCGGACTGCTACAATGGTGCAAGTTGAAACGAACGTAACTTTCTCATACAGACTCCGTTTGGGACGTTCTTGTACTTCATGGAAAGCTTATGAAGTCTACTTTCCAAAGGATCCAACCTCATCTTCAAATTCCATACGAGCCGGCTGCAATCATCAAAATAATCCACATTAGTTTTTGAGTCCGAGTCAAAAGGGTGCTGCGCCACCACCAATTGGGCCCATGGGCCTTGTAACCCTAGAGCATGCACTTTGGACGCCCCTCCTGGTTGTTCACCCTATAAAGGAGCCGCCGCCTCCCTTGTTAGGACTTGGATTTTGTTGAGTTTAGGTTTAGCTATTATGCAAACTTCTGTTCTTCAGTTGTGTCGGACGACCACCTGTCAAGACAGCCTTCGGAATCCCACCTTTTGATCTTCATATCAATATTTGCAATTTCAGATTGCTTGTTATCTTGTTCTTGCGTGTTCTTCGGTTGCATGCAGGAATAGACCTTCGTGGTCAGATCAACCGCGTTCTTGGCACGGTTGATAACAACTTGGAGTGTGGTTCAGCGATTGCTAAGGCGCAAGCGGCGTCGTTCGGTTGTAGTCGGATCGTGAGAGTCACCTCCGCCAAAATCGATAGTTATCATCCTATCGGAAGATCGGGACCCATCGCCTCATCAGGAACAAAGATATGACCAGCAACTAGACAATGCTAAGACGGACACAAATTCAATTTAGCAAAACAAAACTAACAGATTGAAAGGCACAACGAGGTTTGGACAGCGGAATTTAACTCTTTTTGTGGGGCAATTTTTTTTCTAGACTATAGGAAAGAAAAACCAATCTACTAACTACGGGTAAAGAAATTCTCACCGAGTAAACCTAGAATCTGATACCACATGATACGGGAAGGGGTCCCGATCTTCTCGGTGAGGAAACGTGGATAGTTGATGCGAAGTGGACGATGTCGCTAGTTGAACACTCGTGCCAATGCACGAACCCTCAACTCTTCGGAATACGCCCAAAACACACCGGATAATTGTTCGTCGCGAGACCACAAACGACGAACGCCAAGTCCCCAATTCCCAATGGAACGACGGCTTGACCTTGAATTGCAGAACGAACAATGGATCGCCTAATTCTCTCTCAAAGTCCTCGCATGAACTCTGGTGTTGAAAGAACAAGCAATAGCTATGTTTCAATCTTATGCATAAAGTTGGTCCCCTTCTAAAGGCTGCCAACACAAGGCTTATATAGCCCATTGGGACGTCCATATGGTCCCCAAACCAATTACAACTCAACCCTATATGGTTTTGGATGCGAACTCTCACAAAAAGAAAACTATATTTTTCACCCGTCATATTGTTTCGGTCATAACATTTTATCCGTGAAGAATTTGAAGGTGGCACCAGATCCATTGCGTAGCCCTTGAAATTATCTTTCCAACGAGTACAAGAACACCAGAATCGGACTGCGTTTGTGAAAGTTATAGCCTTTTTAGTAACTGCCTGTCAGGCTGTCCCGAACCGAATCCGAATTGAATTCTGAGTTGAATCCGAGTTTGAATTGGATTGAGCACGTGGGAAGTCCGAATTTAGCTTGAAAATCTTATCCAAAACTTGTAGTTTAAGTCCTTGGCCTTCTCCCCTTTTGCTCTCCCACTGCATGGGCTTCTTTCCTCCTTGATGAGCTGCATGGGTTGCTTGGCTTTCTTCTTTCCATTCCCATGGGCTTTGAGCTTTTTGTTCTTGGTAGCAAATATGATTAACCTCCTTGTGCTTCTCCATTGCTTTGGCCCCGGACTCATCATAATATTCAAATTAATCATGTGCATATCCGCATCATCCTCCCCTTCATCAAGAAAAGCCGTCCTCGGCTTTTGGTAGCCTGAAATTGTACTAAGCAAAGAATACAACGTATATGCATGGTATATATATTTGTCATCAACACTTCTTTTGCTTAGCATATCAAGAACATCTGAAGGCGTAGTAGATATAAAGAAAAACACATACGCATGGTATATGTATGAATCAATTATTGTGTCATTCTCGTTGTTCCACACAAACCAGTTAATATAACGACAACCATAAGATGTATACATTGCAATATTGTCTTTCATATCATTCCCCCTCCCATGAGAAAAAGTCGTCCTCGACTTTGCTAAGCACATGGACAAGTCATTAATGAGCCAAACCAAATTAAGTTGTTCAAATATGGGGGAGAAAATTTTTAGTTCCTTCCATGCTTCAACTGCGCTACTCTGATTATTTGTACATGATTGTACATTAAAGGATGAATAAGTAGGCTTAAGAAATCTCTTAAAACATGAATCACTATTGTTGAAACTCATCTCATTATGATCATGATATGGCACAAAAGTTTGTTTATCCAAAATATGCAATTCCATTCAGCAAGCTTATCACATGTAATGCATATTCGGTAAACATAAAATTTATCATCTGTACCATAATTTCCAATCAAATTGAACTTATATGTATATGCATAGGTACTAACTAGTGATTTTAAACACGAAATTTCAGCAACATTCTCAATCACACTAGATAGCTCTCTAGGATCATCAAACATGATATAGCACAAAGAATCACTAGGAGATATTCGAGTAAGAACTTCCTTATGAGTAATCAATTCCACATTATGTAAACTGAGCAAAGAAATTTCAGAACATGGAATTTTCATTCGCACATATGAGTTCTCACAAGTACTCACCGTTCCACAATTAATTCCAGCGCCAATATTGTTTCCTTTATTGTTCTCCTCAGTTGATATAGGTGTTGTAGGTATGAAATCATCATGATCTAACAACGGGGCAGCAATTACTTCATCTTCAACCGTGGTTATCTCCTCATCGTTGACTTCCAATGATGCCGGTTGTTAAATGTTTAACTTCTCATCTTCAATGTCAACCTGCACAATGTGAGAAACAACACTAGAAGTAGACATTAATGTGTTAGTGTCAAAATCATCCTCACTTTGTCCATCATCTACCTCTTTCTTCTCTTTTGGTGTTTCTCTCACACTCTCAATTGGGATGCTTTCAAATTCACATATGGTGGAATCACACACCTCACTCTTTAATACTCTCTTTCCCTTTGGCTATGTGGCTCTCACTCTCACATGGGTTTTGAGGCATCTCAAGTGTTGTTTGTAGCCACGGGGCAGCACGTGCACTAGGAGTAAAACTTCCACTGGATGGATTAGATTTAAACGAATTGAAACGAGATGTGGTTTTACCTCCTGTAGGTGCTGTACGGGAAGTGTAGGAAGATGATTTTGAAACCTTCATGTCCTCCTCGGTCTCATTGTGCAGAACGACCGAAGGGCCGTGCACACTTGTGTCATCAGCTGGTGCACCCCCACGTAGATTGTGGTGTGCGAACATGGCACGCAGCTCCCGAAGGTTATTGTTGATGGTCGTACGCAACTGTTTGACCTCCACCCCGAGGGTGTTCAGTCCAGTCTGAACTTCCCTGAGCTCGTCGCGCACACAATTGTCACCATTATGACGTTGTTTTTGTCGCATCTCGTGCAACCGAGTGTATTCAGTCCACGTAACCGGCGCCTCCAGATTAGGTGGATCCTCCTCGTGACCTGACATGGGAACGACTCACAAACAAGAAACGAGGTTATATCCGGGTTAGTAAAACAAAAGCTCTCTTTATGCTTGCAACTCACTGTCCTGAAAACAAGGCAAGCTTACCGTTCCAAAGTGAATCAAGGACGGCAAATCGACAATTGTGACAGCGAACGATATCAACCCGGTAAATGTATAAGCGTAACCAAGAGCAAGGGTGTACACAAACGGGTGTCGGTGGAGCTTGGACAGTTATGTATTTTGTAGCAAGGGAAAACAATCAATTAATTTCAGAAATTGCACAGAATTGAATTGTAGTTCGTATCTAGCACTTAGCCTATGTTGCTGATCAACCAGGGATGGAAGAAGGCTAAAATAAGTGTATGGCAATGTATGGGTGTGGTAAATACAAGATAATTCAATCCAATGCAATCTGGAATTGAAGAACACAATGGTTGACCCAAAACATGAAAACTGAGGATTGCTGTCTACTGGACAGCACGTCGGTATTTCGGCCGTAACTTTTTGTCAGCTGCCTTTTTTTTTCAATGATTCGTTTTTTCTCAGTTTCCTGATGGCTTTTTCTACAACCTTTGTTTTGGGGCCAAGTTTTGGAAACCGACCAAACAATTCGCACAAAATTCACAAGTGCCGACTGTTGCAGATTCAATTCAGAAATTTGGGTCAACTTTCACCGCATATATCTCTTAACTGCCTTTCTGGAATGACGTGAAATTTTACAGATAGATGGACAATGAAGTTTTGAATCTAATGGCGGTAGTCTCATTCAAACATAATCTCGGAATCAAAAGTTATGGCGTTTTTGGTGGCGGCTGCAGAGAAAGGACAAATCTGCCGAATTGGAATTAGGGTTTGGGGTGGGGAATTTTTTTTGTTTGGATTTTTCATGGAACAAAGATATGACCAGCAACTAGACAATGCTAAGACGGACACAAATTCAATTTAGTAAACCAAAACTAACAGATTGAAAGGCACAACGGGGTTTGGACAGCGGAAATTAACTCTTTTTGTGGGGCAATTTTTTTTCTAGACTATAGGAAAGAAAAACCAATCTACTAACTACGGGTAAACAAATTCTCACCGAGTAAACCTAGAATATGATACCACATGATACGGGAAGGGGTCCCGATCTTCTCGGTGAGGAAACGTGGATAGTTGATGCGAAGTAGACGATGTCGCTAGTTGAACACTCGCGCCAATGCACGAACCCTCAACTCTTCGGAATACGCCCAAAACACACCGGATAATTGTTCGTCGCGAGACCACAAACGACGAACGCCAAGTCCCCAATTCCCAATGGAACGACGGCTTGACCTTGAATTGCAGAACGAACAATGGATCGCCTAATTCTCTCTCAAAGTCCTCGCATGAACTCTGGTGTTGAAAGAACAAGCAATAGCTATGTTTCAATCTTATGCATAAAGTTGGTCCCCTTCTAAAGGCTGCCAATACAAGGCTTATATAGCCCATTGGGACGTACATATGGTCCCCAAACCAATTACAACTCAACCCTATATGGTTTTGGATGCGAACTCTCACAAAAAGAAAACTATATTTTTCACCCGTCATATTGTTTCGGTCATAACTTTTTATCCGTGAAGAATTTGAAGGTGGGACCAGATCCATTGCGTAGCCCTTGAAATTATCTTTCCAACGAGTACAAGAACACCTGAATCGGACTGCGTTTGTGAAAGTTATAGCCTTTTTAGTAACTGCCTGTCAGGCTGTCCCGAACCGAATCCGAATTGAATTCTGAGTTGAATCCGAGTTTGAATTGGATTGAGCACGTGGGAAGTCCGAATTTAGCTTGACAATCTTATCCAAAACTTGTAGTTGAAGTCCTTGGCCTTCTCCCCTTTTGCTCTCCCACTGCATGGGCTTCTTTCCTCCTTGATGAGCTGCATGGGTTGCTTGGCTTTCTTCTTTCCATTCCCATGGGCTTTGAGCTTTTTGTTCTTGGTAGCAAATATGATTAACCTCCTTGTGCTTCTCCATTGCTTTGGCCCCGGACTCATCATAATATTCAAATTAATCATGTGCATATCCGCATCATCCTCCCCTTCATCAAGAAAAGCCGTCCTCGGCTTCTGTAGCCTGAAATTGTACTAAGCAAAGAATACAACGTATATGCATGGTATATATATTTGTCATCAACACTTCTTTTGCTTAGCATATCAAGAACATCTGAAGGCGTAGTAGATATAAAGAAAAACACATACTCATGGTATATGTATGAATCAATTATTGTGTCATTCTCGTTATTCCACACAAACCAGTTAATATAACGACAACCATAAGATGTATACATTGCAATATTGTCTTTCATATCATTCCCCCTCCCATGAGAAAAAGTCGTCCTCGACTTTGCTAAGCACATGGACAAGTCATTAATGAGCCAAACCAAATTAAGTTGTTCAAATATGGGGAGAAAATTTTTAGTTCCTTCCATGCTTCAACTGCGCTACTCTGATTATTTGTACATGATTGTACATTAAAGGATGAATAAGTAGGCTTAAGAAATCTTTTAAAACATGAATCACTATTGTTGAAACTCATCTCATTATGATCATGATATGGCACAAAAGTTTGTTTATCCAAAATATGCAATTCCATTCAGCAAGCTTATCACATGTAATGCATATTCGGTAAACATAAAATTTATCATCTGTACCATAATTTCCAATCAAATTGAACTTATATGTATATGCATAGGTACTAACTAGTGATTTTAAACACGAAATTTCAGCAACATTCTCAATCACACTAGATAGCTCTCTAGGATCATCAAACATGATATAGCACAAAGAATCACTAGGAGATATTCGAGTAAGAACTTCCTTATGAGTAATCAATTCCACATTATGTAAACTGAGCAAAGAAATTTCAGAACATGGAATTTTCATTCGCACATATGAGTTCTCACAAGTACTCACCGTTCCACAATTAATTCCAGCGCCAATATTGTTTCCTTTATTGTTCTCCTCAGTTGATATAGGTGTTGTAGGTATTAAATCATCATGATCTAACAACGGGGCAGCAATTACTTCATCTTCAACCGTGGTTATCTCCTCATCGTTGACTTCCAATGATGCCGGTTGTTGAATGTTTAAATTCTCATCTTCAATGTCAACCTGCACAATGTGAGAAACAACACTAGAAGTAGACATTAATGTGTTAGTGTCAAAATCATCCTCACTTTGTCCATCATCTACCTCTTTCTTCTCTTTTGGTGTTTCTCTCACACTCTCAATTGGGATGCTTTCAAATTCACATATGGTGGAATCACACACCTCACTCTTTAATACTCTCTTTCCCTTTGGCAATGTGGCTCTCACTCTCACATGGGTTTTGAGGCATCTCAAGTGTTGTTTGTAGCCACGGTGCAGCACGTGCACTAGGAGTAAAACTTCCACTGGATGGATTAGTTTTAAACGAATTGAAACGAGATGTGGTTTTACTTCCTGTAGGTGCTGTACGGGAAGTGTAGGAAGATGATTTTGAAACCTTCATGTCCTCCTCGGTCTCATTGTGCAGAACGACCGAAGGGCCGTGCACACTTGTGTCATCAGCTGGTGCACCCCCAAGTAGATTGTGGTGTGCGAACATGGCACGCAGCTCCCGAAGGTAATTGTTGATGGTCGTACGCAACTGTTTGACCTCCACCCCGAGGGTGTTCAGTCCAGTCTGAACTTCCCTGAGCTCGTCGCGCACGCCATTGTCACCATTATGACGTTGTTTTTGTCGCATCTCGTGCAACCGAGTGTATTCAGTCCACGTAACCGGCGCCTCCAGATTAGGTGGATCCTCCTCGTGACCTGACATGGGAACGACTCACAAACAAGAAACGAGGTTATATCCGGGTTAGTAAAACAAAAGCTCTCTTTATGCTTGCAACTCACTGTCCTGAAAACAAGGCAAGCTTACCGTTCCAAAGTGAATCAAGGACGGCAAATCGACAATTGTGACAGCGAACGATATCAACCCGGTAAATGTATAAGCGTAACCAAGAGCAAGGTTGTACACAAACGGGTGTCGGTGGAGCTTGGACAGTTATGTATTTTGTAGCAAGGGAAAATGATGTGACCACGCCACAAACACATACGACAATCGCGCCCAATATCAAGATTGAACTAAAGGTGAATTCGTTTCTTCAGCCTTCATATGTTACTGGGAATAGACCACTACCTAATGCAAGTGATTTAATTGTGCTTAGGAATTTGGGAAAGGATGAAGGAAAGGGACATGGAGTCCTGGACATGCATGGAAGGAATAATGGAGGTCATCACGTCACTTTGGGACCAAGTCAAGCACGAATTCGAGTTGGACACGTTTTGGAATCAGACTCGGACTGCTGCAATGGTGCAAGTTTAAACGGACGTAACTTTCTCATACGGACTCCGTTTGGGACGTTCTTGGACTTCATGGAAAGCTTATCAAGTCTACTTTCTAAAGGATTCAACCCCATCTTCAAATTCTATCCGAGACAGCCGCAATCATCAAAAGAGTCCGTGTTGGTCACGTACTGGAATCAGATTCGGACTGCTGCAATGGTGCACGTTGAAACGAACGTAACTTTCTCATACGGACTCCGTTTGGGACGTTCTTGTACGTCATGGAAAGCTTATGAAGTCTACTTTCCAACGGATCCAACTTCATCTTCAAATTTCATACGGGCCGGCTGCAATCATAAAAACAATCCACGTTGGTTTTTGAGTCCGAGTCAAAAGGGTGCTGCGCCACCACCAATTGGGCCCATGGGCCTTGTAACCCTAGAGCATGCACTTTGGACGCCCCTCCTGGTTGTTCTCCCTATAAAGGAGCCGCCGCCTCCGTTGCTAAGACTTGGATTTCGTTGAGTTTAGATTTAGCTATTATGCAAACTTCTGTTCTTCAGTTGTGTCGGACAACCACCTGTCAAGACAGCCTTCGGAATCCCTCCTTTTGATCTTCATATCAATATTTGCAATTTCAGATTGCTTGTTATCTTGTTCTTGCGTGTTCTTCGATTGCATGCAGGAATAGACCTTCGTGGTCAGGTCAACCGCGTTCTTGGCACGGTTGATAGCAACTTGGAGTGTGGTTCAGCGATTGCTAAGGCGCAAGCGACGTCGTTCGGTTGTAGTCGGATCGCAAGGGTCACCTCCGCCAAAATCGATAGTTATCATCCTATCGGAAGATCGGGACACCATCGCCTCATCAGTTGGTATCAGAGCTTCAGTTGACCGGTAGGAATTTTTTGTATCCCTAGTTAGTAGATTGATTTTTATTTTCCCATAGTCCAGAAAAATTGCCCCACAAAAAGAGTTAATTTCCGCTGTCCAAACCCCGTTGTGCCTTTCAATCTGTTAGTTTTGGTTTGCTAAATTGAATTTGTGTCCGTTTTAGCTTTGTCTAGTTGCTGGTCATATCCTTGATTCCATAAAAAAATCCCAACAAAAAATCCCCACCCCAAACCCTAATTTCCAATTTCGGCTGATCTGTCCTTTCTCTGCAGCCGCCACCAAAAACGCCATATCTTTTGATTCCGAGATTATTTTTGAGTGAGACCACCGCCATTAGATTCAAAAATTTATCATTCATCTATCTGTAAAATTTCACGTGTTTCCAGCAAGGAAGTTAAGAGATATCTGCGGTGCAAGTTGACCTAAAATTCCAGATTGAATCTGCAACAATCGGCACTTGTGAATTTTGTGTGAATTGTTCCGTCGGTTTCCAGAACATGGCCACAAAAGAAAAGTTGTAGAAAAAGCCGTCAGGAAAAGGAGAAAAAAAGAATCATTGAAAAATAGGCAACTGACAAAAAGTTACGGCCGAAATACCGACGTGCTGTCCAGTGGACAGAAATCTTCAATTTTCAAGTTTGGGATCAATCCTTGTGTTCTTCAATTCCAAATTGCATTCAATTGAATTATCTTGTATTTACCACTCTCATACATTGTCATACACTTGTTTTGGCCTTCTCCTATTCTTGTTTGATCAGCAACATAGGCTAAGTGCTAGGTACGAACTATAATTCAATTCTGTGCAATTTCTGAAATTAATTGATTGTTCTCCATTGCTACATATCTAGCCTTCCAAGCTACACCTTTTACTAACCGAGCAGATCACGTCGAACCGACCCTTGCAATCGCTATACACATCACTTGAGTCAAGTTATCACGAACCAGCCACCGGTTACACCACCTGTTTTGCATTGGTAAGAACTTGTAAGAGCTTGGTAAGAGTTTGAGAGATGTGTGACTTGTGAAGCTCCACCTCCTAGTAGTTTATAGGGACTTACATAATTCTTGTGTATTTCCTTGTTTTCTACTAACCATGACAGGTTCAAGATCACATTGTAGCAATTTTTGTGAGACCAACAACTTGTTGGATCGTATTAATATGACCCTCACCACCATCAACAACAGAATTGAGGGCTCCAATGATCGCGACCGTTGTCGACTTCGACATAATCGACAAGGTACAGGTAGGTTAACAAGAGAGGTATGTGATGATGATGCCAAGTTTACAATTCCTCCATTTGCTGGTAGATATGACCCTGAAGCTTATCTTGAATGGGAAATACAATTAGATCAAAATTTTCTGTGCTATGATTTTCCTGATGATAAAAGAGTTAGGGCTGCTACTAGTGAATTCACTGATTTCGCATTATTTTGGTGGAGGAAACAATGTAGACTACCACATGTACCTAAAACTTGGAATGCTTTGAAACGAATCATGAGATCTACATTTGTTCCTTCATATTATTCACGTGACTTGTTAAAAAGATTGCAACGTTTAGAACAAGGTAGGAAAACTGTAAGTGAATACTATGAAGAATTGAAAGCTCTTTTGTTGCGTTGCGATTTAGAGGAACATGTAGAAGGTATAGAGAATAGATTCTTAGGTGGGCTTAATCAAGAAATTAAGAACATTCTCGTCCACAAAGAATATAATTCTCTCTATGATTTGTTTATACTTGCTTGTAAGGTTGAAAGTCAAATTGAGAAAGAATTGAGAATAGTTGATAATAGGACACATGAGAGCAAACCTGTGGTTGTGCCTTTTTCTGTAACTAACAGTTTGCAGCAAGTTGAAAACCATGCTGAAGAGAAGAATGAGTTACTTGAGCTACCAACTCCATTACTTGAGAAGGAAGATGAGGAGATGGATGTACCTACATCATCTGAGGGGAGCCAAAAAGATAAAGATCATGGTGCTATCATCACTCACGGTGAGTATGCTTGTGAAGAACAACAATTATATACTGTTCATGCTATTTTAGAGCAAAACTTAGTGGAAAACAATTCTGACACGCCCATATTTCAAGTAGAGAATTTACACTGCATTGATTTTGATGAGGACATCCTTTCCATGCATATAACCATGCCGACTCCATATCAAACTGAAACTATGATACAAGGACCAATGACTAGAGCGCGAGCACGTCAACTTAACCATCAGGTGAATGCGTTCCTAAGTTTGCATACAAATGTTTCAAAGAATGGAATACTACTTAATTCCTGTGATGATTTAATTGTCCTTAGGAACCATGGGGAAGAACCACATGAGCTCAAGTATAGAAGTGGAACCGTCAAGCGCAAACCAAGTCCTGTTCACGAGTTTGACTCGGATTCGGCCTTGTTGACAGCGCCTACTTCAAACGGCCTTAACTTTTGATCCAGAAGGTTTCTTGAAGCCTTCAAATTCAAGTGATGCCAACTGTATCTTTCTCTCATCCGTATAGTGATGCATACGGAATATTTTGTCAACCTTCAATTCCCAAGTGAGATACTCCTTGGGATCAGTTCCACCTACAAACTTGGGCACGGAAAACTTGATCTTGCCCAATCCATCATCTTCATTGCGTGGACGATGATGACAATGGTCATTGTAATGCAAGGCAAAATCACCATCTGATGGAGACGAGGTGCCCGATCTTTCGATGAGATTGATAACTATCGATTTTGGTGGAGGCGACTCTCACGATCCGACTACAACCGTACGACAACGCTTGCGCCTTAGCAATCGCTGAACCAACTCCGAAGTGTTATTGACCACGCTGGAGGCGCGATCAACCTGAACACGAAGTTCAATCCCTGTGAGCAATCGAGGAACTAGCATGAATAAGACGAAGGCAATCTGATATTGCAAATATGAATGAAGCATAAATTGTATTGCGAATGACAGGTGGTCGCCGACACAACTGAAGAACAAAGTTTGCGCAATGGCTAAACCTAAACTCAACGAAATCCAAGTCTTAGCAACGGAGGCGGCGGCCCCTTTATAGGGAGAACGACCAGGGGGGCGTCCAAGGGCACGCCCTAGGGTTACAAGGCCCATGGGCCCAAGTGGAGGTGGCGCAGCACCCTTTTTGACTCGGACTTAGAAACCAATGTGGAGTATTTTGATGATTGCGGCCGACTCAGATGGAATTTGAAGATGAGGTCAGATCCGTTGGAAAATAGACTTCCTAAGCTTTCCATGAAGTACAAGAACGTCCCAATCGGAGTCCGTATGAGGAAGTTATGCCCGTTTGAACTTGGTACCATCGCAGCAGTCCGAATCTGATTCCAGAACATGTCCAACTCGAATTCTTGTTTGGCTTGGCCCCAAAGTGACGTGGTGAACTCCATTATTCCATCCAGGCATGTCCATGACTCCACGTCCCTCTCCTTCATCCTTTCCCAGGTTCCTAAGCACAATTAAATCACTTGCATTAGGTAGCGGTCTATTCTCAGTAATATATGAACCTAGGAATGAATTCACCTAGTAATTAAGTTAACGAGCACGAGCTCGAGTGAGTGGTCCTTGTTACACTTGCTATGGCTGAGTTGTATCCATGGAAGGGATGTCCTCATCATCCTCCCCTTCTTGCATTTGAGTCGTCCCCTTCTCCCAAGTAGGGCTTTAAATCTGCAATGTTAAAAGTGGGACTCACAGCAAAATCTGCAGGCAGTTGAAGCTTGTATGCATTATCATTAATCTTTTCTAACACCTTGAAAGGACCATCAGCTCTTGGCATCAATTTCGATTTTCTCAATTCAGGGAACCTATCTTTTCTTAAATGCAACCAAACAAGATCCCCAGGTTCAAAAGGTAAACGTTTCCTCCCCAGACTACCAGCAAGTTTATATTTAGCATTCATGCGTTCTATATTCTCCTTAGTTGTCTCATGCATTTTTAAAATCAATTCAGCACGCTGTTTAGCATCAGGGTTCAATTTCTCCGAAGATGGAAGAAGCATTAAATCAATAGGAGCACGAGGCACAAAACCATAAACAACTTCAAAAGGGCACATCTTTGTAGTAGAATGCAATGAACGATTGTAAGCAAACTCAACATGAGGCAAGCATGCTTCCCACATTTTTAAATTCTTTTTCAACATAGCCCTAAGCATGGTAGATAAAGTTCTATTCACAACCTCAGTTTGTCCATCAGTTTAAGGATGACAAGTAGCAGAAAATAACAGCTTAGTCCCCAATTTAGCCCATAGAGTTCTCCAAAAATGGCTAAGGAATTTAGTATCACGATCTGAAACTATAGTATTGGGCACACCATGCAAGCGAATAACTTCACGAAAGAATAAATCAGCAATATGGGTAGCATCATCGCTCTTATGACATGGTATAAAATGGGCCATCTTAGAAAATCTATCAACAACCACAAATATACTATCCCTCCCCTTCTTGGTCCTAGGCAATCCTAAAACAAAGTCCATCGAAATATCTTCCCACGGAACGCTAGGAACGGGTAAAGGCATATATAAACCATGAGGATTAAGTCGTGACTTAGCTCTTTGACATGTAGTGCAGCGAGCAACGTAGCACTCGACGTCCCGTCTCATTTTTGGCCAAAAGAAATGATCAGCAAGTATGTCCTCCGTTTTCTTCACACCAAAATGTCCCATCAACCCGCCTCCATGTGCTTCCTGTAACAACAACAGACGAACGGAACCAGCAGGAATGCACAACTTGTTGGCTCTAAACACAAACTCATCATTAATGACAAACTTATTCCACATTTTCCCTTCTTTACAATTCAACAGGATTTCCGCAAAATCAGCATCGTGCACATATTGCTCTTTAACAGTCTCTAATCCAAAAATTTTGAAGTCAAGTTGTGAAAGCATGGCATATCTCCTAGACAAAGCATCAGCAATAACATTCTCCTTTCCCTTCTTGTGTTTTATGACATAGGGGAAAGACTCAATAAATTCAACCCACTTTGCATGTCTACGGTTCAGATTACCTTGACTTCGAATATGCTTTAAAGATTCATGATCAGAATGTATAACAAATTCTTTGGGCCATAAATAATGTTGCCAAGTTTCTAAGGTTCGAAAAAGGGCATATAACTCCTTATCATAAGTAGAATAGTTCAAACTAGGCCCACTCAATTTCTCACTAAAATATGCTATAGGTTTGCCTTCTTGTAACAACACACCACCTAAACCAATTCCGCTTGCATCACATTCTAGTTCAAAAGTCTTATTGAAATCAGGGAGTTGGAGTAAAGGTGCATGTGTTAACTTATCTTTCAGTGTGGTGAAGGCGTTCTCCTGTGCGGCACCCCAAACAAATGTCACGCCCTTCTTGGTAAGCTCATTCAATGGTGCGGCGATGGTGCTGAAATCCTTCACAAAGCGGCGGTAGAACCCAGCAAGTCCTATAAAGCTCCGCACCCGTGTGACCGTGTTAGGAGTCGGCCAACTCTGTATTGCTTCAACCTTTGCTTGATCAACTTCAATTCCCTGTGGAGTGACAACATAGCCAAGAAACGACACTCGATCGGTGCAAAAGGTGCACTTCTCAAGATTACCAAATAGGCGTGCACCACGTAGAGCATTAAAAACAACACGCAAATGGTCAAGATGTTCCTCTAATGATTTACTATATATCAGTATATCATCAAAATAAACCACCACAAATCTACCAATGAAAGCACGCAAAACCTCGTTCATTAGTCTCATGAAGGTACTAGGTGCATTAGTTAAACCAAAAGGCATTACTAACCACTCATATAACCCGAACTTAGTTTTAAATGCCGTTTTCCATTCATCGCCTAATTTCATGCGGATTTGATGATAGCCACTACGCAAATCAACCTTGGAAAAGACAACAGAGCCACTCAATTCATCAAGCATATCATCTAACCTAGGAATAGGATGACGATACCTAATGGTGATATTATTGATTGCTCTACAATCCACACACATGCGCCATGATCCATCTTTCTTTGGTACTAAAATGACCGGAACAGCACAAGGGCTAAGAGATTCGCGCACATACCCTTTATTTTCTTGGACTTGGCGCTGAATTTCTTTAGTTTCTTCTGGATTGGTCCTGTATGGTGCTCGGTTGGGCAATGATGCACCAGGGATTAAATCAATTTGATGCTCAATCCCACGAAGCGGTGGCAGCCCCGGTGGTATGTCTTTTGGAAAGACATCTTTGTACTCCTGCAAAATGTTAGTGACCACAGGTGGCAAAGAAGAAGGTATATCCTCAAATGAAAACAAAGCTTCTTTGCAAATCAATGCATAGCAAACAGAATTACTAGCATCAAGTTCAGTCATATTAGATTTAGTAGCAAGGAAACAAGCACCTTTCAATTTAATTTCTTTATTCTTGTCATGAACAGATTTAGGTTCTTTCTTTTTATGTTGCTCAAGCACTTTTGCTACAATCTGATTTTCGCTCTCAGTATTCTCCTGACTTTTCTCTCTTCTAGCTCTAGCAAGGTCATCTTTAACAATTTGTTCAGGAGTCATAGGATGTAACACAATTTTCTTTCCCTTGAACATGAGAGAGTATTGATTATTCTTACCATGATGTACACAATCAGTATCATATTGCCAAGGTCTTCCTAATAACATTGAACAAGCTTGCATAGGAACAACGTCGCAATCAACATAATCATGGTATGAGCCCATAGAAAAATGTACTCTCACCACACAGGTTACCTTCAACTTACCACTGTTGTTGAACCATTGAATATGGTATGGGTGGGGATGGGATTTGGTCGGCAAAACAAGCTTCTCCACCATATCTATACTGGCCAAATTGTTGCAACTCCCACCATCAATAATTATGCGAATCGCGCGTTCCTTGACAACGCCCTTGATTTGGAACAAATTATGGCGCTGATTTTGCTCAGCACAAGACACTTGAGCACTTAGTATGCGTTGCACTATAATGCTCAAATACTTGTCGGCATTTTCGGCGCCAACATGTTCCTCCTCATGGTCAGATTCATCATCATGTCCTGCAGGGTCATTTGCAAGCATAGCATATGTTTCATCATCAAAATCACTAGCAGAAGAATACCCACCATCATCGCGTATAATCAATACACGCTTCCTTGGACAGTCCCACATCATGTGTCCAAGCCTTTGCAACGATGGCATTGAACGTCCCTCGTTCGTCCTGTCGAAACAACCAAGAGGAAGTTTTTGCAGAAAGTTGTGGTGCTGATTTGGGTGCTTCGGAAACTCGTGGCGCTGAATTTGACGTAGTAGAGCGCTGCTTGTTGTTGGAGGGTAATGGTGGGGGCGCCACAGTGGATGAGGAAGAAGATGTACGTGTCCATGAATTTGTGCGACCTGCAGAAAAGTTAGATCGCGTTCTCGTTTGGCGTCCGTGCAATTCTCGTTCAGCTTTGCAAAGCAAGATGAAACAATCTAGTCATGGAGTTGTAATCTTTGTAATCAAGAATTGATACGGGGTCGCTCGATCTTCTGACGTAGGATGGATACTCACGGGAGTCTTGATGAATCGTAATGATCCTCCAATGCCAATGTAAGGGACGAACACTCTTTAATCCGCCAAAACACACTCGTGTTGATTTCGCCGACCACCAAGCGAAGATCAATCGTGCACCCAATTCCCAACGGAAAGGCTGAACGATCTTGATTGAAGAGAACGCTCCTAATTCCCTATGGAACTTCGGCAGCAATGCTAAACTCGAACAAACTTTAGTAGATTGATTTTTCTCAAACGTGGTCTAAGCCCTAAAGGCTGCCATTACAAGGCTTATATAGCCCCTTGGGACGTCCGTATGGTCCCCAAACCAATTACAACTCAACCCTATATGGTTTTAGATACGAACTCTCACAAAAAGGAAACTACAGTTTTCACCCGTCATATTGTTTCGGTCATAACTTTTTATCCATGACGAATTTAAGGTGGGACCAGATCCATTGCGTAGCCCTTGAAATTATCTTTCTAACGAGTACAAGAACACCTGAATCGGACTCCGTTTGTGAAAGTTATGGCCTTTTTAGTAACTGCCTGTCAGGCTGTCCCAAACCGAATCCGAGTTGAATCCTGAGTTGAATCCGAGTTTGAATTGGGTTGAGCATGTGTAATAGAGATGTCCTCATCATCCTCCCCCTCTTGAAAAGGAGTCGTCCTCGACTCTGTGCCATCTTGTCCAAAGAATGGTGATAAATCAGCAACATTAAAAGTAGTACTCACCCCGTAATCGTCTCCCGGAAGCTCTATCTTGTATGCATTGTCATTGATCTTGGCAAGTACTTTAAAAGGACCATCACCACGGGGCATCAATTTTGATTTACGCTTCTCCGGAAAGCGTTCTTTGCGAAGATGCACCCATACTAAGTCACCTGGTTCAAATGGCCTCTTTAGTCTTTTCATGGAGCTTTTTCACAAAATCAGCACGCTTAGAAACCTCCATATTTGTACGTTCTTGTAATGGAAGTGGCATCAAGTCAAGTGGCGTGATTGGTTTGAAACCATACACCACCTCAAATGGACACAATTGAGTTGTAGAATGCACCGCCCGATTATATGCAAATTCAACATGCGGTAGGCAATCTTCCCACTCTTTCAAATTCTTTTTGATCATCGTCCGCAGCAGCATTGGGAGTGTACGGTTCACCACCTCCGTCTGTCCATCTGTTTGTGGGTGACAAGTTGTTGAAAACAACAACTTTGTCCCAAGCTTGGCCCACAAAGTTTTCCAAAAGTAGCTCATGAACTAGACGTCACGATCGGAAACAATAGTTCTTGGCATTTCATGCAACCTCACAATCTCCCTGAAAAACAAGTCAGCTACATGCGACGCATTGTCGCTCTTATGACAGGGAATAAAATGTGCCATTTTAGAAAACCGATCCACAACAACAAAGACTGAATCCCTCCCCCTCTTGGTCATAGGTAATCCCAACACAAAATCCATGCTAATATCTTCCCAAGGAACACTAGGAATTGGAGGTGGAGTGTACAACCATGTGGATTGAGTTTTGACTTTGCTTTTTGGCATGTGATGCATCTTTGAACAAATCTCTCGACGTCGCGCCTCATCTTTGGCCAATAGAAGTGATCAGCCAACATCATGTATGTCTTCTCTCTTCCAAAGTGACCCATCAATCCTCCTGCATGAGACTCCTGCAATAGTAGCAAACGCACAGAAGAATCTGGAACACATAGTTTGTTCATACGAAAGAGATAACCATCATGAACATGAAACTTATCCCACCCTTTCCCATCCTTGCAATTAAAATATGGTGTTGAAAAGTCATGATCAGAAGCATATAAATCTTTCAAACTTTCTCGCCCTGGAACCTTAACTTCCAATTGAGTGAAAAGCACATGTTTTCTAGACAATGCATCAGCTACCACATTTTCCTTGCCTTTCTTGTATTTAACAACGTATGGAAAAGTCTCATTGAATTCAACCCACTTAGCATGTCTACGGTTCAGTTTAGCTTGACCTTTCAAATATTTCAAAGCTTCATGATCAGAATGAATGACAAATTCTTTAGGCCAAAGATAGCGTTGCCAAGTCTCTAATACGCGCAGAAGAGCATACAATTCTTTGTCATAAACAGGATAATTCAATTGTGCACCATGAAGTTTCTCACTAAAATATGCAACAGGTTTTCTGTCTTGCATCAAAACACCACCAATACCTATTCCACTAGCATCACATTCAATCTCAAAAGTTTTAGTGAAATCAGGTAAAACAAGCAATGGTGCTTCCGTCAAACATTTCTTCAATTCAGCAAAAGCTTTGTCTTGTTTTTCTCCCCACTCAAAAGTGATTCCCTTTTCAGTTAATTCATTTAGTGGGGTAGCAATGGTGCTAAAGTCTTTCACAAATCGCCTATAAAAACTAGCAAGGTCATGGAAGCTACGAATTTGACTAACATTCACAGGAGTAGGCCAATTGCGAATAGCTTCAATTTTAGATTCATCAACTTGAATTCCATGAGCTGAAACAACATAGCCTAAGAACACCACTTTGTTTGTGCAAAAGGTACACTTCTCAAGATTAGCATACAATTTTTCAGCTCTTAGCACTTCTAGCACTTGTCTAATGTGTTCAACATGTTCTTCCAATGAGCGGCTATATATAAAATGTCATCAAAATAGACTACCACAAATTTTCCAATGAAGTGTCTCAAAACATGGTTCATTAATCGCATGAATGTACTAGGTGCATTAGATAGACCAAAAGGCATCACTAACCATTCATACAATCCAAATTTTGTTTTAAAAGCTGTCTTCCACTCATCACCATGTTTCATTGTAATTTGATGATATCCGCTACGCAAATCAATCTTAGAAAAGATAGTAGAGCCACTCAATTCATCAAGCATATCATATAACGTAGGAATAGGATGACGATATCGAATGGTAATACTGTTGATAGGTCTACAGTCTACGCACATTCTCCATGTACCATCTTTTTTAGGAACAAGAATGACAGGAACGGCACAAGGACTAAGACTTTCGCGTACGTACCCTATTTCCATGAGCGCTTGGACTTGCCGCTGAATTTCTTTTGTCTCCTCCGGGTTTGTGCGGTACGGCGGCCGGTTGGGAAGTGGAGCTCCCGGCACCAAGTCAATTTGATGTTCGATGCCTCGAATTGGAGGTAAACCAGCGGGTACCTCCTCCGGAAAAACGTCTTCATAAGCCTGTAACACTTGAGAAACCACTAGAAAGCAAAACATCTTTATACAGCAATACCAAATGCTCCAAAGTGGAATCATCTCTCATTTCTCCCAAATCAGATTTGGTGGCTATCATGACCAACTTTTTCTCTCCCTCATCCTTTCTTTTTCCACTCAATTTTAGCTGTGGCTCTCTCTCACCTTTTGTGGAATCACATTTTTTGCTCGTTCCCTTTCTCACTCTCTACTTTCCCCTCAACGTTTTGCATGTTATCATGTATGATTTGAGGAGTTAATGGCAGTAGCGTTATTTCCTTATTGTTCCACATGAATTTGTATTGATTAGTTCTACCATCATGAATAACAGAACGATCATATTGCCATGGCCTACCTAATAACAAGTGACATACTTCCATGGACACAACATCACATTCTACAGTATCACGATATGACCCAATCTGAAAGCTAACATCAACAGTGTACCCAACTTTCTTGTATTTCAATCCAAGTTTAGTGCAAAGTTCTTTGCTAGCTAGGTTATGACAACTACCTCCTTCAATAATAACTTTGCAACACTTTCCATCTTTACTTACCTGAGCTCTTGTTTGGAAAAGATTGCAGCGCTGGTCATGGTTGGGTTTTGCTTGAACGCTCAATACCGAAGGGGTGCACACAAGGATAGGACCGGACTCGGGGTCACAATACCCATCCCTAAATGTTTGTTCTTCTCTTTCTTCCTCATGGCCATCCTCAAACGCCTCAAAATTAGCAAGGTGTCCTCCATCTTCTTCAGCAGAGTCATATTCTCCATTCTCTGTTACCAACATTACCTTGCTATTTGGGCAATCCTTTAGCATATGTCTGTGACCAGGACACTTGAAGCATTGCATGAAGCTACTCTTGGCCGTAGAACCAAACCGAAGATGATGAAGAAGGGGCTGGTCCTTTCGTTGGGAAGGAAGGAGTGGCATTCTTGGTACTCGGGGCAGCACGTGCACTAGGAGTAAAACTTCCACTAGATGGGTTAGTTTTAAATGAATTGAAACGAGATATGGTTTTACCTCCTGTAGGTGATACGGGGTCGCCCGATCTTCTCGACATAGGATCAAGATATTCACGTGGAATTGATGAATCGTAGTGATCCCCCGTTGCCAATGCAAGAGTTAGCACTCTATAATTTGCCCAATCACACGTGTTGAACTTCACGACCACCAGATGAAGTTCTATCGCGCTCCCAATTCCCAGCCGAAAGGTTGAACGATCTTGATTTTTGACTAACTCCCAATTCCTTCAATGTTGTTTGGCCAACAGAAAGAACAAGAGTATTTTTAATATCAAAAGTGGTTCCCTTTACAATGGGGGTCTACCCCTCAATATATAGTCTCAGCCCAAGGCTATCCAACACTAAACATCCCATGTGGTACTATTCACGTGCACTGTAGCACGGTTACTGTTCATGGGTCTTGTATTGTTCACGGTTACTGTTCACGGTACTGTTCATGGGCTGAATTCTGTAGCTCATATCCTTGATCTCCATCCATCGCTGACTCTTCAAACCTGAGCACAAGTAAAATATTGTTTTTAGGTAGTATGAATTTCTCATTAAAATTAATGACATATTCATTAAGGAGCAGGTTCACCTAAGATTGTAGTTTCTTGGCTAGTGCTCTTGTTATTGGTCCTGTTATTGAAGTCTCATTACTAGCTTTGGTATTACTAGTGATGTCCTCATCATCCTCCCCTTCTTGAAAAGGAGTCGACCTCGACTCTGTACAATCTTGTCCAAAGAAGGGTGATAGATCAGCAACATTAAATGTAGAACTTACCCCATAGTCATCACCGGGAAGCTCAATCTTGTATGCATTGTCATTGATCTTGGCAAGAACTTTAAATGGTCCATCACCACGGGGCATAAACTTAGATCTACGCTTCTCCGGAAAGCGATCTTTGCGAAGGTGTACCCACACTAAATCACCTGGTTCAAAAAGCATTTTCTTTCTAGACTTGTTAGCTTTAGAAGCATAAGCACGTACCTTCTATTCAATTACCTCTTTGGTTGTGGCATGGAGCTTTTTTACAAAATCAGCACGTTTAGAAGCCTCCATATTAGCGCGTTCTTGTAGTGGGAGTGGAAGCAAATCAAGTGGCGTGATTGGTTCATGTAAGTTTTCTCCCTCCCAAAATGCCCCATCAATCCTCCTGCATGAGATTCCTGCAACAATAACAAATGCACAGAGGAATCCGGAACACAGAGCTTATTCATGCGAAAGAGAAAGCCATCATGAATGTGAAACTTATCCCACCCTTTCCCATCTTTGCAATTAGAATATGGTGCTGCAAATTCATGATCGGAAGCATATAAATCTTTCAAACTTTCCAACCCTGGTACCTTTACCTCCAACTGAGTTAAAAGCACATGTTTTCTGGACAATGCATCAGCTAACACATTCTCTTTGCCTTTCTTATATTTGACAATGTATGGAAATGATGAGGCGACAGGGTCCCGATCTTCCGATAGGATGATAACTATCGATTTTGGTGGAGATGACTCTTGCGATCCGACTACAACCGTACGAGACGTCACTTGCGCCTTAGCAATCGCTGAACCACACCCAAGTCGTTATCAACCGTGCCAAGAACGCGGTTGACCTGACCACGAAGGTCTATTCCTGCATGCAATCGAAGAACAAGCAAGAACAAGGATAGTGAGCAACCTGAATTTGCTAGATATAAAAGTCGCACAAGGATAGTTGAGGTTCTGTAACACGAATCTGTTGGTCTAGCCGACACAAGAGAACGTGGAGTTTGCACAAGGGGCTAAACTGATCTAAACAAAACCTAAGTCCTAGAAAGGGAGGCGGCGGCTCCTATATAGTGAAAACAACCAGGGGAGGCGTCCCAAAGGGTACACCCTAGGGTTACAAGGCCCATGGGCCCAAGTGGAGGTGGCGCAGCACCCTTTTGACTCGGACTCAGAAATCTACGTGGATTGTTTTGATGATTCCGGCCGGCTCGGATGGAATTTGAAGATGCGGTTGGATCCATTGGAAAGTAGACTTCATAAGCTTTCCATAAAGTACAAGAACGTCCCAAACGGAGTCCGTATGAGAAAGTTACGTTCGTTTCAACTTGCACCATTGCAGCAGTCCGAATCTGATTCCAGTACGTGACCAACACGGACTCTTTTGATGATTGCGGCTGTCTCGGATATAATTTGAAGATGGGGTTGAATCCTTTAGAAAGTAGACTTTATAAGCTTTCCATCAAGTCCAAGAACGTCCCAAACGGAGTTCGTATGAGAAAGTTATGTCCGTTTAAACTTGCACCATTGCAGCAGTCCGAGTCTGATTCCAAAACGTGTCCAACTCGAATTCGTGCTTGACTTCGTCCCAAAGTGACGTGGTGACCTCCATTATTCCTTCCATGCATGTCCAGGACTCCATGTCCCTTTCCTTCATCCTTTCCCAAATTCCTAAGCACAATTAAATCACTTGCATTAGGTAGCGGTCTATTCTCAGTAACATATTGATGAGGACATCCCTTCCATGGATACAACTCAGCCACAGCAAGTGTTACAAGGACCACTCACTCGAGCTCGTGCTCGTCAACTTAATTACCAGGTGAATTCATTCCTAGGTTCATATATTACTGAGAATAGACCGCTACCTAATGCAAGTGATTTAATTGTGCTTAGGAACCTGGGAAAGGATGAAGGAGAGGGACGTGGAGTCATGGACATGCCTGGATGGAATAATGGAGTTCACCACGTCACTTTGGGGCCAAGCCAAACAAGAATTCGAGTTGGACACGTTCAGGAATCAGATTCGGACTGCTGCGTTGGTACCAAGTGCAAACGGGCATAACTTCCTCATACGGACTCTGATTGGGACGTTCTTGTACTTCATGGAAAGCTTAGGAAGTCTATTTTCCAACGGATCCGACCTCATCTTCAAATTCCATCTGAGCCGGCCGCAATCATTAAAAGACTCCACGTTGGTTTCTGAGTCCGAGTCAAAAAGGGTGCTGCGCCACCTCCACTTGGGCCCATGGGCCTTGTAACCCTAGGGCGTGCCCTTCGACGCCCCCCTGGTCGTCCTCCCTATAAAGGAGCCGCCGCCACCTCCGTTGTTAAGACTTGGATTTCGTTGAATTTAGGTTTAGCCATTGTGCAAACTTTTGTTCTTCAGTTGTGTCGGACGACCACCTGTCAAGACATCTTCGGAATCCCACCTTTGTGATTCGCAATACAATTTGTGCTTCATTCATATTCGCAATATCAGATTGCCTACATCTTATTCTTGCTAGTTCTTCGATTGCTTGCAGGGATTGAACTTCGTGTTCAGGTTGATCGCGCTTCCAGTGAGATCAATAACATCTCGGAGTTGGTTCAGCGATTGCTAAGGCACAAGCGACGTCGTGCGTTTGTAGTCGGATCGCCAGGGTCGCCTCCACCCAAAATCGATAGTTATCAATCTCATCGAAAGATCGGGCATCTCGTCTTCATCAAGTGGTATCAGAGCGCCAGGTTGCTCGGTGAGAATTTCCAGTTTAGTAGATTAGATTGCTATTCCTTACCTAGAGTACACAAAAACCAAAAAAATAGCAGTAGATCAATCTGTCCAAACCAGTCTTAGCCTCGCAATTTTTCTTTTCAGTACATTGCATTGTTGAACTTTCGGTTGCATCGTCGTGTCCTTTGCTGGTCTTAGTGTCTAGTTCCTCTAGAGTTTCGAGTTCTGTTCACGTTTTGGTCTCACCGCTGCAGTTAGATCCGAACTGCCACGGTGAGGAAAGGAAAGGAGGAGGACTCGGTTTCTAGGGAGGCTTTGCCCTAGTTGGCTTCGGAGTAGGCCACGATCTCAGAGTTGGTTTCGGAGTAGGCCAGGATCTCAGAGTTGGTTTCGGAGTAGGCCACGATCTCGGAATTGGTTTCGGAGTAGAAAAAAAAAGAGAAAAAAAAGAGAGAGAGAAAAAGAAGGAACAGGCAGTCGCATTTAAAAGAGCCACGGCATAAGAAAAAACAAGAAGAAAGAAAAAAAAGAGAGAGGAGAGAGAAACAGCTAACTTTTGCATACGACCTCCGATTGAGGCGATTCTTGATCCGTTGGAAAGGAAATCGGAAGTTAGAGCGAAAAAAAAGAAGTCTGGAAAAACTGGAGATTTCAGATCCGCGTAAGCTTCCTGGCACATACGCGGCAGCTCCGACCCCAAAAAACGTCGTTTAGGCCCTCAAAACGGGCCCGCAAACCGAGGAAAAATCAAGTTTCTCAGAATTCGCTCAAAATTGACAGGAACCGTCTACAAGTGATTCTAAGGTTCCCCGTGCAGACAGCATCCTTTTTCGAGCTCCGGAACTCCGTGTGCAACGTCATCTAGTTTTTTTCTGCGCGGTGTACTCGTTTGTGTTCTAGGCTCGCGTCTCTAGTACGGTCTAGCCTAGGGCCAGCACCAACCGGCGTTGAACGATTTTTCAGCTTGCATTTTCTGAATTGATTATTGCTATTCCTTGCTACTAAACTTGAGCCTTCCCAGCTACACCTTTTCTACACCGTACAGGCTGAGCTTTACCTGGCAATCGCTCCATCCAATCTTCGAAGATATATTGTCATCACTGGTTGCCGATCGCCCCTGTGCGCTTGGTAAGAATTGGTAAGAATTCGATAGAAGGTTTGAGTGCGAGCACCATACCCTAGTACTTGTTAGGGACATATTCTTGTGTTTTTGCTAACAATGGCAGGTTCTGGAGAGTTTTCAGATCAGAACTCATCTCATAGTCCTCGTACGAAGGGAATCATACAACATTTGACACGCGAAATGAATCGTCGTGCGGAGGGCCTTGAGGAGGATGTCAGTCACAAATGAGCGACTTGCTCAACTCGAGGGCGCCCAGATTGAGACAAACACAACGCTTGCTGCGATGAAGAAAGCACAAGGTATCACTAACAATTCTTTGGCAGAAATTATGGCGCGCCTTGTGGAGATTGCCCAAGCTTCGGCTGTTGTTCCCCCTGCTGTGACAGTAGAGGGACAAGATGAAGTTGGCAATGTGCGTTTTAACCGACAGGGTATGCAAAGAGATCCCCCACGACGTGAGGTACGTGACCACGATGATGCTTTTGCTAAGGTTAAATTCACTATGCCCTCTTTTAATGGTAAATATGATCCTGATGGTTATCTTGATTGGGAACTAGCTGTTGATCAAAAATTTACTTGCCATGATTTTCCTGAGAATAGACGAGTTAGGGCTGCTACTAGTGAATTTACCGATTTTGCTTCTATTTGGTGGAAAGAACATTGCCGTCAACATCCCAATAACATACCAAACACTTGGGAGGCTTTAAAATTGCTTATGCGCCATCGATTTGTTCCCTCGTATTATGCTCGTGATTTGTTAAATAAACTGCAACGTTTACAACAAGGTACAAAGTCTGTGGAAGAATACTATCAGGAATTACAAATTGGTATGTTGCGCTGTGGGTTAGTTGAGAATGAGGAGGCATCAATGGCTAGGTTTTTCGGAGGGTTGAATCGTGAAATTCAGGACATTCTTGATTATAAAGATTACAACTCCATGACTAGATTGTTTCATCTTGCTTGCAAAGCTGAACGAGAATTGCAGGGACGCCAGACGAGAACGCGATCTAACTTTTCTGCAGGTCGAACAAATTCATGGACGCCGCGTACACCTTCTTCCTCATCCACTTTGGTGCCCCCGCCATTACCCTCCAACAATAGGCAGCGCTCAACTACGTCAAATTCGGCGCCACGAGTTTCCGAAGCACCCAAATCAGCACCACAACTTTCTGCAAAAACTTCCTCTTCGGTTGCTTCGACAGGACGAACGAGAGACGTTCAATGCCATCGTTGCAAAGGCTATGGACACATGATGCGGGACTGTCCAAGCAAGCGTGTATTGATTATACGCGATGATGGTGGGTATTCCTCTGCTAGTGATTTTGATGATGAAACATATGCTATGCTTGCAAATGACCCTGCAGGACATGATGATGGATCTGACCGTGAGGAGGAGCATGTTGGCGCCGAAGATGCCGACAAGTATTTGAGCATTATAGTGCAACGCGTGCTAAGTGCTCAAGTGTCTCATGCCGAGCAAAATCAGCGCCATAATTTGTTCCAAATCAAGGGCGTTGTCAAGGAACGCTCGATTCGCATAATTGTTGATGGTGGGAGTTGCAACAATTTGGCAAGTATGGATATGGTCGAGAAGCTTGCTTTGCCAACCAAACCTCATCCCCACCCATACCATATTCAGTGGTTCAACAACAGTGGTAAGTTAAAGGTAACACGGATGGTGAGAGTACACTTTTCTATGGGTTCATACCATGATTATGTTGATTGCGACGTTGTTCCTATATGCAAGCTTGTTCATTGTTATTAGGAAGACCTTGGCAATATGATACTGATTGTGTGCATCATGGTAGGAATAATCAATATTCTCTCATGTTTAATGGAAAGAAAATTGTGCTGCATCCTATGACTCATGAACAAATTGTTAAAGATGATCTTGCTAAAGCTAGTAGAGAGAAAAGCCGAGAGAATGCTGAGAGCGAAAATCAGATTGTAGCAAAAGAGCTTGAGCAACATAAAAAGAAAGAACCTAAATCTGTTCATGCGAAGAATAAAGAAATTAAATTGAAAGGTGCTTGTTTCCTTGCTACCAAATCTGACATGACTGAGTTGAATGATAGTAATTCTGTTTGCTATGCATTAGTTTGCAAAGAAGCTTTGTTTTCCTTTGAGGATATTCCTCCTTCTTTGCCACCTGCTGTCACTAACATTTTGCAGGAGTACCAAGATGTCTTTCCAAAGGACATACCACCGGGGCTGCCACCACTTCGTGGGATTGAGCATCAAATTGATTTAATTCCCGGTGCATCTTTGCCCAACCGCGCACCATACAGGACCAATCCAGAAGAAACTAAAGAAATTCAGCGCCAAGTTCAAGACTTGCTTGATAAAGGGTATGTGCGCGAATCCCTTAGCCCTTGTGCTGTTGCGGTCATTTTAGTACCAAAGAAAGATGGGTCATGGCGCATGTGTGTGGATTGTAGAGCAATCAATAACATTACCATTAGGTATCGTCATCCTATTCCTAGGTTAGATGATATGCTTGATGAATTGAGTGGCTCTGTTATCTTTTCCAAGGTTGATTTGCGTAGTGGTTATCACCAAATCCGCATGAAATTAGGCGATGAATGGAAAACGGCATTTAAAACTAAGTTTGGGTTATATGAGTGGTTAGTAATGCCTTTTGGTTTAACTAATGCACCTAGTACCTTCATGAGACTAATGAACGAGGTTTTGCGTGCTTTCATTGGTAAATTTGTGGTGGTTTATTTTGATGATATATTGATATATAGCAAATCATTAGAGGAACATCTTGACCATTTACGTGCTGTTTTTAATGCTTTACGTGAGGCACGCCTATTTGGTAACCTTGAGAAGTGCACCTTTTGCACCGATCGAGTTGCGTTTCTTGGCTATGTTGTTACTCCACAGGGAATTGAAGTTGATCAAGCCAAGGTTGAAGCAATCCAGAGTTGGCCGACTCCTAACACAGTCACACGGGTGCGGAGTTTTTTAGGACTTGCTGGGTTCTACCGCCGCTTCGTGAAGGATTTCAGCACCATCGCCGCACCATTGAATGAGCTTACCAAGAAGGGCGTGCCATTTGTTTGGAGCACCGCACAGGAGAACGCCTTCACCACATTGAAAGATAAGTTAACACATGCACCCCTACTCCAACTTCCTGATTTCAATAAGACTTTTGAACTAGAATGTGATGCTAGCGGAATTGGAATTGGTGGTGTGTTGTTACAAGAAGGCAAACCTGTAGCATACTTTAGTGAGAAATTGAGTGGGCCTAGTTTGAATTATTCTACTTATGATAAGGAGTTATATGCACTTTTTCGAACATTAGAAACTTGGCAACATTATTTATGGCCCAAAGAATTTGTTATACATTCTGATCATGAATCTTTAAAGCATATTCGAAGTCAAGGTAAACTGAACCGTAGACATGCAAAGTGGGTTGAATTTATTGAGTCTTTTCCTTATGTCATAAAACACAAGAAGGGAAAGGAGAATGTTATTGCTGATGCTTTGTCTAGAAGATATTCCATGCTATCACAACTTGACTTCAAAATTTTTGGATTAGAGACTATTAAACAGCAATATGTGCACGATGCTGATTTTGCGGAAATCCTGTTGAATTGTCAAGAAGGGAAAATGTGGAATAAGTTTGTCATTCATGATGGGTTTGTGTTTAGAGCCAACAAGTTGTGCATTCCTGCTGGTTCCGTTCGTCTGTTGTTACAGGAAGCACATGGAGGCGGGTTGATGGGACATTTTGGTGTGAAGAAAACGGAGGACATACTTGCTGATCATTTCTTTTGGCCAAAAATGAGACGGGACGTCGAGCGCTACGTTGCTCGCTGCACTACATGTCAAAGAGCTAAGTCACGACTTAATCCTCATGGTTTATATATGCCTTTACCCGTTCCTAGCGTTCCATGGGAAGATATTTCGATGGACTTTGTTTTAGGATTGCCTAGGACCAAGAAGGGGAGGGATAGTATATTTGTGGTTGTTGATAGATTTTCTAAGATGGCCCATTTTATACCATGTCATAAGAGCGATGATGCTACCCATATTGCTGATTTATTCTTTCGTGAAGTTATTCGCTTGCATGGTGTGCCCAATACTATAGTCTCAGATCGTGATACTAAATTCCTTAGCCATTTTTGGAGAACTCTATGGGCTAAATTGGGGACTAAGCTGTTATTTTCTACTACTTGTCATCCCCAAACTGATGGACAAACTGAGGTTGTGAATAGAACTTTATCTACCATGCTTAGGGCTGTGTTGAAAAAGAATTTAAAAATGTGGGAAGAATGCTTGCCTCATGTTGAGTTTGCTTACAATCGTTCATTGCATTCTACTACAAAGATGTGCCCTTTTGAAGTTGTTTATGGTTTTGTGCCTCGTGCTCCTATTGATTTAATGCTTCTTCCATCTTCGGAGAAATTGAACCCTGATGCTAAACAGCGTGCTGCATTGATTTTAAAAATGCATGAGACAACTAAGGAGAATATAGAACGCATGAATGCTAAATATAAACTTGCTGGTAGTCAGGGGAGGAAACGTTTAACTTTTGAACCTAGGGATCTTGTTTGGTTGCATTTAAGAAAAGATAGGTTCCCTGAATTGAGAAAATCGAAATTGATGCCAAGAGCTGATGGTCCCTTCAAGGTGTTAGAAAAGATTAATGATAATGCATACAAGCTTCAACTGCCTGCAGATTTTGCTGTGAGTCCCACTTTTAATATTGCAGATTTAAAGCCCTACTTGGGAGAAGAGGACGAGTTTGAGTCGAGGACGACTCAAATGCAAGAAGGGGAGGATGATGAGGACATCCCTTCCATGGATACAACTCAGCCACAGCAAGTGTTACAAGGACCACTCACTCGAGCTCGTGCTCGTCAACTTAATTACCAGGTGAATTCATTCCTAGGTTCATATATTACTGAGAATAGACCGCTACCTAATGCAAGTGATTTAATTGTGCTTAGGAACCTGGGAAAGGATGAAGGAGAGGGACGTGGAGTCATGGACATGCCTGGATGGAATAATGGAGTTCACCACGTCACTTTGGGGCCAAGCCAAACAAGAATTCGAGTTGGACACGTTCAGGAATCAGATTCGGACTGCTGCGTTGGTACCAAGTTCAAACGGGCATAACTTCCTCATACGAACTCTGATTGGGACGTTCTTGTACTTCATGGAAAGCTTAGGAAGTCTATTTTCCAACGGATCCGACCTCATCTTCAAATTCTATCTGATCCGGCCGCAATCATTAAAAGACTCCACGTTGGTTTCTGAGTCCGAGTCAAAAAGGGTGCTGCGCCACCTCCACTTGGGCCCATGGGCCTTGTAACCCTAGGGCGTGCCCTTGGACGCCCCCTGGTTATCCTCCCTATAAAGGAGCCGCCGCCTCCGTTGTTAAGACTTGGATTTCGTTGAATTTAGGTTTAGCCATTGTGCAAACTTTTGTTCTTCAGTTGTGTCGGACGACCACCTGTCAAGACATCTTCGGAATCCCACCTTTGTGATTCGCAATACAATTTGTGCTTCATTCATATTCGCAATATCAGATTGCCTACGTCTTATTCTTGCTAGTTCTTCGATTGCTTGCAGGGATTGAACTTCGTGTTCAGGTTGATCGCGCTTCCAGTGAGATCAATAACATCTCGGAGTTGGTTCAGCGATTGCTAAGGCACAAGCGACGTCGTGCGTTTGTAGTCGGATCGCCAGGGTCGCCTCCACCCAAAATCGATAGTTATCAATCTCGTCTTCATCACATATGAAGGCTGAAGAAACGAATTCACCTTTAGTTCAATCTTGATATTGGGCGCGATTGTCGTATGTGTTTGTGGCGTGGTCACATCATCCTCCCCTTCTTGATAGAAAACCGTCCTCGGTTTTAACATATGTGTAGCCTCACGTATTGCATGATCTTCATCATAAATCTCGGTACATAATAACAAACGCAACAAACTCTCATTATGTAATATCATACGTTCTTTATCACACAAAGTAAAACCTTTTTGAAACGAGCTCACCTTATAATTTAAGTGATGCGTAGGAGCTCTTGTAATTGGAACAACAAGCGTAGCAAATATGGTTGTATCCATAGGGGTCGTGTCCTCATCAGGAAAGGTCTCAATGAATTCTACCCACTTAGCATGTCTACGATTCAATTTTGCTTGACCCTTTAAGTATTTTAAAGATTCATGATCAGAATGTATTATGAATTCCTTAGGCCAAAGATAATGTTGCCAAATTTCCAACACACGCACAAGAGCATATAATTCTTTATCATAAACAGGATAATTCAATTGTGCACCACGAAGTTTCTCACTGAAATATGCAACAGGTTTTCTTTCTTGCATCAAAACACCACCAATACCTATTCCACTAGCATCACATTCAATCTCAAAAGTTTTTGTGAAATCAGGTAAAGCAAGCAATGGTGCTTCAGTCAAACATTTCTTCAATTCAGCAAAAGCTTTGTCTTGTTTTTCTCCCCACTCAAAAATCACTCCCTTTTTAGTTAATTCATTTAATGGGGCAGCAATGGTGCTAAAGTCTTTGACAAATCGTCGATAAAAGCTAGCAAGCCCATGGAAGCTTCGAATTTGACTAACATTGACAGGAATTGGCCAATTTCTAATAGCTTCAATTTTAGATTCATCCACTTCAATTCCATGAGCTGAAACAACATAGCCTAGAAACACAACCTTACTAGTGCAAAAAGTACACTTCTCAAGATTGGCATACAAGCGTTCTGTCCGAAGCACTTCTAGCACTTGTTTGATGTGTTCAACATGATCGTCCAAACAGCGGCTATATATCAGAATACCATCAAAGTAAACTACCACAAATTTTCCAATGAAGTGTCTCAAAACATGGTTCATTAAGCGCATGAATGTACTAGGAGCATTGGACCATCCAAAAGGCATCACTAACCATTCATACAAGCCAAATTTCGTTTTAAAAGCAGTTTTCCATTCATCACCATGTTTCATTCTTATTTGATGGTAGCCACTTCGCAAGTCAATCTTAGAAAAGATAGTAGAACCTCTTAACTCATCAAGCATATCATCTAACCTAGGAATAGGATGACGATAGCGAACAGTTATGTTGCTATTAGCTCTACAGTCTATGCACATTCTCCAAGTACCATCTTTCTTAGGAACAAGAATAACAGGAACGTCACAAGGACTAAGACTCTCGCGTACGTACCCTTTGTCCAAAAGTGCTTGCACTTGGCGCTGAATCTCCTTTGTTTCTTCTGGATTTGTGCGGTACAGCGGCCGGTTTGGAAGAGGGGCTCCTGGGACTAAGTCAATTTGGTGCTCAATACCTCGAATAGGTGGTAGACCAGCTGGCACCTCCTCCGGAAACACGTCGTCAAAAGCCTGCAAAACTTGAGAAACAGCACTAGGAAGAGATGTTAAGTCATTAGTAGAAAGCAATGCATCCTTGTACAACAATACAAGGTGCATCAAAGCGGGATCATCTTTCATCTCTCTTAGATCAGATTTGGTGGCTATCATGACTAAATTTTTCTCTCCCTCACTCTTGCTTTACCTCTCGGGTTTGGTTTGTGGCTCTCGCTCACCTTTTGTGGAATCACACTCTTTTGTTCTCTCCCTTTCTCACTCTCAACTTGCACTTCAATCTTTTGTACATTATCATTTACAATTTGAGAAGGAGTCAACGGTCGCAGCACCACTTGTTTGTTGTTCCACCAAAACTTGTATTGATTAGTTCTTCCATCATGAAGCACAGCACGATCATATTGCCATGGCCGTCCTAGCAGTAAGTGACATACATCCATAGGCACAACATCACACTCCACCGTATCACGATAGGTGCCAATTTCAAATTCAACATCCACGGTGTATCCCACATTCAACGAGCCTTTCTCATGCAACCACTGGATCTGATATGGATGTGGATGTTTTTTGTACTTCAAACCAAGTTTATTGCAAAGCTCCTTGCTAGCCAAATTATGACAACTCCCACCATCAATGATTACCTTGCAGAATTTGCCATCTTTACTAACTTGAGCTCTTGTGTGGAATAAATTGCAGCGCTGTTCATGGGAAGGTTTTGGTTGCACACTCAACACTGTCGGCGCACACACAAGTATAGGACCAACACCGGGAGCACAATACTCTATGTCTTGCTCCTCCTCATGTGCATCATCATATGTCCCCAAATCAGTATGGTGATCATTCTCTTCTTCACTTGCAGAATCATATTCCCCATTCTCTAATATCAACATCGTCTTGTTATTTGGGCAATCCTTTTGCATATGACCACGACCAAGGCACTTGAAGCATTGTATGCCGCTACTGATGAGGCGATGGGGTCCCGATCTTCCGATAGGATGATAACTATCGATTTTGGTGGAGATGACTCTTGCGATCCGACTACAACCGTACGAGACGTCACTTGCGCCTTAGCAATCGCTGAACCACACCCAAGTCGTTATCAACCGTGCCAAGAACGCGGTTGACCTGACCACGAAGGTCTATTCCTGCATACAATCGAAGAACAAGCAAGAACAAGGATAGTGAGCAACCTGAATTTGCTAGATATAAAAGTCGCACAAGGATAGTTGAGGTTCTGTAACACGAATCTGTTGGTCTAGCCGACACAAGAGAACGTGGAGTTTGCACAAGGGGCTAAACTGATCTAAACAAAACCTAAGTCCTAGAAAGGGAGGCGGCGGCTCCTTTATAGGGTGAACAACCAGGAAGGGCGTTCAAAGTGCATGCTCTAGGGTTACAAGGCCCATGGGCCCAATTGGTGGTGGCGCAGCACCCTTTTGACTCGGACTCAAAAACCAACGTGGATTGTTTTGATGATTGCAGCCGGCTCGGACGGAATTTGAAGATGAGGTTGGATCCGTTGGAAAGTAGACTTCATAAGCTTTCCATAAAGTACAAGAACGTCCCAAACGGAGTACGTATGAGAAAGTTACGTTCGTTTCAACTTGCACCATTGCAGCAGTCCGAATCTGATTCCAGTACGTGACCAACACGGACTCTTTTGATGATTGCGGCTGTCTCGGATAGAATTGGAAGATGAGGTTGGATCCGTTGGAAAATAGACTTCATAAGCTTTCCATGAAGTACAAGAACGTCCCAAACGGAGTCCGTATGAGTAAGTTATGCCAGTTTGAACTTGGTACCATCGCAGTAGTCCGAGTCTGATTCCAAAACGTGTCCAACTCGAATTCGTGCTTGACTTGGTCCCAAAGTGACGTGGTGACCTCCATTATTCCTTCCATGCATGTCCAGGACTCCATGTCCCTTTCCTTCATCCTTTCCCAAGTTCCTAAGCACAATTAAATCACTTGCATTAGGTAGCGGTCTATTCTTAGTAACATATGAAGGCTGAAGAAACGAATTCACCTTTAGTTCAATCTTGATATTGGGCGCTATTGTCGTATGTGTTTGTGGCGTGGTCACATCATCCTCCCCTTCTTGATAGAAAAACCATCCTCGGTTTTAGCATATGTGTAGCCTCACGTATTGCATGATCTTCATCATAAATGTCGGTACATAATAACAAACGCAACAAACTCTCATTATGTAATATCATAAGTTCTTTGTCAAACAAAGTGAAACCTCTTTGAAACGAGCTCACCTTATAATTTAAGCGATGCGTAGGAACTCTTGTAATTAGGACAACAAGCATAGGAAATATGGTTGTATCCATAGGGGTCATGTCCTCATCAGCTACTCTTCGCTGTAGAACCCACAGAAGTAGCTCCACTAGCTGATGGATTTGATGGCTTCCTTGCACTTGGAGTGGCTTCTTCCTTCTTGCTAGATGATGGGCGAAAACTTGAACCACCATTGGAGCTGTTCTTTGGCTCATTTGTGATTTGGAACCATATCTCCCTCCACTGGACGGTGTACGGCCAGCAAAGGACGTTAATCTTGCAAACTTAGCATCCTCTTGCAATTGTCGTTCTGCCTTTGTAGCTTGATGCACTAACTCATAAAGATTGTTATAAGGCTGAAAATTGACAATTCTTTTGACTTGATGGTTCAAACTTGAGAGGAAGCGTGCCATGGTTTGCTCTTCTTGTTCTTGAACCTTGGCTCGAATCATGGCTAGCTCCATCTCCTTGTAGTACTCCTCCACAGAATGTGCTCCCTGTTTCAAATTCTACAATTTATCAAATAAATCACGCTTGTAATGACGAGGAACAAAACGGGCTCTCATTTCCCGCTTCATCTCTTGCCATGTTGCAACATGGTTTTCTTCATTCTCAGCTCTTTGAGTAATGACTTGTTCCCACCAATCCAAAGCATAACCTTCAAACTCAAGTGATGCCAACTGTATCTTTCTCTCATCCGTATAGTGATGCATACGGAATATTTTGTCAACCTTCAATTCCCAAGTGAGATACTCCTCGGGATCAGTCCCACCTGCAAACTTGGGCATAGAAAACTTGAGCTTGCCCAATCCATCATCTTCATTGTGTGGACGACGATAATGGTCATTGTAATGCAAAGCAAAATCACCATCCTCTTCCATCGCATGAGCAACACCACCACGCTCACCATGACCTCCACCTAGACCCTGGCCACGCCCTCCATGGGCTCCTCCTCGTCCTCCTAGCTGTGGTGGACGCACCACGTTTGCCGCCACTCGGTGTTGCGGTGCAAGAGGTACATGTGCAGCAGCTTCTCCTCCTTGAACACTTGCTTCATCGCCACCATTGCGAGTTTGTATGAGCCTAGTGAGGGCTCCAATGTCCTCCCGCAATTGGCGCACATTTTCATCAGCTTGTATCTCCATATTTTGCATATCCTTTGCAATTTGATCAGCAAAAGCATCATGTTTCTCATGGAGTTGATCAAGCCCTTGGCGTAGCTCACGTTGGAAGTGTTCACGGAGTGCTCCAAATTGATATTGCTTGACGAATGCTTGAGTTTCATTTGTCTCACCACTCTCATCATGGTGTTCTCCTCCACCTGACATGGTTAGCTATGCAAGAAACCAATAGCTATGTGGAATAATCTTTTATGGAAATCACTCAATCTCACTGTTTTCTCTCCCAAGTAAAGTTCTTACCCTTCCGAAGTAAATTAAAGCCAATAAAAACTTACACCTGGTGGAGTGACAACAGCACAGTGATGATCAAGCGAATTTAAGAGTGTTCACTACTTGCACAACAACGGTTATATGGTGGAGCTTGGCATGAGAGTGTATATCCTAGCAATCTGAAATTCTTGATGTTGTAAAGTTAAGTAATAATCCAAGCTAGAATACTTTGCCTAAGTGCTGATCCAAAAGATTTAAGTGTAGTATATGAACGCACACGTAAAGATTAATGTGACTCGATGCAAACAAAGGAATGAGCTAACTAGAGGCAATCTGAAATTAAAGATCAGATAGCTCGTTTCGCACCAAGTACTAGGAGAGACGCTAGCCAATTGCAATGATATGAATGTAAGGGCATGAGATTGCTCAAGAGATTAAATTACACAATCTGAATTTATGGATTAAGAACTCACCCAAATTCAGCCAATGCTTTTTTCTTCTTTTCTTTCTTTCTTTCTTTCTTTCCTCCACTGTTTTTTTGCTCAACTTCCTTTTTTTTCTTTCGAAGGCCAAACTAGGTTGAATTGTTCTTTTGGTTTTGCACAGGTAACAAATATTCAGTAAGGTGTAAAGTACTCAAGAGCAGCCCTAGATGCAATATTCAACAGCTAGTCTCAATTGATGAAAAGAATATCAGCAATATTTTTTTTTGGATTTTTGGATTGGATACAAAGATTAGGCTACGCAAATAAACACGAACGATCAGCACCTAAACAAAAATTCTAATGGATCAAAACCTAGCAAAACTCACAAAATTAACAGATGCAAAAACTAGGGTTTGGTTAATTTTTGTTGCAATTTTCAGTTTAATGGACTATAGGACAAAAATAAATCAATCTAAAAGTAAGGGTAAATAATCCTGCCGAGTAAACCGCGCTCTGATACCAAGATGATACGGGGTTGCCCGATCTTCTCGATGTAGGATCAAGATACTCACGTGGAATTGATGAATCGTAGTGATCCCCCGTTGCCAATGCAAGAGTTAGCACTCTATAATTCGCCCAATCACACGTGTTGAACTTCACGACCACCAGATGAAGTTCTATCGCGCTCCCAATTCCCAGCGGAAAGGTTGAACGATTTTGATTTTTGACTAACTCCCAATTCCTTCAATGTTGTTTGGCCAACAGAATGAACAAGAGTATTTTTAATATCAAAAGTGGTTCCTTTACAATGGGGGTCTACCCCTCAATATATAGTCTCAGCCCAAGGCTACAACACTAAACATCCCATGTGGTACTATTCACGCGACTGTAGCACGGTACTGTTCATGGGCCTTGTACTGTTCACGGTACTGTTCACGGCCTGTTCATGGTACTGTTCATGGCCTGTTCATGGGCTGAATTCTGTAGCTCATATCCTTGATCTCCATCCATCGCTGACTCTTCAAACCTGAGCACAAGTAAAATATTGTTTTTAGGTAGTATAAAATTCTCATTAAAATTAATGACATATTCATTAAGGAGCAGGTTCACCTGAGATTGTAGTTTCTTGGCTCGTGCTCTTGTTATTGGTCCTGTTATTGAAGTCTCATTACTAGCTTTGGTATTACTAGTGATGTCCTCATCAGTAAGTGCTGTACGGGAAGTGTAGGAAGATTATTTTGAAACCCTTATGTCTTGTCGTACTTGCCTCTCAGCCTTAGTGGCTTGATGTACCAACTCCACCATGTTGTTGTAGGTTTGAAATTCGACAATTCGCTTGATGGAAGGATACAAACCAGCAAGGAAACGGACCATAGTTTGCTCTTCTTGTTCATAAACATTAGCCCTTATCATAGCCATTTTCATCTCTTTGTAGTGCTCCTCAATCGTGAAACTCCCTTGCTTCAAATTCTGCAACTTATCAAAAAGGTCATGTTTGTAATGTTTAGGAACAAACCTTGCCCTCATATGGTACTTCATCTCTTCCCATGTAGTGATGGGTGGCTCATTGTTCTCCATCCTTTGGTTTTGCACTTGTTCCCACCAAACCAAGGCATAATCATTGAATTCTAGTCCCGCCATATGGATTTTCTTTTCTTCAGAATAGTTGTGCAAGCGGAACACCATGTCCACCTTGAGCTCCCAAGTGAGGTATTCTTCGGGCTCATGTGTACCTGAAAATGAAGGCATTGTAAATTTGAGCTTACCAAATTTCTCCTCGTGTGGTCATTCTTCGCCGTAACGATTACGACGGTGGTAGCCATCGTCATCGTCGTCAACGTGAAGTGTTCCCCCACCACGGCCTCCATGTCCATGGCCCCTCCCTGGACCATGGAAGCCGCCCCTGCACCTCTCCCAAGCGGGGGTGGACGGATGGCGTTTGCCACCATGCGGTCTTGCCGTTGTTGTGCATCTTGGCCACCTCGAGCAACACTTGCTTCCTCATCTCGCGGAGGTATGCCACCCCCACGATGAACACTGCCTTCCTCTTGTTGTGCTCGAAGTGCGCGCACCATGTCGTTGATGATGTTGGTACGTAGCACATTCATTTGTTGGTTCATCTCAATGCGGGATGTCTTGTGTGGAGTTGTTAATCTCAGCTTTGAGTTGCTCCTCCAAGGCAGACAAAATATCTAATGGATCAAGACTTAATAAAACTCACAAAAATAGCAGATGCAAAACTAGGGTTTGGATTTTTTTTGTGTTTTTGGTTTGTGGACTATAGGACAGCAAGTAATAACTGAAATTTAAAGGGATAAGATCCTACCGAGTAAACCGCGCTCTGATACCAAGATGATACGGGGTCGCCAGATCTTCTCGACGTAGGATGGATACTCACGGGAGTCTTGATGAATCGTAATGATCCTCCAATGCCAATGCAAGGGACGAACACTCTTTAATCCGCCAAAACACACTCGTGTTGATTTCGCCGACCACCAAGCGAAGATCACGTGCACCCAATTCCCAATGGAAAGGCTGAACGATCTTGATTGAAGAGAACGCTCCTAATTCCCTATGGAACTTCGGCAGCAATGCTAAACTCGAACAAACTTTAGTAGATTGATTTTTCTCAAACGTGGTCTAAGTCCGAAAGGCTGCCATTACAAGGCTTATATAGCCCCTTGGGACGTCCATATGGTCCCCAAACCAATTACAACTCAACCCTATATGGTTTTAGATACGAACTCTCACAAAAAGGAAACTACAGTTTTCACCCGTCATATTTTTTCGGTCATAACTTTTTATCCGTGACGAATTTGAAGGTGGGACCAGATCCATTGCGTAGCCCTTGAAATTATCTTTCCAACGAGTACAAGAACACCTGAATCGGACTCCGTTTGTGAAAGTTATGACCTTTTTAGTAACTGCCTATCAGGCTGTTCGGAACCGAATCCGAGTTGAATCCGAGTTTGAATTGGGTTGAGCACGTGGGAAATCTGAATTTGGCTTGAAAATCTTATCCAAAACTTGTGGTTTAAGTCCTTGGGCTCGTCCCTTTTGCTCTCCCGCTGCATGGGCTTCTTTCCTCCTTGATCAACTACATGGGCTGCTTGGCTTTCTCCTTTCCATTCCCATGGGCTTTGAGCTTTTTGTTCTTGGTAGTAAATATGATTAACCTCCTTGAGCTTCTCCATTGCTTTGGCCCCGGAATCATCATAATATTCAAACCTAATAATAAACAAGAATTTGGCATAAGGTAGTATATCGTTCCCACGAATAGAAAGAAAGTCATTAAGAAACAAATTCACCTGACAATATTTAATGCGGCTCAATACTTCTTTCCATTGAAATAATGTATTTGATTGAAAAGTACTAATCATGTCTGTATCCACATCAGAATCCTCACGGTCAAGTCGCAAATTGAGAGAGAAACCGGAGGTAGCAGTTTAGGTATTTCTTTTTTAGTTCGTATTGGAGTTTGTTTCGGCCTTGGGCCAAGTAGTGCATGAGATGTAATCAAGGCTGTGCATTGTGCACCAATATAAGGCCAGGGCCTTAGCCCCATTGTAACTTAGGTTATGATTCTGATGGTTTGGTGGCCATTGTTGGCGTGTTCTTGAGATTTCCATCGAGGAATTGCTCTTGGTGTGTTGAATCCAATTGTGGTGTTGGATTCTACTCGCTGAAACTTCGGTTTCTCTACCCTTCGTTCACGTGCTGCGGTGTGCGTGGGAGAAGGCTCATCTTGGAGAGGGCATCCAACAAGGCGTATCGTGAAAGATCAGGGCCAAAGCAACGGGGTTCAGCTAGCTTGCTAGGTGGATCCGCATCACTAACATTCACAGGAGTAGGCCAATTGTGAATAGCTTCAATTTTAGATTCATCAACTTCAATTCCATTAGCTGAAATAACATAGCCTAAGAACACCACTTTGTTTGTGCAAAAGGTACACTTCTCAAGGTTAGCATACAATTGTTGAGATCTTAGCACTTCTAGCACTTGCCTAACGTGTTCAACATGTTTTCCAATGATCGGCTATATATCATGATGTCATCAAAATATACTACCACGAATTTTACAATGAAATGTCTCAAAACATGGTTCATTAATCGCATGAATGTACTAGGAGCATTAGATAATCCAAAAGACATCACTAACCATTCATACAATCCAAATTTGGTTTTAAAAGCTGTCTTTCACTCATCACCATGTTTCATTCTAATCTGATGATATCCGCTACGCAAATCAATCTTAGAAAAGATAGTAGAACCACTCAATTCATCAAGCATATCATCTAACCTAGGAATAGGATGACGATAACGAATGGTGATATTGTTGATAGCCCTACAGTCTACGCACATTCTCCATGTATCATCTTTCTTAGGAACAAGAATGACAGGAACGGCACAAGGACTAAGACTTTCACGTACGTACCCTTTTTCCATGAACGCTTGCACTTGCCGCTGAATTTGTTTTGTTTCCTCCGGATTTGTGCGATACGACGGCCGGTTGGGAAGTGGAGCTCCTGGTACCAAGTCAACTTGATGTTCGATGCCTCGAATGTGTGGTAGAGCAGCGGGTACCTCCTCCGGAAAAACATCCTCATAATCCTGTAACACTTGAGAAACCACGCTAGGAAGAGAGGTTAAGTCATTAGTAGAAAGCAAGACATCTTTATACAGCAATACCAATGCTCCAAAGTGGAATCATCTCTCATCGCTCTCAAATCAGATTTGGTGGCTATCATGACTAGCTTTGTCTCTCCCTCATCCTTTCTTTTTCCAATCAATTTTAGCTTGTGGCTCTCTCTCACCTTTTGTGGAATTGCATTCTTTTGCTCCTTCCCTTTCTCACTCTCTACTTTCACCCCAACTTTTTGCATGTTATCATGTATGATTTGAGAAGGAGTTAATGGCAGTAGCGTTATTTCCTTATTGTTCCACATGAATTTGTACTGGTTAGTTCTACCATCATGAATAACAGAACGATCATATTGCCATGGCCTACCTAATAACAAGTGACATACTTCCATGGACACAACATCACATTCTACAGTATCACAATAAGAACCAATCTGAAAGCTAACATCAACAGTGTACCCAACATTCATGAAACCATCATTATTCAACCACTGAATTTGATATGGATGTGGGTGTTTCTTGTATTTCAATCCAAGTTTAGTGCAAAGTTCTTTGCTAGCTAGGTTGTGACAACTACCTCCATCAATAATAACTTTGCAACACTTACCATCTTTACTTACCTGAGCTTTTGTTTGGAAAAGGTTGCAGCGCTGTTCATGGTTGGATTTTGTTTGAACGCTCAACACCGAAGGGGTGCACACAAGGATAGGACCAGACTCAGGGTCACAATACCCATCCCTATGTGTTTCTTCTTCTCTTTCTTCCTCATGGCCATCCTCAAACGCCTGAAAATCAGCAAGGTGCTCTCCATCTTCTTCTGCAGAATCATATTCTCTATTCTCAGTTACCGACATTACCTTGCTATTTGGGCAATCTTTTTGCATATGTCCGCGACCAAGACACTTGAAGCATTGGATGGAGCTACTCGTGGCCATAGAACCAACAGAAGATGTTGAAGATGGGGCGGGTCCTCTCTTTGGAAAGGAAGGAGTGGTATTCTTGGCACTCGGGGGCAGCACGTGCACTAGGAGTAAAACTTCTACTAGATGGGTTAGTTTTAAACGAATTGAAACGAGATGTGGTTTTACCTCCTGTAGGTGCTGTACGGGGAGTGTAGGAAGATGATTTTGTTTTGTCACCCTCATGTCTTGTTGTACTTGCCTCTCAAGCCTTAGTGGCTAGATGTACCAACTCCACCATGTTGTTGTAGGGTTGAAATTCGACAATTCGCTTGATGGAAGGTTGCAAACCAGCGAGGAAACGTGATGCGGGGGGAAATGCCCGATCTTCACGGAGGAGAAATATGCTAGGTGAAGATAACTAGCTGCGAGCAGCCAAGATAGTAGTGTAACCTGACAATTCTTGAGGCCAACCACTGCCTATGCAATGACCTGCAACAAGTATTCGCCCAACCACACTCTAGGTTACCAATCCACACAACCACGCACGAAATTGGAAGCACAGAAAGGTTGCCGTCGAACGACCGCTTTTGCAATCTCACTAGGAAAATTAAAAGAGCAAAGGAAGAGAGAATTCTGAAGTTTCTTTGGTAGCACTTGGCTAAGCTATTCTAAAATCATATGGCTGAAAGTTGTCCCCTTAGAAGAAAGGAGTATTTATACTAGGAACAACCCTCCTAGCTAGGTGTGAACATACTCCAAAATGGAATCCATTTTCGTGTGCCCTTTGAGTTCCCTTAGGCTTAGGGAGGCAGTAATTTCATGTGGCCTCGCGCTATAGTTATTGTCCAGGACAGCTAGTCTTGAAACTTGCATATCTTTTGACTCAAGCCTCCAAATAATGCACCGTTTGTTGTGCTGGAAAGAGGACTTAATTTCCTATCCATTCCTGCTCCCCATGCAAGCTGGACACGCCCATATTTATGTGGGATTAGGTAGAAAGTTGGCAGTCAAATTCTGAGGCTGCGCATGCAACGCTTGATGGCCTGAACAGCTTGCTAGTATTCTTGATGTCCAGCTCAGCCTTCTTCACGTCCAACTGGTTATAGGTGGATGTTGTTAAACAATGTACTCCAGTAGCTAAGTCTTGATCCTTGTAATGTGCTCCTTCTGCTTGAATTATCTCCGTAGGTGCAAACCTAAGTAAAATAAGCATACGAGACTTAGGCAGTGTATAATTCTTATCTTCAACAATATTAGATTCAGCTAGGCACGCATTCACCTCTTGTTGTATTTGCTTAGTACGGTTCCTAGTCATGGGACCCACATAAGCCTCTTTTGTAGAAGCTTCAACTTGCAGTTGTGTAGAATCTTGTGGAGTAGATGATGAATGAGGTGAGCCAGGGATGTCCTCATCAACCTTCCCCTCTTCAAAAGGAGTCGTCCTCGACTCTGACTCTTCTTGACCAAAACATGGTGAAAGATCAGCTACATTGAATGTTGAACTCACAGCATAATCCTCTGGGAGCTCGATCTTGTAAGCATTGTCATTTATCTTGGCCAACACTTTGAATGGTCCATCTCCACGAGGCATTAGCTTGGACTTGCACTTGTCTGGAAAGCGATCTTTGCGCAGATGTACCCAAACCAGATCACCTGGTTCAAAAGTCACTTTCTTGCGGTTCTTGTTGGCCTTTGCTGCATAGGACTTGTTCTTTTCAATCTCTTCTCTCGTCTTCTCATGAATTTTCTTCACATATGCAGCACGTTCGGAAGCCTTCATATTACTTCTTTCTTGCATTGGAAGTGGCAGCATGTCGATTGGTGTAATTGGTTTGAATCGACCACCTCAAATGGACACATGCTGGTAGTAGAGTGAACAGCCCTATTGTAAGTAAACTCAACGTGTGGTAAACACTCTTCCCATTCCTTTAAATTCTTCTTGGTTCCTAGCTTTGACCACGTCTTCCAAAAGTAGCTCATGAATTTCACATCACGATCTGAAACTATTGTCCTTGGCATTCCATGCAGACGAACAACCTCCCTGAAAAACAACCCAGCAATGTGTGAAGCATCATCGTTCTTATGGCATGGAATGAAATGTGCCATTTTTGAGAACCTATCAACAACTACAAACACTGAATCCCTCCCCCTCCTAGTCCTAGGTAGTCATAAAACAAAATCCATGCTAATATCTTCCCAAGGAGCATTTGGAACAGGTAGGGGAGTATATAAACCATGGGGGTTCAGTTTTGACTTAGCTTTGTGACATGTGACGCATCGCTGCACAAATCTCTCAACGTCCTTCCTCATCTTTGGCCAATAGAAATAGTCGGCCAACATTTCAAAAGTCTTCTCACAGCCAAAGTGACCCATCAAGCCTCCTGCATGTCATTCCTGCAACAACAAGGGCCTAACCGAAGAATCTGGAACACATAGTTTGTTAGCCCTAAAAAGAAAACCATCATGCACATGATATTTGTCCCATCCTTTCCCATTGCGACATTTTTCATATGGTTCTGAAAAGTTATGATCAGCACCATACAAATATTTTAAACTCTCAAGTCCTGGCACTTTTACTTCTAATTGATTCAATAAAGCATGTCTACGGGATAAAGCATCAGCAACCATATTTTCTTTGCCTTTCTTATATTTCACAATATATGGAAATGTGTCAATGAATTCTACCCATTTAGCATGCCTTCTATTCAGTTTAGCTTGGCCTTTCAGATGTTTCAAAGCTTCATGATCAGAATGTACAACAAATTCTTTGGGCCACAAATAATGTTGCCATGTTTGAACCACTCTAACTAAAGCATACAACTCTTTATCGTAAACAGAATAATTCAATTGTGCACCACTCAATTTTTCACTGAAATATGCTACTGGTTTAGTTTCTTGCATTAAGACACCACCAATGCCAATTCCACTAGCATCACATTCTATCTCAAAAGTTTTGGTAAAATCAGGTAAGACCAACAAAGGGGCTTCAGTTAATCGTTTCTTGAGCTCAAGGAAAGCTTTTTCTTGTGGCTCATCCCATTTAAAAATAACTCCTTTCTTTGTCAATTCATTTAATGGGGCAGCAATGGTACTAAAATCCTTTATAAATCTTCTGTAGAAACCAGCAAGACCATGAAAGCTTCTTACCTGACTTACATTGATAGGAGTGGGCCATTTCTTGATTGCTTCCACCTTTGATTCGTCAACTTCAATGCCTTGCCCTGAAACAACATAACCAAGAAAAACAACCTTGTTTGTGCAAAATGAGCACTTTTCAATGTTAGCATATAGTTTTTCCTTTCTAAGAGTATTCAGCACTTGTTTGATATGATCAGGATGGTCTGCTATGGATCTGCTATAGATTAGGATGTCATCAAAATATACAACAACAAATTTGCCGATGTATGCTCTTAAAACATGGTTCATTAATCTCATGAAAGTACTAGGCGCGTTAGTTAACCCAAAAGGCATGACTAACCACAGCCCAAATTTTGTTTTGAATGCAGTTTTCCATTCATCACCTTCTTTCATTCTAATCTGATGATACCAACACTCTCAAATCAATTTTAGAGAAAACAACAGAGCAACAGGTCTAAACAATTTTAGTTCATCTAGCATATCATCTAACCTAGGAATAGGATGACGATACCTAATAGTTATATTATTAATGGCTCTACAATCAACACACATTCGCCAAGTTCCATCTTTCTTAGGCACTAAAATCACGGGTACTGCACAAGGAATTAAGCTTTCACGAACATAACCTTTTTCTAAAAGCTCTTGTACCTGCCTTTGTATCTCTTTTGTTTCTTCAGGGTTGGTGCGGTAGGGTGGCCGATTTGGAAGTGAAGCTCCTGGAATGAAGTAAATTTGATGTTCAATGCCACGCAACGGAGGTAGACCAGCTGGAACCTCCTCCACAAAGACATCCTTGTAATCCTGCAGGATATGTGAAATAGCATTTGGAAGACAAGTTAAGTTGTTAGTTGAAACCATAACATCCTCATACATGAGCACAAAGATCACTTGATCTGGGTTTTGTCTCACTTCTCTCAATTCTGATTTTGTAGCTAACATAACTAAGTTCTCTCCCTCACTTTTCTTTTTATCTCTCATGTTTAGTTGGTGACGCTCATTTACCGATTTGTGGATGTCACTCAATTTTCTCTCTCTCTCTCTCTTTCTCACTTCCTATTTTTACTTCAGAAACTGATACGGGGAGGGGTCCCGATCTTCTCAGTGAGGAACTGTAGATTGTTGATGCGAAGTAGACGATGTCGCTAGTTGAACACTCGCGCCAATGCACGAACGCTCAACTCTTCGGAATACGCCCAAAACACACCGGATAATTGTTCGTCGCGAGACCACAAGCGACGAACGCCAAGTCCCCAATTCCCAATGGAACGACGGCTTGACCTTGAATTGCAGAACGAACAATGGATCGCCTAGTTCTCTCTCAAAGTCCTCGCATGAACTCTGGTGTTGAAAGAACAAGCAATAGCTATGTTTCAATCTTATGCAAAAACTTGGTTCCCTTTACAATGGGGGTCTACCCCTCAATATATAGTCTCAACCTAAGACCATTCAACACTAAAATCTCGTAGCGGTACTGTTCACGGGCCGTACTGTAGCGGGGTACTATTCATGGTCTGGATGCTGTTCGTGGACCGATCGTTGCTCATGCCGTGGACTTGTGCTTTCTTGGGTGACGGCCACATATTCTTGATCTCCATCCATCGCTGACTCTTCAAACCTGAGCACAAGTAAAACATTGTTTTTAGGTAGTATAAAATTCTCATTAAAATTAATGACATATTCATTAAGGAGCAGGTTCACCTGAGATTGTAGTTTCTTAGCTCGTGCTCTTGTTATTGGTCCTGTTATTGAAGTCTCATTACTCGCTTTGGCATTACTAGCGATGTCCTCATCAGTATGTGCATGACCACCAATAGGAGAAGATGTATAAGTGTTAGGGATGCCCTCATCATCCTCCCCCTCTTGAAAAGGCGTCGTCCTCGACGCTGGGTCATCACCACCGAAGAAAGGTGATAAATCAGCGACATTGAACGTAGAGTTCACACCATAGTCATCGCCAGAAAGCTCGATCTTGTAGGCATTGTCGTTGATCTTTGCAAGAACCTTGAAAGGTCCATCACCTCGCGGCAGCAATTTGGACTTGCGGCGTTCTGGAAAACGATCCTTGCGGTAGTGTACCCAAACCAAATCGCCTGGTTGAAAAACCATCTTCTTCCTTTTCTTGTTCGCCTTCTCAGCATAGTACTTGACCTTGCGCTCTATCTCTTCTTTTGTCTTGAGATGCAATTTCTTCACATATTCAGCTCGCTTGGACGCCTCCATATGAGTATGGTGTTGACTGGGAAGCGGCAACAAATCAAGCGGCGTAAAGGGCTTGAAACCATAAACTACCTCAAATGGACACATCTGCGTAGTGGAATGCACGGCCCGATTATAAGCGAATTCCACGTGCGGCAAACAATCCTTCCACTTGCGTAGATTCTTCTTGATCATGGTCCGGAGTAGCATCGAAAGTGTGCGGTTCACCACCTCTATTTGACCATCAGTTTGGGGACGACAAGTTGTGCTGAATAACAACTTCGTCCCCAGTTTACCCCAAAGCGTCTTCCAGAAGTAGCTCATGAACTTCACGTCGCGATCTGACACAATAGTACGGGGCACGCCATGTAGTCGCACGATCTCCCTGAAAAACAAGTCAGCAATATGCGACGCATTGTCGCTCTTGTGGCACGGAATAAAGTGTGCCATCTTCGAAAAACGATCCACAACGACAAAAACAGAATCACTCCCCCTCTTAGTTCTAGGCAGTCCTAAAACAAAATCCATACTAATATCTTCCCATGGGGCATTGGGAACAGGTAAAGGGGTATACAAACCGTGTGGATTCAACTTCGATTTCGCTTTGTGGCAAGTAATGCATCGCTGCACATACCTCTCCACATCTTGCCTCATCTTAGGCCAATAAAAGTGATCGCTCAGGATAGACAACGTCTTCTCACGTCCAAAATGTCCCATCAATCCACCTGCATGTGATTCCTGCAGTAATAGCAAACGCACGGAGGATTCTGGAACGCATAATTTGTTAGTGCGAAACAAAAACCCATCATGGATGTGAAATTTATCCCAGCCTTTTCCCTCTGTGCAATGTGCAAAAGGAACGGAAAAATCATGGTCATGAGCATATAAATCACGCAAACTCGCTAAACCAGGGACTTGCACTCCTAATTGAGTTAAAAGCACACTTTTCCTAGAAAGAGCATCAGCTACCACATTTTCCTTTCCTTTCTTATATTTCACAATGTAAGGAAATGAAAATTCGACCCATTTGGCATGTCTACGGTTCAGGTTTGCTTGGCCCTTTAAATACTTCAATGCCTCATGATCAGTATGAATAATAAACTCTTTAGGCCTTAAATAGTGTTGCCAAGTTTCTAATGCACGCACTAATGCATAAAGCTCTTTGTCATAGACCGGATAATTCAATTGAGCACCATTCAGTTTCTCACTAAAATAAGCTACCGGTCTACCCTCTTGCAATAAAACACCGCCAATACCCAATCCACTAGCATCACATTCAATTGCAAAATTTTTAGTGAAATCAGGTAAAACAAGCAACGGTGCTTCAGTCAAGCGTCTCTTAAGTTCAGTAAAAGCATTTTCTTGCGCTACCCCCCCCCCCACAAATTCAACACCCTTTTTAGTAAGTTCATTCAAAGGGGCAGCGACGGTGCTAAAATCCTTCACAAAACGCCGATAAAAACCAGCGAGATCATGAAAGCTCCTAACCTGACTTACGTTCACAGGAGTTGGCCAATTTTTAATTGCTTCAATTTTAGACTCATCTACTTCAACCCCCTGTGCAGAAACAACATAGCCCAAAAAGATGACACGATCTTTGCAAAAAGTGCACTTCTCTAAGTTACCAAATAACCTATTCTCACGCAAAACTTGAAGAACTTGTCTAAGATGGTCTATGTGTTCAGATTCAGTGCGACTGTAAATCAGAATATCATCAAAGTACACAACCACAAATTTACCAATGAAATGCCTTAAAACATGATTCATCAAGCGCATGAATGTACTGGGTGTATTAGTCAAACCAAAAGGCATCACTAACCACTCGTACAACCCAAATTTCGTTTTAAAGGCTGTTTTCCACTCATCCCCTTCATGCATTCTAATTTGATGGTAACCACTGCGCAAATCTATCTTAGAGAAAATAACAGCACCACTCAATTCGTCTAGCATATCATCTAAGCGAGGTATAGGATGACGATATCGAATTGTGATATTATTAATCGCTCGACAATCTACGCACATACGCCATGAACCATCTTTCTTAGGAACTAAAATAACAGGAACAGCACAAGGGCTTAAGCTTTCACGTACATACCCTTTGGAGAGAAGCTCTTGTACTTGTTTCTGAATTTCCTTTGTTTCCTCGGGATTGGTGCGGTACGGTGGTCGGTTCGGTAGTGATGCTCCTGGAATGAAGTCGATCTTATGTTCTATCCCGCGGATTGGTGGTAGCCCAGCTGGTACCTCCTCTGGAAAGACATCGCTGAAAACCTGCAAAACAGAAACAACACCACTCGGAATAGAAGTTAAGTCGTTAGTCGAAAGCAATGCATCTTTGTACAGCAGCACCACATGCACCAAATTAGGGTCCTCGCTGAATTCTCGCATCTCTGATTTGGTGGCTAACATCACTAAATTCTTCTCTCCCTCACGTTTCTTGTTATGACTCAGAATGTTCTCTCGCTCTTGTGCACTCTCAACGTGCATCTCAATTTTCGGCATGGAGGAATTGACAATTTGTTGCGGTGTAAGCGGCTTCAAGATGACATCCATATTGTGCCACCGAAATGTGTAGCGATTTGTACGCCCATCGTGAACAGCGGAACGGTCATATTGCCATGGCCGTCCCAAGAGCAAGTGACAAACCGTCATAGGCACAACATCACAGTCCACCGTATCGGTGTACTTCCCAATAGAAAACGTCACACGCACCATATAGTTCACCTTCACTTCCTCTTTGTCGCTCAACCATTGCACATGATAAGGACGCGGATGCGGCAAATACTTCAAACCCAACTTATGACACATATCCTTGCTAGCCAGATTGTGACAACTCCCGCCATCAATGATCACTTTGCACACCTTACCCTTATCAAGCTTTGCCCAAGTCTGAAACAAATTGCACCGTTGTTCGAGTGATGGCGATGGCATCACACTAAGCACCTTGGGCGTGCAAACAATGGAATACTGCTCAATGTTAGGAAACTCAGGATCGCACTCACATTGTTCTATGTCATCAGTGTGCAAGACTGCTTGTGCATCAGGCGACTCATCATCATCACTAGCTGAAACATAACCGCCATCCTCTGTGATAAGCATAGTTCTGACATTTGGGCAGTCCCTCTGAAAATGGCCAACACCCTTGCACTTGTGGCAAATAATGTCACGTGAACGGCCTGTCGAACCCATAGACGAGGTCGCACTAGCAGCGGGCGCCATAGGTCGACGCACCGGTGATGGTGTACTCTCCAGCTTCTTACTTGCAGAATTGCGCATCGACGAATTGCTTGCAGCCGAAGTGCTCTTGTTTGGTTGGCTGTTGTTATATATCTGTCCCGGACTAGGTGAAGAACGTGACCGGGCAGCGAACCGTGCGTCGTCAATCACTTGTCGCTCGGCTTCGCGTGCTTGGTGCAGCAACTCAATCATATCATTATAGGGATGGTGATTGACAATGCGCTTGACAGCATGATTCATACCAGCTAGAAATCTCGCCATGGTCTGTTCTTCATTCTCGTGGACATCTGCATGTATCATGATAGTCTCCATTTCCTTATGATATTCATCAATTGATTTCATACCTTGTCGTAGCCCTGTCAACTTCTCAAATAGTGATCGCTTGTAGTGGCGAGGTACAAAGCGTGCCCGCAAATGCTGCTTCATCTGCTCCCAGGTGATAATCGGCAACTCATGGCGCTCCATGCGCTTACGGATGAATTGCTCCCACCAATGTGTGGCATAATCATCCAAGCCATTGGATGCAAGCAACAGCTTCTTCTCATTGGAATAGTTGTTCATCCGAAACAACTTATCAACTTTCAGCTCCCAAGTGAGGTATTGTTCCACATCTGTACCACCTGAAAATATGGGAAGATTAAATTTGGGCTTAGTGACAAAATCCTCGGCGTCGTCGTGGCGAGGACGCTGCACGTTGTTGCGGTGGTGGCGCTGTCGGTCATCGTAGTCGTCGACGGGGAAATCGTTATCCCAGCACTCGTCCGCATCAGCCCCGCTACGAGGCGCACGATGCACACCTCCTCCGTGGGCACCCTGTGGTGCACCTCCTCCCTGGCCGCCGTTGCCTCGGCCAGGCCCATGTGCCTGAGGGCGTGCCGCGGCTGCCATCCCGACGTTTGGCGGCACTTCCATGCGACGCGCCTGTCGCTGACGTCGCTCCTCATCCAGACGAATAGCACGCTCCTCATCGGTCTCATTGTGCAAAACGACAGGAGGGCCGTGCACACTTGTGTCATCAGGTGGTGCACCCCCACGTAGAGTGTGGTGTGCGAACATGGCACGTAGCTCCAGAACATTATTGTTGATGGTCGTACGCAATTGTGTGACCTCCTCCCCAAGGGTGTTCAGTCCAGTCTGAACTTCCCCGAGCTCATCGCGCACGCCATTGTCACCATCATGAAGTTGTTTTTGTAGCATCTCACGCAACCGAGTGTACTCGGTCCATGTGACCGGCGCCTCCGGATTAGGTGGATTCTCCTCGTGACCTGCCATGGGAACGACTCACAAACAAGAAACGAGGTTATATCTGGGTTAGTAAAACAAAAGCTCTCTCTTTGCTTGCAACTCACTGTCCTGAAAACAAGACAAGCTTACCGTTCCAAAGTGAAACAAGCACGGCAAATCGACACTTGTGACAGCGAACGACCTCAACCCGGTAATGTATGAGCGTAACCAAGAGCAAGGGAGTACACAGACGGGTGTAGGTGGAGCTTGGATAGGTATGTGGATATCCTAAGCAATCTGATATTCAAGGTATTGTAAAGCTAAGTAATGATCCAAGCTAGAGTATTTTGCCTATGTGCTGAACCAATTGGTTTAAGCGAGTGTAAGAACGCACACGCAACGATAAATGGGACTTAATGCAAACAAAGGAATGAGCTAGGGAGAATCAATCGGAAACAGAGATGAAACTAGCTTGTTTTGCACCAAGTACTAAGAGAGACGCTAGCCAATTGCAACTGAATATACGAGGGCACAAGATTGCTCAAAGAAAGATTGAAAACACAATCTGGTACGTTGCACACGGAGTTTGGAAGCTCGAAAAGTTGCTGCGCGTGTGCCTGGCGGCGTACGCGAATCTAAAATCTCCAGATTTCTCCGACTTCTCATTTTTTTTGGTCTATCTTCTCGTTTCCTTTCCAACGGAGCAAGAAACGCCTCAATCGGAGGTCGTATGCAAAAGTTATGTGCTTCTCTCTCGTTTTTTTTTGTTTTACTCCGCGGCTCTTGCTAACTGCGGCTGCCTTTTCCTTCTTTTCTCTCTACTTTGCTCCCCGCGGAAGTGTACAATTCTCACAACCAGCAAGGTGTAATCAAGATGAATGAACAGCCCTAAATGCAATGTCGATAGCTAGTCTCAAGATAAAAGGATATAAGATGGAGGCTTTGTTCGTTTTGGTTGCTAATTGAGGGAATCAACCAGCAATTTTGTAGAGTTTATGTGAACACAACGATTAAGCAACGCAAAAGGAAATACACGGATCAGCACTAAAACAAAACTCTAATAGACGAAAACTTAACAAAACGCGCAAGAAATAACAGATTAAACTACGGTTTTGGTATTGCAATTTTCGGTTTAATAGACGATAGGACAGAAAATGAATCTAGCTATGGGTAAAGAAATTCTCACCGAGTAAACCTAGAATCTGATACCACATGATACGGGGAGGGGTCCCGATCTTCTCAGTGAGGAACTGTAAATTGTTGATGCGAAGCAGACGATGTCGCTAGTTGAACACTCGCGCCAATGCACGAACCCTCAACTCTTCGGAATATGCCCAAAACACACCGGATAATTGTTCGTCGCGAGACCACAAGCGACGAACGCCAAGTCCCCAATTCCCAATGGAACGACGGCTTGACCTTGAATTGCAGAACGAATAATGGATCGCCTAGTTCTCTCTCAAAGTCCTCGCATGAACTCTGGTGTTGAAAGAACAAGCAATAGCTATGTTTCAATCTTATGCATAAACTTGGTTCCCTTTACAATGGGGGTCTACCCCTCAATATATAGTCTCAACCTAAGACCATTCAACACTAAAATCTCCATATGGTACTATTCATCCGCAAGTACTGTAGCGCTACTGTTCACGGGCCGTACTGTAGCAAACTGTTCATGGGCCGTACTGTATCGTTACTGTTCACAGGCCGAACTGTAGCGGTACTGTTCACGGCCGTACTGCAGCGGGGTACTATTCATGGTCTGGATGCTGTTCGTGGACCGATCGTTGCTCATGCCGTGGACTTGTGCTTTCTTGGGTGACGGCCACATATTCTTGATCTCCATCCATCGCTGACTCTTCAAACCTGAGCACAAGTAAAACATTGTTTTTAGGTAGTATAAAATTCTCATTAAAATTAATGACATATTCATTAAGGAGCAGGTTCACCTGAGATTGTAGTTTCTTAGCTCGTGCTCTTGTTATTGGTCCTGTTATTGAAGTCTCATTACTCGCTTTGGCATTACTAGCGATGTCCTCATCAGTATGTGCATGACCACCAATAGGAGAAGATGTATAAGTGTTAGGGATGCCCTCATCAGAAACCTTCTGCATGTGCTCAGCCATGATTTATTGTGGTGTCATGGGTCTAAGCACCAAATCCTTCCATTTCCATTTGATGGTGTATTGATTGGTTCTGCCACAATGTTGAGCTGAAAGATCATATTGCCATGGTCTTCCTAACAACAAGTGACACACCTTCATGGGCACAACATCACACTCAACTGTGTCGATGTAATCACCAATTTTGAACTGGACCTTCACCATGTGTGTAATCTTCATTTCACCACAATCACTCAACCATTGCACGTGATATGGATGGGGATGTTGCAGCAGCTTGAGCCCAAGTTTTTCACACATCTCTCTACTTGCAAGATTATGGCAGCTTCCTCCATCAACTATGACTTTGCATACCTTCTCTTGGACTCTAGCTCTTGTTTGGAAAAGATTGTGCCGCTGACTATTCCCAGCTTCCTTGATCTGTACGCTTAGTACCTTGGTGACAACAAGTGAAACACCTTGTTCAAAGTCGCAATAGGTTTGCTCTTCTCGTTCCGAAGCATTATCTTCTGCATCTTCTTCAAGATCACTAGCTGATTCGTACTCTCCATCTTCCGTGACCAGCATGGTGCGGTTGTTTGGGCACTCCTTCATCATGTGACCACGTCCCTTACACTTAAAGCACACAATATCACTACTCTTGCCTTTAGATCCAATGGAAGAAGTGGCAGATGCTGCAGGTTTGCTCTTCTCTTTAAAAGCTGAAATCTCATTTCCACTTGTGGCTGCACGAGCATTGGAACGGCTGCTGCCACTAGAATTGGTTGTGATGCCTCGGCCAACATTGAATTGTGGGACAAACTTGCCTCCACTTGCTGTAGCTCGAGCTAGACCTATTTTGCTTGGAGTCTTCTTGCACTTGGCGTTCAGCCTTGGAAGACAAATGCACCAACTCTACAACATTACGGTAAGGCTGCAAAGCAATAATTCACTTTACATTAGGATTTAATCCATACAAAAATCGTGCCATGGATTGCTCCTCATCTTCATTTATGTTGGCTCTGATCATTGCCTTTTCCATCTCCTTATGATACTCCTCAACGGGCTGCTTTCCTTGTCCCAAATTCTAGAGCTTATCAAATAGGTCTCTTTTATAATGCTTTGGGATGAATCTTGCTCTCATCTCTCTTTTCATTTCAGCCCAAGTAGCAATAACAGGTTCTCTTTCTTCTTCTCGCTGTTTCTGAACTTGTTCCCACCAGATTAGAGCATAATCTTCAAACTCAAGACAGGCCATTGCCAACTTCTTTTCTTTGGAGTAGTTGTGTAGGCGAAATATCTTGTCAACCTTTAACTCCCACATGAGATAAGCTTCTGGATCAGATCCACCATCAAACTTTGGCATGGTAAATTTTAGCCTACCAAACCTCTCCTCCTCGTGCCGTTCATGACCATAGTTCTGTCGTCGATGAAACCCATCATTCCAGTGTAGCCCATGTTCTTCTCCATTATATCCTTCATTAATATCAGCATGGTTGATATTTCCTCTTCCACGGCCTCTTCCCTGACCACAACCAGTAGCGGTGCTAACATAATTCCGACGACCGGCAGCAACACCTCCATTCCAATGACCACGAGCGGAAGGTCGAGCGTCATAGGCAGCAGCTCGGTTTCTTTGTTCTTGAGCCAAACGAGCAGCAACTTCCTGATACGGCGAGGGGTCCCGATCTTCTCAGTGAGGAACCATGGATAGTTGATGCGAAGTAGACGATGTCGCTAGTTGAACACTCGCGCCAATGCATGAACCCTCAACTCTTCGGAATACGCCCAAAACACACCGGATAGTTGTTCGTCGTGAGACCACAAACGACGAACGCCAAGTCCCCAATTCCCAATGGAACGACGGCTTGACCTTGAATTGCAGAACGAACAATGGATCGCCTAGTTCTCTCTCAAAGTCCTTGCAAGAACTCTGGTGTTGAAAGAACAAGCAATAGCTATGTTTCAATCTTATGCATAAAGTTGGTCTCCGTCTAAAGGCTGCCAATACAAGGCATATATAGCCCCTTGGGACGTCCATATGGTCCCCAAACTAATTACAACTCAACCCTATATGGTTTTGGATACGAACTCTCACAAAAAGGAAACTATATTTTTCACCTGTCATCTTGTTTCGGTCATAACTTTTTATCCGTGATGAATTTGAAAGTGGGACCAGATCCATTACGTAACCCTTGAAATTATCTTTCCAACGAGCACAAGAACACCTGAATCTGACTCCGTTTGTGAAAGTATGCCTTTTTAGTAACTGCCTGCCAAGCTGTCCCGAACCGAATCCGAATTGAATCCTGAGTTGAATCCAAGTTTGAATTGGGTTGAGCACGTGGGAAGTCCAAATTTGGCTTGAAAATCTTATCCAAAACTTGTAGTTTAAGTCCTTGGTCTTCTCCCCTTTTGCTCTCCCACTGCATGGGCTTCTTTCCTCCTTGATCAGCTGCATGTGTTGCTTGGCTTTCTCCTTTCCATTCCCATGGGCTTTGAGCTTTTTGTTCTTGGTACCAAATATGATTAACCCCCTTATGCTTCTCCATTGCTTTGGCCCCGGACTCATCATAATATTCAAATTAATCATGTGCGTATCCACATCACTTCCTCATCTGTTTCATCAAGCTCTTCGTCTTGTACACTTGCATCTCCGGGGGCTTGACGTAGCTCTTGGACAATTTCAGCAACAAGATTAGTTCGCATTACAGTGAGGTTTTGGATCAGTTGCTGATTAACATTGTCCATAAGTTGCTGGAGGTCTTCGGACAGCTTGTCTTGCTTTTCTTCAACTGGTTCAAGCTTTCTTTGAATTCTCGGCGAAGATGATCACGACAATAGCGCCCAATATCAAGATTTAACTAAAGGTGAAATCGTTTCTTCAGCTTAAACTATTTTAAATGAGAATATGATGCTACCTAATGATGAAAATATATATTTTGACAGCACCACGTTATTTTTACATCAATTCAAGCAAGAGTTCAAGTTGGACACGTTTTGGAATCCAATTCGGCCTCCAGATCAATTCGGATTCAGCCTGACAGGCCCAACTTCAAATGTGCATAACTTTCACATACGAAGTCCGTTTGAGGTCCATGAGTACTTGTTGGAAAGCTTTGCTTGTCCTTTTTCTAATGGATCTGGTATCACCTCTAAATTCCTTCTGTGAGCATCGCAATCATCAAAAGAGTCCGTGTTGGGCACGTACTGGAATCGGATTCGGACTGCTGCAATGGTGCAAGTTTAAACGGGCATAACTTATTCATATGGACTCCGTTTGGGACGTTCTTGTACTTCATGGGCCTTGTAACCCTAGGGGCATACTCCTTGGCCGCCCCCCTGGTTGTTCTCCCTATATAGGAGCCACCGCCTCCTTTGTTAGGACTTAGGTTTTGTTTAGATCAGTTTAGCCCCATGTGCAAACTCCACGTTGTCTCTTGTGTCGGCTAGACCAACAGATTCGTGTTACAGAACCTCAACTATCCTTGTGCAACTTTTATATCTAGCAAATTTCAGGTTGCTCACTATCCTTGTTCTTGCGTGTTCTTCGGTTGCATGTAGGAATAGACCTTCGTGGTCAGGTCAACCGCGTTCTTGTCACGGTTGATAACATCTTGGGGTTGGTTCAGCGATTGCTAAGGCGCAAGCGACGTCGTACGGTTGTAGTTGGGTCGCAAGAGTCACCTCCGCCAAAATCGAAGTTATCATCCTATCGGAAGATCGGGACCCCATCACCTCATCACCAGGCGTTGAGGTGGAACCTTGCGATGGGTTGATTGGGTTGCCCAACACCCTCAACATCATAGTCTTCTCCGTTTCCTGCCATGATTAGTTGTACAAATCCCTATATTATAGATATATTTGTGTGGATGACTCGATTTTCACCTTCTCTTACCAACCGAAGCTCGTGTAATTTCCATGTAAGTGCAGAGTTGTGTCTACTGTGGTGTCGGTGGTTGGTTTACAATAGGGTGATAATCAGGCGAATACAAGTTGAGAATTGCGCAACTAGTGGCTATTTGTGGAGCTTGGTCATAATATATTTATAGCCAGGGAATAACTAAGCTGCAATTCAATTATTGTTAAACCAAGTAATCATCCGCACAAGATTTAAATGCCTTAGTTGCTGAATTGGATATAAGTGAGGAACAAGCAAAAACTCACATGAAGGGATCAGATTTGCTGCAAGCAAAGATTTTGGAAATGGCACAACTTTGAGGAATGTTTCAGCTTAGAACATACCAAATGAGGATTTCTTAAAATGTAAGTGAAGAACAGTCCGAATATTTTTTTGTTCAGCTTCTTCTTTCTTCTTCTTCCTTTTTTTCTTTCTTTTTTTTTAAACTGAACAAGGGACCAAGATTTGGAAATCACACATTGTTCTAGTAAAGATATGTGGATAGTCCTCAATAGATTTTTCCAATAAGCATAAGAACATCAAAGACGAACTCCAGATGTGAAAGATATGCATGATTTTGTAGATGGTGTGCAATCTGAATTATGTGTACGAAAATGGAAAGAAATGAAGCACAAAGGTCAGGGAACATTCAGCAACCTAAGACAATCGATCTTAGGGATTAAAACTTGATAAAACTCACCAAATGACAGATTAGAAACTGCAAATGGCTAGGTAAATGTCAATATTTTTGTGGGGAATTTTTTTAGGCTATAGGAATAAGAACAAGAACTATTCTAGGGGTAAAAAAAACTCCTACCGTGTCAACCATTGCTCTGATACCAAGATAGTAGTGTAACCTCACAATTCTTGAGGCCAACCACTGCCTATGCAATGACCTGCAACAAGTATTCGCCCATCCACACTCTAAGTTCCCAATCCACACAACCACGCACGAAGTTGGAAGCACAGAAACGTTGCCGTCGAACGACCGCTTTTGCAATCTCACTAGGAAAAATACAAGAGCAAAGGAAGAGAGAATTCTGAAGTTTCTTTGGTAGCACTTGGCTAAGCTATTCTGAAATCATATGGCTGAAAGTTGTCCCCTTAGAAGAAAGGAGTATTTATACTAGGAACAACCCTCGTAGCTAGGTGTGAACATACACCAAAATGGAATCCATTTTCGTGTGCCCTTTGAGTTCCCTTAGGCTTAGGGAGGCAGTAATTTCATGTGGCCTCGCGCTATAGTTATTGTTCAGGACTGCTAGTCTTGAAACTTGCATATCTTTTGACTCAAGCCTCCAAATGATGCACCGTTTGTTGTGCTGGAAAGAGGAATTAATTTCCTATCCATTCCTGCTTCCCATGCATGCTGGACACGCCCATATTTATGTGGGATTAGGTAGAAAGTTGGCAGCCAAATTCTGAGGCTGCGCATGCAACGCTTGATGGCCTGAACAGCTTGCTAGTATTCTTGATGTCCAGCTCAGCCTTCTTCACGTCCAACTTTAAACAATGTACTCCAGTAGCTAAGTCTTGATCCTTGCAATGTGCTCCTTCTGCTTGAATTATCTCCGTAGGTGCAAACCTAAGTAAAATAAGCATACGAGACTTAGGCAGTATATAATTCTTATCTTCAACAATATTAGATTCAGCTAGGCACGCATTCACCTCTTGTTGTATTTGCTTAGTACGGTTCCTAGTCATGGGACCCAAATAAGCCTCTTTTGTAGAAGCTTCAACTTGCAGTTGTGTAGAATCTTGTGGAGTAGATGATGAATGAGGTGAGCCAGGGATGTCCTCATCAAAACGGGCCATAGTTTGCTCTTCTTGTTCATAAACATTAGCCCTTATCATAGCCATTTCCATCTCTTTGTAGTACTCCTCAATCGTGAAACTCCCTTGCTTCAAATTCTGCAATTTATCAAAAAGATCACGTTTGTAATGTTTAGGAACAAACCTTGCCCTCATATGGTACTTCATCTCTTCCCATGTAGTGATGGGTGGCTCATTGTTCTCCATCCTTTGGTTTGCACTTGTTCCCACCAAACCAAGGCATAATCATTGAATTCTAGTCCCGCCATATGGATTTTCTTTTCTTCAAAATAGTTGTGCAAGCGGAACACCTTGTCCACCTTGAGTTCCCAAGTGAGGTATTCTTCGGGCTCATGTGTACCTGAAAACAAAGGTATTGTAAATTTAAGCTTACCAAATTTCTCCTCGTGTGGCCATTCTTCGCCATAACGATTACGACGGTGGTAGCCATCATCGTAGTGCAGAAAGTCATCGTCGTCAATGTGAAGTGCTCCCCCACCACGACCTCCGTGTCCATGGCCCCTCCCCGGACCATGGAAGCCGCCCCCTGCGCCTCTCCCAGGCGGGGGTGGACGGATGGCGTTTGTCACCACGTGGTCTCGCCGTTGTTGTGCATCTTGGCCAGCTCGAGCAACGCCTGCTTCCTCATCTCGCGGAGGTATGCCACCCCCACGATGAACACTGCCTTCCTCTTGTGGTGGTCGAAGGGCGCACCACGTGGTTCACAATATTGGTACGTAGTACATTCATTTGTTGGTTCATCTCAATGCGCATGTCTTGTGTGGAGTTGTTGATCTCTGCCTTGAGTTGCTCCTCCAAAGCAGAAGTAGTGGCGGCGAACTCATTGCGCAAAGTTCCCCTCAAAGCTTGGAATTGAAAACGAGTCACCGGGGAATTCACACCATGCTCCTCTCCCATGTTGTCGTCTCAAAGAAGACACAAAAACCACAAATATATGTGTAATATGTGAAGTCACTCAATCTCACTTTTCCTCAACCAAGTAAAGTTCTTACCTCTCCGAAGTGAATTGAGACCAAAAGAAACTTACAATTGGTGGTGGCTACAATCACAAGTGATGATCAAGCAGATTTAAAAGTGACTCACAATTGCACGGCAAAGGATATTTTGTGGAGCTTGGTTAGGAAGTATTTATCCTACACGATCTGAATTTCACGATATTGTAAAATTAAGTAATAATCCAAGCTAGAAAATATTGCCTATGTGCTGATCCAATAGATATAAGTGAAGTGTATGAACGCTTACGCAAAGATCAATGTGACTCAATGCAACAAAGGAATGAGCTAGATGGAAACAAACAGGAAAATTAGCTCGTTTGCATCAAGTACTAGGAGAGACGCTAGCCAATTGCAATAATATGGAAATAAGGGCACAAGATTGCTCAAGAATTTTAGTCACTCAAACTGAAATTATGAACTAGAACCACTCACCTAAATCAGCCTCCTCACCTTTTTTTTCGCTCCCTGTTTTTTTGCTACCGAGCCACTGACCCAAATATGTTCAACTCACTGTTCTGAGTCTATTGAGGTATATGGGTCACAAACTTTTTGTGGAAGGTTGGGGTATATGGGTCACAAACTCTCTCTCTCTATTTAAACTTTGAATTTTTTTTGATCGGCCGGGGTGAGTAATGCACAAGCCCAAAGTTCAGCTAGAAGTATTCAAGAGCAGCCCTCAATGCAATATCAATGACTAGTCTCAAGTATTCAAAGGATATAAGTGAAGCTCGTATGTATGGTGTTCGGCCGTATGGTGTCCAAGGAATCCAATGCGAACACTAACACCTCCCTAGAATTGGTTTCGGATGGCAACTTCCACACGGATTAGGAAGTGGACAGCTAGCCAAAACCAACTTGGATTCTAGGGTTGTACTCGGATTGATCTGGGAGGAGTTGTGGATACGGACTCAACTTCAAGAGTAAATTGAATCTACTTTTTTTTATGGGGACACAAGATCAAGTTACGCGAAGGAACACAAAGATCAGCACGTAAACAAAATTTCTAATGGATCAAGACTTAATAAAACTCACGAAAATAACAGATGCGAAATTAGGGTTTGGATTTTTTTTGTGTTTTCGGTTTATGGACTATAGGACAGAAAGTAATAAACTAAAATTTAAAGGGATAAGATCCTACCGAGTAAACCGCGCTCTGATACCAAGATGATACAGGGTCGCCCGATCTTCTCGACGTAGGATGGATACTCACGGGAGTCTTGATGAATCGTAATGATCCTCCAATGCCAATGCAAGGGATGAACACTCTTTAATCCGCCAAAACACACTCGTGTTGATTTCGCCGACCACCAAGCGAAGATCTATCGTGCACCCAATTCCCAGCGGATAGGCTGAACGATCTTGATTGAAGAAAACACTCCATCGGCAGCAATGCTAAACTCGAAAACTTTAGTAGATTGATTTTTCTCAAACGTGGTCTGAGCAAAACAAAGGGGATACAAAGGGGGTTTTATGCCTCCCCGAACTCACGCAAGGAAAGTCTTGGCCGAATCAATCCCTTATTCGGTCAAGGTGTCCTATTCCAATTCCTAAAACTTAGCAATCTGTTTCCTTTATTTTCGGGCTAAGCCCCTATCCTATTACAAGACCGAGATTGAGTTGGACTCGGTCACCCTTTGGCACGCAGGCCACATCTTGTGCACGCCATGAGATATGTGATCACGTGGCCTTCCGTTGATTAGCTCCTTCCCGCATGGACTCTTCTTGTCATGACTCGTGGCCACTTGGTCCTTCTCCACTTGATCTTCTGTTGCTTCAAAACTGAGAACACATAACATATTTGCATTAGGTAGTATGCTATTCTCATCTAACATAATAGGAGACTCTCTAAGAAACAAAAGCACCTGTTGTTGAAGTAGCTTAGCTCTTGCTCTTGTCATAGGACCTTTTGGAGCCTCATCACTAGCTTTGTCATGCACACTTGGAGTGGATGAAGAATGTGTAATAGAGATGTCCTCATCAATTTGGTAAGCTTAAATTTACTATGCCAACATTTTCAGGTACACATGACCCTGAGGACTACCTCACTTGGGAGCTCAAGGTGGACAAGGTGTTCCGCCTACGCAATTACTCCGAAGAGAAGAAGATACACATGGCTGCACTAGAATTCAATGATTATGCCTTGGTTTGGTGGGAACAAGTGCAAAACCAAAGGATGGAGAACAATGAGCCACCCATCACTACATGGGAAGAGATGAAGTACCATATGAGGGCAAGGTTTGTTCCTAAACATTACAAACGTGATCTTTTTGATAAATTGCAGAATTTGAAGCAAGGGAGTTTCACGATTGAGGAGTACTACAAAGAGATGGAAATGGCTATGATAAGGGTTAATGTTTATGAACAAGAAGAGCAAACTATGGCCTGCAACCTTCCATCAAGCGAATCGTCGAATTTCAACCCTACAACAACATGGTGGAGTTGGTACATCAAGCCACTAAGGCTGAGAGGCAAGTACAACAAGACATGAGGGTGTCAAAATCATCTTCCTACACTCCCCGTACAGCACCTACAGGAGGTAAAACCACATCTCGTTTCAATTCGTTTAAAACTAACCAATCTAGTGGAAGTTTTACTCCTAGTGCACGTGCTGCCCTGAGTGCCAAGAACGCCACTCCTTCCTTTCCCAAAAGAGGACCAGTTCCATCTTCATCATCTTCTGTTGGGTCTACGGCCAAGAGTAGCTCCATCCAATGCTTCAAGTGTCTTGGTCGCGGACATATGCAAAAGGATTGTCCAAATAGCAACGTAATATTGGTAACTGAAAATGGAGCTATGATTCTGCTGAAGAAGATGGAGAGCACCTTGCTGATTTTGAGGCGTTGAGGACTGTCATGAAGAAGAAAGAGAAGAAGAAACACATAGGGATGGATATTGTGACCCCGAGTCCGGCCCTATCCTTGTGTGCACCCCTTCGGTATTGAGCGTTCAAGCAAAACCCAACCATGAACAGCACTGCAACCTTTTCCAAACAAGAGCTCACAGGTAAGTAAAGATGGTAAGAGTTGCAAAGTTATTATTGATGGAGGTAGTTGTCATAACCTAGCTAGCAAAGAACTTTGCACTAAACTTGGATTGAAATACAAGAAACACCCACATCTATATCAAATTCAGTGGTTGAATAATAATGGTTCCATGAATGTTGGGTACACTGTTGATGTTAGCTTTCAGATTGGTTCTTATCGCGATACTATAGAATGTGATGTTGTGTCCATGGAAGTATGTCACTTGTTATTAGGTAGACCCTGGCAATATGATCGTTCTGTGATTCATGATGGAAGAACTAATCAGTACAAGTTCATGTGGAATAATAAAGAAATATTGTTACGACCATTAACTCCTTCTCAAATTATACATGATAACATGCAAAAGGTTGAGGTGAAAGTGGAAGGTGAGAAAATGAAGGAGCAAAAGAGTGTGATTCCACAGAATGTGAGTGAGAGCCACAAGCTAAAAATGAGTGAAAAAAGAAAGTTAGTCATGCTAGCCACCAAATCTGATTTGAGAGAGATGAGAGGTGATCCCACTATATGTGAGTTTGCGAGTTTCCAATTGAGTGTGTGAGAGATACACCAAAAGAAAAGAGAGAGATAGATATTAGACAAAGTGAGGTTGCTTCTGAAACTAACACATTAATGTCTACTTCTAGTGTTGTTTCTCACATTGTGCAGGTTGACATTAAAGAAGAGGAGTCGAATATTCCACAACTGGCACTACTGGAGAAAACCGATGAGGAGATAAGCGCGGTTGAAGATGAAGTACTTGTTGCCCCGTTGTTACATCCTGATGATTTAATACCCATAGCATCTACATCAACTGAAGAGAACAATAAAGGTAACCATATTGGTGCTAAAATTAATTGTGAAACGGTGAGTAATTGTGAGAACTCATATATGCGAATGAAAATTCCATGTTCTGAAATTTCTTTGCTCACTTTACATAATGTGGAATTGATTACTCAAAATGAAGTTCTTACGAGAATATCTCCTGATGATTCTTTGTACTATATCATGCTCGATGATCCTAAAGAGCTATCTAGTGTGATTGAGAATGTTGCTGAAATTTCCTGTTTAACATCATTAGTTAGTATATATGCCTACACCTATGAGTTCAATTTGATCGGAGATTACAGTGTAGATGACAAGTTGTATGTTTACCGAATATGCATTACCTATGATGAGCTTGCTGAATTGAAATTGCATATTTTGGATAAACAATCTTTTGTGCCATATCATGATCACAATGAGAAGAGTTTCAACAATAGTGCTTCATGTTTCAAAAGGTTTCTTAAGCCTACTTGTTCATCCTTTAATACACAATCATGTACAAATAATCAGAGCAGCGCAGTTGAAGCATGGAAGACACTAAAAATTTTCACCCCCATATTTGAACAACTTAATTTGGTTTGGCCCATTAATGACTTGTCCATATACTTAGCAAAGTCGAGGACGACTTTTTCTCATGGAAGGGAGAATGATGTGAATGACAATATTGCAATATATACATCTTATGGCTGCTGTTGTACTAATTGGTTTAGACAAAACAATGAGAATGACACAATAATTGATTCATACATATACAATGCATATGTGTTATTCTTTTTGTTTACTATGCCTTCAGATGTTCATGATGTGCTAAACAGGAGAAATGTTGATGATAAATATATATACCAAGCATACACGTTGTATTCTTTGTTTAGTACAATTTCAGGCTATCAAAAGCCGAGGACGGCTTTTCTTGAAGAAGGGGAGGATGATGCGGATGCGCATATGTCTTACACTTTTCAATTAAAAATATTATTTGACTGGAAGGAATTATTGAGCCGCATTAAATATTATCAGGTGAATTTGTTTCTTAATGAATTGTCTTGTATTGATGAGAACTTTATACTACCTAATGCAAGTTCTTTATGCGTTCTTAGGTTTAAACAAATTGAAGACTTGAGAATCACCAGTAAAGAAGGAAGTCCAAGGATACAAGCAGAAGTAAGGAAGAAGTCACGTCGGCTCAGCCTATGCACGAGTGCACATTGAGCATAGAGTTATCACTGGCCTGCGTGCCGAGTATTTGACCGAAGTTTATTTAGTATACATTTTTTTTATTTATCTTTATTAGTGACCAGTTCGGCCCGTCCAACCAAACAGCGCTGGAGTTCGGCCCACTCAATCCTTTGCGTACCATATGCGTGTGCATGAGGACCGCCGCCGTATAAAAGGCTGGAACGAAGAGACGAGAAGGGACCGACTAGAAAATCCATGGGAAATACTACGTGATGGGAGAGCACTTATAATGGAAAACTGAGAGCTTTGTGCATGATTTTGTTATTTCGGATAGCCAATCAATCCAATAGAAATTTTGCAAGTTCTTGCAATTTGAGATCGTTCAACCTTTCCACTGGGAATTGGGAGCGCGATAGGGCTTTCACTCGGTGGTCGTGAAGTCCGGTGCGTGTGATCTTGCGAATTAAAGAGCGTTCGTTCTTGCATTGGCAACGGAGGATCGCTACGATTCAAGAGAGGGCACGTGAGTATCCAATCCTACGTCGAGAAGATCGGGCGACCCCGTCCCCATCACCGGCCGACAACGCCGACCGCCCTCCAGGGCTTCTTTCCCCAATCCCTCGCGGAAGGAGCTGCTCCTCGGTGCCCCACAGCTACCCCAGCCGTCGGCCAATGCTCTCCCCCACCGGCACGACCCCTCCAAAGTGGCCTCCCCACGCCGCCGCTTATGCCCGTCGTCGGCTCGCCTTGGCCTCCCTCCAACCACCTCGACTGCTCAGGTAATCTCCTAGTACTTCACTCCTACTCATGCGCGGCTTACCTCCTCCCATCTCTGCTCCGGCTGCCCGCGCCCTATATTCTCCTCACCGCCGGCCGCCCAGGCTCACCGCCCGCTCGCCTTGGCGCCACCCCGGCCAAAGCTACCGCCTCCCGAAATCTCCTTGCCGTTTGGGGGTCTCATTTTGGCCGGTCGCCGGCGCCTCCCCGGCTGCCCTTCGCAGGCGTCGCTGCTGCCATACCCAGCGCCTTCCCCCTCCCCTGTTTACCTCAAGGGTTGCCTTGCTCTGTTCTGAGCTAGCCGAGGGCAGCTGTCTCGGTGGCTGTCATGTGGGCCCAACTGGGGAAAGGTTATAAAGTTTTTACCCTTTGGCTAAATGGTGGATCCATGTGCACTGATCAAGTATGCATTGAAATAATTTGTGGATGGTAAGAAGGATAAGAAATCACCTATAAATTGATGATAAAAAGATTTATGTAATCCAATTAAAGACTTAACATTTGATTGTAATCCAACTAAAGACTTAACATTTGATTAGCTATATGCCAACTAAGATTAAAAATTAATTCTCATGTACAAGTAAAATAAGCTATGACCTGAACTATTCTTCTTTCACCAAGAAATTAACCTTAAGTTAATAAAAGGATAATAATAATAATGATGATGATGATGATGATCGCAATATCATGACTAAAACGTTAGTTTTGGAGCTCGGTAAATGATTCGTACCCATTTTATCTTGTCTAAGTCCGTAACAACTAATACAATGGCAGTAAAAATAATTAGTAAAATAATCCGAATGAATGTATCATCAAGTATAACATTTCAAATAGTGAGAATATAAACCTACCCTGTTTAGTAAGTTTATCTCTCAAAAGTTATTTGCATGCCACAAAAAATGATGACCATAAAATTGCTCATCTCTAAAATCATATCATCTCTCTTACTAGTGTTTAAAATAATTATCGGTAAAGTCCTCTATAATAAATCAACCTTAAAAATAAGTAAGAAACCATTAGTCCTTGCCCCACATCCAAATCCCCAATCAGTATCATGGGATTTCAAATGCAATGGTCAAAAATAATTAATAATAAAAGAACTAGCTTTATCAAGAATATCATTGTAAAAATCATAACTCTCCTTTCTGACAAATCATAGCCACTGGTCATATCAAGTAAAGCGGTTAATCAAACAGAATAATTGACTTTAGAAATTGGCAGTTGCAATCTCAGATAAATATTGCCACATGAAATACCAGAGTTGCATCGAGTATTTAAAATTATACTCAACTTATGCAAAGCTTCCGCATCCTAAACTCATAAAATTATATTCCTCGTTACTACTAGCGATACCCTCTTTTATCTATCCGTAAGTCCTGTCCGACTCATGGAACTTCCCTGATAAATATAAATCAATAGAAGGAAAGTTATCAAGTAACAGATCGAACCTCACCTTTCCCTAATCGGCCATGTATGGCCACAACCCTTTTTCTAGAATGGATACATGCCTGAAGATACTTATTCATTTTTATCCTCGTTATCCTAAAATTTTCCCTCACGGTAAAGCTATTCAGACAACTCATTCTCTTACTCAAATCCAGCTACCATTGTGTCTATAGTCCACAAATCCGAATCATCCTTATATTCTCAAATCATAATAAAAGTGTAATTTAAAGTAAATTGGGCATTTAAAATGTTTGGATTTATTTGGTCTTTCTTTTCTTTGTTGCGTATTAGAATCTGAAGACTCGACAAGATGGCGGATTCGAACAGGATCAAGACTTGGGTAAAATCGAGGACTAGTAAATTAAGATCGATGACTGAAGAGGCTTTGATTTAGAGCAATCGAGGCCGTGGTAAAACAAGCAAGGCAAGTTGTCACTTTGATCATATTGATCCTACATTTTATGCAAAATTATGTTCCTTTAAATTATCAACTTGCATGCCTAATTTATTATACAAATATATGTCAAAGCTTAAAGTAGCTACATGCCCACTTGCTGTTGAATTAAATCTAATATGCTATTTCTTGACACTTGAATCACTTGATCCTTGTCACCATAGAAATTAATGATAATCTTTACTAGCTATAAGTTATATTAAATGCCATGCTAGTCTTGTCAAATCCAGGGCGCTGGTTGCCCTGATCATCAATCTTTAAAACATAAGAACTTGTTTTGGGGACAGTCATGGGATGTACGTGGCTGAGTATTTTGTTACAACTGTTTTATGCTTCTTAAAACCCAAAAAACCTGCTACACCTGTCTGGGCGGTTGGTGAGAGTGGCTGGTGAAGATGTCGCACGAGAACCCGTGGTTTGTGGAATGAACCGCCTGAACAAACTAAGGACTGAATCTTGTGCTGACCTCCTTGTGTAAAACAGTACAACTACAAGTCTATATGGGTACGACCTAGCTAATTAACTTGCAAAGGTTTAGTTTAGATATCACCACGGAAAGTGGGTGGCAGGACATACTGGTTTACTCACAGTGGGGATACAGGGACCGACTGTACCCATACGGCGCAAGAGGGGGCCTCTGACTATGGTGGATAGAGCCCTTCAGCGGTGAAACCTCAGCGGGGTGGTGTCTAGCTAGATCGGAGTAAGGTAAAGGCTTTCTGATAAATCATCTGGGTCTCATGCCTAAGGAAGCATGTTGATACGGGGAGGGGTCTCGATCTTCTCAGTGAGGAATTGTGGATAGTTGATGCGAAGTAGACGATGTCGCTAGTTGAACACTCGCGCCAATGCACGAACCCTCAACTCTTCGGAATACGCCCAAAACACACCGGATAATTGTTCGTCGCGAGACCACAAACGACGAACGCCAAGTCCCCAATTCCCAATGGAACGACGGCTTGACCTTGAATTGCAGAACGAAAAATGGATCGCCTAATTCTCTCTCAAAGTCCTCGCATGAACTCTGGTGTTGAAAGAACAAGCAATAGCTATGTTTCAATCTTATGCATAAAGTTGGTCCCCTTCTAAAGGCTGCCAATACAAGGCTTATATAGCCCATTGGGACGTCCATATGGTCCCCAAACCAATTACAACTCGACCCTATATGGTTATTTTTCACCCGTCATATTTTTTCGGTCATACCTTTTTATCCATGACGAATTTGAAGGTGGGATCAGATCCATTGCGTAGCCCTTGAAATTATCTTTCCAACGAGTACAAGAACACCTGAATCAGACTCTGTTTGTGAAAGTTATAGCCTTTTTAGTAACTGCGTGTCAGGCTGTCCCGAACCGAATCCGAATTGAATTCTGAGTTGAATCCGAGTTTGAATTGGGTTGAGAACGTGGGAAGTCCGAATTTAGCTTGAAAATCTTATCCAAAACTTGTAGTTTAAGTCCTTGGCCTTCTCCCCTTTTGCTCTCCCACTGCATGGGCTTCTTTCCTCCTTGATCAGCTGCATGGGTTGCTTGGCTTTTCCCGAGGTCCGACAATCACGTAGCCACAAAAGATCAACGCAAGATGATGTCATCGCATATGTCACAAGTACTGTAGCAGAACTGTAGCAGCCGACCTAATACCCCTATAAATAGGGGGTACCCTCCCTCCATGTAACGTATAACTTGTTGGCTGAATTTTTGTTTTGTAGAACACTTGTTCCTCTTTGTGTGTGAGTCATTTCCACCACTAATAGGGATTGGGTTTATTTCCGAGTTGCTACTCCGTTGTTCTTGCGATTCCTTGGGATTGCCTGAACGTGTCTGCTCCACGATAGCGAGTAGACGAAGGCTGTAGCGTTGCTGTATAGAGACAGTGGTTGGCCGCATCATTTACTAGGTTGCACGGGCTAGTTATCCATAATCCTACGACGTGAAGATCGGGCCACCCCATCTCCCCGCATCACTTGGGAGGCGATGAAGCGAGTCATGAGGGACCGTTTTGTACCAGCATACTACACACACACTGCATACAAAGCTACGACGGTTGAATCAAGGCTCCAAGTCTGTGGATGAATACTATCAGGAGATGTAAGTGCTCATGATCCGTACCGGAGTTCGTGAGTCCGAGGAGGCTACTTGATAGGACTGGAGTGCCCGATCTTTCGGTGAGAGGATAAATATCGATTGGTTGGCGGTGACTCTCGTGATCCGACTATGAACGAATAGGTTGTGGGCGCCTTAGCAATCGCAGAACCAACTCCAAATGGTTATTGACCGTGCTGGAACAGCGAGATCAACCTGAACACGAGGTTCAATTCCTGCAAGCAATCGAAGAACAAACAAGAACAAGATGTAGGCAAACTGAAATCACTCGAATGTGGGGTTTCACAATTGCTGTCTGGCAGGTGGTCATTGGACACAACTGAAGATCAGTGTTTGCACAATGGCTAAACTTAAACAAAAGAAAACCCGAGTCACAAGGAGAGCTCGGCCTGAACTAAATAGGAGAGGGGGAGGGGAATTCGGCCAGCAAGTAAGGTAGGGCGAAATCTCCTCCTAACCTTTCCTAAACTGCCCAAATATGACTTTATTACATGGGCCCAGCCCCAAAGGTAGGTGGCGCAGCACCTTTTATTTGTCTCTCATTCCTTGCCATCTTCTTGACCTTCATTCCTTAGAAGGATCACATAATTGAGTTCACGTGCACGGGCTCGAGTGACGGGTCCTTGAATTGCTTCTGGAGTTGTAGCAGTAGGAGGAGATGTGGTTGGAATCAAAGGTGTGATGTCCGCATCATTACTATGACAAGATTCTTTGAAGGGCTGAACGACGATGTGCGGAATCGTGTTGATTTGATGCAATACGACACCATACAAGAGCGTGATGCGCCCATCCCATGGTTGCCCGAACTCATACATCAACGTGGAGACGCCCAAATCAGAAAGAGGGCGAAGGAGGTATAAGTTCTAAGCTGGTTATATCCACTAAATCAGTTGGAACTCCGTTTAAAGAAGCATCAAAGGCGACAAATTCTGCGAGCAAGGAGGCATCCAAATCTGATTCAAGTATCTTCTCCACCGGTAGAACAAGTCAAATTGAGTGTTTCAAGTGTAAGGGCAGGGGTCACATGATGAGGGATTGCCCAAATGCAAGGAAGGTGTTACTCACACATGAGGGATATGTCACGGAGGGCGAAAGCGAGGAATCTGAACATGACGATGAGAAATTCAATGATTCACCTCAAGAAGTTGTGTATTGTCATCCTGGGGTTGGTCCAACTTTGTTGACTCATAAGGTGGATGGTGACAATAAGCTGATTGTTGACAAGGGGCAACGACGTGGTGTTTTTCAAACCCAATGCATGATCAAAGGTAAACGGTGCAAGCTTATGATTGATGGTGGAAGCTACAACAATGTGATCAGCAAGGACGTGGTTGATGCACTCTCATTAACCACATGGCGTCATCCTAAGCCATACTATATGCAATGGCTTCACAATGTTGGCAAGCTGAAAGTTACTCATAAAGCTCGCGTGCCGTTTTCAATTGATGTTATGAAGACAAGGTGGAGTGTGATGTCGTGACTATGCACATGTGTCACATCATGTTGGGGCGTCTGTGGCAGTTTGATCGCAATGTTACACACCAAGGGAGAGCCAATCGATTCACTTTTATGTATAAAGGTGTATTTCAATCTTTGCTGCCCAAAAGAGATGAGGAGATTATTTCTGACATTGCCATCAAGAGTAATGATAGCACTAGGGGTCCCGATCTTTCGATGAGAGTGGTAGATTCGATTGGGGAAGGAGATGACGTTGACGACCCGACTACAACCATCCAAGGACGCTGCGCCTTAGAGATCGATACACCAACTCCAGAGATTGTTCGTGACCTTGTCGGCGCACGATCAACCTAACCACGAGGGTTCTTGTTCCTGCAAGCAATCGAAGAACAAGCAAGAACAAGATGAACAGCAACTCAATTGCAAATAACGATGTAAGATTCAATCGAAAAACAGAAAACGGTGGGGTTCCGAAGACAAGTATTCGGGCGGTCTAGCCGACACGCGCGAGTACAAGGCAAAGCAACAAAAGCTAACTTAGTCTAAACAAAACCCAAACCCTAGAAGAGGGTGCGGCTGCCTATTTAAGGGTCACGGAAGGTGAAGGGTCGGCCAAAACACAAGGAAGCCGAATAGGACACTTTGACTCGGACTGGAAAAGCAACGTGAATTCTTTTGCAGTTTCTGGTCGACTCGGATGGAATTTGGAGGTGAGGCCGGATGCATCTGAAAGTAGACTTCAAGAGCTTTCCAACGAGTACTCACAGGCCCCGAGAAACCTTCTGGATCAAATGTTACATCCGTTGAAGTAGGCACTGTCAACAAGGCCGAATCCGAGTCAAACTCGTGAACAGGACTTGGTTTGCGCTTGACGGTTCCACTTCTATACTTGAGCTCATGTGGTTCTTCCCCATGGTTCCTAAGGACAATTAAATCATCACAAGAATTTAGTAGTATTCCATTCTTTGAAACAATCGTGATGGAGACGAGGTGCCCGATCTTTCGATGAGATTGATAACTATAGATTTCGGTGGAGATGACCCTCACGATCCGACTACAACCGTACAACGATGCTTGCGCCTTAGCAATCGCTGAACCAACTCCGAGATGTTATTGACCTCGCTGGATGCACGATCAACCTGAACACGAAGTTCAATCCCCGCGAGCAATCGAAGAACTAGCAAGAATAAGACATAGGCAATCTGATACTGCGGATATGAATGAAGAATAAATTGTATTGCGAATAACAAAGTTGGGATTCCGAAGATGTCTTGACAGGTGGTCGACCGACACAACTGAAGAACAAAAGTTTGCACAATGGCTAAACCTAAACTCAACGAAATCCAAGTCCTAGCAAGAGAGGAGGCGGCTCCTTTATAGGGAGAACGACCAGGGGTGGCGTCCAAGTGCACACCCTAGGGTTACAAGGCCCATGGGCCCAAGTGGTGGTGGCGCAGCACCCTTTTTGACTCGGACTCAGAAACCAACGTGGACTCTTTTAATGATTGCGGCCGGCTCAGATGGAATTTGAAGATGAGGTTGGATCCCTTGGAAAGTAGACTTCATACGCTTTCCATGAAGTACAAGAACGTCCCAAACGGAGTCCGTATGAGGAAGTTATGCCCGTTGAACTTGGTACCATCGCAGCAGTCCGAGTCTGATTCCAAAACGTGTCCAACTCGAATTCGTGCTTGACTTGGTCCCAAAGTGACGTGGTGACCTCCATTATTCCTTCCATGCATGTCCATGACTCCAAGTCCCTTTCCTTCAGCCTTTCCCATGTTACTAAGCACAATTAAATCACTGCATTAGGTAGTGGTCTATTCTCGGTAACATATGAACCTAGGAATGAGTTCACCTGGTAATTAAGTTGACGAGCACGAGCTTGAGTAAGTGGTCCTTGCAACACTTGCTGTGGATGAGTTGTGTCCATGGAAGGGATGTCCTCATCAAATTGGTTATGAGAGAAAGAAGAATATCCTAGATCGGACGGATGCTTATGTGATTCCTCCTTTGCGTACTGCAAACCAGCCAACAATGCATGGAATTAGAGGTGTGGATGGTAAAGAAAGAAAGCTAGTTTGGGTAAAGAGAAAGACACAAACGGAGTCCGATTTGGGCTTTCTTGGACTCGTTGGAAAGCCATTTCGAAGCCCCATACAATGGATGAGGTGCCACCCACGGAATCCTCATGGTCACATCGCAAATTGAGAGAGAATCCAGAGGTAGCAGTTTAGGTATTTCCTTTTTAGTTCGTATTGGAGTTTGTTTCGGCCTTAGGCCAGGTTGTGCGTGAGTTTTAGTTAAGGCCGTGCATTGTGCACCAATATAAGGCCAGGGCCTTAGCCCCATTGTAGCTTAGGCTATGATATGATAAGTTTTTAGGCTATTGAAATAAAGGAGAAAATCGCCATGATGGTTGTTGGCGGCCAGATTGCGTGATTGCAAGGTTTTCTCATTTGGAGTTTGCTGAGTTGGTGCAAGGCAAGAAAAGGAGATTCTTGAGATTGCCCATCGAATCTACAAGGTTCATCTCTTCTAATTCGTGTCTTCTTGCTGAATTCACGTTTTGGGGAGTTCGGTGGACTGCTTCTAGTGTGCACCTTGCATATTAGTGCAAATTGCCCATATCAACATTGTGGCTGCATCAAAACAAGGAGAAGGAACCTCGCTGAACGTACCGGGAAAGATCGGGCCATCTCTACGCATCAACTAATCCTTAGTTGGTCCGTATCAAATGTGAGTGCGATCCTGAGTTTCCTAGCACTGAGCAGTATTCCATTGTTTGCACGCCCAAGGTGCTTAGTGTGATGCCATTGCCATCACTCGAACAGCGGTGCAATTTGTTTCAGACATGGGCAAAGCTTGATAAGGGTAAGGTGTGCAAGGTGATCATTCATGGCGGGAGTTGTCACAATATGGCTAGCAAGGATATGATACGGGGTCGCCCGATCTTCTCGACGTAGGATGGATACTCACGGGAGTCTTGATGAATCGTAATGATCCTCCGATGCCAATGCAAGGGACGAACACTCCTTAATCCGCCAAAACACACTCGTGTTGATTTCGCCGACCACCAAGCGAAGATCTATCGTGCACCCAATTCCCAGCGGAAAGGCTGAACGATCTTGATTGAATAAGATACTCCTAATTCCATAAGGAATTTCAGCAACAATGCTAAACTCGAAAACTTTAGTAGATTGATTTTTCTCAAACGTGGTCTAAGCCCTAAAGGCTGCCATTACAAGGCTTATATAGCCCCTTGGGACGTCCATATGGTCCCCAAACCAATTACAACTCAACACTATATGGTTTTAGATACGAACTCTCACAAAAAGGAAACTACAGTTTTCAGCCGTCATATTGTTTCGGTTATAACTTTTTATCCGTGAACAATTTGAAGGTGGGACCAGATCTATTGCGTAGCCCTTGAAATTATCTTTCCAACGAGTACAAGAACACCTGCATCAGACTCCATTTGTGAAAGTTATGGCATTTTTAGTAACTGCCTGTCAGGCTGTCCCGAACCGAGTCCGAGTTGAATCCTGAGTTGAATCCGAGTTTGAATTGGGTTGAGCACGTGGGAAGTCTGAATTTGGCTTGAAAATCTTATCCAAAACTTGTGGTTTAAGTCCTTGGGCTCCTCCCTTTTGCTCTCCCACTGCATGGGCTTCTTTCCTCCTTGATCAACTACATGGGCTGCTTGGCTTTCTCCTTTCCATTCCCATGGGCTTTGAGCTTTTTGTTCTTGGTAGTAAATATGATTAACCTCCTTGAGCTTCTCCATTGCTTTGGCCCCGGAATCATCATAATATTCAAACCTAATAATAAACAAGAATTTGGCATAAGGTAGTATATCGTTCCCACGAATAGAAAGAAAGTCATTAAGAAACAAATTCACCTGACAATATTTAATGCGGCTCAATACTTCTTTCCAGTGAAATAATGTATTTGATTGAAAAGTACTAATCATGTCTGTATCCACATCATCCTCCCCTTCTTCAAGAAAAGCCGTCCTCGGCTTTTGATAGCCTGAAATTGTGCTAAACAAAGAATACAATGTGTATGCATGGTATATGTATTGGTCAGTTACACCCCTTCCGTCTTTCACATTATTATTATCTGGAGGTGTAGTAAGCAAAAAGAACAACACATATGGGTGGTATATGTATGAATCAATTATTGTGTCATTCTCATCCGTACTGTTTTGCACAAACCAATTGATACTACAACAGCTATCAAATGCATACATTGCAATGTTTTCATTCACACCATTCTCCCTCCCATAAAAAAAAGTCGTCCTCGACTTTGAGAAGTACGTGGACAAGTCATTAATGGGCAAAACCAGATCAAACGGTTCAAATATGGAAGAGAAAATTTTAAGTGCCTTCCATGCTTCAACTGCGCTACTCTGATTATTTGTACATGATTGTTCATTAAAAGAGGAACAAGTAGGCACAAGAACTCTTTGTAAACAGCAAGCACTATTGTTAAACCTCATCTCCTTGTGGTCATGATATGGCACAAAAGTTTGTTTATCCAAAATATGCAAGTTCAATTCAGCAAGCTTATCACATGTAATGCATATTCGGTAAACATAAAACTTGTCATCTACACCATAATCTCCGATCAAATTAAACTTATAGGTGTAGGCATAAACAATAACTAGTGATTTTAAACATGAAATTTCAGCAAGATTCTCAACCACACTAGATAGCTCTCTAGGATCATCAAACATGATATAGTACAAAGAATCACTAGGAGATATTTGAGTAAGAACTTCCTTATGAGTAATCAATTCCACATTATGTAAATTGAGCAAAGAAATTTCAGAACATGGAATTTTCATTCGCACATATGAGTTCTCACAAGTACTCACCGTTTCACAATCAATTTCAACACCAATATTGTTACCTTTGTTGTTCTCCTCAGTTGATGTAGGTGTTGTGGGTATTAAATCATCTTGATGTAACAACGGAACAGCAAGTACTTCATCTTCAACCGTGGTTATCTCCTCATCTTTGACTTCCAATGATGCCGGTTGTTGAATGTTTAATTCCTCATCTTCAATTTCAACCTGCACAATGTGAGAAACAACACTAGAAGTAGACATTAATGTGTTAGTTTCAAAATCAACCTCACTTTGTCTATCTTCTACTCCTCTCGTTTCTTTTGGTGTATCTCTCACACTCTCAATTTGGATGCTCTCAAACTCACATATGGTGGAATCACACAGCTCACTCTTTTTAACACTCTCACTCAATTTGGTTATGTGGCTCTCATTCTCACATGGGTTTTGATGCATCTCAATTGTTGTACGTGTCATTGGGGCAGCACAAGATGTCTCCTTTACCGAAGGGAAAGTCCCATGCTCGGTCATCTTCTCACATGACACACCAATAGCAGCATAAGAATTGAAGAATGGACTTGGATAGAACTGTGGTGTATGCCTCTCCAAAAGTCTCTTCTCCTGCTCAATAGCGCAATTCACAAGGTCATGCATGCTACAAAAATATTTACCATGAAGTGCAGTGGCAATCTCAAAATTCAAGCCTTCTTTGAAATATGCCTTCTCCCTTAATGCACTTGTGACACCGGCACGACGCAATGCATGCTTCAACTCATAATAGTAATCTTGAACGTTATTACTCCCTTGGGTGATATTCTCCAGATGGTGAAGCAATTCCTGTGCATAACAGGATGGTACAAACTCGCTTCTCATGAACGCCTTCAAATCTGACCAAGATTGAATGAGTTGTTTTCCAAATAGTTGTTGCCACCAACTATAAGCATAGTCTTCAAACTCTCTAGTGGCACGCATCACCTCTTGGGATTTGGGGAGCTTCTGAAATCTAATCACTTTCTCCATTCACCATTCCCATTCAAGATACTCCTCTGGGTCATTACTGCCATAGAAAGGAACAAATGTATCTTCTTCTTGTTGTGGTCGAAGTGCCCGCACAATGTCATTCACGATGTTTGTTCGTAACACCTTCATTTGTTGATTGAGCTCAATACGAAGATCCTGCATATCCGCCTTGAGTTGTCCCTCCATTACAGTTTCTTGTGTAATGTACTTCTCAAGCAATGACGTTGGAAACGGTATCATAGTTTTCTTCTCCTCCTGTCATGGTTAATAGCAAAAAGAAGACACAAAAGCCACAAATATATGGGTAATATGTGGAGTCACTCAATCTCACTTTTCCTCAACCAAGTAAAGTTCTTACCTTTCCGAAGTGAATTGAGACCAAAAGAAACTTACACTTGGTGGTGGATACAATAACAAGTGATGATCAAGCGGATTTAAAAGTGACTCACAATTGCAAAGCAAAGGATATTTTGTGGAGCTTGGTTAGGAAGTATTTATCCTACACGATCTGAATTTCACGATGTTGTAAAATTAAGTAATAATCCAAGTTAGAATACTTTGCCTAAGTGCTGATCCAAAAGATATAAGTGAAGTGTATGAACGCACACGCAAAGATCAATGTGACTCAATGTAACAAAGGAATGAGCTAGATGGGAACAAATAGGAACAATAGCTCGTTTGCATCAAGTACTAGGAGAGACGCTAGCCAATTGCAATAACAAGAATAGTGGGCACAAGATTGCTCAGATCACTCACCCAATAGGAGCTAGGACCACTCACCCAATCAGCCTTCTCTCCTTTTTTTTCCTCTCTTTTTTTTGCTCACCTCTTTTTTTTTTTGCTACCTTGCCAATCATCCAAATATGTTCAACTCACTGTTCTGAGTCTATCTTTGTATATGGGTCACAAACTTTTGTGGAAGGTAGGGATATCTCTCTCTCTCTCTCTAAACTTTGATTTTTTTTCGGCCGGAGTGGTGATGCACAAGTCCAATATTCAGCTATAAGTATTCAGGAGCAGCCCTCAATGCAACATCAATGACTAGTCTCAAGTATTCAAAGGATATAAGTGAAGCTCGTATGTGTGGTGTTCAGCCGTATGGTTTTCAAGGAAGCCAACGCGAACACTAACACCTCCTTAGAGTTGGTTTCGGATGGCAACTTCCAAACGGATTCGGAAGTGGACAGCTAGCCAAAACCGACTTGGATTCTAGAGTTGTACTCAGATTGATCTGAGAGGAGTTATGGATACGGACTCAACTTCAAGAGTAAATTGAATCTACCTTTTTTTTGTTTTATGGGGACACAAGATCAAGTTACACGAAGGAACACAAAGATCAGCACGTAAACAAAATTTCTAATGGATCAAGACTTAATAAAACTCACGACAATAGCAGATGCAAAACTAGGGTTTGGATTTTTTTTTTGTGTTTTTAGTTTATGGACTATAGGACAGCAAGTAATAACTGAAATTTAAAGGGATAAGATCCTACCGAGTAAACCGCGCTCTGATACCAAGATGATACGGGGTCGCCCGATCTTCTCGACGTAGGATGGATACTCACGGGAGTCTTGATGAATCGTAATGATCCTCCGATGCCAATGCAAGGGACGAACACTCTTTAATCCGCCAAAACACACTCGTGTTGATTTCGCCGACCACCAAGCGAAGATCTATCGTGCACCCAATTCCCAGCGGAAAGGCTGAACGATCTTGATTGAATAAGATACTCCTAATTCCATAAGGAATTTCAGCAACAATGCTAAACTCGAAAACTTTAGTAGATTGATTTTTCTCAAACGTGGTCTAAGCCCTAAAGGCTGCCATTACAAGGCTTATATAGCCCCTTGGGACGTCCATATGGTCCCCAAACCAATTACAACTCAACACTATATGGTTTTAGATACGAACTCTCACAAAAAGGAAACTACAGTTTTCAGCCGTCATATTGTTTCGGTTATAACTTTTTATCCGTGACGAATTTGAAGGTGGGACCAGATCTATTGCGTAGCCCTTGAAATTATCTTTCCAACGAGTACAAGAACACCTGCATCAGACTCCGTTTGTGAAAGTTATGGCCTTTTTAGTAACTGCCTGTCAGGCTGTCCCGAACCGAGTCCGAGTTGAATCCTGAGTTGAATCCGAGTTTGAATTGGGTTGAGCACGTGGGAAGTCTGAATTTGGCTTGAAAATCTTATCCAAAACTTGTGGTTTAAGTCCTTGGGCTCCTCCCTTTTGCTCTCCCACTGCATGGGCTTCTTTCCTCCTTGATCAACTACATGGGCTGCTTGGCTTTCTCCTTTCCATTCCCATGGGCTTTGAGCTTTTTGTTCTTGGTAGTAAATATGATTAACCTCCTTGAGCTTCTCCATTGCTTTGGCCCCGGAATCATCATAATATTCAAACCTAATAATAAACAAGAATTTGGCATAAGGTAGTATATCGTTCCCACGAATAGAAAGAAAGTCATTAAGAAACAAATTCACCTGACAATATTTAATGCGGCTCAATACTTCTTTCCAGTGAAATAATGTATTTGATTGAAAAGTACTAATCATGTCTGTATCCACATCAGGATATGTGTCATAAGTTGGGTTTGAAGTATTTGCCACATCCGCGTCCTTATCACGTGCAATGGTTGAGCGACAAAGAGGAAGTGAAGGGGAACTATATGGTCCGCGTGACGTTTTGATACGGGGTCGCCCGATTTTCTCGACTTAGGATCAAGATACTCACATGGATTTGATGAACGTAGTGATCTCCCGTTGCCAATGCACGAGTTAGCACTCTATAATTCGCCCAACCACACGTGTTGAACTTCAGACCACCGATGAAGTTCCATCGCGCTCCCAATTCCCAACGGAAAGGTTGAACGATCTTGATTTCAGCAAACTCCCAATTCCCTCAAGTTGGGTCGGCTATCAAAAAGAACAAGAGTATTTTATTATCAAACGTGGTCTGCCCTAAAGGCTGCCAATACAAGGCTCATATAGCCCCTTGGGACGTCCATATGGTCCCCAAACCAAGTACAACTCAACCCTTTTAGATACGAACTCTCACAAAAATGAAACTATAGTTTCCACCCCTCATATTGTTTTGGTCATAACTTTGTATCCGTGATGAATTTGAAGGTGGGACCAGATCCATTGCGTAGCCCTTGAAATTATCTTTCTAACGAGTACAAGAACACCTGAATTGGACTCCGTTTGTGAAAGTTATGGCCTTTTTAGTAATTGCCTGTATGAGAATGTTACGTCCGTTTAAACTTGAAGATTACGGCCGGCCCGGATAGAATTTGAAGATGGAGTTGAATCCTTTAGAAAGTACACTTGATAAGCTTTCTATCAAGCCCGAATAGAATTTGAAGATGGAGTCTGTATGAGAATGTTACGTCCGTTTAAACTTGCACCATTGCAGCAGTCCGAATCCGATTCCAGTACGTGCCCAACACGGACTCTTTTGATAATTACGGTGCGCACAGAGGGAATTTAGAGGTGGTATCAGATCCATTGGAAAGAGGATGAGAAAATCTTTCCAACAAGTACTCGTGGACCTCAAACAGACTTCATATGTGAAAGTTATGCACATTTGAAATTGGGCCTATCAGGCTGAATCCGAATTGATCTGGAGGCCGAATTGGATTCCAAAACGTGTCCATCTTGAACTCTTGCTTGAATTGGTGTAAAAGTGACGTGGTGCTGTAAAAATATATATTTTCATCATTAGGTAGCATCATATTCTCATTTAAAATATGTTGAGGCTGAAGAAACGAATTCACCTTTAGTTCAATCTTGATATTGGGCGCTATTGTCGTATGTGTTTGTGGCGTGGTCACATTGATATGGGGAGGGGTCCCGATCTTCTCGGTAAGGAACCGTGGATAGTTGATGCGAAGTAAACAATGTCGCTAGTTGAACACTCGCGCCAATGCACGAACCCTCAACTCTTCGGAATACGCCCAAAACACACCGGATAATTGTTCGTCGCGAGACCACAAACGACGAACGCCAAGTCCCCAATTCCCAATGGAACGACGGCTTGACCTTGAATTGCAGAACGAACAATGGATTGCTTAATTCTCTCTCAAAGTCCTCGCATGAACTCTGGTGTTGAAAGAACAAGCAATAGCTATGTTTCAATCTTATGCATAAAGTTGGTCCCCTTCTAAAGGCTGCCAATACAAGGCTTATATAGCCCATTGGGACGTCCATATGGTCCTCTTTCTTCTCTTTTGGTGTTTCTCTCACACTCTCAATTGGGATGCTTTCAAATTCACATATGGTGTAATCACACACCTCACTCTTTTTAATACTCTCTTTCCCTTTGGCTATGTGGCTCTCACTCTCACATGGGTTTTGAGGCATCTCAAGTGTTGTTTGCAGCCATGGGGCAGCACGTGCACTAGGAGTAAAACTTCCACTGGATGGATTAGTTTTAAACGAATTGAAACGAGATGTGGTTTTACCTCCTGTAGGTGCTGTACGGGAAGTGTAGGAAGATGATTTTGAAACCTTCATGTCCTCCTCGGTCTCATTGTGCAGAACGACCGAAGGGCCGTGCACACTTGTGTCATCAGCTGGTGCACCCCCACGTAGATTGTGGTGTGCGAACATGGCACGCAGCTCCCGAAAGTTATTGTTGATGGTCGTACGCAACTGTTTGACCTCCACCCCGAGGGTGTTCAGTCCAGTCTGAACTTCCCTGAGCTCATCGCGCACGCCATTGTCACCATTATGACGTTGTTTTTGTCGCATCTCGCGCAACCGAGTGTATTCAGTCCACGTAACCGGCGCCTCCAGATTAGGTGGATCCTCCTCGTGACCTGACATGGGAACGACTCACAAACAAGAAACGAGGTTATATCCGGGTTAGTAAAACAAAAGCTCTCTTTATGCTTGCAACTCACTGTCCTGAAAACAAGGCAAGCTTACCGTTCCAAAGTGAATCAAGGACGGCAAATCGACAATTGTGACAGCGAACGATATCAACCCGGTAAATGTATGAGCGTAACCAAGAGCAAGGGTGTACACAAACGGGTGTCGGTGGAGCTTGGACAGTTATGTATTTTGTAGCAAGGGAAAACAATCAATTAATTTCAGAAATTGCACAGAATTGAATTATAGTTCGTATCTAGCACTTAGCCTATGTTGCTGATCAACCAAGGATGGAAGAAGGCTAAAATAAGTGTATGGCAATGTATGGGTGTGGTAAATACAAGATAATTCAATCGAATGCAATCTGGAATTGAAGAACACAATGGTTGACCCAAAACATGAAAACTGAGGATTGCTGTCTACTGGACAGCACGTCGGTATTTCGGCCGTAACTTTTTGTCAGCTGCCTTTTTTTCAATGATTCGTTTTTTCTCACTTTCCTGATGGCTTTTTCTACAACTTTTGTTCTGGGGCCAAGCTTTGGAAACCGACCGAACAATTCGCAAAAAATTCACAAGTGCCGACTGTTGCAGATTCAATTCAGAAATTTGGGTCAACTTTCACCGCATATATCTCTTAACTGCCTTTCTGGAATGACGTGAAATTTTACAGATAGATGGACAATGAAGTTTTGAATCTAATGGCGGTAGTCTCATTCAAAAATAATCTCGGAATCAAAAGTTATGGCGTTTTTGGTGGCGGCTGCAGAGAATGGACAAATCAGCCGAATTGGAATTAGGGTTTGGGGTGGGGAATTTTTTTTTTTTGGATTTTTAATGGAACAAAGATATGACCAGCAACTAGACAATGCTAAGACGGACACAAATTCAATTTAGCAAACCAAAACTAACAGATTGAAAGGCACAACGGGGTTTGGACAGCGGAAATTAACTCTTTTTGTGGGGCAATTTTTTTTCTAGACTATAGGAAAGAAAAACCAATCTACTAACTACGGGTAAAGAAATTCTCACCGAGTAAACCTAGAATCTGATACCACATGATACGGGAAGGGGTCCCGATCTTCTCGGTGAGGAAACGTGGATAGTTGATGCGAAGTAGACGATGTCGCTAGTTGAACACTCGCGCCAATGCACGAACCCTCAACTCTTCGGAATACGCCCAAAACACACCGGATAATTGTTCGGTCGCGAGACCACAAACGACGAACGCCAAGTCCCCAATTCCCAATGGAACGACGGCTTGACCTTGAATTGCAGAACGAACAATGGATCGCCTAATTCTCTCTCAAAGTCCTCGCATGAACTCTGGTGTTGAAAGAACAAGCAATAGCTATGTTTCAATCTTATGCATAAAGTTGGTCCCCTTCTAAAGGCTGCCAATACAAGGCTTATATAGCCCATTGGGACGTCCATATGGTCCCCAAACCAATTACAACTCAACCCTATATGGTTTTGGATGCGAACTCTCACAAAAAGAAAACTATATTTTTCACCCGTCATATTGTTTCGGTCATAACATTTTATCCGTGAAGAATTTGAAGGTGGGATCAGATCCATTGCGTAGCCCTTGAAATTATCTTTCCAACGAGTACAAGAACACCTGAATCGGACTGCGTTTGTGAAAGTTATAGCCTTTTTAGTAACTGCCTGTCAGGTTGTCCCGAACCGAATCCGAATTGAATTCTGAGTTGAATCCGAGTTTGAATTGGATTGAGCACGTGGGAAGTCCGAATTTAGCTTGAAAATCTTATCCAAAACTTGTAGTTTAAGTCCTTGGCCTTCTCCCCTTTTGCTCTCCCACTGCATGGGCTTCTTTCCTCCTTGATGAGCTGCATGGGTTGCTTGGCTTTCTTCTTTCCATTCCCATGGGCTTTGAGCTTTTTGTTCTTGGTAGCAAATATGATTAACCTCCTTGTGCTTCTCCATTGCTTTGGCCCCGGACTCATCATAATATTCAAATTAATCATGCGCATATCCGCATCATCCTCCCCTTCATCAAGAAAAGCCGTCCTCGGCTTTTGGTAGCCTGAAATTGTACTAAGCAAAGAATACAACGTATATGCATGGTATATATATTTGTCATCAACACTTCTTTTGCTTAGCATATCAAGAACATCTGAAGGCGTAGTAGATATAAAGAAAAACACATACGCATGGTATATGTATGAATCAATTATTGTGTCATTCTCGTTGTTCCACACAAACCAGTTAATATAACGACAACCATAAGATGTATACATTGCAATATTGTCTTTCATATCATTCCCCCTCCCATGAGAAAAAGTCGTCCTCGACTTTGCTAAGCACATGGACAAGTCATTAATGAGCCAAACCAAATTAAGTTGTTCAAATATGGGGGAGAAAATTTTTAGTTCCTTCCATGCTTCAACTGCGCTACTCTGATTATTTGTACATGATTGTAGCATTAAAGGATGAATAAGTAGGCTTAAGAAATCTTTTAAAACATGAATCACTATTGTTGAAACTCATCTCATTATGATCATGATATGGCACAAAAGTTTGTTTATCCAAAATATGCAATTCCATTCAGCAAGCTTATCACATGTAATGCATATTCGGTAAACATAAAATTTATCATCTGTACCATAATTTCCAATCAAATTGAACTTATATGTATATGCATAGGTACTAACTAGTGATTTTAAACACGAAATTTCAGCAACATTCTCAATCACACTAGATAGCTCTCTAGGATCATCAAACATGATATAGCACAAAGAATCACTAGGAGATATTCGAGTAAGAACTTCCTTATGAGTAATCAATTCCACATTGATGAGGACATCCTTTCCATGCATACAACCATGCCGACTCCATATCAAACTGAAACTATGATACAAGGACCAATGACTAGAGCGCGAGCACGTCAGCTTAACCATTAGGTGAATGCGTTCCTAAGTTTGCATACAAATGTTTCAAAGAATGGAATACTACTTAATTCTTGTGATGATTTAATTGTCCTTAGGAACCATGGGGAAGAACCACATGAGCTCAAGTATAGAAGTGGAACCGTCAAGCGCAAACCAAGTCCTGTTCACGAGTTTGACTCGGATTCGGCCTTGTTGACAGCGCCTACTTCAAACGGCCGTAACTTTTGATCCAGAAGGTTTCTCAGGGCCCATGAGTACTTGTTGGAAAGATCTTGAAGTCTACTTTCAGATGGATCCGGCCTCACCTCCAAATTCCATCCGAGTCGACCAGAAACTGCAAAACAATTCACGTCGCTTTTCCAGTCCGAGTCAAAGTGGGCCTTGGGCCTTGTAATTCGAGTCCTATTCGGCTTCCTTGTGTTTTGGCCGACCCTTCACCTTCCGTGACCCTTAAATAGGCAGCCGCACCCTCTTCTAGGGTTTGGGTTTTGTTTAGACTAAGTTAGCTTTTGCTGCTTTGCCTTGTACTCGCGCGTGTCGGCTAGACCGCCCGAATACTTGTCTTCGGAACCCCACTGTTTTCCTGATTCAGATTGAATCTTACATCGTTATTTGCAATTGAGTTGCTGTTCATCTTGTTCTTGCTTGTTCTTCGATTGCTTGCAGGAACGAGAACCCTCGTGGTTAGGTTGATCGTGCGCCGACAAGGTCACGAACAATCTCTGGAGTTGGTGTATCGATCGCTAAGGCGCAACGTCCTTGGATGGTTGTAGTCGGGTCGTCAACGTCACCTCCTTCCCCAATCGAATCTACCACTCTCATCGAAAGATCGGGACCCCTAGTCCTATCAGTTGGTATCAGAGCTCAAGGTTGATCGGTGAGAGATCTTATCTAGTCTTTGCAATTTTTTTTACCTACAGTCCAGAAAACCCAAAAAAAAAAATAGTAGATCTATTCCCCAAAATCCGAAACAATTTGTGCCTTTATCTATTGCTGCATAGTCTTTGTTTGTTGAGTCTTCGGTTGCATCGTCGTGTCCTTTGCTGGTCTTAGTGTCTAGTTCCTTTAGAGTTTCGAGTTCTGTTCACGATTTGGTCTCACCGCTGTAGTTAGATCCGAACTGCCACGGTGGGGGAAGGAAAGGAGGAGGACTCGATTTCTAGGGAGGCTTTGCCCTAGTTGGTTTCGGAGTAGGCCACGATCTCAGAGTTGGTTTCGGAGTAGGCCACAATCTCAGAGTTGGTTTCGGAGTAGGCCACAATCTCAGAGTTGGTTTCGGAGTAGGCCACAATCTCAGAGTTGGTTTCAACCGCGTCGTGTGTTAAAAAAAAAGAGTGAAAAAAAAAAGGAAGAAACAGGCAGCCGCATTTAAAAGAGCCGCGGCCAAAAAAAAAAAAAAAAAAAAAAAAAAAAAGAGGAGAGAGAAATAGCTAACTTTTGCATACGACCTCCGATTGAGGCGATTCTTGATCCGTTGGAAAGGAAATCAAAAGATAGAGCTAAAAAAAAACGAAGTCCGGAAAAACTGGAGATTTCAGATCCGCGTAAGCCACCAGGCACATACGCGGCAGCTTCGACCCCAAAAAACATCATTTAGGGCCTCAAAACGGGCCCGCAAACCGAGGAAAAATCAAGTTTCTCAGATTTCGCTCAAAATTGACAGAGCCCTTCTGCACGTGATTCTAAGGTACCCTGTGAAGACGGCACCCTTTTTCGAGCTACAGAACTCCGTGTGCAGCGCCATCTAGTTTCTTTCTGCACGGTGTGTCTTCGTTTGTGTTCTAGGCTCGCGTCTCTAGTACGGTCTAGCCTAGGACCAGCACGGTGCCGTCGTTGAGCGATTATTCAACTTGCTTTGACTAATGTGGTTCTAGTTATCCTTTGTTCACTCTCAGCCCACCTATAGCTCCACAGATTTGGCTACCACCTCACAGGGACTAGCGACCAAGGCAGCGATACACTCAATTTCCAGGAGATATTGTCTTGACTTGTCGGCTGCCATCACCTCCTGCTCGCTGTGGTAAGAACTTGTAAGAGCTTGACAGAACAGGTTGAGAGTGTGCGACTTGATTTAACCACATCCCAGTAGTTGTGAGGGCATAACCTGCAGTTTTATTATTTTTATCTTCTTGGTTTGTTTCTTGTGTTCTTCTAACAATGTCAGGGGAATCGGAGGACCTGCGGGCAGCGCAACATTCCCCTCGGACTAGGGGCATCATACAACACTTTGAGCGCCAAATGAAGCTGCACACTGAGGGACTTGATGAGGATGTACGGGTCACCAACGAACGCCTTGGCCAATTGGAGGCCGCGCAGATCGACACCAACACTACGCTTGCAACATTGGAGGCTTCCGTTGGCACCGTCAACGTGTCACTTGCTGAGATTTTGAGACGTCTTGATGAGAGGGGCCGTGCATCTCCCGCTGCACCAACTCAGCGTACTCGTGCCAATATTGGTGTCTTGGGCAGCAGGGTGGACGAAAATGGTGGAGACGACTATGCGGCTGACACTGAGATTGATGATGATGAGGACGCTCACCGTCATCGTCAACCACGCCGGAATGAGGTACGTGACAATGATGAATCGCTTGGTAAGATTAAGTTCACTATACCACCTTTTGATGGAAAATATAACCCTGATGCTTATATCACTTGGGAATTGGCTGTCGATCAGAAATTTGCTTGTCATGCATTCCCTGAAAACAAAAGGGTTAGGGCTGCTACTAGTGAGTTTACTGATTTTGCGTCTGTTTGGTGGAGTGAATATTGTAAGAAAAATCCTTTCACCATACCACAAACTTGGGATGCATTAAAAAGAATCATGCGAGCTAGATTTGTTCCCTCATATTATGCACGTGATTTGTTACATAAGTTGCAACAATTGAGGCAAGGTAGTAAAAGCGTAGAGGAATATTTTCAAGAATTGCAAACAGGCATGCTGCGTTGTGACTTAGAGGAAACTGAGGAAGCCGCTATGGCTAGGTTTATGGGTGGTTTGAATCGGGAAATTCAGGACATCTTAGCTTACAAGGAATATAATTCTATCACTCGTTTATTTCATCTTGCTTGTAAAGCTGAAAGAGAAGTACAGGGACGACGCGCGAGCACTAGGACTAATGTTTCTGCAGGTCGTGGAAATATTTGGTCTCAACGTGCATCTGCCGCACCATCAAGCCAACCCCCTGCACCTTCTTCCTCCAACAGCAAGCCACGGTTTTCATCATCAAATTCGGCATCTCGGGCATCTGAAGCAACAAAGGGGACAGCCCAAGCACATGCAAAGAGCTCTTCGTCCGTTGCATCTACGGGGCGAACGAGGGATATCCAATGTCATCAATGTAAGGGGTATGGCCATGTGAGGAGTGAGTGCCCAACCAAGCGTGTTCTGATTGTGAGAGATGATGGTGGGTATTCTTCTGCTAGTGATTTGGATGAGGATACATATGCTATGCTTGCAGCTGACCATGCAGGTAGTGGGAAGGAGCAAGAAGAAGAGCACATTGGTGCTGAAGATGCAGAGCGCTATGAGAGCCTCATTGTGCAGCGTGTGTTGAGTGCACAAATGGAGAGGGCGGAGCAAAATCAGCGGCACATCCTTTTCCAAACAAAGTGCGTCGTGAAGGAACGTTCATGCCGAGTGATAATTGATGGAGGGAGCTGCAACAACTTGGTGAGCTCCGATATGGTGGAGAAGCTTGCGTTGAACACCAAACCTCACCCACACCCTTACTACATTCAATGGTTCAATAACAGCGGCAAGGTGAAGGTAACACGAATGGTGAGAGTAAATTTTGCTATTGGTTCTTATCACGATGTTGTAGAATGCGATGTTGTCCCTATGCAAGCATGCTCTATGCTGTTAGGTAGACCGTGGCAATATGATAAAGATTCACTGCATCATGGTAAGACAAACCAATATTCTTTTGTGCATCATGACAAGAAAATTGTGTTACATCCTATGTCTCCTGAAGCTATTTTCAAAGATGAGATTGCTAGAGCTAGTAGAGAGAAAAATCAGGAGCATAATAGGAGTGAAAATCAGATTGTTGCAAGTGAACTTGAGCAACATAAAAAGAAAAACTCTAAATCTGTTCATGAGATGAAAAATGAGATTAAATTGAAAGGTGCATGTTTTCTTGCTACTAAGTCTGATGTGAATGAGCTGGATGCTAGTACTTCTATTTGCTATGCCTTACTTTGCAAACAAGCTTTATTTTCATTCGAGGAGGTACCTTCTTCTGTGCCTCCTGCTGTCACTAATCTTTTGCAGGAGTACATGGATGTCTTTCCGAAGGACGTGCCACCAGGGCTACCACCAATGCGAGGGATTGAGCACCAGATTGATTTGATTCCCGGGGCATCTTTGCCCAATCGTGCGCCATACAGGACCAATCCGGAAGAAACTAAGGAGATTCAACGTCAAGTTCAAGAATTGCTTGATAAAGGTTATGTGCGTGAGTCTCTTAGTCCTTGTGCTGTTCCGGTAATTTTAGTGCCTAAGAAAGATGGATCATGGCGTATGTGTGTGGACTGTAGAGCGATCAATAACATTACCATTAGATATCGTCACCCTATTCCTAGGTTAGATGATATGCTTGATGAATTAAGTGGCTCTATTGTCTTCTCTAAAGTTGATTTGCGTAGTGGATACCACCAAATTCGCATGAAATTGGGAGATGAATGGAAAACAGCATTTAAAACTAAGTTCGGTTTGTATGAGTGGTTAGTAATGCCATTTGGTTTAACTAATGCACCTAGCACATTCATGAGATTAATGAACGAGGTTTTGCGTGCTTTCATTGGTAAATTTGTAGTGGTCTATTTTGATGATATATTGATATATAGCAGATCACTAGAGGAACACCTTTGCCATTTACGTGCTGTTTTTGATGCTTTACGTAATGCACGTTTATTTGGTAACGTTGAGAAGTGCACATTTTGCACGGATCGAGTCTCTTTTCTTGGCTATGTTGTTACTCCACAGGGCATAGAAGTTGATCAAGCCAAGGTTGAGGCAATACAGAGTTGGCCGACTCCTAAAACGGTCACGCAGGTGCGAAGTTTTCTAGGACTTGCTGGATTCTATCGTCGTTTTGTGAAGGATTTCAGCACCATCGCTGCACCATTGAATGAGCTCACTAAAAAGGGGGTGCCGTTTACTTGGGGGAATGCACAGGAAGACGCCTTCAACACATTGAAAGATAAGTTAACACATGCACCATTACTTCAACTTCCAGATTTTAGTAAGACTTTTGAGCTAGAATGTGATGCTAGTGGAATTGGATTGGGTGGTGTGCTGTTGCAAGAAGGTAAACCTGTGGCATACTTTAGTGAAAAATTGAGTGGGCCTAGTTTGAACTATTCTACTTATGATAAGGAATTATATGCTCTAGTTCGAACTTTAGAGACATGGCAACATTATTTATGGCCCAAAGAATTTGTCATTCATTCTGATCATGAGTCATTAAAGCATATTAGAAGTCAAGCAAAATTGAACCGTAGGCATGCAAAGTGGGTTGAATTCATAGAGTCTTTTCCTTATGTCATAAAACACAAAAAGGGAAAGGAGAATGTTATTGCTGATGCATTGTCTAGGAGATATACCATGCTCTCACAACTTGACTTCAAAATTTTTGGATTGGAAACAATTAAGGAGCATTATGTTCATGATGATGATTTTAAAGACGTGTTGCTGCATTGCCAAGAGGGAAAAACGTGGAATAAATTTGTTCTAAATGATGGATTTGTGTTTAGAGCTAACAAACTATGCATTCCAGCTAGCTCCGTTCGTTTGTTGTTGTTACAGGAAGCGCATGGAGGTGGGCTGATGGGGCATTTTGGAGCGAAGAAGACGGAAGACATACTTGGTAGTCATTTCTTTTGGCCAAAGATGAGACGTGATGTGGAACGTTTTGTTGCTCGCTGCACTACGTGTCAAAAGGCTAAGTCACGACTTAATCCTCACGGTTTGTATATGCCTCTACCTGTTCCTAGTGTGCCTTGGGAAGATATTTCTATGGACTTTGTTTTAGGACTGCCTAGGACAAAGAAGGGGAGGGATAGCATATTTGTTGTTGTGGATAGATTTTCTAAGATGGCACACTTCATACCATGTCATAAAAGTGATGATGCTACCAATATTGCTGATTTGTTCTTTCGTGAAGTTGTTCGTTTGCATGGTGTGCCAAATACAATAGTTTCGGATCGTGACACTAAATTCCTTAGCCATTTTTGGAGAACTTTATGGGCTAAATTGGGGACTAAGCTGTTATTTTCGACTACGTGTCATCCCCAAACTGATGGGCAAACTGAAGTTGTGAATAGAACTTTATCTACCATGCTTAGGGCTGTTTTGAAAAAGAACATTAAAATGTGGGAAGAATGCTTGCCTCATATTGAATTTGCTTATAATCGTTCGCTGCATTCTACTACAAAGTTGTGCCCTTTTGAGATTGTCTATGGCTTTGTGCCTCGTGCTCCTATTGATTTGCTACCACTTCCATCTTCGGAGAAGTTAAATTTTGATGCTAAACAGCGTGCTGACTTGATGTTGAAATTGCATGAGACAACCAAAGAAAATATTGAACGCATGAATGCTAAATATAAACTTGCTGGTAGTAAAGGAAGGAGGCATTTAACTTTTCAACCGGGTGATTTAGTTTGGTTGCATTTGAGAAAAGAAAGATTTCCTGAATTGAGGAGGTCTAAGTTGATGCCTAGAGCTGATGGTCCTTTCAAAGTGTTGGAAAAGATTAATGACAATGCATATAAACTTGAGTTGCCTGCAGATTTTGGGGTTAGTCCCACCTTTAACATTGCAGATTTGAAGCCATACTTGGGAGAAGACGATGAGCTTGAGTCGCGGACGACTCAAATGCAAGAAGGGGAGGATGATGAGGACATCCTTTCCATGCATACAACCATGCCGACTCCATATCAAACTGAAACTATGATACAAGGACCAATGACTAGAGCGCGAGCACGTCAGCTTAACCATTAGGTGAATGCGTTCCTAAGTTTGCATACAAATGTTTCAAAGAATGGAATACTACTTAATTCTTGTGATGATTTAATTGTCCTTAGGAACCATGGGGAAGAACCACATGAGCTCAAGTATAGAAGTGGAACCGTCAAGCGCAAACCAAGTCCTGTTCACGAGTTTGACTCGGATTCGGCCTTGTTGACAGCGCCTACTTCAAACGGCCGTAACTTTTGATCCAGAAGGTTTCTCAGGGCCCATGAGTACTTGTTGGAAAGATCTTGAAGTCTACTTTCAGATGGATCCGGCCTCACCTCCAAATTCCATCCGAGTCGACCAGAAACTGCAAAACAATTCACGTCGCTTTTCCAGTCCGAGTCAAAGTGGGCCTTGGGCCTTGTAATTCGAGTCCTATTCGGCTTCCTTGTGTTTTGGCCGACCCTTCACCTTCCGTGACCCTTAAATAGGCAGCCGCACCCTCTTCTAGGGTTTGGGTTTTGTTTAGACTAAGTTAGCTTTTGCTGCTTTGCCTTGTACTCGCGCGTGTCGGCTAGACCGCCCGAATACTTGTCTTCGGAACCCCACTGTTTTCCTGATTCAGATTGAATCTTACATCGTTATTTGCAATTGAGTTGCTGTTCATCTTGTTCTTGCTTGTTCTTCGATTGCTTGCAGGAACGAGAACCCTCGTGGTTAGGTTGATCGTGCGCCGACAAGGTCACGAACAATCTCTGGAGTTGGTGTATCGATCGCTAAGGCGCAACGTCCTTGGATGGTTGTAGTCGGGTCGTCAACGTCACCTCCTTCCCCAATCGAATCTACCACTCTCATCGAAAGATCGGGACCCCTAGTCCTATCACACATTATGTAAACTGAGCAAAGAAATTTCAGAACATGGAATTTTCATTCGCACATATGAGTTCTCACAAGTACTCACCGTTCCACAATTAATTCCAGCGCCAATATTGTTACCTTTATTGTTCTCCTCAGTTGATATAGGTGTTGTAGGTATTAAATCATCATGATCTAACAACGGGGCAGCAATTACTTCATCTTCAACCGTGGTTATCTCCTCATCGTTGACTTCCAATGATGCCGGTTGTTGAATGTTTAACTTCTCATCTTCAATGTCAACCTGCACAATGTGAGAAACAACACTAGAAGAAGACATTAATGTGTTAGTGTCAAAATCATCCTCACTTTGTCCATCATCTACCTCTTTCTTCTCTTTTGGTGTTTCTCTCACACTCTCAATTGGGATGCTTTCAAATTCACATATGGTGGAATCACACACCTCACTCTTTTTAATACTCTCTTTCCCTTTGGCTATGTGGCTCTCACTCTCACATGGGTTTTGAGGCATCTCAAGTGTTGTTTGTAGCCATGGGGCAGCACGTGCACTAGGAGTAAAACTTCCACTGGATGGATTAGTTTTAAACGAATTGAAACGAGATGTGGTTTTACCTCCTGTAGGTGCTGTACGGGAAGTGTAGGAAGATGATTTTGAAACCTTCATGTCCTCCTCGGTCTCATTGTGCAGAACGACCGAAGGGCCGTGCACACTTGTGTCATCAGCTGGTGCACCCCCACGTAGATTGTGGTGTGCGAACATGGCACGCAGCTCCCGAAGGTTATTGTTGATGGTCGTACGCAACTGTTTGACCTCCACCCCGAGGGTGTTCAGTCCAGTCTGAACTTCCCTGAGCTCATCGCGCACGCCATTGTCACCATTATGACGTTGTTTTTGTCGCATCTCGTGCAACCGAGTGTATTCAGTCCACGTAACCGGCGCCGCCAGATTAGGTGGATCCTCCTCGTGACCTGAACGACTCACAAACAAGAAACGAGGTTATATCCGGGTTAGTAAAACAAAAGCTCTTTTTATGCTTGCAACTCACTGTCCTGAAAACAAGGCAAGCTTACCGTTCCAAAGTGAATCAAGGACGGCAAATCGACAATTGTGACAGCGAACGATATCAACCCGGTAAATGTATAAGCGTAACCAAGAGCAAGGGTGTACACAAACGGGTGTCGGTGGAGCTTGGACAGTTATGTATTTTGTAGCAAGGGAAAACAATCAATTAATTTCAGAAATTGCACAGAATTGAATTGTAGTTCGTATCTAGCACTTAGCCTATGTTGCTGATCAACCAGGGATGGAAGAAGGCTAAAATAAGTGTATGGCAATGTATGGGTGTGGTAAATACAAGATAATTCAATCGAATGCAATCTGGAATTGAAGAACACAATGGTTGACCCTAAACATGAAAACTGAGGATTGCTGTCTACTGGACAGCACGTCGGTATTTCGGCCGTAACTTTTTGTCAGCTGCCTTTTTTTTCAATGATTCGTTTTTTCTCAGTTTCCTGATGGCTTTTTCTACAACTTTTGTTTTGGGGCCAAGTTTTGGAAACCGACCGAACAATTCGCACAGAATTCACAAGTGCCGACTGTTGCAGATTCAATTCAGAAATTTGGGTCAACTTTCACCGCATATATCTCTTAACTGCCTTTCTGGAATGACGTGAAATTTTACAGATAGATGGACAATGAAGTTTTGAATCTAATGGCGGTAGTCTCATTCAAAAATAATCTCGGAATCAAAAGTTATGGCGTTTTTGGTGCCGGCTGCAGAGAAAGGACAAATCAGCCGAATTGGAATTTGGGTTTGGGGTGGGGACTTGTTTTTGTTTGGATTTTTAATGGAACAAAGATATGACCAGCAACTAGACAATGCTAAGACGGACACAAATTCAATTTAGCAAAACAAAACTAACAGATTGAAAGGCACAACGGGGTTTGGACAGCGGAATTTAACTCTTTTTGTGGGGCAATTTTTTTTCTAGACTATAGGAAAGAAAAACCAATCTACTAACTACGGGTAAAGAAATTCTCACCGAGTAAACCTAGAATCTGATACACATGATACGGGAAGGGGTCCCGATCTTCTCGGTGAGGAAACGTGGATAGTTGATGCGAAGTAGACGATGTCGCTAGTTGAACACTCGCGCCAATGCACGAACCCTCAACTCTTCGGAATACGCCCAAAACACACCGGATAATTGTTCGTCGCGAGACCACAAACGACGAACGCCAAGTCCCCAATTCCCAATGGAATGACGGCTTGACCTTGAATTGCAGAACGAACAATGGATCGCCTAATTCTCTCTCAAAGTCCTCGCATGAACTCTGGTGTTGAAAGAACAAGCAATAGCTATGTTTCAATCTTATGCATAAAGTTGGTCCCCTTCTAAAGGCTGCCAATACAAGGCTTATATAGCCCATTGGGACGTCCATATGGTCCCCAAACCAATTACAACTCAACCCTATATGGTTTTGGATGCGAACTCTCACAAAAAGAAAACTATATTTTTCACCCGTCATATTGTTTCGGTCATAACATTTTATCCGTCAAGAATTTGAAGGTGGGACCAGATCCATTGCGTAGCCCTTGAAATTATCTTTCCAACGAGTACAAGAACACCTGAATCGGACTGCGTTTGTGAAAGTTATAGCCTTTTTAGTAACTGCCTGTCAGGCTGTCCCGAACCGAATCCGAATTGAATTCTGAGTTGAATCCGAGTTTGAATTGGATTGAGCACGTGGGAAGTCCGAATTTAGCTTGAAAATCTTATCCAAAACTTATAGTTTAAGTCCTTGGCCTTCTCCCCTTTTGCTCTCCCACTGCATGGGCTTCTTTCCTCCTTGATGAGCTGCATGGGTTGCTTGGCTTTCTTCTTTCCATTCCCATGGGCTTTGAGCTTTTTGTTCTTGGTAGCAAATATGATTAACCTCCTTGTGCTTCTCCATTGCTTTGGCCCCGGACTCATCATAATATTCAAATTAATCATGCGCATATCCGCATCATCCTCCCCTTCATCAAGAAAAGCCGTCCTCGGCTTTTGGTAGCCTGAAATTGTACTAAGCAAAGAATACAACGTATATGCATGGTATATATATTTGTCATCAACACTTCTTTTGCTTAGCATATCAAGAACATCTGAAGGCGTAGTAGATATAAAGAAAAACACATACGCATGGTATATGTATGAATCAATTATTGTGTCATTCTCGTTGTTCCACACAAACCAGTTAATATAACGACAACCATAAGATGTATACATTGCAATATTGTCTTTCATATCATTCCCCCTCCCATGAGAAAAAGTCGTCCTCGACTTTGCTAAGCACATGGACAAGTCATTAATGAGCCAAACCAAATTAAGTTGTTCAAATATGGGGGAGAAAATTTTTAGTTCCTTCCATGCTTCAACTGCGCTACTCTGATTATTTGTACATGATTGTGCATTAAAGGATGAATAAGTAGGCTTAAGAAATCTTTTAAAACATGAATCACTATTGTTGAAACTCATCTCATTATGATCATGATATGGCACAAAAGTTTGTTTATCCAAAATATGCAATTCCATTCAGCAAGCTTATCACATGTAATGCATATTCGGTAAACATAAAATTTATCATCTGTACCATAATTTCCAATCAAATTGAACTTATATGTATATGCATAGGTACTAACTAGTGATTTTAAACACGAAATTTCAGCAACATTCTCAATCACACTAGATAGCTCTCTAGGATCATCAAACATGATATAGCACAAAGAATCACTAGGAGATATTCGAGTAAGAACTTCCTTATGAGTAATCAATTCCACATTATGTAAACTGAGCAAAGAAATTTCAGAACATGGAATTTTCATTCGCACATATGAGTTCTCACAAGTACTCACCGTTCCACAATTAATTCCAGCGCCAATATTGTTACCTTTATTGTTCTCCTCAGTTGATATAGGTGTTGTAGGTATTAAATCATCATGATCTAACAACGGGGCAGCAATTACTTCATCTTCAACCGTGGTTATCTCCTCATCGTTGACTTCCAATGATGCCGGTTGTTGAATGTTTAACTTCTCATCTTCAATGTCAACCTGCACAATGTGAGAAACAACACTAGAAGAAGACATTAATGTGTTAGTGTCAAAATCATCCTCACTTTGTCCATCATCTACCTCTTTCTTCTCTTTTGGTGTTTCTCTCACACTCTCAATTGGGATGCTTTCAAATTCACATATGGTGGAATCACACACCTCACTCTTTTTAATACTCTCTTTCCCTTTGGCTATGTGGCTCTCACTCTCACATGGGTTTTGAGGCATCTCAAGTGTTGTTTGTAGCCATGGGGCAGCACGTGCACTAGGAGTAAAACTTCCACTGGATGGATTAGTTTTAAACGAATTGAAACGAGATGTGGTTTTACCTCCTGTAGGTGCTGTACGGGAAGTGTAGGAAGATGATTTTGAAACCTTCATGTCCTCCTCGGTCTCATTGTGCAGAACGACCGAAGGGCCGTGCACACTTGTGTCATCAGCTGGTGCACCCCCACGTAGATTGTGGTGTGCGAACATGGCACGCAGCTCCCGAAGGTTATTGTTGATGGTCGTACGCAACTGTTTGACCTCCACCCCGAGGGTGTTCAGTCCAGTCTGAACTTCCCTGAGCTCATCGCGCACGCCATTGTCACCATTATGACGTTGTTTTTGTCGCATCTCGTGCAACCGAGTGTATTCAGTCCACGTAACCGGCGCCGCCAGATTAGGTGGATCCTCCTCGTGACCTGAACGACTCACAAACAAGAAACGAGGTTATATCCGGGTTAGTAAAACAAAAGCTCTTTTTATGCTTGCAACTCACTGTCCTGAAAACAAGGCAAGCTTACCGTTCCAAAGTGAATCAAGGACGGCAAATCGACAATTGTGACAGCGAACGATATCAACCCGGTAAATGTATAAGCGTAACCAAGAGCAAGGGTGTACACAAACGGGTGTCGGTGGAGCTTGGACAGTTATGTATTTTGTAGCAAGGGAAAACAATCAATTAATTTCAGAAATTGCACAGAATTGAATTGTAGTTCGTATCTAGCACTTAGCCTATGTTGCTGATCAACCAGGGATGGAAGAAGGCTAAAATAAGTGTATGGCAATGTATGGGTGTGGTAAATACAAGATAATTCAATCGAATGCAATCTGGAATTGAAGAACACAATGGTTGACCCTAAACATGAAAACTGAGGATTGCTGTCTACTGGACAGCACGTCGGTATTTCGGCCGTAACTTTTTGTCAGCTGCCTTTTTTTTCAATGATTCGTTTTTTCTCAGTTTCCTGATGGCTTTTTCTACAACTTTTGTTTTGGGGCCAAGTTTTGGAAACCGACCGAACAATTCGCACAGAATTCACAAGTGCCGACTGTTGCAGATTCAATTCAGAAATTTGGGTCAACTTTCACCGCATATATCTCTTAACTGCCTTTCTGGAATGACGTGAAATTTTACAGATAGATGGACAATGAAGTTTTGAATCTAATGGCGGTAGTCTCATTCAAAAATAATCTCGGAATCAAAAGTTATGGCGTTTTTGGTGCCGGCTGCAGAGAAAGGACAAATCAGCCGAATTGGAATTTGGGTTTGGGGTGGGGACTTTTTTTTGTTTGGATTTTTAATGGAACAAAGATATGACCAGCAACTAGACAATGCTAAGACGGACACAAATTCAATTTAGCAAAACAAAACTAACAGATTGAAAGGCACAACGGGGTTTGGACAGCGGAATTTAACTCTTTTTGTGGGGCAATTTTTTTTCTAGACTATAGGAAAGAAAAACCAATCTACTAACTACGGGTAAAGAAATTCTGATGTGGATACAGACATGATTAGTACTTTTCAATCAAATACATTATTTCACTGGAAAGAAGTATTGAGCCGCATTAAATATTGTCAGGTGAATTTGTTTCTTAATGACTTTCTTTCTATTCGTGGGAACGATATACTACCTTATGCCAAATTCTTGTTTATAATTAGGTTTGAATATTATGATGATTCCGGGGCCAAAGCAATGGAGAAGCTCAAGGAGGTTAATCATATTTACTACCAAGAACAAAAAGCTCAAAGCCCATGGGAATGGAAAGGAGAAAGCCAAGCAGCCCATGTAGTTGATCAAGGAGGAAAGAAGCCCATGCAGTGGGTGAGAAAAAGGGAGGAGCCCAAGGACTTAAAACCACAAGTTTTGAATAAGATTTTCATGCCAAATTCAGACTTTCCACGTGCTCAACCCAATTCAAACTCGGATTCAACTCAGGATTCAACTCGAACTCGGTTCGGGACAGCCTGACAGGCAGTTACTAAAAAGGCCATAACTTTCACAAACGGAGTCCGATTCAGGTGTTCTTGTACTCGTTGGAAAGATAATTTCAAGGGCTACGCAATGGATCTGGTCCCACCTTCAAATTCGTCACGGATAAAAAGTTATAACCGAAACAATATGACGGCTGAAAACTGTAGTTTTCTTTTTGTGAGAGTTCGTATCTAAAACCATATAGTGTTGAGTTGTAATTGGTTTGGGGACCATATGGACGTCCCAAGGGGCTATATAAGCCTTGTAATGGCAGCCTTTAGGGCTTAGACCACGTTTGAGAAAAATCAATCTACTAAAGTTTTCGAGTTTAGCATTGTTGCTGAAATTCCTTATGGAATTAGGAGTATCTTATTCAATCAAGATCGTTCAGCCTTTCCGCTGGGAATTGGGTGCACGATAGATCTTCGCTTGGTGGTCGGCGAAATCAACACGAGTGTGTTTTGGCGGATTAAAGAGTGTTCGTCCCTTGCATTGGCATCGGAGGATCATTACGATTCATCAAGACTCCCGTGAGTATCCATCCTACGTCGAGAAGATCGGGCGACCCCGTATCATCTTGGTATCAGAGCGCGGTTTACTCGGTAGGATCTTATCCCTTTAAATTTCAGTTATTACTTGCTGTCCTATAGTCCATAAACCAAAAACACAAAAAAAAAATCCAAACCCTAGTTTTGCATCTGCTATTGTCGTGAGTTTTATTAAGTCTTGATCCATTAGAAATTTTGTTTACGTGCTGATCTTTGTGTTCCTTCGTGTAACTTGATCTTGTGTCCCCATAAAACAAAAAAAAAGGTAGATTCAATTTACTCTTGAAGTTGAGTCCGTATCCATAACTCCTCTCAGATCAATCTGAGTACAACTCTAGAATCCAAGTCGGTTTTGGCTAGCTGTCCACTTCCGAATCCGTTTGGAAGTTGCCATCCGAAACCAACTCTAAGGAGGTGTTAGTGTTCGCGTTGGCTTCCTTGAAAACCATACGGCTGAACACCACACATACGAGCTTCACTTATATCCTTTGAATACTTGAGACTAGTCATTGATGTTGCATTGAGGGCTGCTCCTGAATACTTATAGCTGAATATTGGACTTGTGCATCACCACTCCGGCCGAAAAAAAAATCAAAGTTTAGAGAGAGAGAGATATCCCTACCTTCCACAAAAGTTTGTGACCCATATACAAAGATAGACTCAGAACAGTGAGTTGAACATATTTGGGTGATTGGCAAGGTAGCAAAAAAAAAAGAGGTGAGCAAAAAAAAGAGAGGGAAAAAAAGGAGAGAAGGCTAATTGGGTGAGTGGTCCTAGCTCCTATTGGGTGAGTGATCTGAGCAATCTTGTGCCCACTATTCTTGTTATTGCAATTGGCTAGCGTCTCTCCTAGTACTTGATGCAAACGAGCTATTGTTCCTATTTGTTCCCATCTAGCTCATTCCTTTGTTGCATTGAGTCACATTGATCTTTGCGTGTGCGTTCATACACTTCACTTATATCTTTTGGATCAGCACTTAGGCAAAGTATTCTAACTTGGATTATTACTTAATTTTACAACATCGTGAAATTCAGATCGTGTAGGATAAATACTTCCTAACCAAGCTCCACAAAATATCCTTTGCTTTGCAATTGTGAGTCACTTTTAAATCCGCTTGATCATCACTTGTTATTGTATCCACCACCAAGTGTAAGTTTCTTTTGGTCTCAATTCACTTCGGAAAGGTAAGAACTTTACTTGGTTGAGGAAAAGTGAGATTGAGTGACTCTACATATTACCCATATATTTGTGGCTTTTGTGTCTTCTTTTTGCTATTAACCATGACAGGGGGAGAAGAAAACTATGATACCGTTTTCAACGTCATTGCTTGAGAAGTACATTACACAAGAAACTGTAATGGAGGGACAACTCAAGGCGGATATGCAGGATCTTCGTATTGAGCTCAATCAACAAATGAAGGTGTTACAAACAAACATCGTGAATGACATTGTGCGGGCACTTCGACCACAACAAGAAGAAGATACATTTGTTCCTTTCTATGGCAGTAATGACCCAGAGGAGTATCTTGAATGGGAATGGCGAATGGAGAAAGTGATTAGATTTCAGAAGCTCCCCAAATCCCAAGAGGTGATGCGTGCCACTAGAGAGTTTGAAGACTATGCTTATAGTTGGTGGCAACAACTATTTGGAAAACAACTCATTCAATCTTGGTCAGATTTGAAGGCGTTCATGAGAAGCGAGTTTGTACCACCCTGTTATGCACAGGAATTGCTTCACCATCTGGAGAATATCACCCAAGGGAGTAATAACGTTCAAGATTACTATTATGAGTTGAAGCATGCATTGCGTCGTGCCGGTGTCACAAGTGCATTAAGGGAGAAGGCATATTTCAAAGAAGGCTTGAATTTTGAGATTGCCACTGCACTTCATGGTAAATATTTTTGTAGCATGCATGACCTTGTGAATTGCGCTATTGAGCAGGAGAAGAGACTTTTGGAGAGGCATACACCACAGTTCTATCCAAGTCCATTCTTCAATTCTTATGCTGCTATTGGTGTGTCATGTGAGAAGATGACCGAGCATGGGACTTTCCCTTCGGTAAAGGAGACATCTTGTGCTGCCCCAATGACACGTACAACAATTGAGATGCATCAAAACCCATGTGAGAATGAGAGCCACATAACCAAATTGAGTGAGAGTGTTAAAAACAGTGAGCTGTGTGATTCCACCATATGTGAGTTTGAGAGCATCCAAATTGAGAGTGTGAGAGATACACCAAAAGAAACGAGAGGAGTAGAAGATAGACAAAGTGAGGTTGATTTTGAAACTAACACATTAATGTCTACTTCTAGTGTTGTTTCTCACATTGTGCAGGTTGAAATTGAAGATGAGGAATTAAACATTCAACAACCGGCATCATTGGAAGTCAAAGATGAGGAGATAACCACGGTTGAAGATGAAGTACTTGCTGTTCCGTTGTTACATCAAGATGATTTAATACCCACAACACCTACATCAACTGAGGAGAACGACAAAGGTAACAATATTGGTGTTGAAATTGATTGTGAAACGGTGAGTACTTGTGAGAACTCATATGTGCGAATGAAAATTCCATGTTCTGAAATTTCTTTGCTCAATTTACATAATGTGGAATTGATTACTCATAAGGAAGTTCTTACTCAAATATCTCCTAGTGATTCTTTGTACTATATCATGTTTGATGATCCTAGAGAGCTATCTAGTGTGGTTGAGAATCTTGCTGAAATTTCATGTTTAAAATCACTAGTTAGTGTTTATGCCTACACCTATAAATTTAATTTGATCGGAGATTATGGTGTAGATGACAAGTTTTATGTTTACCGAATATGCATTACATGTGATAAGCTTGCTGAATTGAACTTGCATATTTTGGATAAACAAACTTTTGTGCCATATCATGACCACAAGGAGATGAGGTTTAACAATAGTGCTTGCTGTTTACAAAGAGTTCTTGTGCCTACTTGTTCCTCTTTTAATGAACAATCATGTACAAATAATCAGAGTAGCGCAGTTGAAGCATGGAAGGCACTTAAAATTTTCTCTTCCATATTTGAACCGTTTGATCTGGTTTTGCCCATTAATGACTTGTCCACGTACTTCTCAAAGTCGAGGACGACTTTTTTTATGGGAGGGAGAATGGTGTGAATGAAAACATTGCAATGTATGCATTTGATAGCTGTTGTAGTATCAATTGGTTTGTGCAAAACAGTAAGAATGAGAATGACACAATAATTGATTCATACATATACCACGCATAAGTGTTGTTCTTTTTGCTTACTACACCTCCAGGTAATAATAATGTGAAAGACGGAAGGGGTGTAACTGACCAATACATATACCATGCATACACACTGTATTCTTTGTTTAGTACAATTTCAGGCTATCAAAAGCCGAGGACGGCTTTTCTTGAAGAAGGGGAGGATGATGTGGATACAGACATGATTAGTACTTTTCAATCAAATACATTATTTCAATAGAAAGAAGTATTGAGCCGCATTAAATATTGTCAGGTGAATTTGTTTCTTAATGACTTTCTTTCTATTCGTGGGAACGATATACTACCTTATGCCAAATTCTTGTTTATTATTAGGTTTGAATATTATGATGATTCCGGGGCCAAAGCAATGGAGAAGCTCAAGGAGGTTAATCATATTTACTACCAAGAACAAAAAGCTCAAAGCCCATGGGAATGGAAAGGAGAAAGCCAAGCAGCCCATGTAGTTGATCAAGGAGGAAAGAAGCCCATGCAGTGGGAGAGCAAAAGGGAGGAGCCCAAGGACTTAAACCACAAGTTTTGGATAAGATTTTCAAGCCCAATTCAAACTCAGATTCAACTCAGGATTCAACTCGGACTCGGTTCGGGACAGCCTGACAGGCAGTTACTAAAAAGGCCATAACTTTCACAAACGGAGTCCGATTCAGGTGTTCTTATACTCGTTGGAAAGATAATTTCAAGGGCTACGCAATGGATCTGGTCCCACCTTCAAATTCGTCACGGATAAAAAGTTGTAACCGAAACAATATGACGGCTGAAAACTGTAGTTTCCTTTTTGTGAGAGTTCGTATCTAAAACCATATAGTGTTGAGTTGTAATTGGTTTGGGAACCATATGGACGTCCCAAGGGGCTATATAAGCCTTGTAATGGCAGCCTTTAGGGCTTAGACCACGTTTGAGAAAAATCAATCTACTAAAGTTTTCGAGTTTAGCATTGTTGCTGAAATTCCTTATGGAATTAGGAGTATCTTATTCAATCAAGATCGTTCAGCCTTTCCGCTGGGAATTGGGTGCACGATAGATCTTCGCTTGGTGGTCGGCGAAATCAACACGAGTGTGTTTTGGCGGATTAAAGAGTGTTCGTCCCTTGCATTGGCATTGGAGGATCATTACGATTCATCAAGACTCCCGTGAGTATCCATCCTACGTCGAGAAGATCGGGCGACCCCGTATCACGATGGCTACCACCGTCGTAATCGTTACGGCGAAGAACGACCATACAAGGAGAAATTTGGTAAGCTCAAATTTACAATGCCTTCATTTTCAGGTACACATGAGCCCGAAGAATACCTCACTTGGGAGCTCAAGGTGGACATGGTGTTCCGCTTGCACAACTATTCTGAAGAAATGAAAATCCATATGGCGGGACTAGAATTCAATGATTATGCCTTGGTTTGGTGGGAACAAGTGCAAAACCAAAGGATGGAGAACAATGAGCCACCCATCACTACATGGGAAGAGATGAAGTACCATATGAGGGCAAGGTTTGTTCCTAACCATTACAAACGTGACCTTTTTGACAAGTTGCAGAATTTGAAGCAAGGGAGTTTCACGATTGAGGAGTACTACAAAGAGATGAAAATGGCTATGATAAGGGCTAATGTTTATGAACAAGAAGAGCAAACTATGGTCCGTTTCCTTGCTGGTTTGTATCCTTCCATCAAGCGAATTGTCGAATTTCAAACCTACAACAACATGGTGGAGTTGGTACATCAAGCCATTAAGGCTGAGAGGCAAGTAAAACAAGACATAAGGGTTTCAAAATCATCTTCCTACACTTCCCGTACAGCACCTACTGATGAGGACATCACTAGTAATACCAAAGCTAGTAATGAGACTTCAATAACAGGACCAATAACAAAAGCACGAGCCAAGAAACTACAATCTCAGGTGAACCTGCTCCTTAATGAATATGTCATTAATTTTAATGAGAATTTCATACTACCTAAAAACAATATTTTACTTGTGCTCAGGTTTGAAGAGTCAGCGATGGATGGAGATCAAGGATATGAGCTACAGAATTCAGCCCATGAACAGGCCATGAACAGTACCGTGAACAGGCCGTGAACAGTACCGTGAACAGTACAAGGCCCATGAACAGTGCCGTGCTACAGTGCGTGTGAATAGTACCACATGGGATGTTTAGTGTTGAATAGCCTTGGGCTGAGACTATATATTGAGGGGTAGACCCCCATTGTAAAGGGAACCACTTTTGATTTTAAAAATACTCTTGTTCTTTCTGTTGGCCAAACAACATTGAAGGAATTGGGAGTTAGTCAAAAATCAAGATCGTTCAACCTTTCTGCTGGGAATTGGGAGCGCGATAGAACTTCATCTAGTGGTCGTGAAGTTCAACACGTGTGATTGGGCGAATTATAGAGTGCTAACTCTTGCATTGGCAACGGGGGATCACTACGATTCATCAATTCCACGTGAGTATCTTGATCCTACGTCGAGAAGATCGGGCGACCCCGTATCATCTTGGTATCAGAGCGCCGTTTACTCGGTAGGATTATTTACCCTTACTTTTAGATTGATTTATTTTTGTCCTATAGTCCATTAAACTGAAAATTGCAACAAAAATTAACCAAACCCTAGTTTTTGCATCTGTTAATTTTGTGAGTTTTGTTAGGTTTTGATCCATTAGAATTTTTGTTTAGGTGCTGATCGTTCGTGTTTATTTGCGTAGCCTAATCTTTGTATCCAATCCAAAAATTCAAAAAAAAATCTTGCTGATATTCTTTTCATCAATTGAGACTAGCTGTTGAATATTGCATCTAGGGCTGCTCTTGAGTACTTTACACCTTGCTGAATATTTGTAACCTGTGCAAAACCAAAAGAACAATTCAACCTAGTTTGGCCTTCGAAAGAAAAAAAAGGAAGTTGAGCAAAAAAAACAGTGGAGGAAAGAAAGAAAGAAAGAAAGAAAGAAAGAAAGAAAGAAAAGAAGAAAAAAGCATTGGCCGAATTTGGGTGAGTTCTTAATCCATAAATTCAGATTGTGTAATTTAATCTCTTGAGCAATCTCATGCCCTTACATTCATATCATTGCAGTTGGCTAGCGTCTCTCCTAGTACTTGGTGCAAAATGAGCTATCTGATCTTTAATTTCAGATTGCCTCTAGTTAGCTCATTCCTTTGTTTGCATCGAGTCACATTAATCTTTACGTGTGCGTTCATATACTACACTTAAATCTTTTGGATCAGCACTTAGGCAAAGTATTCTAGCTTGGATTATTACTTAACTTTACAACATCAATAATTTCAGATTGCTAGGATATACACTCTCATGCCAAGCTCCACCATATAACCGTTGTTGTGCAAGTAGTGAACACTCTTAAATTCGCTTGATCATCACTGTGCTGTTGTCACTCCACCAGGTGTAAGTTTTTATTGGCTTTAATTCACTTCGGAAGGGTAAGAACTTTACTTGGGAGAGAAAACAGTGAGATTGAGTGATTTCCATAAAAGATTATTCCACATAGCTATTGGTTTCTTGCATAGCTAACCATGTCAGGTGGAGGAGAACACCATGATGAGAGTGGTGAGACAAATGAAACTCAAGCATTCGTCAAGCAATATCAATTTGGAGCACTCCGTGAACACTTCCAACGTGAGCTACGCCAAGGGCTCGATCAACTCCATGAGAAACATGATGCTTTTGCTGATCAAATTGCAAAGGATATGCAAAATATGGAGATACAAGCTGATGAAAATGTGCGCCAATTGCGGGAGGACATTGGAGCCCTCACTAGGCTCATACAAACTCGCAATGGTGGCGATGAAGCTGCTGCACATGTACCTCCTGCACAGCAACACCGAGTGGCGGCAAACGTGGTGCGTCCACCACAGCTAGGAGGACGAGGAGGAGCCCATGGAGGGTGTGGCCAGGGTCTAGGTGGAGGCCGTGGTGAGCGTGGTGGTGTTGCTCATGCGATGGAAGAGGATGGTGATTTTGCTTTGCATTACATTTACCATTATCGTCGTCCACGCAATGAAGATGATGGATTGGGCAAGCTCAAGTTTTCTATGCCCAAGTTTGCAGGTGGGACTGATCCCGAGGAGTATCTCACTTGGGAATTGAAGGTTGACAAAATATTCCGTATGCATCACTATACGGATGAGAGAAAGATACAGTTGGCATCACTTGACTTTGAAGGTTATGTTTTGGATTGGTGGGAACAAGTCATTACTCAAAGAGCTGAGAATGAAGAAAACCCTGTTGCAACATGGCAAGAGATGAAGCGGGAAATGAGAGCCCGTTTTGTTCCTCGTCATTACAAGCGTGATTTATTTGATAAATTGCAGAATATGAAACAGGGAGCACATTCTGTGGAGGAGTACTACAAGGAGATGGAGCTAGCCATGATTCGAGCCAAGGTTCAAGAACAAGAAGAGCAAACCATGGCACTTCCTCTCAGGTTTGAACCATCAAGTCAAAAGAATTGTCAATTTTCAGCCTTATAATAATCTTTATGAGTTATTGCATCAAGCTACAAAGGCAGAACGACAATTGCAAGAGGATGCTAAGTTTGCAAGATCAACGTCCTTTGCTGGCCGTACACCGTCCAGTGGAGGGAGATATGGTTCCAAATCACAAATGAGCCAAAGAACAGCTCCAAGTGGTGGTTCAAGTTTTCGCCCATCATCTAGCGCAAGTGCAAGGAAGCCATCAAATCCATCAGCTAGTGGAGCTACTTCTGTGGGTTCTACAGCGAAGAGTAGCGGCATACAATGCTTCAAGTGCCTTGGTCGTGGTCATATGCAAAAGGATTGCCCAAATAACAAGACGATGTTGATATTAGAGAATGGGGAATATGATTCTGCAAGTGAAGAAGAGAATGATCACCATGCTGATTTGGGGACATATGATGATGCACATGAGGAGGAGCAAGACATAGAGTATTGTGATCCCGGTGTTGGTCCTATACTTATGTGTGCGCCGACAGTGTTGAGTGTGCAACCAAAACCTTCCCATGAACAGCGCTGCAATTTATTCCACACAAGAGCTCAAGTTAGTAAAGATGGCAAATTCTGCAAGGTAATCATTGATGGTGGGAGTTGTCATAATTTGGCTAGCAAGGAGCTTTGCAATAAACTTGGTTGAAGTACAAGAAACATCCACATCCATATCAGATCCAGTGGTGGCATGAGAAAGGCTCGTTGAATGTGGGATACACCGTGGATGTTGAATTTGAAATTGGCACCTATCGTGATACGGTGGAGTGTGATGTTGTGCCTATGGATGTATGTCACTTACTGCTAGGAAGGCCATGGCAATATGTTCGTGCTGTGCTTCATGATGGAAGAACTAATCAATACAAGTTTTGGTGGAACAACAAACAAGTGGTGCTGCGACCGTTGACTCCTTCTCAAATTGTAAATGATAATGTACAAAAGATTGAAGTGCAAGTTGAGAGTGAGAAAGGGAGAGAACAAAAGAGTGTGATTCCACAAAAGATGAGTGAGAGCCACAAACCAAACCCGAGAGGTAAAAGCAAGAGTGAGGGAGAGAAAAATTTAGTCATGATAGCCACCAAATCTGATCTAAGAGAGATGAAAGATGATCCCGCTTTGATGCACCTTGTATTGTTGTACAAGGATGCATTGCTTTCTACTAATGACTTAACATCTCTTCCTAGTGCTGTTTCTCAAGTTTTGCAGGCTTTTGACGACGTGTTTCCGGAGGAGGTGCCCGCTGGTCTACCACCTATTCGAGGTATTGAGCACCAAATTGACTTAGTCCCAGGAGCCCCTCTTCCCAACCGGCCGCCGTACCGCACAAATCCAGAAGAAACAAAGGAGATTCAGCGCCAAGTGCAAGCACTTTTGGACAAAGGATACGTACGCGAGAGTCTTAGTCCTTATGCCGTTCCTGTTATTCTTGTTCCTAAGAAAGATGGTACTTGGAGAATGTGCATAGACTGTAGAGCTATTAACAACATAACTGTTCGCTATCGTCATCCTATTCCTAGGTTAGATGATATGCTTGATGAGTTAAGTGGTTCTACTATCTTTTCTAAGATTGACTTGCGAAGTGACTACCATCAAATAAGAATGAAACATGGTGATGAATGGAAAACTGCTTTTAAAACGAAATTTGGCTTGCATGAATGGTTAGTGATGCCTTTTGGATTGTCCAATGCTCCTAGTACATTCATGCGCTTAATGAACCATGTTTTGAGACACTTCATTGGAAAATTTGTGGTAGTTTACTTTGATGATATTCTGATATATAGCCGCTGTTTGGACGATCATGTTGAACACATCAAACAAGTGCTAGAAGTGCTTCGGACAGAACGCTTGTATGCCAATCTTGAGAAGTGTACTTTTTGCACTAGTAAGGTTGTGTTTCTAGGCTATGTTGTTTCAGCTCATGGAATTGAAGTGGATGAATCTAAAATTGAAGCTATTAGAAATTGGCCAATTCCTGTCAATGTTAGTCAAATTCGAAGCTTCCATGGGCTTGCTAGCTTTTATCGACGATTTGTCAAAGACTTTAGCACCATTGCTGCCCCATTAAATGAATTAACTAAAAAGGGAGTGATTTTTGAGTGGGGAGAAAAACAAGACAAAGCTTTTACTGAATTGAAGAAATGTTTGACTGAAGCACCATTGCTTGCTTTACCTGATTTCACAAAAACTTTTGAGATTGAATGTGATGCTAGTGGAATAGGTATTGGTGGTGTTTTGATGCAAGAAAGAAAACCTGTTGCATATTTCAGTGAGAAACTTCATGGTGCACAATTGAATTATCCTGTTTATGATAAAGAATTATATGCTCTTGTGCGTGTGTTGGAAATTTGGCAACATTATCTTTGGCCTAAGGAATTCATAATACATTCTGATCATGAATCTTTAAAATACTTAAAGGGCCAAGCAAAATTGAATCGTAGACATGCTAAGTGGGTAGAATTCATTGAGACCTTTCCATACATTGTCAAATATAAGAAAGGCAAAGAGAATGTGGTAGCTGATGCATTGTCCAGAAAACATGTGCTTTTAACTCAGTTGGAGGTAAAGGTACCAGGGTTGGAAAGTTTGAAAGATTTATATGCTTCCGATCATGAATTTGCAGCACCATATTCTAATTGCAGAGATGAGAAAGGGTGGGATAAGTTTCACATTCATGATGGCTTTCTCTTTCGCATGAATAAGCTCTGTGTTCCGGATTCCTCTGTGCGTTTGTTATTGTTGCAGGAATCTCATGCAGGAGGATTGATGGGGCATTTTGGGAGGGAGAAAACTTACATGATGTTGGCTGATCACTTCTATTGGCCAAAGATGAGGCGAGACGTCGAGTGGTTTGTTCAAAGATGCATCACATGCCATAAGGCGAAGTCAAAACTCAATCCACATGGTTTGTATACTCCACTTCCTGTTCCTAGTGCTCCTTGGGAAGATATTAGCATGGATTTTGTGTTAGAACTGCCTAGGACCAAGAGGGGAAGGGATTCAGTCTTTGTTGTTGTGGATCGGTTCTCTAAAATGGCACATTTTATTCCCTGTCATAAGAGCGACGATGCGTCGCATGTAGCTGACTTGTTTTTCAGGGAGATTGTGAGATTGCATGGAATGCCAAGAACCAATGTTTCAGATCGTGACGTTAAGTTCATGAGCTACTTTTGGAAGACTTTGTGGGCCAAGCTTGGGACAAAGTTGTTGTTTTCAACGACTTGTCACCCACAAACAGATGGGCAAACGAAGGTGGTGATGAGGACATCCTTTCCATGCATACAACCATGCCGACTCCATATCAAACTGAAACTATGATACAAGGACCAATGACTAGAGCGCGAGCACGTCAACTTAACCATCAGGTGAATGCGTTCCTAAGTTTGCATACAAATGTTTCAAAGAATGGAATACTACTTAATTCTTGTGATGATTTAATTGTCCTTAGGAACCATGGGGAAGAACCACATGAGCTCAAGTATAGAAGTGGAACCGTCAAGCGCAAACCAAGTCCTGTTCACGAGTTTGACTCGGATTCGGCCTTGTTGGAAAGCTCTTGAAGTCTACTTTCAGATGGATCCAGCCTCACCTCCAAATTCCATCCGAGTCGACCAGAAACTGCAAAAGAATTCACGTCGCTTTTCCAGTACGAGTCAAAGTGGGCCTTGGGCCTTGTAATTCGAGTCCTATTCGGCTTCCTTGTGTTTTGGCCGACCCTCCACCTTCCGTGACCCTTAAATAGGCAGCTGCACCCTCTTCTAGGGTTTGGGTTTTGTTTAGACTAAGTTAGCTTTTGCTGCTTTGCCTTGTACTCGCGCGTGTCGGCTAGACCGCCCGAATACTTGTCTTCGGAACCCCACCGTTTTTTGTTTTTCGATTGAATCTTACATCGTTATTTGCAATTGAGTTGCTGTTCATCTTGTTCTTGCTTGTTCTTCGATTGCTTGCAGGAACAAGAACCCTCGTGGTTAGGTTGATCGTGCGCCGACAAGGTCACGAACAATCTCTGGATTTGGTGTATCGATCGCTAAGGCGCAGCGTCCCTGGATGGTTGTAGTCGGGTCGTCAACGTCATCTCCTTCCCCAATCAAATCTACCACTCTCATCGAAAGATCGGGACCCCTAGTGCTATCAGGTGGTGAACCGCACACTTTCAACATTGCTACGTACAATGATAAAGAAGAACTTGAAAGAGTGGGAAGATTGCCTACCGCATGTGGAGTTTGCATATAACAGGGCGGTACACTCTACAACTGAATTGTGTCCATTCGAGGTGGTGTATGGTTTCAAACCAATCACGCCACTTGATTTGCTTCCACTCCCACTACAAGAACGCGCTAATATGGAGGCTTCTAAACGTGCTGATTTTGTAAAAAAGCTCCATGCCACAACCAAAGAGGTAATTGAAAAGAAGGTACGTGCTTATGCTTCTAAAGCTAACAAGTCTAGAAAGAAAATGCTTTTCGAACCAGGTGATTTAGTGTGGGCACACCTTCGCAAAGATCGCTTTCCGGAGAAGCGTAGATCTAAGTTGATGCCCCGTGGTGATGGACCATTTAAAGTTCTTGCCAAGATCAATGACAATGCATACAAGATTGAGCTTCCCGGTGATGACTATGGGGTAAGTTCTACATTGTATGACAATGCATACAAGATTGAGCTTCCCTTCTTTGGACAAGATTGTACAGAGTCGAGGTCGACTCCTTTTCAAGAAGGGGAGGATGATGAGGACATCACTAGTAATACCAAAGCTAGTAATGAGACTTCAATAACAGGACCAATAACAAGAGCACGAGCCAAGAAACTACAATCTCAGGTGAACCTGCTCCTTAATGAATATGTCATTAATTTTAATGAGAATTTCATACTACCTAAAAACAATATTTTACTTGTGCTCAGGTTTGAAGAGTCAGCGATGGATGGAGATCAAGGATATGAGCTACAGAATTCAGCCCATGAACAGGCCACGAACAGTACCGTGAACAGGCCGTGAACAGTATCGTGAACAATGAACAGTAACCGTGCTACAGTGCACGTGAATAGTACCACATGGGATGTTTAGTGTTGAATAGCCTTGGGCTGAGACTATATATTGAGGGGTAGACCCCCATTGTAAAGGTAACCACTTTTGATATTAAAAATACTCTTGTTCTTTCTGTTGGCCAAACAACATTGAAGGAATTGGGAGTTAGTCAAAAATCAAGATCGTTCAACCTTTCCGCTGGGAATTGGGAGCGCGATAGAACTTCATCTGGTGGTCGTGAAGTTCAACACGTGTGATTGGGCAAATTATAGAGTGCTAACTCTTGCATTGGCAACGGGGGATCACAACGATTCATCAATTCCACGTGAGTATCTTGATCCTACGTCGAGAAGATCGGGCGACCCCGTATCACCTACAGGAGGTAAAACCACATCTCGTTTCAATTCATTTAAAACTAACCCATCTAGTGGAAGTTTTACTCCTAGTGCACGTGCTGCCCCGAGTACCAAGAATGCCACTCCTTCCTTCCCAACGAAAGGACCAGCCCCTTCTTCATCATCTTCGGTTGGTTCTACGGCCAAGAGTAGCTTCATCCAATGCTTCAAGTGTCATGGTCACGGACATATGTAAAAGGATTGCCCAAATAGCAAGGTAATGTTGGTAACAGAGAATGGAGAAATATGACTCTGCTGAAGAAGATGGAGGACACCTTGCTGATTTTGAGGCGTTTGAGGATGGCCATGAGGAAGAAAGAGAAGAACAAACATTTAGGGATGGGTATTGTGACCCCGAGTCCGGTCCTATCCTTGTGTGCACCCCTTCGGTATTGAGCGTTCAAGCAAAACCCAACCATGAACAGCGCTGCAATCTTTTCCAAACAAGAGCTCAGGTAAGTAAAGATGGAAAGTGTTGCAAAGTTATTATTGAAGGAGGTAGTTGTCATAACCTAGCTAGCAAAGAACTTTGCACTAAACTTGGATTGAAATACAAGAAACACCCACATCCATATCAAATTCAGTGGTTGAATAATAATGGTTCCATGAATGTTGGGTACACTGTTGATGTTAGCTTTCAGATTGGGTCATATCGTGATACTGTAGAATGTGATGTTGTGTCCATGGAAGTATGTCACTTGTTATTAGGTAGGCCATGGCAATATGATCGTTCTGTTATTCATGATGGTAGAACTAATCAATACAAATTCATGTGGAACAATAGGGAAATAACGCTACTGCCATTAACTCCTTCTCAAATCATACATGATAACATGCAAAAAGTTGAGGGGAAAGTAGAGAGTGAGAAAGGGAACGAGCAAAAGAATGTGATTCCACAAAAGGTGAGAGAGAGCCACAAGCTAAAATTGTGTGGAAAAAGAAAGGATGAGGGAGAGAAAAAGTTGGTCATGATAGCCACCAAATCTGATTTCAGAGAAATGAGAGATGATTCCACTTTGGAGCATTTGGTATTGCTGTATAAAGATGTTTTGCTTTCTAGTGGTTTCTCAAGTGTTACAGGCTTATGAAGACGTTTTTCCGGAGGAGGTACCCGCTGGTTTACCCCCAATTCGAGGCATCGAACATCAAATTGACTTGGTGCTGGGAGCTCCACTTCCCAACCGGCCGCCGTACCGCACAAACCCGGAGGAGACAAAATAAATTCAGCGGCAAGTCCAAGCGCTCATGGAAATAGGGTACGTACGCGAAAGTCTTAGTCCTTGTGCCGTTCCTGTCATTCTTGCTCCTAAGAAAGATGGTACATGGAGAATGTGCGTAGACTGTAGAGCTATCAACAATATTACCATTCGATATCGTCATCCTATTCCTAGGTTATATGATATGCTTGATGAATTGAGTGGCTCTACTATCTTTTCTAAGATTGATTTGCGTAGCGGATATCATCAAATTAGAATGAAACATGGTGATGAGTGGAAGACAGCTTTTAAAACAGAATTTGGATTGTATGAATGGTTAGTGATGCCTTTTGGTTTATCTAATGCACCTAGTACATTCATGCGATTAATGAACCATGTTTCGAGACACTTCATTGGAAAATTTGTGGTAGTCTATTTTGATGACATTTTGATATATAGCCGCTCATTGTAAGAACATGTTGAACACATTAGACAAGTGCTAGAAGTGCTAAGAGCTGAAAAATTGTATGCTAATCTTGAGAAGTGTACCTTTTGCACAAACAAAGTGGTGTTCTTAGGCTATGTTGTTTCAGCTCATGGAATTCAAGTTGATGAATCTAAAATTGAAGCTATTCGCAATTGGCCTACTCCTGTGAATGTTAGTCAAATTCGTAGCTTCCATGGCCTTGCTAGTTTTTATAGGCAATTTGTGAAAGACTTTAGCACCATTGCTGCCCCACTAAATGAATTAACTAAAAAGGGAATCACTTTTGAGTGGGGAGAAAAACAAGACAAAGCTTTTGCTGAATTGAAGAAATGTTTGACGGAAGCACCATTGCTTGTTTTACCTGATTTCACTAAAACTTTTGAGATTGAATGTGATGCTAGTGGAATAGGTATTGGTGGTGTTTTGATGCAAGACAGAAAACCTGTTGCATATTTTAGTGAGAAACTTCATGGTGCACAATTGAATTATCCTGTTTATGACAAAGAATTGTATGCTCTTGTGCGCGTATTAGAGACTTGGCAACACTATCTTTGGCCTAAATAATTTGTCATTCATTCTGATCATGAAGCTTTGAAATATTTGAAAGGTCAACCTAAACTGAACCGTAGACATGCTAAGTGGGTTGAATTCAATGAGACTTTTCCATACGTTGTTAAATACAAGAAAGGCAAGGAAAATGTGGTAGCTGATGCATTGTCTAGAAAACAAGTGCTTTTCACTCAATTGGAAGTTAAGGTTCCAGGGCTAGAAAGTTCGAAAGATTTATATGCTTCTGATCATGACTTTTCAACACCATATTTTAATTGCAAGGATGGGAAAGGGTGGGATAAGTTTCATGTTCATGATGGTTATCTCTTTCGTATGAACAAACTATGTGTTCCAGATTCTTCTGTGCGTTTGCTACTATTGCAGGAGTCTCATGCAGGAGGATTGATGGGTCACTTTGGAAGAGAGAAGACATACATGATGTTGGCTGATCACTTCTATTGGCCAAAGATGAGGCGCGACGTCGAGAGATTTGTTCAAAGATGCATCACATGCCATAAAGCAAAGTCACCCACTTCCACATGGTTTGTACACTCCACTTCCAGTTCCTAGTGTTCCTTGGGAAGATATTAGCATGGATTTTGTGTTGGGATTACCTAGGACCAAGAGGGGGAGGGATTCAGTCTTTGTTGTTGTGGATCGGTTTTCTAAAATGGCACATTTTATTCCCTGTCATAAGAGCGACGATGCGTCGCATGTAGCTGACTTATTTTTCAGGGAGATTGTGAGGTTGCATGGAATGCCAAGAACTATTGTTTCCGATCGTGGCGTCAAGTTCATGAGCTACTTTTGGAAAACTTTGTGGGCCAAGCTTGGGACAAAGTTGTTGTTTTCAACAACTTGTCACCCACAAACAGATGGACAGACGGAGGTGGTGAACCGTACACTCTCAATGCTGCTGCGGACGATGATCAAAAAGAATTTGAAAGAGTGGGAAGATTGCCTACCGCATGTTGAATTTGCATATAATCGGGCGGTGCATTCTACAACTCAATTGTGTCCATTTGAGGTGGTGTATGGTTTCAAACCAATCACGCCACTTGACTTGATGCCACTTCCATTACAAGAACGTACAAATATGGAGGCTTCTAAGCGTGCTGATTTTGTGAAAAAGCTCCATGAAAAGACTAAAGAGGTAATTGAAAAGAAGGTACGTGCTTATGCTTCTAAAGCTAACAAGGCTAGAAAGAAAATGCTATTTGAACCAGGTGACTTAGTATGGGTGCATGTTCGCAAAGAACGCTTTCCGGAGAAGCGTAAATCAAAATTGATGCCCCGTGGTGATGGTCCTTTTAAAGTACTTGCCAAGATCAATGAGAACGCATACAAGATAGAGCTTCCGGGAGACGATTACGGGGTGAGTACTACTTTTAATGTTGCTGATTTATCACCATTCTTTGGACAAGATGGCACAGAGTCGAGGACGACTCCTTTTCAAGAGGGGGAGGATGATGAGGACATCTCTATTACACATGCTCAACCCAATTCAAACTCGGATTCAACTCAGGATTCAACTCGGATTCGGTTCGGGACAGCCTGACAGGCAGTTACTAAAAAGGTCATAACTTTCACAAACGGAGTCCGATTCAGGTGTTCTTGTACTCGTTGGAATGATAATTTCAAAGGCTACGCAATGGATCTGGTCCCACCTTCAAATTCGTCACGGATAAAAAGTTATGACCGAAACAATATGACGGGTGAAAACTGTAGTTTCCTTTTTGTGAGAGTTCGTATCTAAAACCATATAGGGTTGAGTTGTAATTGGTTTGGGGACCATACGGACGTCCCAAGGGGCTATATAAGCCTTGTAATGGCAGCCTTTAGGGCTTAGACCACGTTTGAGAAAAATCAATCTACTAAAGTTTGTTCGAGTTTAGCATTGCTGCCGAAGTTCCATAGGGAATTAGGAGCGTTCTCTTCAATCAAGATCGTTCAGCCTTTCCGTTGGGAATTGGGTGCACGATTGATCTTCGCTTGGTGGTCGGCGAAATCAACACGAGTGTGTTTTGGCGGATTAAAGAGTGTTCGTCCCTTACATTGGCATTGGAGGATTATTACGATTCATCAAGACTCCCGTGAGTATCCATCCTACGTCGAGAAGATCGGGCGACCCCGTATCAATTCTTGATTACAAAGATTACAACTCCATGACTAGATTAGATTGTTTCATCTTGCTTGCAAAGCTGAACGAGAATTGCACGGACGCCAAACGAGAACGCGATCTAACTTTTCTGCAGGTCGCACAAATTCATGGACACGTACATCTTCTTCCTCATCCACTGTGGCGCCCCCACCATTACCCTCCAACAACAAGCAGCGCTCTACTACGTCAAATTCAGCGCCACGAGTTTCCGAAGCACCCAAATCAGCACCACAACTTTCTGCAAAAACTTCCTCTTCGGTTGTTTCGACAGGACGAACGAGGGACGTTCAATGCTATCGTTGCAAAGGCTTTGGACACATGATGTGGGACTGTCCAAGGAAGCGTGTATTGATTATACGCGATGATGGTGGGTATTCTTCTGCTAGTGATTTTGATGATGAAACATATGCTATGCTTGCAAATGACCCTGCAGGACATGATGATGAATCTGACCATGAGGAGGAACATGTTGGCGCCGAAAATGCCGACAAGTATTTGAGCATTATAGTGCAACGCATACTAAGTGCTCAAGTGTCTTGTGCTGAGCAAAATCAGCGCCATAATTTGTTCCAAATCAAGGGCGTTGTCAAGGAACGCGCGATTCGCATAATTATTGATGGTGGGAGTTGCAACAATTTGGCCAGTATAGATATGGTGGAGAAGCTTGTTTTGCCGACCAAATCCCATCCCCACCCATACCATATTCAATGGTTCAACAACAGTGGTAAGTTGAAGGTAACCTGTGTGGTGAGAGTACATTTTTCTATGGGCTCATACCATGATTATGTTGATTGCGACGTTGTTCCTATGCAAGCTTGTTCAATGTTATTAGGAAGACCTTGGCAATATGATACTGATTGTGTACATCATGGTAAGAATAATCAATACTCTCTCATGTTCAAGGGAAAGAAAATTGTGTTACATCCTATGACTCCTGAACAAATTGTTAAAGATGACCTTGCTAGAGCTAGAAGAGAGAAAAGTCAGGAGAATACTGAGAGCGAAAATCAGATTGTAGCAAAAGAGCTTGAGCAACATAAAAAGAAAGAACCTAAATCTGTTCATGACAAGAATAAAGAAATTAAATTGAAAGGTGCTTGTTTCCTTGCTATTAAATCTGATATGACTGAACTTGATGCTAGTAATTCTGTTTGCCATGCATTGATTTGCAAAGAAGCTTTGTTTTCATTTGAGGATATACCATCTTCTTTGCCACCTGTGGTCACTAACATTTTGCAGGAGTACAAAGATGTCTTTCCAAAAGACATACCACCGGGGCTGCCACCGCTTCGTGGGATTGAGCATCAAATTGATTTAATCCCTGGTGCATCATTGCCCAACCGAGCACCATACAGGACCAATCCAGAAGAAACTAAAGAAATTCAGCGCCAAGTCCAAGAGTTGCTTGATAAAGGGTATGTGCGCGAATCTCTTAGCCCTTGTGCTGTTCCGGTCATTTCAGTACCAAAGAAAGATGGATCATGGCGCATGTGTGTGGATTGTAGAGCAATCAATAATATCACCTGATGTGACCACGCCACAAACACATACGACAATCGCGCCCAATATCAAGATTGAACTAAAGGTGAATTCGATTCTTCAGCCTTCATATGTTACTGAGAATAGACCGCTACCTAATGCAAGTGATTTAATTGTGCTTAGGAATTTGGGAAAGGCTGAAGGAAAGGGACATGGAGTCCTGGACATGCATGGAAGGAATAATGGAGGTCACCACGTCACTTTGGGACCAAGTCAAGCACGAATTCGAGTTGGACACGTTTTGGAATCAGACTCGGACTGCTGCAATGGTGCAAGTTTAAACGGACGTAACTTTCTCATACGGACTCCGTTTGGGACGTTCTTGGACTTGATGGCAAGCTTATCAAGTCTACTTTCTAAAGGATTCAACCCCATCTTCAAATTCTATTCTAGACAGCCGCAATCATCAAAAGAGTCCGTGTTGGTCACGTACTGGAATCAGATTCGGACTGCTGCAATGGTGCAAGTTGAAACGAACGTAAGTTTCTCATACGGACTCCGTTTGGGACGTTCTTGTACTTCATGGAAAGCTTATGAAGTCTACTTTCCAACGGATCCAACCTCAGCTTCAAATTCCATCCGAGCCGGCTGCAATCATCAAAACAATCCACGTTGGTTTTTGAGTCCGAGTCAAAAGGGTGCTGCGCCACCACCAATTGGGCCCATGGGCCTTGTAACCCTAGAGCATGCACTTTGGACGCCCCTCCTGGTTGTTCTCCCTATAAAGGAGCCGCCGCCTCCCTTGTTAGGACTTGGATTTTGTTGAGTTTAGGTTTAGCTATTATGCAAACTTCTGTTTTTCAGTTGTGTCGGATGACCACCTGTCAAGACTACCTTCGGAATCCCACCTTTTGATCTCAATTTATATATTTGCAATTTCAGATTGCTTGTTATCTTGTTCTTGCGTGTTCTTCGATTGCATGCAGGAATAGACCTTCGTGGTTAGGTCAACCGCGTTCTTGGCACGGTTGATAACATCTTGGGGTTGGTTCAGCGATTGCTAAGGCGCAAGCGACGTCGTTCGGTTGTAGTCGGATCGCAAGGGTCACCTCCACCAAAATCGATAGTTATCAATCCTATCGGAAGATCGGGACACCATCGCCTCATCAAGTGGTATCAGAGCTTCAGTTGACCGGTAGGAATTTCTTGTATCCCTAGTTAGTAGATTGATTTTTTATTTCCCATAGTCCAGAAAAATTGCCCCACAAAACGAGTTAATTTCCGCTGTCCAAACCCCGTTGTGCCTTTCAATCTGTTAGTTTTGGTTTTCTAAATTGAATTTGTGTCCGTTTTAGCTTTGTCTAGTTGCTGGTCATATCTTTGTTCCAATAAAAATCCAAACAAAAAAAATTCCCCCACCCCAAACCCTAATTCCAATTTCGGCTGATCTTTCCTTTCTCTGCAGCCGCCACCAAAAACGCCAGAACTTTTGATTCCGAGATTATTTTTGAGTGAGACCACCGCCATTAGATTCAAAACTTCATTGTCCATCTATCTACAAAATTTCACGTCATTCCAGCAAGGAAGTTAAGAAATATCTGCGGTGCAAGTTGACCTAAAATTCCAGATTGAATCTGCAACAATCGACACTTGTGAATTTTGTGCGAATTTTTCGGTCGGTTTCCCGAAGTTCACCCCAAAACAAAAGTTGTAGAAAAAGCCGTCAGGAAACAGAGAAAAAAATAATCATTGAAAAAAAGGCAACTGACAAAAAGTTACAGCCGAAATACCGACGTGCTGTTCAGTGGACAGAAATCTCCAGTTTTCAAGTTTTGGGTCAATCCTTGTGCTCTTCAATTCCAGATTGCATTCAATTGAATTATCTTGTATTAACCACTCCCATACATTGTCATACACATATTTTATCCTTCTTCCATCGTTGGTTGATCAGCAACATAGGCTAAGTGCTAGATACGAACTATAATTCAATTCTGTGCAATTTCTGAAATTAATTGATTGTTTTCCTTTGCTACAAAATACATAGCCTATCCAAGCTCCACTTTTCTACTAACCGAACAGGTCTCGCTGTACCTTGCAATCGCTTTACTCATCACTTGAGTTAGATTTATCACGAACCAGCCACCGGTTGCACCACCTGTTTGCTTTGGTAAGAACTCGTAAGAATTTGGTAAGAGCTTGAGAGATGCATGACTTGATTTGATAGGACTAGGGGTCCCGATCTTTCGATGAGAGTGGTAGATTCGATTGGGGAAGGAGGTGACGTTGACGACCCGACTACAACCATCCAAGGACGTTGCGCCTTAGCGATCGATACACCAACTCCAGAGATTGTTCGTGACCTTGTCGGCGCACGATCAACCTAACCACGAGGGTTCTCGTTCCTGCAAGCAATCGAAGAACAAGCAAGAACAAGATGAACAGCAACTCAATTGCAAATAACGATGTAAGATTCAATCTGAAACAGGAAAACGGTGGGGTTCCGAAGACAAGTATTCGGGCGGTCTAGCCGACACGCGCGAGTACAAGGCAAAGCAGCAAAAGCTAACTTAGTCTAAACAAAACCCAAACCCTAGAAGAGGGTGCGGTTGCCTATTTAAGGGTCACGGAAGGTGGATGGTCGGCCAAAACACAAGGAAGCCGAATAGGACTCGAATTACAAGGCCCAAGGCCCACTTTGACTCGGACTGGAAAAGCGACGTGAATTGTTTTGCAGTTTCTGGTCGACTCGGATGGAGTTTGGAGGTGAGGCCGGATCCATCTGAAATTAGACTTCAAGAGCTTTCCAACGAGTACTCACGGGCCCCGAGAAACCTTCTGGATCAAAAGTTACGGCCGTTTGAAGTAGGCGCTGTCAACAAGGCCGAATCCGAGTCAAACTCGTGAACAGGACTTGGTTTGCGCTTAACGGTTCCACTTCTATACTTGAGCTCATGTGGTTCTTCCCCATGGTTCCTAAGGACAATTAAATCATCACAGGAATTAAGTAGTATTCCATTCTTTGAAACATTTGTATGCAAACTTAGGAACGCATTCACCTGATGGTTAAGTTGACGTGCTCGCGCTCTAGTCATTGGTCCTTGTATCATAGTTTCAGTTTGATATGGAGTGGCATGGTTATATGCATGGAAAGGATGTCCTCATCATCCTCCCCTTCTTGCATTTGAGTCGTCCGCGACTCAAGCTCATCTTCTTCTCCCAAGTATGGCTTCAAATCTGCAATATTAAAGGTGGGACTATGATGAGACGATGGGGTCCCGATCTTCCGATAGGATGATAACTATCGATTTTGGCGGAGGCGACCCTTGCGATCCGACTACAACCGAACGACGTCGCTTGCGCCTTAGCAATCGCTGAACCACACTACAAGTTGTTATCAACCGTGCCAAGAACGCGGTTGACCTGACCACGAAGGTCTATTCCTGCATGCAACCGAAGAACACGCAAGAACAAGATAACAAGCAATCTGAAATTGCAAATATTGATACGAAGATCAAAAGGTGGGATTCCGAAGGCTGTCTTGACAGGTGGTCGTCCGACACAACTGAGGAACAGAAGTTTGCATAATAGCTAAACCTAAACTCAACAAAATCCAAGTCCTAACAAGGGAGGCGGCGGCTCCTTTATAGGGAGAACAACCAGGAGGGGCGTCCAAAGTGCATGCTCTAGGGTTACAAGGCCCATGGGCCCAATTGGTGGTGGCGCAGCACCCTTTTGACTCGGACTCAAAAACCAACGTGAATTGTTTTGATGATTGCAGCCGGCTCGGATGGAATTTGAAGATGAGGTTTGATCCGTTGGAAAGTAGACTTCATAAGCTTTCCATGAAGTACAAGAACGTCCCAAACGGAGTCCGTATGAGAAAGTTACGTTCGTTTCAACTTGCACCATTGCAGCAGTCCGAATCTGATTCCAGTACGTGACCAACACGGACTCTTTTGATGATTGCGGCTGTCTCGGATAGAATTTGAAGATGGGGTTGAATCCTTTAGAAAGTAGACTTGATAAGCTTTCCATCCAGTACAAGAACGTCCCAAACGGAGTTCGTATGAGAAAGTTACGTCCGTTTAAACTTGCACCATTGCAGCAGTCCGAGTCTGATTCCAAAACGTGTCCAACTCGAATTCGTGCTTGACTTGGTCCCAAAGTGACGTGATGACCTCCATTATTCCTTCCATGCATGTCCAGGACTCCATGTCCCTTTCCTTCATCCTTTCCCAAATTCCTAAGCACAATTAAACCACTTGCATTAGGTAGCGGTCTATTCTCAGTAACATATGAAGGCTGAAGAAACGAATTCACCTTTAGTTCAATCTTGATATTGGGCGCGATTGTCGTATGTGTTTGTGGCGTGGTCACATCATCCTCCCCTTCTTGATAGAAAACCGTCCTCGGTTTTAGCATATGTGTAGCCTCACGTATTGCATGATCTTCATCATAAATCTCGGTACATAATAACAAACGCAACAAACTCTCATTATGTAATATCATACGTTCTTTATCACGCAAAGTAAAACCTTTTTGAAACGAGCTCACCTTATAATTTAAGTGATGCGTAGGAGCTCTTGTAATTGGAACAACAAGCATAGCAAATATGGTTGTATCCATAGGGGTCGTGTCCTCATCATCCTCCCCTTCTTGAAAACAAAGCCGTCCTCGGCTTTTGATAAACTGAAAGTATGGTAACAAAGAAGCCAAGGTGTATGCATGGTATATGTATATGTCATCCGTTTTAACATTTCTTCGTTGTTGCACAATTAATGTTATAACACAGCAGCAATCATAAAAGCTCATTGTATTATTAACCCGAAAGTAATCATATATGTTAATGAACAAATCAAAATTTCTCACACAGTAATTATCGCAACTTGTTTTGCAAATGTAAGTGAAGCATTTATGCAATTCAAATCTTTGAAGTTGTAAACTTGTTGTGGTGGCACATATAGGCAAAGCTACAACTTTTGGAATCAAACAAAGTTTATCCATATAATCAGATTTCAATTGAGCAATAGCAAATTCATCTAGTAAGGGTGAAAATATTTGCAAGTTCTTCCATACATCAATTTCATTATTCAGATTGCCAATGTTAGATGGTTCAATAAGAGAAGAACACATAGGCATTGAATGATCACTAAATTTTATTTTTCTTTCATAATGAACAAGATTGAGCATACAAGAGTTGTTGTTCAAAACAACAAGCTGCAATTGATCCATGTGGTCACAAGTTATGCATATTCGATATACAAGAAATTGATTTCCTACACCATAATCTCCAATCAAATTAAACTTATACCCAGGGGTGTAGGCACTAAACAAGAATTTTGAACATGCAAGTTCAGAAACTTTCTCCAAAGCGTGTGACAATTTCATAGGAAGATCCAACATGATGTAACACAATGAATTGGCAGGAGAAATTCTAGTTAAAACTTCTTTATGTCTAACCAAAGCCACATGATCATTGTATGTGATTAATTCATCACATGAATCACTCAAAACAGCAGGCAATTCAATTATTTTTTGACAAGGTGCACTAAACTCATTCTCAATACTCAAATCAATGCAGTGTGACTTCTCTACTTGAAATATGGGCATGTCAGAATTGTTTTCCACTAAGTTTTGCTCTAAAATAGCATGAACGATGCATAATTGTTGTTCTTCACAAGCATACTCACCGTGAGTGATGATAGCACCATGATCTTTACCTTTTTGGCTCCCCTCAGATGATGTAGGTGCATCCATCTCCTCATCTTCGTTCTCAACGAATGGAATCGATGGTTCAATCAACTCATGCTCCTTTTCGACATGGTTCTCAAATTCCTGCAAGTTGTTAGTCACAGAAAGAGGCACAAACAAGGGTTTGTTCTCATGTTTTTTGGCATTAAACATTCTCAGTTTCTCCTCAATCTGACTTTCAACCTTACAAGCAAGTATAAACAAATCATAGAGAGAATTATATTCTTTGTGAATGAGAATGTTCTTAATTTCTTGATTAAGCCCACCTAAAAATCTATTCTCTGTAGCTTCCACATGTTCCTCTAAATCACAACGCAACAAAAGAGCTTTCAATTCTTCATAGTATTCACTTACAGTTCTCCTACCTTGTTCTAAACATTGCAATCTTTTTAACAAGTCACGTGAATAATATGAAGGAACAAATGTAGATCTCATGATTCGTTTCAAAGCATTCCAAGTTTTAGGTACATGTGGTAGTCTACATTGTTTCCTCCACCAAAATAATGCGAAATCAGTGAATTCACTAGTAGCAGCCCTAACTCTTTTATCATCAGGAAAATCATAGCACATAAAATTTTGATCTAATTGTATTTCCCATTCAAGATAAGCTTCAGGGTCATATCTACCAGCAAATGGAGGAATTGTAAACTTGACATCATCATCACATACCTCTCTTGTTAACCTACCTGTACCTTGTCGATCATGTCGAAGTCGACAACGGTCGCGATCATTGGAGCCCTCAATTCTGTTGTTGATGGTGGTGAGGGTCTTATTAATACGATCCAACAAGTTGTTGGTCTCACAAAAATTGCTACAAAGTGATCTTGAACCTGTCATGGTTAGTAGAAAACAAGGAAATACACAAGAATTATGTAAGTCCCTATAAACTACTAGGAGGTGGAGCTTCACAAGTCACACATCTCTAAAGCTCTTACCAAATTCTTACAAGTTCTTACCAAAGCAAACAGGTGGTGCAACCGGTGGCTGGTTCGTGATAAATCTAACTCAAGTGATGAGTAAAGCGATTACAAGGTACAGCGAGACCTGTTCGGTTAGTAGAAAAGTGGAGCTTGGATAGGCTATGTATTTTGTAGCAAAGGAAAACAATCAATTAATTTTAGAAATTGCATAGAATTGAATTATAGTTCGTATGTAGCACTTAGCCTATGTTGCTGATCAACCAAGGATCGAAGAAGGCTAAAATAAGTGTATGGCAATGTACGTGAGTGGTTAATGCAAGATAATTCAATTGAATACAATCTGGAATTGAAGAGCACAAGGATTGACCCAAAACTTGAAAACTGGAGATTTCTGTCCACTGGACAGCATGTCGGTATTTCGGCTGTAACTTTTTGTCAGTTGCCTTTTTTTCAAGGATTATTTTTTTATCTGTTTCCTGACGACTTTTTCTACAACTTTTGTTTTGGGGTCAACTTCTGGAAACCGACCGAAAAATTCGCACAAAAATCACAAGTGCCGATTGTTGCAGATTCAATCTGGAATTTTAGGTCAACTTGCACCGCAGATATCTCTTAACTGCCTTGCTGGAATGACGTGAAATTTTACAGATAGATGTACAATGAAGTTTTGAATCTAATGACGGTGGTCTCACTGAAAAATAATCTCGGAATCAAAAGTTATGGAGTTTTTGGTGGCGGCTGCAGAGAAAGGAAAGATCAGCCGAAATTGGAATTAGGGTTTGGGGTGGGGGAATTTTTTTTTGGTTGGATTTTTATTGGAACAAAGATATGACCAGCAACTAGACAAAGCTAAAACGGACACAAATTCAATTTAGCAAACCAAAACTAACAGATTGAAAGGCACAACGGGGTTTGGACAACGGAAATTAACTCTTTTTGTGGGGCAATTTTTCTGGACTATGGGAAATAAAAATCAATCTACTAACTAGGGATACAAGAAATTCCTACCGGTCAACTGAAGCTCTGATACCACTTGATGAGACGATGGGGTCCCGATCTTCCGATAGGATGATAACTATCGATTTTGGCGGAGGCGACCCTTGCGATCCGACTACAACCGAACGACGTCGCTTGCGCCTTAGCAATCGCTGAACCACACTACAAGTTGTTATCAACCGTGCCAAGAACGCGGTTGACCTGACCACGAAGGTCTATTCCTGCATGCAACCGAAGAACACGCAAGAACAAGATAACAAGCAATCTGAAATTGCAAGTATTGATACGAAGATCAAAAGGTGGGATTCCGAAGGCTGTCTTGACAGGTGGTCGTCCGACACAACTGAGGAACAGAAGTTTGCATAATAGCTAAACCTAAACTCAACAAAATCCAAGTCCTAACAAGGGAGGCGGCGGCTCCTTTATAGGGAGAACAACCAGGAGGGGCGTCCAAAGTGCATGCTCTAGGGTTACAAGGCCCATGGGCCCAATTGGTGGTGGCGCAGCACCCTTTTGACTCGGACTCAAAAACCAACGTGAATTGTTTTGATGATTGCAGCCGGCTCGGATGGAATTTGAAGATGAGGTTTGATCCGTTGGAAAGTAGACTTCATAAGCTTTCCATGAAGTACAAGAACGTCCCAAACGGAGTCCGTATGAGAAAGTTACGTTCGTTTCAACTTGCACCATTGCAGCAGTCCGAATCTGATTCCAGTACGTGACCAACACGGACTCTTTTGATGATTGCGGCTGTCTCGGATAGAATTTGAAGATGGGGTTGAATCCTTTAGAAAGTAGACTTGATAAGCTTTCCATCCAGTACAAGAACGTCCCAAACGGAGTTCGTATGAGAAAGTTACGTCCGTTTAAACTTGCACCATTGCAGCAGTCCGAGTCTGATTCCAAAACGTGTCCAACTCGAATTCGTGCTTGACTTGGTCCCAAAGTGACGTGATGACCTCCATTATTCCTTCCATGCATGTCCAGGACTCCATGTCCCTTTCCTTCATCCTTTCCCAAATTCCTAAGCACAATTAAACCACTTGCATTAGGTAGCGGTCTATTCTCAGTAACATATGAAGGCTGAAGAAACGAATTCACCTTTAGTTCAATCTTGATATTGGGCGCGATTGTCGTATGTGTTTGTGGCGTGGTCACATCAGACTAACCCCAAAATCTGCAGGCAACTCAAGTTTATATGCATTGTCATTAATCTTTTCCAACACTTTGAAAGGACCATCAGCTCTAGGCATCAACTTAGACCTCCTCAATTCAGGAAATCTTTCTTTTCTCAAATGCAACCAAACTAAATCACCCGGTTGAAAAGTTAAATGCCTCCTTCCTTTACTACCAGCAAGTTTATATTTAGCATTCATGCGTTCAATATTTTCTTTGGTTGTCTCATGCAATTTCAACATCAAGTCAGCACGCTGTTTAGCATCAAAATTTAACTTCTCCGAAGATGGAAGTGGTAGCAAATCAATAGGAGCACGAGGCACAAAGCCATAGACAATCTCAAAAGGGCACAACTTTGTAGTAGAATGCAGCGAACGATTATAAGCAAATTCAATATGAGGCAAGCATTCTTCCCACATTTTAATGTTTTTTTTCAAAACAGCCCTAAGCATGGTAGATAAAGTTCTATTCACAACTTCAGTTTGCCCATCAGTTTGGGGATGACACGTAGTCGAAAATAACAGCTTAGTCCCCAATTTAGCCCATAAAGTTTTCCAAAAATGGCTAAGGAATTTAGTGTCACGATCGGAAACTATTGTATTTGGCACACCATGCAAACGAACAACTTCACGAAAGAACAAATCAGCAATATTGGTAGCATCATCACTTTTATGACATGGTATGAAGTGTGCCATCTTAGAAAATCTATCCACAACAACAAATATGCTATCCCTCCCCTTCTTTGTCCTAGGCAGTCCTAAAACAAAGTCCATAGAAATATCTTCCCAAGGCACACTAGGAACAGGTAGAGGCATATACAAACCGTGAGGATTAAGTCGTGATTTAGCCTTTTGACACGTAGTGCAGCGAGCAACAAAACGTTCCACATCACGTCTCATCTTTGGCCAAAAGAAATGACTAGCAAGTATGTCTTCCGTCTTCTTCGCTCCAAAATGCCCCATCAGCCCACCTCCATGCGCTTCCTGTAACAACAACAAACGAACGGAGCTAGCTGGAATGCATAGTTTGTTAGCTCTAAACACAAATCCATCATTTAGAACAAATTTATTCCACGTTTTTCCCTCTTGGCAATTCAGCAACACGTCTTTAAAATCATCATCATGAACATAATGCTCCTTAATTGTTTCCAATCCAAAAATTTTGAAGTCAAGTTGTGAGAGCATGGTATATCTCCTAGACAATGCATCAGCAATAACATTCTCCTTTCCCTTTTTGTGTTTTATGACATAAGGAAAAGACTCTATGAATTCAACCCACTTTGCATGCCTACGGTTCAATTTTGCTTGACTTCTAATATGCTTTAATGACTCATGATCAGAATGAATGACAAATTCTTTGGGCCATAAATAATGTTGCCATGTCTCTAAAGTTCGAACTAGAGCATATAATTCCTTATCATAAGTAGAATAGTTCAAACTAGGCCCACTCAATTTTTCACTAAAGTATGCCACAGGTTTACCTTCTTGCAACAGCACACCACCCAATCCAATTCCACTAGCATCACATTCTAGCTCAAAAGTCTTACTAAAATCTGGAAGTTGGAGTAATGGTGCATGTGTTAACTTATCTTTCAATGTGTTGAAGGCGTCTTCCTGTGCATTCCCCCAAGTAAACGGCACCCCCTTTTTAGTGAGCTCATTCAATGGTGCAGCGATGGTGCTGAAATCCTTCACAAAACGACGATAGAATCCAGCAAGTCCTAGAAAACTTCGCACCTGCGTGACCGTTTTAGGAGTCGGCCAACTCTGTATTGCCTCAACCTTGGCTTGATCAACTTCTATGCCCTGTGGAGTAACAACATACCCAAGAAAAGAGACTCGATCCGTGCAAAATGTGCACTTCTCAACGTTACCAAATAAACGTGCATTACGTAAAGCATCAAAAACAGCACGTAAATGGCAAAGGTGTTCCTCTAGTGATCTGCTATATATCAATATATCATCAAAATAGACCACTACAAATTTACCAATGAAAGCACGCAAAACCTCGTTCATTAATCTCATGAATGTGCTAGGTGCATTAGTTAAACCAAATGGCATCACTAACCACTCATACAAACCGAACTTAGTTTTAAATGCTGTTTTCCATTCATCTCCCAATTTCATGCGAATTTGGTGGTACCCACTACGCAAATCAACTTTAGAGAAGACAATAGAGCCACTTAATTCATCAAGCATATCGTCTAACCTAGGAATAGGGTGACGATATCTAATGGTAATGTTATTGATCGCTCTACAGTCCACACACATACGCCATGATCCATCTTTCTTAGGCACTAAAATTACCGGAACAGCACAAGGGCTAAGAGACTCACGCACATAACCTTTATCAAGCAATTCTTGAACTTGACGCTGAATCTCCTTAGTTTCTTCCGGATTGGTCCTGTATGGCGCACGATTGGGCAAAGATGCCCCGGGAATCAAATCAATCTGGTGCTCAATCCCTCGCACTGGTGGTAGCCCTGGTGGCACGTCCTTTGGAAAGACATCCATGTACTCCTGCAAAAGATTAGTGACAGCAGGAGGCACAGAAGAAGGTACCTCCTCGAATGAAAATAAAGCTTGTTTGCAAAGTAAGGCATAGCAAATAGAAGTACTAGCATCCAGCTCATTCACATCAGACTTAGTAGCAAGAAAACATGCACCTTTCAATTTAATCTCATTTTTCATCTCATGAACAGATTTAGAGTTTTTCTTTTTATGTTGCTCAAGTTCACTTGCAACAATCTGATTTTCACTCCTATTATGCTCCTGATTTTTCTCTCTACTAGCTCTAGCAATCTCATCTTTGAAAATAGCTTCAGGAGACATAGGATGTAACACAATTTTCTTGTCATGATGCACAAAAGAATATTGGTTTGTCTTACCATGATGCAGTGAATCTTTATCATATTGCCACGGTCTACCTAACAGCATAGAGCATGCTTGCATAGGGACAACATCGCATTCTACAACATCGTGATAAGAACCAATAGCAAAATTTACTCTCACCATTCGTGTTACCTTCACCTTGCCGCTGTTATTGAACCATTGAATGTAGTAAGGGTGTGGGTGAGGTTTGGTGTTCAACGCAAGCTTCTCCACCATATCGGAGCTCACCAAGTTGTTGCAGCCCCCTCCATCAATTATCACTCGGCATGAACGTTCCTTCACGACGCACTTTGTTTGGAAAAGGATGTGCCGCTGATTTTGCTCCGCCCTCTCCATTTGTGCACTCAACACACGCTGCACAATGAGGCTCTCATAGCGCTCTGCATCTTCAGCACCAATGTGCTCTTCTTCTTGCTCCTTCCCACTACCTGCATGGTCAGCTGCAAGCATAGCATATGTATCCTCATCCAAATCACTAGCAGAAGAATACCCACCATCATCTCTCACAATCAGAACACGCTTGGTTGGGCACTCACTCCTCACATGGCCATACCCCTTGCATTGATGACATTGGATATCCCTCGTTCGTCCCGTAGATGCAACGGACGAAGAGCTCTTTGCATGTGCTTGGGCTGCCCCCTTTGTTGCTTCGGATGCCCGAGATGCCGAATTTGATGATGAAAACCGTGGCTTGCTGTTGGAGGAAGAAGGTGCAGGGGGTTGGCTTGATGGTGCGGCAGATGCACGTTGAGACCAAATATTTCCACGACCTGCAGAAACGTTAGTCCTAGTGCTCGCGCGCCGTCCCTGTACTTCTCTTTCAGCTTTACAAGCAAGATGAAATAAACGAGTGATAGAATTATATTCCTTGTAAGCTAAGATATCCTGAATTTCCCGATTCAAACCACCCATAAACCTAGCCATAGCGGCTTCTCAGTTTCCTCTAAGTCACAACGCAGCATGCCTGTTTGCAATTCTTGAAAATATTCCTCTACGCTTTTACTACCTTGCCTCAATTGTTGCAACTTATGTAACAAATCACGTGCATAATATGAGGGAACAAATCTAGCTCGCATGATTCTTTTTAATGCATCCCAAGTTTGTGGTATGGTGAAAGGATTTTTCTTACAATATTCACTCCACCAAACAGACGCAAAATCAGTAAACTCACTAGTAGCAGCCCTAACCCTTTTGTTTTCAGGGAATGCATGACAAGCAAATTTCTGATCAACAGCCAATTCCCAAGTGATATAAGCATCAGGGTTATATTTTCCATCAAAAAGTGGCATAGTGAACTTAATCTTACCAAGCGATTCATCATTCTCACGTACCTCAGCCCGGCGTGGTTGACGTTGACGGTGAGCGTCCTCATCATCAATATCAGTGTCAGCCGCAGATTCGTCTCCACCATTTTCGTCCACCCTGCTGCCCAAGACACCAATGTTGGCACGAGTACGCTGAGTCGGTGCAGCGGGAGATGCACGGCCCCTCTCATCAAGACGTCTCAAAACCTCAGCAAGTGAGGTGTTGACGGTGCCAACGGAAGCCTCCAATGTTGCAAGCGTAGTGTTTGTGTCGATCTGCGCGGCCTCCAATTGGCCAAGGCGTTCGTTGGTGACCCGCACATCCTCATCAAGTCCTTCAGTGTGCAGCTTCATTTGGCGCTCAAAGTGTTGTATGATGCCCCTAGTCCGAGGGGAATGTTGCGCTGCCCGCAGGTCCTCCGGTTCCCCTGACATTGTTAGAAGAACACAAGAAACAAACCAAGAAGATAAAAATAATAAAACTGCAGGTTATGCCCTCACAACTACTGGGATGTGGTTAAATCAAGTCGCACACTCTCAACCTGTTCTGTCAAGCTCTTACAAGTTCTTACCACAGCGAGCAGGAGGTGATGGTAGCCGACAAGTCAAGACAATATCTCCTGGAAATTGGGTGTATCGCTGCCTTGGTCGCTAGTCCCTGTGAGGTGGTAGCCAAATCTGTGGAGCTATAGGTGGGCTGAGAGTGAACAAAGGATAACTAGAACCACATTAGTCAAAGCAAGTTGAATAATCGCTCAACGACGGCACCGTGCTGGTCCTAGGCTAGACCGTACTAGAGACGCGAGCCTAGAACACAAACGAAGACACACCGTGCAGAAAGAAACTAGATGGCGTTGCACACGGAGTTCTGGAGCTCGAAAAAGGGTGCCGTCTTCACAGGGGACCTTAGAATCACGTGCGGAAGGGCTCTGTCAATTTTGAGCGAATTCTGAGAAACTTGATTTTTCCTCGGTTTGCGGGCCCGATTTGAGGCCCTAAACGACGTTTTTTGGGGTCAAAGCTGCCGCGTATGTGCCTGGTGGCTTACGCGGATCTGAAATCTCCAGTTTTTCCGGACTTCTTTTTTTTCACTCTATCTTCCGATTTCCTTTCCAACGGATCAAGAATCGCCTCAATCGGAGGTCGTATGCAAAAGTTAGCTGTTTCTCTCTTCTCTGTTTTTTTTTCTCTGTTTTTTTTTCTCTCTTTTTTTTCATTGGGCCCAAGAACCAGTGGGCCCAATGACGAGGGCAAGAGCCAAGCGTTTAAACAAACATGTGCTTTTGTTTCTTAAGGAGTTCCTTTAATTGATGATGAACTTGGAATACTACCTTATGCTAGTATTTTATGTATTCTTAGGTATGACTCATGTGAAGACTTGGGAGAGCAAAAGGGAGGAGCCCAAGAACTTAAACTACAGGTTTTGGATTAGATTTTCAAGCCAAATTCGGACTTCCCACGTTCTCAATCCAATTCAAACTCGGATTCAACTCAGGATTCAATTCGGACTCGGTTCGGGACAGCCTTACAGGCAGTTACTAAAGAGGCCATAACTTTTACAAACGGAGTCCGATTCAGGTGTTCTTGTACTCGTTGGAAAGATAATTTCAAGGGCTACGCAATGGATCTGGTCCCACCATCAAATTCGTCACGGATAAAAAGTTATGACCGAAACAATATGACGGGTGAAAAATATATTTTCCTTTTTGTAAGAGTTCGTATCTAAAACCATATAGGGTTGAGTTGTACTTGGTTTGGGGACCATATAGACGTCCCAAGGGGCTATATAAGCCTTGCTTTGGCAGCCTTTAGGGCTCAGACCACTTTTGATAATATAATACTCTTGTTCTTTCCGTTGGCTGAACCAACTTGAGGGAATTGGGAGTTCGCTGAAAATCAAGATCGTTCAACCTTTCCGTTGGGAATTGGGAGCGCGATGGAACTTCATCGGTGGTCGTGAAGTTCAGCACGTGTGGTTAGGTGAATTTTAGAGTGCTAACTCTTGCATTGGCAATGGGAGATCACTACGGTTCGTCGAATCCTCGTGAGTACCTTGATCCTACGTCGAGAAGATCGGGCGACCCCGTATCATTTGGTAGGCTTAAATTTACTATGCCAACATTTTCAGGTACACATGACCCTGAGGACTACCTCACTTGGGAGCTCAAGGTGGACAAGGTGTTCGCCTACACAATTACTCCGAAGAGAAGAAGATACACATGGCTGCACTAGAATTCAATGATTATGCTTTGGTTTGGTGGGAACAAGTGGAAAACCAAAGGATGGAGAACAATGAGCCACCCATCACTACATGGGAAGAGATGAAGTACCATATGAGGCCAAGGTTTGTTCCTAAACATTACAAACGTGATCTTTTTGATAAATTGCAGAATTTGAAGCAAGGGAGTTTCACGATTGAGGAGTACTACAAAGAGATTGAAATGGCTATGATAAGGACTAATGTTTATGAACAAGAAGAGCAAACTATGGCCCGTTTCCTTGCTGGTTTGCAACCTTCCATCAAGCGAATTGTTGAATTTCAACCCTACAACAACATGGTGGAGTTGGTACATCAAGCCATTAAGGCTGAGAGGCAAGTACAACAAGACATGAGGGTGTCAAAATCATCTTCCTACACTCCCCGTACAGCACCTACAAGAGGTAAAACCACATCTTGTTTCAATTCGTTTAAAATCTAGTGGAAGTTTTACTCCTAGTGCACGTGCTGCCCCGAGTGCCAAGAACGCCACTCCTTCCTTTCCCAAAAGAGGACCAGTTCCATCTTCATCATCTTCTGTTGGGTCTACGGCCAAGAGTAGCTCCATCCAATGCTTCAAGTGTCTTGGTCGCGGACATATGCAAAAGGATTGTCCAAATAGCAAGGTAATGTTGGTAACTGAGAATGGAGCTATGATTCTGCTGAAGAAGATGGAGAGCACCTTTGATGAGGACATCTCTATTACTCCTATGACAAGAGCAAGAGCTAAGCTACTTCAACAACATGTGCTTTTGTTTCTTAGAGAGTCTTCTATTATGTTAGATGAGAATAGCATACTACCTAATGCAAATATGTTATGTGTTCTTAGTTTTGAAGCGACCGAAGATCAAGTGGAGAAGGACCAAGTGGCCACGAGTCATGACAAGAAGAGTCCATGCGGGCAAGGAGCTAATCAACGGAATGCCACGTGATCACATATCTCATGGCGTGCACAAGATGTGGCCTGCATGCCAAAGGGTGACCGAGTCCAACTCAATCTCGGTCTTGTAATAGGATAGGGGCTTAGCCCGAAAATAAAGGAAACAGATTGCTAAGTTTTAGGAATTGGAATAGGACACCTTGACCGTATAAGGGATTGATTCAGCCAAGACTTTCCTTGCGTGAGTTCGGGGAGGCACTATAAAACCCCCTTGTATCACCTTTGTTTTGCTCAGACCACTTTGAGAAAAATCAATCTACTAAAGTTTTCGAGTTTAGCATTGCTGCCGAAGGAGTGTTTTCTTCAATCAAGATCATTCAGCCTTTCCGGTGGGAATTGGGTGCACGATAGATCTTCGCTTGGTGGTCGGCGAAATCAACACGAGTGTGTGTTTGGCGGATTAAAGAGTGTTCGTCCCTTGCATTGGCATTGGAGGATGATTACGATTCATCAAGACTCCCGTGAGTATCCATCCAACGTCGAGAACATCGGGCGACCCCGTATCAACCTTGCTGATTTTGAGGCATTGAGGACTGTCATGAGGAAGAAAGAGAAGAAGAAACACATAGGGATGACAAGAAAGGTATTGTGACCCTGAGTCCGGTCCTATCCTTGTGTGCACCCATTCGGTATTGAGCGTTCAAGCAAAACCCAACCATGAACAGCGCTGCAACCTTTTCCAAACAAGAGCTCAGGTAAGTAAAGATGGTAAGTGTTGCAAAGTTATTATTGATGGAGGTAGTTGTCATAACCTAGCTAGCAAAGAACTTTGCACTAAACTTGGATTGAAATACAAGAAACACCCACATCTATATCAAATTCAGTGGTTGAATAATAATGGTTCCATGAATGTTGGGTACACTGTTGATGTTAGCTTTCAGATTGGTTCTTATCGCGATACTGTAGAATGTGATGTTGTGTCCATGGAAGTATGTCAGTTGTTATTAGGTAGACCCTGGCAATATGATCGTTCTGTGATTCATGATGGAAGAACTAATCAGTACAAGTTCATGTGGAATAATAAAGAAATATTGTTACGACCATTAACTCCTTCTCAAATTATACATGATAAGATGCAAAAGGTTGAGGTGAAAGTGGAAGGTGAGAAAATGAAGGAGCAAAAGAGTGTGATTCCACAGAATGTGAGTGAGAGCCACAAGCTAAAAATGAGTGAAAAATGAAAGTTAGTCATGCGAGCCACCAAATCTGATTTGAGAGAGATGAGAGGTGATTCCACTATATGTGAGTTTGCGAGTTTCCAAATTGAGTGTGTGAGAGATACACCAAAAAAAAAGAGAGAGATAGATATTAGACAAAGTGAGGTTGCTTCAGAAACTAACACATTAATGTCTACTTCTAGTGTTGTTTCTCACATTGTGTAGGGTTGACATTAAAGAAGAGGAGTCGAATATTCCACAACTGGCACTACTGGAGAAAACCGATGAGGAGATAACCGCGGTTGAAGATGAAGTACTTGTTGCCCAATTGTTACATTCTGATGATTTAATACCCATAGCACCTACATCAACTGAAGAGAACGATAAAGGTAACCATATTGATGCTAAAATTAATTGTGAAACGGACTCTTTTGATGATTGCGGTGCATATAGAAGGAATTTAGAGGTGATACTAGATCCATTGAAAAGAGGACAAGAAAACCTTTCCAACAAGTACTCATGGAGCTCAAACGGACTTCGTATATGAAAGTTATGCACATTTCAAGTTGGGCCTGTCAGGCTAAATCCGAATTGATCTGGAGGTCGAATTGGATTCCAAAATGTGTCCAACTTGAACTCTTGCTTGAATTGGTGTAAAAATGACGTGGTGCTGTCAAAATATATATTTCCATCAGGTAGCATCATATTCTCATTTAAAATATGTTGAAGCTGAAGAAACGAATTCACCTTTAGTTCAATCTTAATATTGGGCACTATGGTCATGTGTGTTTGTGGCGTGGTCACATCAATTCCATTCTTTGAAACATCTGTATGCAAACTTAGGAACGCATTCACCTGATGGTTAAGTTGACGCGCTCGCGCTCTAGTCATTGGTTCTTGTATCATAGTTTCAATTTGATGTCGAGTCGGCATGGTTGTATGCACGGAAGGGATGTCCTCATCAGAACGGCACAAGGACTAAGACTTTCGCGTACGTACCCTTTTTCCATGAGCGCTTGCACTTGCCGCTGAATTTCTTTTGTCTCCTCTGGGTTTGTGCGGTACGGCGGCCGGTTGGGAAGTGGAGCTCCTGGTACCAAGTCAATTTGATGTTCGATGCCTTGAATGGGTGGTAGACCAGTGGGTACCTCCTCTGGAAAAACATCCTCATAATCCTGTAACACATGAGAAACCACACTAGGAAGAGAGGTTAAGTCATTAGTAGAGAGCAACACTTCTTTATACAGCAATACTAAATGCTCCAAAGTGGGATCATCTCTTATCTCTCGCAAATCAGATTTGGTGGCTATCATGACTAACTTTTTCTCTCCCTCACCCTTTCTTTTTCTCACTCACATTTTGTGGAATCACACTCCTTTGCTCTTTCCCTTTCTCACTCCACTTTCACCTCAACCTTTTGCATGTTATCATGTGTAATTTGAGAAGGACTTAATGGTCGTAACAATATTTCTCTATTATTCCACATGAACTTGTATTGATTAGTTTTTCCATCATGAATCACAGAACGATCATATTGCCATGGTCTACCTAATTGGTGCTAAAATTAATTGTGAAATGGTGAGTAATTGTGAGAACTCATATATGCGAATGAAAATTCCATGTTCTGAAATTTCTTTGCTCAACTTACATAATGTGGAATTGATTACTCAAAAGGAAGTTCTTACGAGAATATCTCCTGATGATTCTTTGTACTATATCATGTTCGATGATCCTAGAGAGCTATCTAGTGTGATTGAGAATGTTGCTGAAATTTCATGTTTAAAATCACTAGTTAGTATATATGCCTACACCTATAAGTTCAATTTGATCAGAGATTACAGTTTAGATGGCAAGTTGTATGTTTATCGAATATGCATTACCTGCGATGAGCTTGCTGAATTAAAATTGCATATTTTGGATAAACAATCTTTTGTGCCATATCATGATCACAATGAGAAGAGTTTCAACAATAGTGCTTCATGTTTCAAAAGGTTTCTTAAGCCTACTTGTTCATCCTTTAATATACAATCATGTACAAATAATCAGAGCAGCGCAGTTAAAGCATGGAAGACACTAAAAATTTTCACCCCCATATTTGAACAACTTAATTTGGTTTGGCCCATTAATGACTTGTCCATATACTTAGGAAAGTCGAGGACGACTTTTTCTCATGGAAGGGAGAATGATGTGAATGACAATATTGCAATATATACATCTTATGGCTGCTGTTGTACTAATTGGTTTAGACAAAACAATGAGAATGACACAATAATTGGTTCATACATATACAATGCATATGTGTTATTCTTTTTGTTTACTACGACTTCAGATGTTCATGATGTGCTAAACAGGACAAATGTTGACGATAAATATATATACCAAGCATACACGTTGTATTCTTTGTTTAGTACAATTTCAGGCTATCAAAAGCCGAGGACGGCTTTTCTTGAAGAAGGGGAGGATGATGCGGATGCGCATATGTCTTACACTTTTCAATTAAAAATATTATTTGACTGGAAGGAATTATTGAGCCGCATTAAATATTATCAGGTGAATTTGTTTCTTAATGAACTGTCTTGTATTGATGAGAGCTTTATACTACCTAATGCAAGTTCTTTATGCATTCTTAGGTTTAAACAAATTGAAGACTTGAGAATCACCAGTAAAGAAGGAAGTCCAAGGATACAAGCAGAAGTAAGGAAGAAGTCACATCGGCTCAGCCTATGCACGAGTGCACATTGAGCATAGATGCGTGCCGAGTATTTGACCGAAGTTTATTTAGTATACATTTTTTTATTTATCTTTATTAGTGACCAGTCCGGCCCGTCGAACCGAACAGCGCTGGAGTTCAGCCCACTCAATCCCTTGCGTACCTTGCGCATGTGCATGAGGACCGCCGCCGTATAAAAGGCTGGAACGAAGAGATGAGAAGGGACCGACTAGAAAATCCATGGGGAATACTACGTGATAGGAGAGCACTTGGAGACTAGATAATGAAAACTGAGAGCTTGTGCATGATTTTGTTATTTCGGATAGCCAATCAATCCAATAGAATTTTTGCAAGTTCTTGCAATTTGAGATCGTTCAACCTTTCCGCTGGGAATTGGGAGCGCGATAGGGCTTTCGCTCGGTGGTCGTGAAGTCCGGCGTGTGTGATCTTGCGAAATAAAGAGCGTTCGTTCTTGCATTGGCAACGGAGGATCGCTACGATTCAAGAGAGGGCACGTGAGTATCGAATCCTACGTCGAGAAGATCAGGCGACCCCGTATCAATGTGACCCCTGCCCTTACACTTGAAACACTCAATTTGACTTGTTGTACTGGTGGAGAGATACTTGAATCAGATTTGGATGCCTCCTTGCTCGCAGAATTTGTCGCCTTTGATGCTTCTTTAAACGGAGTTCCAACTGATTGAGTGGATGTAATCGGCTTAGAAGTTATGCCTCCTTCGCCCTCTTTCTGATTTGGGCGTCTCCACGTTGATGTATGAGTTCGGGCAACCTTGGGATGGTTGCCTTTTACCCATTGTTCACCACGCTCTGCTTGGTGAAGTAGCTCTTGTACGGTGTCGTATTGCATCAAATCAACACGATTCTGCACATCGTCGTTCAGCCCTTCAAAGAATCTTGTCATAGTAGCCTCCTCGGACTCACGAACTCCGGTACGGATCATGAGCACTTGCATCTCCTGATAGTACTCATCCACGGACTTGGAGCCTTGATTCAACCGTCGTAGCTTTGTATGCAGTGTGTGTGTAGTATGCTGGTACAAAACGGTCCCTCATGACTCGCTTCATCGCCTCCCAAGTGTGTGGACGTTCACCTGCACGGTTCAACTGATCCCACCAAATAATAGCGTATTCGGTGAACTCAATCGAAGCAACACGAACCTTCTTTTCTTCGGAGTAGTTGTGGTTGGCAAAAATCTGATTTACACGCATCTCCCACTCCAAATAAGCCTCCGCATCAGCTCTGCCCTTGAACTCCGGTATGGTGATTTTGATGCGACCAATACTGTCGTCCTCACCTTCCACACCTCCTCCATGGTGTCCTCCATGTGCAGCACCCCGGCGATCAAAAAAATCACGCCGTGGTGGTCGTGGATAGCCTCCACGGCTATCGGACATGTCCTCTTCATCTTCATAGTAACGTGTGTCGTCATGCGACCACGCACGTCGCACAAAGTTGGGTACTTGGTGCTGCGCGCCGGCCCCTCCCGGCGGCGGTAGTCGTCCCTCCAAGCGGCGGAGTGTCACCTCCAGATTGTTGAAGCCCTCTGTGAGGCGAGCGTTCACGGCATTGATTCTTGTATGCACACCATTGATGCTTTGGTCGAAATCAGCACGTATGACGTCCTCCCGGCGTTTGATGTGGCCATTAAGTGCCTTGGCTCGGCGCCATACAGCAGGTGGTAAATCATCACCGAGTGGTTCGCCCAATTCATTGCTGTGGTAGCCGCTCGAACATCTTCTACTGCACCCGACATCCTGAAATAAGCAAGAAACACAAGCACGTACCGCGATAAACCACGCTCTGATACCACGATGATACGGACCAACTAAGGATTAGTTGATGCGTAGGGATGGCCCGATCTTTCCCGTCCAACTAGGATATTCTTCTTTCTCCCATAACCGATTGCTCTTTCTCCTTGCACAATTTAGAGCTACTAAGCCTTGTAACTTCAGATTGCATAGGTGAAGCACAAATCAATGTAGTATTCACACTCTTAGCCACATCAACAGTCCCTCTGAAATTGGCCAACGCCCTGTACTTGTGGCAAATAATGTCACGTGAACGGCCTGTTGACCCCATGGACGAGGTCGCACTAGCAGCGGGCGCCATAGGTCGACACGCCGGTGATGGTGTACTCTCCAGCTTCTTACTTGCGGAACTGCGCGTCGCCGAATTGCTTGCAGCTGAAGTGCTCCTGTTTTGTTGGCTGTTGTTATATGTCTGTCCCGGACTGGCTGAAGAACGTGATCGGGCAGCGAACCGTGCGTCTTCAATCACTTGTCTCTCGGCTTTGCGTGCTTGGTGCAGCAACTCAGTCATATCATTATAAGGATGGTGATTGACAATGCGCATGACAGCATGATTCATGCCAGCTAGAAATCACGCCATGGTCTGTTCTTCATTCTCGCGACATCTGCATGTATCATGATAGTCTCCATTTCTTTATGATATTCATCAATTGATTTCATACCTTGCCGCAGCCCTGTCAACTTCTCAAATAGTGAGCGCTTGTAGTGGCGCGGTACAAAGCGTGCCCGCAAATGCTGCTTCATCTGCTCCCAAGTGATAATCGACAACTCATGGGAAATCTGGAGATTTTAGATCCGCATAACCCTCCAGGCACACGCGCGGCAACTTCGACCCCAAAAAACGTCGTTTAGGCCCTCAAAACTGGCCCGCAAACCGAGAAGAATTCAAGTTTCTCAGAATTTGCTCAAATTTGACAGGAACCTTTTACAAGTGATTCTAAGGCTCCCCGTGCAGACGGCATCCTTTTTCGAGCTCCTGAACTCCGTGTGCAACGTCATCTAGTTTCTTTCTGCGCAGTGTATTCGTTTGTGTTCTAGGCTCGCGTCTCTAGTATGGTCTAACCTAGGACCAGCACCAACCGGCGTTGAACGATTTTTCAGCTTGCATTTTCTGAATTGATTATTGCTACTCCTTGCTACCAAACTTGAGCCTTCCCAGCTACACCTTTTCTACACCGTACAGGCTGAGCTTCACCTGGCAATCGCTCCATCCAATCATCGCAAACATATTGTCATCGCTGGTTGCCGATCGCCCCTGTGTGCTTGGTAAGAATTGGTAAGAATTCGATAGAAGGTTTGAGTGTGAGCGACTCTTGAACCACCATACCCTAGTACTTGTTAGGGACATATTCTTGTGTTTTTGCTAACAGTGGCAGGTTTTGGAGAGTTTACAGATCAGGATGCATCTCATACTCCTCGTATAAAGGGAATCATACAACATTTCACGCGCGAAATGAATCTTCGTACGGAGGGCCTTGAGGAGGATGTCAGAGTCACAAATGAGTGACTTGCTCAACTCGAGAGCACCCAGATTGAGACAAACGCAACGCTCGCTACGATGGAGAGAGCACAAGGTATCACTAACACTTCTTTGGCAGATATTATGGCGCGCCTTGAGGAGATTGCCCAAGCTTCGGCCGCTGTTCCCCCTGCTGTGACGGAAGAGGGACAAGATGAATTCGACGATGTGGGTGATTCCGGGGCAGATGGCAGGGCTAACCACAACAACGATCAAGCTCATCAACAATTGCGTTTTAACCAACAAGGTATGCGAAGAGAACCCCCACTGATGAGGACACGACCCCTATGGATACAACCGTATTTGCTATGCTTGTTGTTCCAATTACAAGAGCTCCTACGCATCACTTAAATTATAAGGTGAGCTCGTTTCAAAGAGGTTTTACTTTGTTTTATAAAGAACTTATGATATTACATAATGAGAGTTTGTTGCGTTTGTTATTATGTACTGAGATTTATGATGAAGACCATGCAATACGTGTGATACGGGGAGGGGTCCCGATCTTCTCGGTGAGGTACTGTGGATAGTTGATGCGAAGTAGACGATGTCGCTAGTTGAACACTCGCCCCAATGCACGAACCCTCAACTCTTCGGAATATGCCCAAAACAAGTCAGCAATGTGCGACGCATTGTCGCTCTTGTGGCACGGAATAAAGTGTGCCATCTTCGAAAAGCGATCCACAACGACAAAAACAGAATCACTCCCCCTCTTAGTTCTAGGTAGTCCTAAAACAAAATCCATACTAATATCCTCCCATGGGGCATTGGGAACAGGTAAAGTGGTATACAAACCGTGTGGATTCAACTTCGATTTCGCTTTGTGGCAAGTAATGCATCGCTGCACATACCTCTCCACATCTCGCCTCATCTTAGGCCAATAAAAGTGATCGCTCAGCATAGACAACGTCTTCTCACGTCCAAAATGTCCCATCAATCCACCTGCATGTGATTCATACCCTTTGGAGAGAAGCTCTTGTACTTGTTTCTGAATCTCCTTTGTTTCCTCGGGATTAGTGCGGTACGGTGGTCGGTTCGGCAGTGACGCTCCTGGAATCAAGTCGATCTTATGTTCTATCCCGTGGATTGGTGGTAGCCCAGCTGGTACCTCCTCTGGAAAGACGTCGCTGAAATCCTGCAAAACAGAAACAACACCACTCGGAAGAGAAGTGAATTCTCTCATCTCTGATTTGGTGGCTAACATTACTAAATTCTTCTCTCCCTCACGTTTCTTGTTACCACTCAGATGGTTCTCTTGCTCTTGTGCACTCTCAACGTGCATCTCAATTTTCTGCATGGAGGAATTGACAATTTGTTGCGGTGTAAGCGGCTTCAAGATGACATCCATATTGTGCCATCGAAATGTGTAGCGATTTGTACGCCCATCGTGAACAGCGGAACGGTCATATTGCCATGGCCGTCCCAAGAGCAAGTGACAAACCGTCATAGGCACAACATCACAGTCCACAGTATCGGTGTACTTCCCAATAGAAAACGTCACGCGCACCATATAGTTCACCTTCACTTCCTCTTTGTCGCTCAACCATTGCACATGATAAGGACGCGGATGCGGCAAATACTTCAAACCCAACTTATGACACATATCCTTGCTAGCCAGATTGTGACAACTCCCGCCATCAATGATCACTTTGCACACCTTACCCTTATCAAGCTTTGCCCAAGTCTGAAACAAATTGCACCGCTGTTCGAGTGATGGCGATGGCATCACACTAAGCACCTTGGGCGTGCAAACAATGGAATACTGCTCAGTGTTAGGAAACTCAGGATCGCACTCACATTGTTCTATGTCATCAGTGTGCAAGACTGCTTGTGCATTAGGCGACTCATCATCATCACTAGCTGAAACATAACCGCCATCCTCTGTGATAAGCATAGTTCTGACATTTGGGCAGTCCCTCTGAAAATGGCCAACACCCTTGCACTTGTGGCAAATAATGTCACGTGAACGGCCTGTCGAACCCATAGACGAGGTCGCACTAGCAGCGGGCGCCATAGGTCGACGCACTGGTGATGGTGTACTCTCCAGCTTCTTACTTGCAGAATTGCGCATCGACGAATTGCTTGCAGCCGAAGTGCTCTTGTTTGGTTGGCTGTTGTTATATATCTGTCCCGTACTAGGTGAAGAACGTGACCGGGCAGCGAACCGTGCGTCGTTTATCACTTGTCGCTCGGCTTCGCGTGCTTGGTGCAGCAACTCAATCATATCATTATAGGGATGGTGATTGACAATGCGCTTGACAGCATGATTCATACCAGCTAGAAATCTCGCCATGGTCTGTTCTTCATTCTCGTGGACATCTGCATGTATCATGATAGTCTCCATTTCCTTATGATATTCATCAATTGATTTCATACCTTGTCGTAGCCCTGTCAACTTCTCAAATAGTGATCGCTTGTAGTGGCGAGGTACAAAGCGTGCCCGCAAATGCTGCTTCATCTGCTCCCAGGTGATAATCGGCAACTCATGGCGCTCCATGCACTTACGGATGAATTGCTCCCACCAATGTGTGGCATAATCATCCAAGCCATTGGATGCAAGCAACAGCTTCTTCTCATTGGAATAGTTGTTCATCCGAAACAACTTATCAACTTTCAGCTCCCAAGTGAGGTATTGTTCCACATCTTTACCACCTGAAAATATGGGAAGATTAAATTTGGGCTTAGCGACAAAATCCTCAGCGTCGTCGTGGCGAGGACGCTGCACGTTGTTGCGGTGGTGGCGCTGTCGGTCATCGTAGTCGTCGACGGGGAAATCGTTATCCCAGCACTCGTCCGCATCAGCCCCGCTACGAGGTGCACGATGCACACCTCCTCCGTGGGCACCATGTGGTGCACCTCCTCCCTGGCCGCCGTTGCCTCGGCCAGGCCCATGTGCCTGAGGGCGTGCCGCGGCTGCCATCCCGACGTTTGGCGGCACTTCCATGCGACGCGCCTGTCGCTGACGTCGCTCCTCATCCAGACGAATAGCACGCTCCTCATCGGTCTCATTGCGCAAAACGACAGGAGGGCCGTGCACACTTGTGTCATCAGCTGGTGCACCCCCACGTAGAGTGTGGTGTGCGAACATGGCACGTAGCTCCAGAAAATTATTGTTGATGGTCGTACGCAATTGTGTGACCTCCTCCCCAAGGGTGTTCAGTCCAGTCTGAACTTCCCCGAGCTCATCGCGCACGCCATTGTCACCATCATGAAGTTGTTTTTGTAGCATCTCACGCAACTGAGTGTACTCGGTCCATGTGACCGGCGCCTCCGGATTAGGTGGATTCTCCTCGTGACCTGCCATGGGAACGACTCACAAACAAGAAACAAGGTTATATCTGGGTTAGTAAAACAAAAGCTCTCTCTATGCTTGCAACTCACTGTCCTGAAAACAAGACAAGCTTACCGTTCCAAAGTGAAACAAGAACGGCAAATCGACACTTGTGACAGCGAACGACCTCAACCCGGTAATGTATGAGCGTAACCAAGAGCAAGGGAGTACACAGACGGGTGTAGGTGGAGCTTGGACAGGTATGTGGATATCCTAAGCAATCTGATATTCAAGGTATTGTAAAGCTAAGTAATGATCCAAGCTAGAATATTTTGCCTATGTGCTGAACCAATTGGTTTAAGCGAGTGTAAGAACGCACACGCAACGATAAATGGGACTTAATGCAAACAAAGGAATGAGCTAGGGAGAATCAATCGGAAACAGAGATGAAACTAGCTCGTTTTGCACCAAGTACTAAGAGAGACGCTAGCCAATTGCAACTGAATATACGAGGGCACAAGATTGCTCAAAGAAAGATTGAAAACACAATCTGGTACGTTGCACACGGAGTTTGGAAGCTCGAAAAGTTGCTACGCGTGTGCCTGGCGGCTTACGCTGATCTAAAATCTCCAGATTTCTCCGACTTCTCGTTTTTTTTGGGTCTATCTTCTCGTTTCCTTTCCAACGGAGCAAGAAACGCCTCAATCGGAGGTCGTATGCAAAAGTTACATGCTTCTCTCTCGTTTTTTTTGTTTTACTCCGCGGCTCTTGCTAACTGCGGCTGCCTTTTCCTTCTTTTCTCTCTACTTTGCTCCCCGCGGAAGTGTACAACCCTCACAACCAGCAAGGTGTAATCAAGTTGAATGAGCAGCCCTAAATGCAATGTCGATAGCTAGTCTCAAGATAAAGGGATATAAGATGGAGGCTTTGTTCGTTTTGGTTGCTAATTGAGGGAATCAACCAGCAATTTTGTAGAGTTTATGTGAACATAACGATTAAGCAACGCAAAAGGAAACACACGGATCAGCACTAAAACAAAACTCTAATGGACAAAAACTTAACAAAACGCACAAGAAATAACAGATTAAACTACGGTTTTGGTATTGCAATTTTCGGTTTAATAGACGATAGGACAGAAAACGAATCTAGCTACGGGTAAAGAAATTCTCACCGAGTAAACCTAGAATCTGATACCACATGATACGGGGAGGGGTCCCGATCTTCTCAGTGAGGAACTGTAGATTGTTGATGCGAAGTAGACGATGTCGCTAGTTGAACACTCGCGCCAATGCACGAACCCTCAACTCTTCGGAATACGCCCAAAACACACCGGATAATTGTTCGTCGCGAGACCACAAGCGACGAACGCCAAGTCCCCAATTCCCAATGGAACGACGGCAAGAGCACGAGCTAAGAAACTACAATCTCAGGTGAACCTGCTCCTTAATGAATATGTCATTAATGAGAATTTTATACTACCTAAAAACAATATTTTACTTGTGCTCAGGTTCGAAGAGTCAGCGATGGATGGAGATCAAGAATATGTGGCCGTCAGCCAAGAAAGCACAAATCCACGGCATGAGCAACGATCGGTCCACGAACAGCATCCAGACCATGAATAGTACCCCGCTACAGTACGGCCCGTGAACAGTACCGCTACAGTTCGGCCTGTGAACAGTAACGCTACAGTACGGCCCGTGAACAGTAGTGCTACAGTACTTGCGGATGAATAGTACCACATGGAGATTTTAGTGTTGAATGGTCTTAGGTTGAGACTATATATTGAGGGGTAGACCCCCATTGTAAAGGGAACCAAGTTTTTGCATAAGATTGAAACATTGCTATTGCTTGTTCTTTCAACACCGGAGTTCTTGCGAGGACTTTGAGAGAGAACTAGGCGATCCATTGTTCGTTCTGCAATTCAAGGTCAAGCCGTCGTTCCATTGGGAATTGGGGACTTGGCGTTCGTCGCTTGTGGTCTCGCGACGAACAATTATCCGGTGTGTTTTGGGCGTATTCCGAAGAGTTGAGGGTTCGTGCATTGGCGCGAGTGTTCAACTAGCGACATCGTCTACTTCGCATCAACAATCTACAGTTCCTCACTGAGAAGATCGGGACCCCTCCCCGTATCATCTGCACTCACATGGAAATTACACGAGCTTCGGTTGGTAAGAGAAGGTGAAAATCGAGTCATCCACACAAATATATCTATAATATAGGGATTTGTACAACTAATCATGGCAGGAAACGGAGAAGACTATGATGTTGAGGGTGTTGGGCAACCCAATCAACCCATCACAAGGTTCCACCTCAACGCCTGGTGATGAGGCGATGGGGTCCCGATCTTCCGATAGGATGATAACTTCGATTTTGGCGGAGGTGACTCTTGCGACCCGACTACAACCGTACGACGTCGCTTGCGCCTTAGCAATCGCTGAACCAACCCCAAGATGTTATCAACCGTGCCAAGAACGCGGTTGACCTGACCACGAAGGTCTATTCCTACATGCAACCGAAGAACACGCAAGAACAAGGATAGTGAGCAACCTGAAATTTGCTAGATATAAAAGTTGCACAAGGATAGTTGAGGTTCTGTAACACGAATCTGTTGGTCTAGCCGACACAAGAGACAACGTGGAGTTTGCACATGGGGCTAAACTGATCTAAACAAAACCTAAGTCCTAACAAAGGAGGCGGTGGCTCCTATATAGGGAGAGCAACCAGGGGGCGGCCAAGGAGTATGCCCCTAGGGTTACAAGGCCCATGAAGTAAAGAACGTCCCAAACGGAGTCCATATGAATAAGTTATGCCCGTTTAAACTTGCACCATTGCAGCAGTCCGAATCCGATTCCAGTACGTGCCCAACACGGACTCTTTTGATGATTACGGTGTGCACAGAAGGAATTTAGAGGTGATACCAGATCCATTAGAAAAAGGACAAGCAAAGCTTTCCAACAAGTACTCATGGACCTCAAACGGACTTCGTATGTGAAAGTTATGCACATTTGAAGTTGGGCCTGTCAGGCTGAATCCGAATTGATCTGGAGGCCGAATTGGATTCCAAAACGTGTCCAACTTGAACTCTTGCTTGAATTGATGTAAAAATAACGTGGTGCTGTCAAAATATATATTTGCATCATTAGGTAGCATCATATTCTCATTTAAAATAGTTTAAGCTGAAGAAACGAATTCACGTTTAGTTCAATCTTGATATTGGGCGCTATTGTCGTGTGTGTTTGTGGCGTGGTCACATCACCTGGCGTGATCATCTTCGCCGAGAATTCAAAGAAAGCTTGAACCAGTTGAAGAAAAGCAAGACAAGCTGTCCGAAGACCTCCAGCAACTTATGGACAATGTCAATCAGCAACTGATCCAAAACCTCACTGTAATGCGAACTAATCTTGTTGCTGAAATTGTCCAAGAGCTACGTCAAGCCCCCGGAGATGCAAGTGTACAAGACGAAGAGCTTGATGAAAAGATGAGGAAGTGATGCGGATACGCACATGATTAATTTGAATATTATGATGAGTCCGGGGCCAAAGCAATGGACAAGCATAAGGGGGTTAATCATATTTGGTACCAAGAACAAAAAGCTCAAAGCCCATGGGAATGGAAAGGAGAAAGCCAAGCAACCCATGCAGCTGATCAAGGAGGAAAGAAGCCCATGCAGTGGGAGAGCAAAAGGGGAGAAGACCAAGGACTTAAACTACAAGTTTTGGATAAGATTTTCAAGCCAAATTTGGACTTCCCACATGCTCAACCCAATTCAAACTTGGATTCAACTTAGGATTCAATTCGGATTCGGTTCGGGACAGCTTGACAGGCAGTTACTAAAAAGGCATACTTTCACAAACGGAGTCAGATTCAGATGTTCTTGTGCTCGTTGGAAAGATAATTTCAAGGGTTACGTAATGGATCTGGTCCCACCTTCAAATTCATCACGGATAAAAAGTTATGACCGAAACAAGATGACAGGTGAAAAATATAGTTTCCTTTTTGTGAGAGTTCGTATCCAAAACCATATAGGGTTGAGTTGTAATTAGTTTGGGGACCATATGGACGTCCCAAGGGGCTATATATGCCTTGTATTGGCAGCCTTTAGAGGGAGACCAACTTTATGCATAAGATTGAAACATAGCTATTGCTTGTTCTTTCAACACCAGAGTTCTTGCGAGGACTTTGAGAGAGAACTAGGCGATCCATTGTTCGTTCTGCAATTCAAGGTCAAGCCGTCGTTCCATTGGGAATTGGGGACTTGGCGTTCGTCGTTTGTGGTCTCACGACGAACAACTATCCGGTGTGTTTTGGGCGTATTCCGAAGAGTTGAGGGTTCATGCATTGGCGCGAGTGTTCAACTAGCGACATCGTCTACTTCGCATCAACTATCCATGGTTCCTCACTGAGAAGATCGGGACCCCTCGCCGTATCAGGAAGTTGCTGCTCGTTTGGCTCAAGAACAAAGAAACCGAGCTGCTGCCTATGACGCTCGACCTTCCGCTCGTGGTCATGGGAATGGAGGTGTTGCTGCCGGTCGTCGGAATTATGTTAGCACCGCTACTGGTCGTGGTCAGGGAAGAGGCCGTGGAAGAGGAAATATCAACCATGCTGATATTAATGAAGGATATAATGGAGAAGAACATGGGCTACACTGGAATGATGGGTTTCATTGACGACAGAACTATGGTCATGAACGGCACGAGGAGGAGAGGTTTGGTAGGCTAAAATTTACCATGCCAAAGTTTGATGGTGGATCTGATCGAGAAGCTTATCTCATGTGGGAGTTAAAGGTTGACAAGATATTTCGCCTACACAACTATTCCAAAGAAAAGAAGTTGGCAATGGCCTGTCTTGAGTTTGAAGATTATGCTCTAATCTGGTGGGAACAAGTTCAGAAACAACGAGAAGAAGAAAGAGAACCTGTTATTGCTACTTGGGCTGAAATGAAAAGAGAGATGAGAGCAAGATTCATCCCAAAGCATTATAAAAGAGACCTATTTGATAAGCTCTAGAATTTGGGACAAGGAAAGCAGCCCGTTGAGGAGTATCATAAGGAGATGGAAAAGGCAATGATCAGAGCCAACATAAATGAAGATGAGGAGCAATCCATGGCACGATTTTTGTATGGATTAAATCCTAATGTAAAGTGAATTATTGATTTGCAGCCTTACCGTAATGTTGTAGAGTTGGTGCATTTGTCTTCCAAGGCTGAACGCCAAGTGCAAGAAGACTCCAAGCAAAATAGGTCTAGCTCGAGCTACAGCAAGTGGAGGCAAGTTTGTCCCACAATTCAATGTTGGCCGAGGCATCACAACCAATTCTAGTGGCAGCAGCCGTTCCAATGCTCGTGCAGCCACAAGTGGAATTGAGATTTCAGCTTTTAAAGAGAAGAGCAAACCTGCAGCATCTGCCACTTCTTCCATTGGATCTACAGGCAAGAGTAGTGATATTGTGTGCTTTAAGTGTAAGGGACGTGGTCACATGATGAAGGAGTGCCCAAACAACCGCACCATGCTGGTCACGGAAGATGGAGAGTACGAATCAGCTAGTGATCTTGAAGAAGATGCAGAAGATAATGCTTCGGAACGAGAAGAGCAAACCTATTGCGACTTTGAACAAGGTGTTTCACTTGTTGTCACCAAGGTACTAAGCGTACAGATCAAGGAAGCTGGGAATAGTCAGCGGCACAATCTTTTCCAAACAAGAGCTAGAGTCCAAGAGAAGGTATGCAAAGTCATAGTTGATGGAGGAAGCTGCCATAATCTTGCAAGTAGAGAGATGTGTGAAAAACTTGGGCTCAAGCTGCTGCAACATCCCCATCCATATCACGTGCAATGGTTGAGTGATTGTGGTGAAATGAAGATTACACACATGGTGAAGGTCCAGTTCAAAATTGGTGATTACATCGACACAGTTGAGTGTGATGTTGTGCCCATGAAGGTGTGTCACTTGTTGTTAGGAAGACCATGGCAATATGATCTTTCAGCTCAACATTGTGGCAGAACCAATCAATACACCATCAAATGGAAATGGAAGGATTTGGTGCTTAGACCCATGACACCACAATAAATCATGGCTGAGCACATGCAGAAGGTTTCTGATGAGGGCATCCCTAACACTTATACATCTTCTCCTATTGGTGGTCATGCACATACTGATGAGGACATTGCTAGTAATGCCAAAGTGAGTAATGAGACTTCAATAACAGGACCAATAACAAGAGCACGAGCTAAGAAACTACAATCTATGTGTTCCAGATTCTTCGGTTAGGCCCTTGTTGTTGCAGGAATGACATGCAGGAGGCTTGATGGGTCACTTTGGCTGTGAGAAGACTTTTGAAATGTTGGCTGACTATTTCTATTGGCCAAAGATGAGGAAGGACGTGGAGAGATTTGTGCAGCGATGCGTCACATGTCACAAAACTAAGTCAAAACTGAACCCCCATGGTTTATATACTCCCCTACCTGTTCCAAATGCTCCTTGGGAAGATATTAGCATGGATTTTGTTTTATGACTACCTAGGACTAGGAGGGGGAGGGATTCAGTGTTTGTAGTTGTTGATAGGTTCTCAAAAATGGCACATTTCATTCCATGTCATAAGAACGATGATGCTTCACACATTGCTGGGTTGTTTTTCAGGGAGGTTGTTCGTCTACATGGAATGCCAAGGACAATAGTTTACTTACAATAGGGCTGTTCACTCTACTACCAGCATGTGTCCATTTGAGGTGGTCGATTCAAACCAATTGCACCAATCGACATGCTGCCACTTCCAATGCAAGAAAGAAGTAATATGAAGGCTTCCGAACGTGCTGCATATGTGAAGAAAATTCATGAGAAGACGAGAGAAGAGATTGAAAAGAACAAGTCCTATGCAGCAAAGGCCAACAAGAACCGCAAGAAAGTGACTTTTGAACCAGGTGATCTGGTTTGGGTACATCTGCGCAAAGATCGCTTTCCAGACAAGCGCAAGTCCAAGCTAATGCCTCGTGGAGATGGACCATTCAAAGTGTTGGCCAAGATAAATGACAATGCTTACAAGATCGAGCTCCCAGAGGATTATGCTGTGAGTTCAACATTCAATGTAGCTGATCTTTCACCATGTTTTGGTCAAGAAGAGTCAGAGTCGAGGACGACTCCTTTTGAAGAGGGGAAGGTTGATGAGGACATCCCTGGCTCACCTCATTCATCATCTACTCCACAAGATTCTACACAACTGCAAGTTGAAGCTTCTACAAAAGAGGCTTATGTGGGTCCCATGACTAGGAACCGTACTAAGCAAATACAACAAGAGGTGAATGCGTGCCTAGCTGAATCTAATATTGTTGAAGATAAGAATTATATACTGCCTAAGTCTCGTATGCTTATTTTACTTAGGTTTGCACCTACGGAGATAATTCAAGCAGAAGGAGCACATTGCAAGGATCAAGACTTAGCTACTGGAGTACATTGTTTAACAACATCCACCTATAACCAGTTGGACGTGAAGAAGGCTGAGCTGGACATCAAGAATACTAGCAAGCTGTTCAGGCCATCAAGCGTTGCATGCGCAGCCTCAGAATTTGACTGCCAACTTTCTACCTAATCCCACATAAATATGGGCGTGTCCAGCTTGCATGGGGAGCAGGAATGGATAGGAAATTAAGTCCTCTTTCCAGCACAACAAACGGTGCATCATTTGGAGGCTTGAGTCAAAAGATATGCAAGTTTCAAGACTAGCTGTCCTGGACAATAACTATAGCGCGAGGCCACATGAAATTACTGCCTCCCTAAGCCTAAGGGAACTCAAAGGGCACACGAAAATGGATTCCATTTTGGAGTATGTTCACACCTAGCTAGGAGGGTTGTTCCTAGTATATATACTCCTTTCTTCTAAGGGGACAACTTTCAGCCATATGATTTTAGAATAGCTTAGCCAAGTGCTACCAAAGAAACTTCAGAATTCTCTCTTCCTTTGCTCTTTTAATTTTCCTAGTGAGATTGCAAAAGCGGTCGTTCGACGGCAACCTTTCTGTGCTTCCAACTTCGTGCGTGGTTGTGTGGATTGGTAACTTAGAGTGTGGTTGGGCGAATACTTGTTGCAGGTCATTGCATAGGCAGTGGTTGGCCTCAAGAATTGTCAGGTTACACTACTATCTTGGCTGCTCGCAGCTAGTTATCTTCACCTAGCATATTTCTCCTCCGTGAAGATCGGGCATTTCCCCCCGCATCACGTTTCCTCGCTGGTTTGCAACCTTCCATCAAGCGAATTGTCGAATTTCAACCCTACAACAACATGGTGGAGTTGGTACATCTAGCCACTAAGGCTTGAGAGGCAAGTACAACAAGACATGAGGGTGACAAAATCATCTTCCTACACTCCCCGTACAGCACCTACAGGAGGTAAAACCACATCTCGTTTCAATTCGTTTAAAACTAACCCGTCTAGTAGAAGTTTTACTCCTAGTGCACGTGCTGCCCCGAGTGCCAAGAATACCACTCCTTCCTTTCCAAAGAGAGGACCCGCCCCATCTTCAACATCTTCTGTTGGTTCTATGGCCACGAGTAGCTCCATCCAATGCTTCAAGTGTCTTGGTCGCGGACATATGCAAAAAGATTGCCCAAATAGCAAGGTAATGTCGGTAACTGAGAATAGAGAATATGATTCTGCAGAAGAAGATGGAGAGCACCTTGCTGATTTTCAGGCGTTTGAGGATGGCCATGAGGAAGAAAGAGAAGAAGAAACACATAGGGATGGGTATTGTGACCCTGAGTCCGGTCCTATCCTCGTGTGCACCCCTTCGGTGTTGAGCGTTCAAACAAAATCCAACCATGAACAGCGCTGCAACCTTTTCCAAACAAAAGCTCAGGTAAGTAAAGATGGTAAGTGTTGCAAAGTTATTATTGATGGAGGTAGTTGTCACAACCTAGCTAGCAAAGAACTTTGCACTAAACTTGGATTGAAATACAAGAAACACCCACATCCATATCAAATTCAGTGGTTGAATAATGATGGTTTCATGAATGTTGGGTACACTGTTGATGTTAGCTTTCATATTGGTTCTTATTGTGATACTGTAGAATGTGATGTTGTGTCCATGGAAGTATGTCACTTGTTATTAGGTAGGCCATGGCAATATGATCGTTCTGTTATTCATGATGGTAGAACTAACCAGTACAAATTCATGTGGAACAATAAGGAAATAACGCTACTGCCATTAACTCCTTCTCAAATCATACATGATAACATGCAAAAAGTTGAGGTGAAAGTAGAGAGTGAGAAAGGGAAGGAGCAAAAGAATGCAATTCCACAAAAGGTGAGAGAGAGCCACAAGGTAAAATTGATTGGAAAAAGAAAGGATGAGGGAGAGACAAAGCTAGTCATGATAGCCACCAAATCTGATTTGAGAGCGATGAGAGATGATTCCACTTTGGAGCATTGGTATTGCTGTATAAAGATGTCTTGCTTTCCACTAATGACTTAACCTCTCTTCCTAGCGTGGTTTCTCAAGTGTTACAGGATTATGAGGATGTTTTTCCGGAGGAGGTACCCGCTGGGCTGGTCTACCACACATTCGAGGCATCGAACATCAAATTGACTTGGTACCAGGAGCTCCACTTCCCAACCGGCCGTCGTATCGCACAAATCCGGAGGAAACAAAACAAATTCAGCGGCAAGTGCAAGCGTTCATGGAAAAAGGGTACGTACGTGAAAGTCTTAGTCCTTGTGCCGTTCCTGTCATTCTTGTTCCTAAGAAAGATGGTACATGGAGAATGTGCGTAGACTGTAGGGCTATCAACAATATCACCATTCGTTATCGTCATCCTATTCCTAGGTTAGATGATATGCTTAATGAATTGAGTGGTTCTACTATCTTTTCTAAGATTGATTTGCGTAGCGGATATCATCAGATTAGAATGAAACATGGTGATGAGTGGAAGACAGCTTTTAAAACCAAATTTGGAGTGTATGAATGGTTAGTGATGCCTTTTGGATTATCTAATGCTCCTAGTACATTCATGCGATTAATGAACCATGTTTTGAGACATTTCATTGGAAAATTCGTGGTAGTATATTTTGATGACATGTTGATATATAGCCGATCATTGGAAAACATGTTGAACACGTTAGGCAAGTGCTAGAAGTGCTAAGATCTCAACAATTGTATGCTAACCTTGAGAAGTGTACCTTTTGCACAAACAAAGTGGTGTTCTTAGGCTATGTTATTTCAGCTAATGGAATTGAAGTTGATGAATCTAAAATTGAAGCTATTCGCAATTGGCCTACTCCTGTGAATGTTAGTGATGCGGATCCACCTAGCAAGCTAGCTGAACCCCGTTGCTTTGGCCCTGATCTTTCACGATACGCCTTGTTGGATGCCCTCTCCAAGATGAGCCTTCTCCCACGCACACCGCAGCACGTGAACGAAGGGTAGAGAAACCGAAGTTTCAGCGAGTAGAATCCAACACCACAATTGGATTCAACACACCAAGAGCAATTCCTCGATGGAAATCTCAAGAACACGCCAACAATGGCCACCAAACCATGGTGATTTTCTGGTTTCTATTTCTCAAATCATAACCTAAGTTACAATGGGGCTAAGGCCCTGGCCTTATATTGGTGCACAATGCACATCCTTGATTACAACTCATGCACTACTTGGCCCAAGGCCGAAACAAACTCCAATACGAACTAAAAAAGAAACACCTAAACTGCTACCTCCGGTTTCTCTCTCAATTTGCGACTTGACCGTGAGGATTCTGATGTGGATACAGACATGATTAGTACTTTTCAATCAAATACATTATTTCAATGGAAAGAAGTATTGAGCCGCATTAAATATTGTCAGGTGAATTTGTTTCTTAATGACTTTCTTTCTATTCGTGGGAACGATATACTACCTTATGCCAAATTCTTGTTTATTATTAGGTTTGAATATTATGATGATTCCGGGGCCAAAGCAATGGAGAAGCTCAAGGAGGTTAATCATATTTACTACCAAGAACAAAAAGCTCAAAGCCCATGGGAATGGAAAGGAGAAAGCCAAGCAGCCCATGTAGTTGATCAAGGAGGAAAGAAGCCCATGCAGTGGGAGAGCAAAAGGGAGGAGCCCAAGGACTTAAACCACAAGTTTTGGATAAGATTTTCAAGCCAAATTCAGACTTCCCACGTGCTCAACCCAATTCAAACTCGGATTCAACTCAGGATTCAACTCGGACTCGGTTCGGGACAGCCTGACAGGCAGTTACTAAAAAGGCCATAACTTTCACAAACGGAGTCCGATTCAGGTGTTCTTGTACTCGTTGGAAAGATAATTTCAAGGGCTACGCAATGGATCTGGTCCCACCTTCAAATTCATCACGGATAAAAAGTTATAACCGAAACAATATGACGGCTGAAAACTGTAGTTTCCTTTTTGTGAGAGTTCGTATCTAAAACCATATAGTGCTGAGTTGTAATTGGTTTGGGGACCATATGGACGTCCCAAGGGGCTATATAAGCCTTGTAATGGCAGCCTTTAGGGCTTAGACCACGTTTGAGAAAAATCAATCTACTAAAGTTTTCGAGTTTAGCATTGTTGCTGAAATTCCTTATGGAATTAGGAGTATCTTATTCAATCAAGATCGTTCAGCCTTTCCGCTGGGAATTGGGTGCACGATAGATCTTCGCTTGGTGGTCGGCGAATTCAACACGAGTGTGTTTTGGCGGATTAAAGAGTGTTCGTCCCTTGCATTGGCATTGGAGGATCATTACGATTCATCAAGACTCCCGTGAGTATCCATCCTACGTCGAGAAGATCGGGCGACCCCGTATCATCTTGGTATCAGAGCGCGGTTTACTCGGTAGGATCTTATCCCTTTAAATTTCAGTTATTACTTGCTGTCCTATAGTCCATAAACCAAAAACACAAAAAAAAAATCCAAACCCTAGTTTTGCATCTGCTATTGTCGTGAGTTTTATTAAGTCTTGATCCATTAGAAATTTTGTTTACGTGCTGATCTTTGTGTTCCTTCGTGTAACTTGATCTTGTGTCCCCATAAAACAAAAAAAGGTAGATTCAATTTACTCTTGAAGTTGAGTCCGTATCCATAACTCCTCTCAGATCAATCTGAGTACAACTCTAGAATCCAAGTCGGTTTTGGCTTGCTGTCCACTTCCGAATCCGTTTGGAAGTTGCCATCCGAACCAACTCTAAGGAGGTGTTAGTGTTCGCGTTGGCTTCCTTGAAAACCATACGGCTGAACACCACACATACGAGCTTCACTTATATCCTTTGAATACTTGAGACTAGTCATTGATGTTGCATTGAGGGCTGCTCCTGAATACTTATAGCTGAATATTGGGCTTGTGCATCACCACTCCGGCCGAAAAAAAATCAAAGTTTAGAGAGAGAGATATCCCTACCTTCCACAAAAGTTTGTGACCCATATACAAAGATAGACTCAGAACAGTGAGTTGAACATATTTGGGTGATTGGCAAGGTAGCAAAAAAAAGAGGTGAGCAAAAAAAAGAGAGGAAAAAAAGGAGAGAAGGCTGATTGGGTGAGTGGTCCTAGCTCCTATTGGGTGAGTGATCTGAGCAATCTTGTGCCCTCTATTCTTGTTATTACAATTGGCTAGCGTCTCTCCTAGTACTTGATGCAAACGAGCTATTGTTCCTATTTGTTCCCATCTAGCTCATTCCTTTGTTGCATTGAGTCACATTGATCTTTGCGTGCGCGTTCATACACTTCACTTATATCTTTTGGATCAGCACTTAGGCAAAGTATTCTAGCTTGGATTATTACTTAATTTTACAACACCGTGAAATTCAGATCGTGTAGGATAAATACTTCCTAACCAAGCTCCACAAAATATCCTTTGCTGTGCAATTGTGAGTCACTTTTAAATCCGCTTGATCATCACTTGTTATTGTAGCCACCACCAAGTGTAAGTTTCTTTTGGTCTCAATTCACTTCGGAAAGGTAAGAACTTTACTTGGTTGAGGAAAAGTGAGATTGAGTGACTCCACATATTACCCATATATTTGTGGCTTTTCTGTCTTCTTTTTGCTATTAACCATGACTGGGGGAGAAGAAAACTATGATACCGTTTCCAACGTCATTGCTTGAGAAGTACATTACACAAGAAACTGTAATGGAGGGACAACTCAAGGCGGATATGCAGGATCTTCGTATTGAGCTCAATCAACAAATGAAGGTGTTACAAACAAACATCGTGAATGACATTGTGCGGGCACTTCGACCACAACAAGAAGAAGATACATTTGTTCCTTTCTATGGCAGTAATGACCCAGAGGAGTATCTTGAATGGGAATGGCGAATGGAGAAAGTGATTAGATTTCAGAAGCTCCCCAAATCCCAAGAGGTGATGCGTGCCACTAGAGAGTTTGAAGACTATGCTTATAGTTGGTGGCAACAACTATTTGGAAAACAACTCATTCAATCTTGGTCAGATTTGAAGGCGTTCATGAGAAGCGAGTTTGTACCATCCTGTTATGCACAGGAATTGCTTCACCATCTGGAGAATATCACCCAAGGGAGTAATAACGTTCAAGATTACTATTATGAGTTGAAGCATGCATTGCGTCGTGCCGGTGTCACAAGTGCATTAAGGGAGAAGGCATATTTCAAAGAAGGCTTGAATTTTGAGATTGCCACTGCACTTCATGGTAAATATTTTTGTAGCATGCATGACCTTGTGAATTGCGCTATTGAGCAGGAGAAGAGACTTTTGGAGAGGCATACACCACAGTTCTATCCAAGTCCATTCTTCAATTCTTATGCTGCTATTGGTGTGTCATGTGAGAAGATGACCGAGCATGGGACTTTCCCTTCGGTAAAGGAGACATCTTTTGCTGCCCCAATGACATGTACAACAATTGAGATGCATCAAAACCCATGTGAGAATGAGAGCCACATAACCAAATTGAGTGAGAGTGTTAAAAAGAGTGAGCTGTGTGATTCCACCATATGTGAGTTTGAGAGCATCCAAATTGAGAGTGTGAGAGATACACCAAAAGAAACGAGAGAAGTAGAAGATAGACAAAGTGAGGTTGATTTTGAAACTAACACATTAATGTCTACTTCTAGTGTTGTTTCTCACATTGTGCAGGTTGAAATTGAAGATGAGGAATTAAACATTCAACAACCGGCATCATTGGAAGTCAAAGATGAGGAGATAACCACGGTTGAAGATGAAGTACTTGCTGTTCCGTTGTTACATCAAGATGATTTAATACCCACAACACCTACATCAACTGAGGAGAACAACAAAGGTAACAATATTGGTGTTGAAATTGATTGTGAAACGGTGAGTACTTGTGAGAACTCATATGTGCGAATGAAAATTCCATGTTCTGAAATTTCTTTGCTCAATTTACATAATGTGGAATTGATTACTCATAAGGAAGTTCTTACTCAAATATCTCCTAGTGATTATTTGTACTATATCATGTTTGATGATCCTAGAGAGCTATCTAGTGTGGTTGAGAATCTTGCTGAAATTTCATGTTTAAAATCACTAGTTAGTGTTTATGCCTACACCTATAAGTTTAATTTGATCGGAGATTATGGTGTAGATGACAAGTTTTATGTTTACCGAATATGCATTACATGTGATAAGCTTGCTGAATTGAACTTGCATATTTTGGATAAACAAACTTTTGTGCCATATCATGACCACAAGGAGATGAGGTTTAACACTAGTGCTTGCTGTTTACAAAGAGTTCTTGTGCCTACTTGTTCCTCTTTTAATGAACAATCATGTACAAATAATCAGAGTAGCGCAGTTGAAGCATGGAAGGCACTTAAAATTTTCTCTTCCATATTTGAACCGTTTGATCTGGTTTTGCCCATGAATGACTTGTCCACGTACTTCTCAAAGTCGAGGACAACTTTTTTTATGGGAGGGAGAATGGTGTGAATGAAAACATTGCAATGTATGCATTTGATAGCTGTTGTAGTATCAATTGGTTTGTGCAAAACAGTAAGAATGAGAATGACACAATAATTGATTCATACATATACCACGCATATGTGTTGTTCTTTTTGCTTACTACACCTCCAGGTAAAAATAATGTGAAAGACGGAAGGGGTGTAACTGACCAATACATATACCATGCATACACAATGTATTCTTTGTTTAGTACAATTTCAGGCTATCAAAAGCCGAGGACGGCTTTTCTTGAAGAAGGGGAGGATGATGTGGATACAGACATGATTAGTACTTTTCAATCAAATACATTATTTCAATGGAAAGAAGTATTGAGCCGCATTAAATATTGTCAGGTGAATTTGTTTCTTAATGACTTTCTTTCTATTCGTGGGAACGATATACTACCTTATGCCAAATTCTTGCTTACTACACCTCCAGGTAATTATAATGCGTCACATGTAGCTGACTTGTTTTTCAGGGAGATTGTGAGGTTGCATGGAATGCCAAGAACTATTGTTTCCGATCGTGGCGTCAAGTTCATGAGCTACTTTTGGAAAACTTTGTGGGCCAAGCTTGGGACAAAGTTGTTGTTTTCAACAACTTGTCACCCACAAACAGATGGACAGACGGAGGTGGTGAACCGTACACTCTCAATGCTGCTGCGGACGATGATCAAAAAGAATTTGAAAGAGTGGGAAGATTGCCTACCGCATGTTGAATTTGCATATAATCGGGCGGTGCATTCTACAACTCAATTGTGTCCATTTGAGGTGGTGTATGGTTTCAAACCAATCACGCCACTTGACTTGATGCCACTTCCATTACAAGAACGTACAAATATGGAGGCTTCTAAGCGTGCTGATTTTGTGAAAAAGCTCCATGAAAAGACTAAAGAGGTAATTGAAAAGAAGGTACGTGCTTATGCTTCTAAAGCTAACAAGGCTAGAAAGAAAATGCTATTTGAACCAGGTGACTTAGTATGGGTGCATGTTCGCAAAGAACGCTTTCCGGAGAAGCGTAAATCAAAATTGATGCCCCGTGGTGATGGTCCTTTTAAAGTACTTGCCAAGATCAATGACAACGCATACAAGATAGAGCTTCCGGGAGATGATTACGGGGTGAGTACTACTTTTAATGTTGCTGATTTATCACCATTCTTTGGACAAGATGGCACAGAGTCGAGGACGACTCCTTTTCAAGAGGGGGAGGATGATGAGGACATCTCTATTACACATGCTCAACCCAATTCAAACTCGGATTCAACTCAGGATTCAACTCGGATTCGGTTCGGGACAGCCTGACAAGCAGTTACTAAAAAGGCCATAACTTTCACAAACGGAGTCCGATTCAGGTGTTCTTGTACTCGTTGGAAAGATAATTTCAAGGGCTACGCAATGGATCTGGTCCCACCTTCAAATTCGTCATGGGTGAAAACTATAGTTTCCTTTTTGTGAGAGTTCGTATCTAAAACCATATAGGGTTGAGTTGTAATTGGTTTGGGGACCATACGGACGTCCCAAGGGGCTATATAAGCCTTGTAATGGCAGCTTTTAGGGCTTAGACCACGTTTGAGAAAAATCAATCTACTAAAGTTTGTTCGAGTTTAGCATTGCTGCCGAAGTTCCATAGGGAATTAGGAGCGTTCTCTTCAATCAAGATCGTTCAGCCTTTCCGTTGGGAATTGGGTGCACGATTGATCTTCGCTTGGTGGTCGGCGAAATCAACACGAGTGTGTTTTGGCGGATTAAAGAGTGTTCGTCCCTTACATTGGCATTGGAGGATCATTACGATTCATCAAGACTCCCGTGAGTATCCATCCTACGTCGAGAAGATCGGGCGACCCCGTATCAATTCTTGATTACAAAGATTACAACTCCATGACTAGATTGTTTCATCTTGCTTGCAAAGCTGAACGAGAATTGCACGGACGCCAAACGAGAACGCGATCTAACTTTTCTGCAGGTCGCACAAATTCATGGACACGTACATCTTCTTCCTCATCCACTGTGGCGCCCCCACCATTACCCTCCAACAACAAGCAGCGCTCTACTACGTCAAATTCAGCGCCACGAGTTTCCGAAGCACCCAAATCAGCACCACAACTTTCTGCAAAAACTTCCTCTTCGGTTGTTTCGACAGGACGAACGAGGGACGTTCAATGCTATCGTTGCAAAGGCTTTGGACACATGATGTGGGACTGTCCAAGGAAGCGTGTATTGATTATACGCGATGATGGTGGGTATTCTTCTGCTAGTGATTTTGATGATGAAACATATGCTATGCTTGCAAATGACCCTGCAGGACATGATGATGAATCTGACCATGAGGAGGAACATGTTGGCGCCAAAAATGCCGACAAGTATTTGAGCATTATAGTGCAACGCATACTAAGTGCTCAAGTGTCTTGTGCTGAGCAAAATCAGCGCCATAATTTGTTCCAAATCAAGGGCGTTGTCAAGGAACGCGCGATTCGCATAATTATTGATGGTGGGAGTTGCAACAATTTGGCCAGTATAGATATGGTGGAGAAGCTTGTTTTGCCGACCAAATCCCATCCCCACCCATACCATATTCAATGGTTCAACAACAGTGGTAAGTTGAAGGTAACCTGTGTGGTGAGAGTACATTTTTCTATGGGCTCATACCATGATTATGTTGATTGCGACGTTGTTCCTATGCAAGCTTGTTCAATGTTATTAGGAAGACCTTGGCAATATGATACTGATTGTGTACATCATGGTAAGAATAATCAATACTCTCTCATGTTCAAGGGAAAGAAAATTGTGTTACATCCTATGACTCCTGAACAAATTGTTAAAGATGACCTTGCTAGAGCTAGAAGAGAGAAAAGTCAGGAGAATACTGAGAGCGAAAATCAGATTGTAGCAAAAGAGCTTGAGCAACATAAAAAGAAAGAACCTAAATCTGTTCATGACAAGAATAAAGAAATTAAATTGAAAGGTGCTTGTTTCCTTGCTATTAAATCTGATATGACTGAACTTGATGCTAGTAATTCTGTTTGCCATGCATTGATTTGCAAAGAAGCTTTGTTTTCATTTGAGGATATACCTTCTTCTTTGCCACCTGTGGTAACTAACATTTTGCAGGAGTACAAAGATGCTTTCCAAAAGACATACCACTGGGGCTGCCACCGCTTCGTGGGATTGAGCATCAAATTGATTTAATCCCTGGTGCATCATTGCCCAACCGAGCACCATACAGTACCAATCCAGAAGAAACTAAAGAAATTCAGCGCCAAGTCCAAGAGTTGCTTGATAAAGGGTATGTGCGCGAATCTCTTAGCCCTTGTGCTGTTCCGGTCATTTTAGTACCAAAGAAAGATGGATCATGGCGCATGTGTGTGGATTGTAGAGCAATCAATAATATCACCATTAGGTATCGTCATCCTATTCCTAGGTTAGATGATATGCTTGATGAATTGAGTGGCTCTGTTGTCTTTTCCAAGGTTGATTTGCGTAGTGGCTATCATCAAATCCGCATGAAATTAGGCGATGAATGGAAAACGGCATTTAAAACTAAGTTCGGGTTATATGAGTGATTAGTAATGCCGTTTGGTTTTAACTAATGCACCTAGTACCTTCATGAGACTAATGAACGAGGTTTTGCGTGCTTTCATTGGTAGATTTGTGGTGGTTTATTTTGATGATATACTGATATATAGTAAATCATTAGAGGAACATCATGACCATTTGCGTGCTGTTTTTAATGCTCTACGTGGTGCACGCCTATTTGGTAATCTTGAGAAGTGCACCTTTTGCACCGATCGAGTGTCGTTTCTTGGGTGCGGAGCTTTTTAGGACTTGCTGGGTTCTACCGCCGCTTTGTGAAGGATTTCAGCACCATCGCCGCACCATTGAATGAGCTTACCAAGAAGGGCGTGACATTTGTTTGGGGTGCCGCACAGGAGAACGCCTTCACCACACTGAAAGATAAGTTAACACATGCACCTTTACTCCAACTCCCTGATTTCAATAAGACTTTTTTGAACTAGAATGTGATGCAAGCGGAATTGGTTTAGGTGGTGTGTTGTTACAAGAAGGCAAACCTATAGCATATTTTAGTGAGAAATTGAGTGGGCCTAGTTTGAACTATTCTACTTATGATAAGGAGTTATACGCCCTTTTTCGAACCTTAGAAACTTGGCAACATTATTTATGGCCCAAAGAATTTGTTATACATTCTGATCATGAATCTTTAAAGCATATTCGAAGTCAAGGTAATCTGAACCGTAGACATGCAAAGTGGGTTGAATTTATTGAGTATTTTCCCTATGTCATAAAACACAAGAAGGGAAAGGAGAATGTTATTGCTGATGCTTTGTCTAGGAGATATGCCATGCTTTCACAACTTGACTTCAAAATTTTTGGATTAGAGACTATTAAAGAGCAATATGTGCACGATGCTGATTTTGCGGAAATCCTGTTGAATTGTAAAGAAGGGAAAATGTGGAATAAGTTTGTCATTAATGATGGGTTTGTGTTTAGAGCCAACAAGTTGTGCATTCCTGCTGGTTCCGTTCGTCTGTTATTGTTACAGGAAGCACATGGAGGCGGGTTGATGGGACATTTTGGTGTGAAGAAAACGGAGGACATACTTGCTGATCATTTCTTTTGGCCAAAAATGAGACGGGACGTCGAGTGCTACGTTGCTCGCTGCACTACATGTCAAAGAGCTAAGTCACGACTTAATCCTCATGGTTTATATATGCCTTTACCCGTTCCTAGCATTCCGTGGGAAGATATTTCGATGGACTTTGTTTTAGGATTGCCTAGGACCAAGAAGGGGAGGGATAGTATATTTGTGGTTGTTGATAGATTTTCTAAGATGGCCCATTTTATACCATGTCATAAGAGCGATGATGCTACCCATATTGCTGATTTATTCTTTCGTGAAGTTATTCGCTTGCATGGTGTGCCCAATACTATAGTTTCAGATCGTGATAATAAATTCCTTAGCCATTTTTGGAGAACTCTATGGGCTAAATTGGGGACTAAGCTGTTATTTTCTGCTACTTGTCATCCCCAAACTGATGGACAAACTGAGGTTGTGCATAGAACTTTATCTACCATGCTTAGGGCTGTGTTGAAAAAGAATTTAAAAATGTGGGAAGCATGCTTGCCTCATGTTGAGTTTGCTTACAATCGTTCATTGCATTCTACTACAAAGATGTGCCCTTTTGAAGTTGTTTATGGTTTTGTGCCTCGTGCTCCTATTGATTTAATGCTTCTTCCATCTTCGGAGAAATTGAACCCTGATGCTAAACAGCGTGCTGAATTGATTTTAAAAATGCATGAGCCAACTAAGGAGAATATAGAACGCATGAATGCTAAATATAAACTTGCTGGTAGTCTGGGGAGGAAACGTTTACCTTTTGAACCTGGGGATCTTGTTTGGTTGCATTTAAGAAAAGATAGGTTCCCTGAATTGAGAAAATCGAAATTGATGCCAAGAGCTGATGGTCCTTTCAAGGTGATGAGGACATCACTAGTAATACCAAAGCTAGTAATGAGACTTCAATAACAGGACCAATAACAAGAGCACGAGCCAAGAAACTACAATCTCAGGTGAACCTGCTCCTTAATGAATATGTCATTAATTTTAATGAGAATTTCATACTACCCAAAAACAATATTTTACTTGTGCTCAGGTTTGAAGAGTTAGCGATGGATGGAGATCAAGGATATGAGCTACAGAATTCAGCCCATGAACAGGACATGAACAGTACCGCGAACATGCCGTGAACAGTACAAGGCCCATGAACAGTACCGTACGGCCCATGAACAGTACCATGCTACAGTGCGCATGAATAGTACCACATGGGATGTTTAGTGTTGAATAGCCTTGGGCTGAGACTATATATTGAGGGGTAGACCCCCATTGTAAAGGGAACCACTTTTGATATTAAAAATACTCTTGTTCTTTCTGTTGGCCAAACAACATTGAAGGAATTGGGAGTTAGTCAAAAATCAAGATCGTTCAACCTTTCTGCTGGGAATTGGGAGCACGATAGAACTTCATCTGGTGGTCGTGAAGTTCAACACGTGTGATTGGGCGAATTATAGAGTGCTAACTCTTGCATTAGCAACGGGGGATCACTACGATTCATCAATTCCACGTGAGTATCTTGATCCTACGTCGAGAAGATCGGGCGACCCCGTATCATCTTGGTATCAGAGCGCGGTTTACTCGGTAGGATTATTTACCCTTACTTTTAGATTGATTTATTTTTGTCCTATAGTCCATTAAACTGAAAATTGCAACAAAAAAAATTAACCAAACCCTAGTTTTTGCATCTGTTAATTTTGTGAGTTTTGTTAGGTTTTGATCCATTAGAATTTTTGTTTAGGTGCTGATCGTTCGTGTTTATTTGCGTAGCCTAATCTTTGTGTCCAATCCAAAAATCCAAAAAAAAGATCTTGCTGATTTTCTTTTCATCAATTGAGGCTAGCTGTTGAATATTGCATCTAGGGCTGCTCTTGAGTATTTTACACCTTGCTGAATATTTGTGACCTGTGCAAAACTAAAAGACCAATTCAACCTAGTTTGGCCTTTGAAAGAAAAAAAAGGAAGTTGAGCAAATAAAATAGTGGAGGAAAGAAAGAAAGAAAGAAAGAAAGAAAAAAAACATTGGCCGAATTTGGGTGAGTTCTTAATCCATAAGTTCAGAATGTGTAATTTAATCTCTTGAGCAATCTCGTGCCCTTACATTCATAACATTGCAATTGGCTAGCGTCTCTCCTAGTACTTGGTGCAAAACGAGCTATCTAATCTTTAATTTCAGATTGCCTCTAGTTAGCTCATTCCTTTGTTTGCATCGAGTCACATTAATCTTTACGTGTGCGTTCATATACTACACTTAAATCTTTTGGATCAGCACTTAGGCAAAGTATTCTATCTTGGATTATTACTTAACTTTACAACATCAAGAATTTCAGATTGCTAGGATATACACTCTCATACCAAGCTCCACCATATAACCGTTGTTGTGGAAGTAGTGAACACTCTTAAATTCGCTTGATCATCACTGTGCTGTTGTCACTCCACCAGATGTAAGTTTTTATTGGCTTTAATTCACTTCGGAAGGGTAAGAACTTTACTTGGGAGAGAAAACAGTGAGATTGAGTGATTTCCATAAAGATTATTCCACATAGCTATTGGTTTCTTGCATAGCTAACCATGTCAGGTGGAGGAGAACACCATGATGAGAGTGGTGAGACAAATGAAACTCAAGCATTCGTCAAGCAATATCAATTTGGAGCACTTCGTGAACACTTCCAACGTGAGCTACGCCAAGGGCTCGATCAACTCCATGAGAAACATGATGCTTTTGCTGATCAAATTGCAAAGGATATGCAAAATATGGAGATACAAGCTGATGAAAATGTGCGCCAATTGCGGGAGGACATTGGAGCCCTCACTAGGCTCATACAAACTCGCAATGGTGGCGATGAAGCAAGTGTTCAAGGAGGAGAAGCTGCTGCACATGTACCTCCTGCACCGCAACACGGAGTGGCGGCAAACGTGGTGCGTCCACCACAGCTAGGAGGACGAGGAGGAGCCCATGGAGGGCGTGGCCAGGGTCTAGGTGGAGGCCGTGGTGAGCGTGGTGGTGTCGCTCATGCGATGGAAGAGGATGGTGATTTTGCTTTGCATTACAATGACCATTATCGTCGTCCACGCAATGAAGATGATGGATTGGGCAAGCTCAAGTTTTCTATGCCCAAGTTTGCAGGTGGGACTGATCCCGAGGAGTATCTCACTTGGGAATTGAAGGTTGACAAAATATTCCGTATGCATCACTATACGGATGAGAGAAAGATACAGTTGGCATCACTTGACTTTGAAGATTATGCATTGGATTGGTGGGAACAAGTCATTACTCAAAGAGCTGAGAATGAAGAAAACCCTGTTGCAACATGGCAAGAGGTGAAGCGGGAAATGAGAGCCCGTTTTGTTCCTCGCCATTACAAGCGTGATTTATTTGATAAATTGCAGAATATGAAACAGGGAGCACATTCTGTGGAGGAGTACTACAAGGAGATGGAGCTAGCCATGATTCGAGCCAAGGTTCAAGAACAAGAAGAGCAAACCATGACACGCTTCCTCTCAGGTTTGAACCATCAAGTCAAAAGAATTGTCAATTTTCAGCCTTATAACAAACTTTATGAGTTAGTGCATCAAGCTACAAAGGCAGAACGACAATTGCAAGAGGATGCTAAGTTTGCAAGATCAACGTCCTTTGCTGGCCGTACACCGTCCAGTGGAGGGAGATATGGTTCCAAATCACAAATGAGCAAAAGAACAGCTCCAAGTGGTGGTTCAAGTTTTCGCCCATCATATAGCAAGAAGGAAGAAGCCACTCCAAGTGCAAGGAAGCCATCAAATCCATCAGCTAGTGGAGCTACTTCTGTGGGTTCTACAGCGAAGAGTAGCGGCATACAATGCTTCAAGTGCCTTGGTCGTGGCCATATGCAAAAGGATTGCCCAAATAACAAGACGATGTTGATATTAGAGAATGGGGAATATGATTCTGCAAGTGAAGAAGAGAATGATCACCATACTGATTTGGGGACATATGATGATGCACATGAGGAGGAGCAAGACATAGAGTATTGTGATCCCGGTGTTGGTCCTATACTTGTGTGTGCGCCGACAGTGTTGAGTGTGCAACCCAAACCTTCCCATGAACAGCGCTGCAATTTATTCCACACAAGAGCTCAAGTTAGTAAAGATGGCAAATTCTGCAAGGTAATCATTGATGGTGGGAGTTGTCATAATTTGGCTAGCAAGGAGCTTTGCAATAAACTTGGTTTGAAGTACAAGAAACATCCACATCCATATCAGATCCAGTGGTTGCATGAGAAAGGCTCGTTGAATGTGGGATACACCGTGGATGTTGAATTTGAAATTGGCACCTATCGTGATACGGTGGAGTGTGATGTTGTGCCTATGGATGTATGTCACTTACTGCTAGGACGGCCATGGCAATATGATCGTGCTGTGCTTCATGATGGAAGAACTAATCAATACAAGTTTTGGCGGAACAACAAACAAGTGGTGCTGCGACCGTTGACTCCTTCTCAAATTGTAAATGATAAGATTGAAGTGCAAGTTGATAGTGAGAGAGGGAGAGAACAAAAGAGTGTGATTCCACAAAAGGTGAGCGAGAGCCACAAACTGATACGGGGTCGCCCGATCTTCTCGACGTAGGATGGATACTCACGGGAGTCTTGATGAATCGTAATGATCCTCCAATGCCAATGCAAGGGACGAACACTCTTTAATCCGCCAAAACACACTCGTGTTGATTTCGCCGACCACCAAGCGAAGATCAATCGTGCACCCAATTCCCAACGGAAAGGCTGAACGATCTTGATTGAAGAGAACGCTCCTAATTCCCTATGGAACTTCGGCAGCAATGCTAAACTCAAACAAACTTTAGTAGATTGATTTTTCTCAAACGTGGTCTAACCCCTAAAGGCTGCCATTACAAGGCTTATATAGCCCCTTGGGACGTCCATATGGTCCCCAAACCAATTACAACTCAACCCTACATGGTTTTAGATACGAACTCTCACAAAAAGGAAACTATAGTTTTCACCCGTCATATTGTTTCGATCATAACTTTTTATCCGTGACGAATTTTAAGGTGGAACCAGATCCATTGTGTAGCCCTTGAAATTATCTTTCCAACGAGTACAAGAACACCTGAATCGGACTCCGTTTGTGAAAGTTATGGCCTTTTTAGTAACTGCCTATCAGGCTGTCCCGAACCGAATCCGAGTTGAATCCTGAGTTGAATCCGAGTTTGAATTGGGTTGAGCACGTGGGAAGTCTGAATTTGGCTTGAAAATCTTATCCAAAACTTGTGGTTTAAGTCCTTGGGCTCCTCCCTTTTGCTCTCCCATTGCATGGGCTTCTTTCCTCTCATGACTCATGGCCAATTGGTCCTTCTCCACTTGATCTTCTGTTGCTTCAAATCTGAGAACACATAATATATTTGCATTAGGTAGTATGCTATTCTCATCTAACGTAATGGAAGACTCTCTAAGAAATAAAAGCACCTGTTGTTGAAGTAGCTTAGCTCTTGCTCTTGTCATAGGACCTTTTGGAGCCTCATCACTAGCTTTGTCATGCACACTTGGAGTGGATGAAGAATGTGTAATAGAAATGTCCTCATCATCCTCCCCCTCTTGAAAAGGAGTCGTCCTCGACTCTGTGCCATCTTGTCCAAAGAATGGTGATAAATCAGCAACATTAAAAGTAGTACTCACCCCATAATCGTCTCCCGGAAGCTCTATCTTGTATGCGTTGTCATTGATCTTGGCAAGTACTTTAAAAGGACCATCACCACGGGGCATCAATTTTGATTTACGCTTCTCCGGAAAGCGTTCTTTGCGAAGATGCACCCATACTAAGTCACCTGGTTCAAATAGCATTTTCTTTCTAGCCTTGTTAGCTTTAGAAGCATAAGCACGTACCTTCTTTTCAATTACCTCTTTAGTCTTTTCATGGAGCTTTTTCACAAAATCAGCACGCTTAGAAGCCTCCATATTTGTACGTTCTTGTAATGGAAGTGGCATCAAGTCAAGTGGCGTGATTGGTTTGAAACCATACACCACCTCAAATGGACACAATTGAGTTGTAGAATGCACCGCCCGATTATATGCAAATTCAACATGCGGTAGGCAATCTTCCCACTCTTTCAAATTCTTTTTGATCATCGTCCGCAGCAGCATTGAGAGTGTACGGTTCACCACCTCCGTCTGTCCATCTGTTTGTGGGTGACAAGTTGTTGAAAACAACAACTTTGTCCCAAGCTTGGCCCACAAAGTTTTCCAAAAGTAGCTCATGAACTTGACGTCACGATCGGAAACAATAGTTCTTGGCATTCCATGCAACCTCACAATCTCCCTGAAAAACAAGTCAGCTACATGCGACGCATCGTCGCTCTTATGACAGGGAATAAAATGTGCCATTTTAGAAAACCGATCCACAACAACAAAGACTGAATCCCTCCCCCTCTTGGTCCTAGGTAATCCCAACACAAAATCCATGCTAAGATCTTCCCAAGGAACACTAGGAACTGCAAGTGGAGTGTACAAACCATGTGGATTGAGTTTTGCCTTTGCTTTATGGCATGTGATGCATCTTTGAACAAATCTCTCGACGTCGCGCCTCATCTTTGACCAATAGAAGTGATCGGCCAACATCATGTATGTCTTCTCTCTTCCAAAGTGACCCATCAATCCTCCTGCATGACTCCTGCAATAGTAGCAAACGCACAGAAGAATCTGGAACACATAGTTTGTTCATACGAAAGAGAAAACCATCATGAACATGAAACTTATCCCACCCTTTCCCATCCTTGCAATTAAAATATGGTGTTGAAAAGTCATGATCAGAAGCATATAAATCTTTCAAACTTTCTAGCCCTGGAACCTTAACTTCCAATTGAGTGAAAAGCACATGTTTTCTAGACAATGCATCAGCTACCACATTTTCCTTGCCTTTCTTGTATTTAACAATGTATGGAAAAGTCTCAATGAATTCAACCCACTTGGCATGTCTACGGTTCAGTTTAGCTTGACCTTTCAAATATTTCAAAGCTTCATGATCAGAATGAATGACAAATTCTTTAGGCCAAAGATAATGTTGCCAAGTCTCTAATACGCGCACAAGAGCATACAATTCTTTGTCATAAACAGGATAATTCAATTGTGCACCATGAAGTTTCTCACTAAAATATGCAACAGGTTTTCTGCCTTGCATCAAAACACCACCAATACCTATTCCACTAGCATCACATTCAATCTCAAAAGTTCTAGTGAAATCAGGTAAAACAAGCAATGGTGCTTCCGTCAAACATTTCTTCAATTCAGCAAAAGCTTTGTCTTGTTTTTCTCCCCACTCAAAAGTGATTCCCTTTTTAGTTAATTCATTTAGTGGGGCAGCAATGGTGCTAAAGTCTTTCACAAATCGCCTATAAAAACTAGCAAGGCCATGGAAGCTACGAATTTGACTAACATTCACAGGAGTAGGCCAATTGCGAATAGCTTCAATTTTAGATTCATCAACTTGAATTCCATGAGCTGAAACAACATAGCCTAAGAACACCACTTTGTTTGTGCAAAAGGTACACTTCTCAAGATTAGCATACAATTTTTCAGCTCTTAGCACTTCTAGCACTTGTCTAATGTGTTCAACATGTTCTTCCAATGAGCGGCTATATATCAGAATGTCATCAAAATAGACTACCACAAATTTTCCAATGAAGTGTCTCAAAACATGGTTCATTAATCGCATGAATGTACTAGGTGCATTAGATAAACCAAAAGGCATCACTAACCATTCATACAATCCAAATTTTGTTTTAAAAGCTGTCTTCCACTCATCACCATGTTTCATTCTAATTTGATGATATCCGCTACGCAAATCAATCTTAGAAAAGATAGTAGAGCCACTCAATTCATCAAGCATATCATCTAACCTAGGAATAGGATGACGATATCGAATGGTAATATTGTTGATAGCTCTACAGTCTATGCACATTCTCCATGTACCATCTTTCTTAGGAACAAGAATGACAGGAACGGCACAAGGACTAAGACTTTCGCGTACGTACCCTTTTTCCATGAGCGCTTGGACTTGCCGCTGAATTTCTTTTGTCTCCTCCGGGTTTGTGCGGTACGGCGGCCGGTTGGGAAGTGGAGCTCCCGGTACCAAGTCAATTTGATGTTCGATGCCTCGAATGGGGGGTAAACCAGCGGGTACCTCCTCCGGAAAAACATCTTCATAAGCCTGTAACACTTGAGAAACCACGCTAGGAAGAGAGGTTAAGTAATTAGTAGAAAGCAAAACATCTTTATACAACAATACCAAATGCTCCAAAGTGGAATCATCTCTCATTTCTCTCAGATCAGATTTGGTGGCTATCATGACCAACTTTTTCTCTCCCTCATCCTTTCTTTTTCCACTCAATTTTAGCTTGTGGCTCTCTCTCACCTTTTGTGGAATCACTTTCTTTTGCTCCTTCCCTTTCTCACTCTCTACTTTCACCTCAACTTTTTGCATGTTATCATGTATGATTTGAGAAGGAGTTAATGGCAGTAGCGTTATTTCCTTATTGTTCCACATGAATTTGTACTGGTTAGTTCTACCATCATGAATAACAGAACGATCATATTGCCATGGCCTACCTAATAACAAGTGACATACTTCCATGGACACAACATCACATTCTACAGTATCACAATAAGAACCAATCTGAAAGCTAACATCAACAGTGTACCCAACATTCATGAAACCATCATTATTCAACCACTGAATTTGATATGGATGTGGGTGTTTCTTGTATTTCAATCCAAGTTTAGTGCAAAGTTCTTTGCTAGCTAGGTTGTGACAACTACCTCCATCAATAATAACTTTGCAACACTTACCATCTTTACTTACCTGAGCTTTTGTTTGGAAAAGGTTGCAGCGCTGTTCATGGTTGGATTTTGTTTGAACGCTCAACACCGACGGGGTGCACACAAGGATAGGACCGGACTCAGGGTCACAATACCCATCCCTATGTGTTTCTTCTTCTCTTTCTTCCTCATGGCCATCCTCAAACGCCTGAAAATCAGCAAGGTGCTCTCCATCTTCTTCTGCAGAATCATATTCTCTATTCTCAGTTACCGACATTACCTTGCTATTTGGGCAATCTTTTTGCATATGTCCGCGACCAAGACACTTGAAGCATTGGATGGAGCTACTCGTGGCCATAGAACCAACAGAAGATGTTGAAGATGGGGCGGGTCCTCTCTTTGGAAAGGAAGGAGTGGTATTCTTGGCACTCGGGGCAGCACGTGCACTAGGAGTAAAACTTCCACTAGATGGGTTAGTTTTAAACGAATTGAAACGAGATGTGGTTTTACCTCCTGTAGGTGCTGTACGGGGAGTGTAGGAAGATGATTTTGTCACCCTCATGTCTTGTTGTACTTGCCTCTCAGCCTTAGTGGCTAGATGTACCAACTCCACCATGTTGTTGTAGGGTTGAAATTCGACAATTCGCTTGATGGAAGGTTGCAAACCAGCGAGGAAACGTGATGCGGGGGGAAATGCCCGATCTTCACGGAGGAGAAATATGCTAGGTGAAGATAACTAGCTGCGAGCAGCCAAGATAGTAGTGTAACCTGACAATTCTTGAGGCCAACCACTGCCTATGCAATGACCTGCAACAAGTATTCGCCCAACCACACTCTAAGTTACCAATCCACACAACCACGCACGAAGTTGGAAGCACAGAAAGGTTGCCGTCGAACGACCGCTTTTGCAATCTCACTAGGAAAATTAAAAGAGCAAAGGAAGAGAGAATTCTGAAGTTTCTTTGGTAGCACTTGGCTAAGCAATTCTAAAATCATATGGCTGAAAGTTGTCCCCTTAGAAGAAAGGAGTATTTATACTAGGAACAACCCTCCTAGCTAAGTGTGAACATACTCCAAAATGGAATCCATTTTCGTGTGCCCTTTGAGTTCCCTTAGGCTTAGGGAGGCAGTAATTTCATGTGGCCTCGCGCTATAGTTATTGTCCAGGACAGCTAGTCTTGAAACTTGCATATCTTTTGACTCAAGCCTCCAAATGATGCACCGTTTGTTGTGCTGGAAAGAGGACTTAATTTCCTATCCATTCCTGCTCCCCATGCATGCTGGACACGCCCATATTTATGTGGGATTAGGTAGAAAGTTGGCAGTCAAATTCTGAGGCTGCGCATGCAACGCTTGATGGCCTGAACAGCTTGCTAGTATTCTTGATGTCCAGCTCAGCCTTCTTCACGTCCAACTAGTTATAGGTGGATGTTGTTAAACAATGTACTCCAGTAGCTAAGTCTTGATCCTTGCAATGTGCTCCTTCTGCTTGAATTATCTCCGTAGGTGCAAACCTAAGTAAAATAAGCATACGAGACTTAGGCAGTATATAATTCTTATCTTCAACAATATTAGATTCAGCTAGGCACGCATTCACCTCTTGTTGTATTTGCTTAGTACGGTTCCTAGTCATGGGACCCACATAAGCCTCTTTTGTAGAAGCTTCAACTTGCAGTTGTGTAGAATCTTGTGGAGTAGATGATGAATGAGGTGAGCCAGGGATGTCCTCATCAACCTTCCCCTCTCAAAAGGAGTCGTCCTCGACTCTGACTCTTCTTGACCAAAACATGGTGAAAGATCAGCTACATTGAATGTTGAACTCACAGCATAATCCTCTGGGAGCTCGATCTTGTAAGCATTGTCATTTATCTTGGCCAACACTTTGAATGGTCCATCTCCACGAGGCATTAGCTTGGACTTGCGCTTGTCTGGAAAGCGATCTTTGCGCAGATGTACCCAAACCAGATCACCTGGTTCAAAAGTCACTTTCTTGCGGTTCTTGTTGGCCTTTGCTGCATAGGACTTGTTCTTTTCAATCTCTTCTCTCGTCTTCTCATGAATTTTCTTCACATATGCACCACGTTCGGAAGCCTTCATATTACTTCTTTCTTGCATTGGAAGTGGCAGCATGTCGATTGGTGCAATTGGTTTGAATCGACCACCTCAAATGGACACATGCTGGTATTAGAGTGAACAGCCCTATTGTAAGTAAACTCAACGTGTGGTAAACACTCTTCCCATTCCTTTAAATTCTTCTTGGTTCCTAGCTTTGACCACAACGTCTTCCAAAAGTAGCTCATGAATTTCACATCACGATCTGAAACTATTGTCCTTGGCATTCCATGCAGACGAACAACCTCCCTGAAAAACAACCCAGCAATGTGTGAAGCATCATCGTTCTTATGGCATGGAATGAAATGTGCCATTTTTGAGAACCTATCAACAACTACAAACACTGAATCCCTCCCCCTCCTAGTCCTAGGTAGTCATAAAACAAAATCCATGCTAATATCTTCCCAAGGAGCATTTGGAACAGGTAGGGGAGTATATAAACCATGGGGGTTCAGTTTTGACTTAGCTTTGTGACATGTGACGCATCGCTGCACAAATCTCTCAACGTCCTTCCTCATCTTTGGCCAATAGAAATAGTCGGCCAACATTTCAAAAGTCTTCTCACGGCCAAAGTGACCCATCAAGCCTCCTGCATGTGATTCCTGCAACAACAAGGGCCTAACCGAAGAATCTGGAACACATAGTTTGTTAGCCCTAAAAAGAAAACCATCATGCACATGATATTTCTCCCATCCTTTCCCATTGCGACATTTTTCATATGGTTCTGAAAAGTTATGATCAGCACCATACAAATATTTTAAACTCTCAAGTCCTGGCACTTTTACTTCTAATTGATTCAATAAAGCATGTCTACGGGATAAAGCATCAGCAACCATATTTTCTTTGCCTTTCTTATATTTCACAATATATGGAAATGTGTCAATGAATTCTACCCATTTAGCATGCCTTCTATTCAGTTTAGCTTGGCCTTTCAGATGTTTCAAAGCTTCATGATAAGAATGTACAACAAATTCTTTGGGCCACAAATAATGTTGCCATGTTTGAAGCACTCTAACTAAAAGCATACAACTCTTTATCATAAACAGAATAATTCAATTGTGCACCACTCAATTTTTCACTGAAATATGCTACTGGTTTAGTTTCTTGCATTAAGACACCACCAATGCCAATTCCACTAGCATCACATTCTATCTCAAAAGTTTTGGTAAAATCAGGTAAGACCAACAAAGGGGCTTCAGTTAATCGTTTCTTGAGCTCAAGGAAAGCTTTTTCTTGTGGCTCATCCCATTTAAAAATAACTCCTTTCTTTGTCAATTCATTTAATGGGGCAGCAAGGTACTAAAATCCTTTACAAATCTTCTGTAGAAACCAGCAAGACCATGAAAGCTTCTTACCTGACTTACATTGATAGGAGTGGGCCATTTCTTGATTGCTTCCACCTTTGATTCATCAACCTCAATGCCTTGCCCTGAAACAACATAACCAAGAAAAACAACCTTGTTTGTGCAAAATGAGCACTTTTCAATGTTAGCATATAGTTTTTCCTTTCTAAGAGTATTCAGCACTTGTTTGATATGATCAGGATGGTCTGCTATGGATCTGCTATAGATTAGGATGTCATCAAAATATACAACAACGAATTTGCCGATGTATGCTCTTAAAACATGGTTCATTAATCTCATGAAAGTACTAGGCGCGTTAGTTAACCCAAAAGGCATGACTAACCACTCATACAGCCCAAATTTTGTTTTGAATGCAGTTTTCCATTCATCACCTTCTTTCATTCTAATCTGATGATACCCACACTCTCAAATCAATTTTAGAGAAAACAACAGAGCAACAGGTCTAAACAATTTTAGATCATCTAGCATATCATCTAACCTAGGAATAGGATGACGATACCTAATAGTTATATTATTAATGGCTCTACAATCAACACACATTCGCCAAGTTCCATCTTTCTTAGGCACTAAAATCACGGGTACTGCACAAGGACTTAAGCTTTCACGAACATAACCTTTTTCTAAAAGCTCTTGTACCTGCCTTTGTATCTCTTTTGTTTCTTCAGGGTTGGTGCGGTAGGGTGGCCGATTTGGAAGTGAAGCTCCTGGAATGAAGTCAATTTGATGTTCAATGCCACGCAACGAAGGTAGACCAGCTGGAACCTCCTCCACAAAGACATCCTTGTAATCCTGCAGGATATGTGAAATAGCATTTGGAAGACAAGTTAAGTTGTTAGTTGAAACCATAACATCCTCATACATGAGCACAAAGATCACTTGATCTGGGTTTTGTCTCACTTCTCTCAATTCTGATTTTGTAGCTAACATAACTAAGTTCTCTCCCTCACTTTTCTTTTTATCTCTCATGTTTAGTTGGTGACGCTCATTTACCGATTTGTGGATGTCACTCAAATTTTTTTCTCTCTCTCTCTTTCTCACTTCCTATTTTTACTTCAGAAACCTTCTGCATGTGCTCAGCCATGATTTATTGTGGTGTCATGGGTCTAAGCACCAAATCCTTCCATTTCCATTTGATGGTGTATTGATTGGTTCTGCCACAATGTTGAGCTGAAAGATCATATTGCCATGGTCTTCTTAACAACAAGTGACACACCTTCATGGGCACAACATCACACTCAACTGTGTCGATGTAATCACCAATTTTGAACTGGACCTTCACCGTGTGTGTAATCTTCATTTCACCACAATCACTCAACCATTGCACGTGATATGGATGGGGATGTTGCAGCAGCTTGAGCCCAAGTTTTTCACACATCTCTCTACTTGCAAGATTATGGCAGCTTCCTCCATCAACTATGACTTTGCATACCTTCTCTTGGACTCTAGCTCTTGTTTGGAAAAGATTGTGCCGCTGACTATTCCCAGCTTCCTTGATCTGTACGCTAGTACCTTGGTGACAACAAGTGAAACACCTTGTTCAAAGTCGCAATAGGTTTGCTCTTCTCGTTCCGAAGCATTATCTTCTGCATCTTCTTCAAGATCACTAGCTGATTCGTACTCTCCATCTTCCGTGACCAGCATGGTGCGGTTGTTTGGGCACTCCTTCATCATGTGACCACGTCCCTTACACTTAAAGCACACAATATCACTACTCTTGCCTGTAGATCCAATGGAAGAAGTGGCAGATGCTGCAGGTTTGCTCTTCTCTTTAAAAGCTGAAATCTCATTTCCACTTGTGGCTGCACAAGCATTGGAACGGCTGCTGCCACTAGAATTGGTTGTGATGCCTCGGCCAACATTGAATTGTGGGATAAACTTGCCTCCACTTGCTGTAGCTCGAGCTAGACCTATTTTGCTTGGAGTCTTCTTGTACTTGGCGTTCAGCCTTGGAAGACAAATGCACCAACTCTACAACATTACGGTAAGGCTGCAAATCAATAATTCACTTTACATTAGGATTTAATCCATACAAAAATCGTGCCATGGATTGCTCCTCATCTTCATTTATGTTGGCTCTGATCATTGCCTTTTCCATCTCCTTATGATACTCCTCAACGGGCTGCTTTCCTTGTCCCGAATTCTAGAGCTTATCAAATAGGTCTCTTTTATAATATGCTTTGGGATGAATCTTGCTCTCATCTCTCTTTTCATTTCAGCCCAAGTAGCAATAACAGGTTCTCTTTCTTCTTCTCGCTGTTTCTGAACTTGTTCCCACCAGATTAGAGCATAATCTTCAAACTCAAGACAGGCCATTGCCAACTTCTTTTCTTTGGAGTAGTTGTGTAGGAGAAATATCTTGTCAACCTTTAACTCCCACATGAGATAAGCTTCTGGATCAGATCCACCATCAAACTTTGGCATGGTAAATTTTAGCCTACCAAACCTCTCCTCCTCATGCCGTTCATGACCATAGTTCTGTCGTCGATGAAACCCATCATTCCAGTGTAGCCCATGTTCTTCTCCATTATATCCTTCATTAATATCAGCATGGTTGATATTTCCTCTTCCACGGCCTCTTCCCTGACCACGACCAGTAGCGGTGCTAACATAATTCCGACGACCGGCAGCAACACCTCCATTCCCATGACCACGAGCGGAAGGTCGAGCGTCATAGGCAGCAGCTCGGTTTCTTTGTTCTTGAGCCAAACGAGCAGCAACTTCCTGATACGGCGAGGGGTCCCGATCTTCTCAGTGAGGAACCATGGATAGTTGATGCGAAGTAGACGATGTCGCTAGTTGAACACTCGCGCCAATGCACGAACCCTCAACTCTTCGGAATACACCCAAAACACACCGGATAGTTGTTCGTCGTGAGACCACAAACGACGAACGCCAAGTCCCCAATTCCCAATGGAACGACGGCTTGACCTTGAATTGCAGAACGAACAATGGATCGCCTAGTTCTCTCTCAAAGTCCTCGCAAGAACTCTGGTGTTGAAAGAACAAGCAATAGCTATGTTTCAATCTTATGCATAAAGTTGGTCTCCCTCTAAAGGCTGCCAATACAAGGCATATATAGCCCCTTGGGACGTCCATATGGTCCCCAAACTAATTACAACTCAACCCTATATGGTTTTGGATACGAACTCTCACAAAAAGGAAACTATATTTTTCACCTGTCATCTTGTTTCAGTCATAACTTTTTATCCGTGATGAATTTGAAAGTGGGACCAGATCCATTACGTAACCCTTGAAATTATCTTTCCAACGAGTACAAGAACACCTGAATCTAACTCCGTTTGTGAATGTATGCCTTTTTAGTAACTGTCTGTCAAGCTGTCCCGAACCGAATCCGAATTGAATCCTGAGTTGAATCCAAGTTTGAATTGGGTTGAGCACGTGGGAAGTCCAAATTTGGCTTGAAAATCTTATCCAAAACTTGTAGTTTAAGTCCTTGGTCTTCTCCCCTTTTGCTCTCCCACTGCATGGGCTTCTTTCCTCCTTGATCAACTGCATGGGTTGCTTGGCTTTCTCCTTTCCATTCCCATGGGCTTTGAGCTTTTTGTTCTTGGTACCAAATATGATTAACCCCCTTATGCTTCACCATTGCTTTGGCCCCGGACTCATCATAATATTCAAATTAATCATGTGTGTATCCGCATCACTTCCTCATCTGTTTCATCAAGCTCTTCGTCTTGTACACTTGCATCTCCGGGGGCTTGACGTAGCTCTTGGACAATTTCAGCAACAAGATTAGTTCGCATTACAGTGAGGTTTTGGATCAGTTGCTGATTGACATTGTCCATAAGTTGCTGGAGGTCTTTGGACAGTTTGTCTTGCTTTTCTTCAGCTGGTTCAAGCTTTCTCTGAATTCTCGGCGAAGATGATCATGCCAGGTGATGTGACCACGCCACAAACACACACGACAATAGCGCCCAATATCAAGATTGAACTAAAGGTGAATTCGTTTCTTCAGCTTAAACTGTTTTAAATGAGAATATGATGCTACCTAATGATGAAAATATATATTTTGACAGCACCACGTTATTTTTACATCAATTCAAGCAAGAGTTCAAGTTGGACACGTTTTGGAATCCAATTCGGCCTCCAGATCAATTCAAGCAAGAGTTCAAGTTGGACCCAACTTCAAATGTGCATAACTTTCACATACGAAGTCCGTTTGAGGTCCATGAGTACTTGTTGGAAAGCTTTGCTTGTCCTTTTTCTAATGGATCTGGTATCACCTCTAAATTCCTTCTGTGCGCACCGCAATCATCAAAAGAGTCCGTGTTGGGCACGTACTGGAATCGGATTCGGACTGCTGCAATGGTGCAAGTTTAAACGGGCATAACTTATTCATATGGACTCCGTTTGGGACGTTCTTTACTTCATGGGCCTTGTAACCCTAGGGGCATACTCCTTGGCCGCCCCCTGGTTGCTCTCCCTATATAGGAGCCACCGCCTCCTTTGTTAGGACTTAGGTTTTGTTTAGATCAGTTTAGCCCCATGTGCAAACTCCACGTTGTCTCTTGTGTCGGCTGGACCAACAGATTCGTGTTACAGAACCTCAACTATCCTTGTGCAACTTTTATATCTAGCAAATTTCAGGTTGCTCACTATCCTTGTTCTTGCGTGTTCTTCGGTTGCATGTAGGAATAGACCTTCGTGGTCAGGTCAACCGCGTTCTTGGCACGGTTGATAACATCTTGGGGTTGGTTCAGCGATTGCTAAGGCGCAAGCGACGTCGTACGGTTGTAGTCGGGTCGCAAGAGTCACCTCCGCCAAAATCGAAGTTATCATCCTATCGGAAGATCGGGACCCCATCGCCTCATCACCAGGCGTTGAGGTGGAACCTTGTGATGGGTTGATTGGGTTGCCCAACACCCTCAACATCATAGTCTTCTCCGTTTCCTGCCATGATTAGTTGTACAAATCCCTATATTATAGATATATGTGTGTGGATGACTCGATTTTCACCTTCTCTTACCAACCGAAGCTCGTGTAATTTCCATGTGAGTGCAGAGTTGTGTCTACTGTGGTGTCGGTGGTTGGTTTACAATAGGGTGATAATCAGGCGAATACAAGTTGAGAATTGCACAACTAGTGGCTATTTGTGGAGCTTGGTCAGAATATATTTATAGCCAGGGAATAACTAAGCTGCAATTCAATTATTGTTAAACCAAGTTATCATCCGCACAAGATTTAAATGCCTTAGTTGCTGAATTGGATATAAGTGAGGAACAAGCAAAAACTCACATGAAGGGATCAGATTTGCTGCAAGCAAAGATTTTGGAAATGGCACAACTTTGAGGAATGTTTCAGCTTAGAACATACCAAATGAGGATTTCTTAAAATGTAAGTGAAGAACAGTCCGAATATTTTTTTTTGTTCAGCTTCTTGTTTCTTCTTCTTCCTTTTTTTTCTTTCTTTTTTTTTAAACTGAACAAGGGACCAAGATTTGGAAATCACACATTGTTCTAGTAAAGATATGTGGATAGTCCTCAATAGATTTTTCCAATAAGCATAAGAACATCAAAGACGAACTCCAGATGTGAAAGATATGCATGATTTTGTAGATGGTGTGCAATCTGAATTATGTGTACGAAAATGGAAAGAAATTGATGTAGACGAGGTGCCCGATCTTTCGATGAGATTGATAGCTATCGATTTTGAGTGGAGGTGACCCTCACGATCCGACTACAACCGTACGACGACGCTTGCGCCTTAGCAATCGCTGAACCAACTCCGAAGTGTTATTGATCTCGCTGGAGGCGCGATCAACCTGAACACGAAGTTCAATCCCTGCGAGCAATCGAAGAACTAGCAAGAATAAGATGAAGGCAATCTGAAATTGCGAATATGAATGAAGCACAAATTGTATTGCGAATAACAAAGGTGGGATTCCGAAGATGTCTTGACAGGTGGTCAACCGACACAACTGAAGAACAAAGTTTGCACAATGGCTAAACCTAAATTCAACGAAATCCAAGTCTTAGCAACGGAGGCGGCGGCTCCTTTATAGGGAGAACCACCAGGGGGGGCGTCCAAGGGCACGCCCTAGGGTTACAAGGCCCATGGGCCCAAGTGGAGGTGGCGCAGCACCCTTTTTGACTCGGACTCAGAAACCAACGTGGAGTCTTTTGACGATTGCGGTCGGCTCAGATGGAATTTGAAGATGTGGTTGGATCCGTTGGAAAATAGACTTCCTAAGCTTTCCATGAAGTACAAGAACGTCCCAATCGGAGTCCGTATGAGGAAGTTATGCCCGTTTGAACTTGGTACCATCGCAGCAGTCCGAATCTGATTCCAGAACGTGTCCAACTCGAATTCTTGTTTGGCTTGGCCCCAAAGTGTCGTGGTGAACTCCATTATTCCATCCAGGCATGTCCATGACTCCACGTCCCTCTCCTTCATCCTTTCCCAGGTTCCTAAGCACAATTAAATCACTTGCATTAGGTAGCGGTCTATTCTCAGTAATATATGAACCTAGGAATGAATTCACCTGGTAATTAAGTTGACGAGCACGAGCTCGAGTGAGTGGTCCTTGTAACACTTGTTGTGGCTGAGTTGTATCCATGGAAGGGATGTCCTCATCAGAAATGAAGCACAAAGGTCAAGGAACATTCAGCAACCTAAGACAATCGATCTTAGGGATTAAAACTTGATAAAACTCACCAAATGACAGATTAGAAACTGCAAATGGCTAGGTAAATGTCAATATTTTTGTGGGGAATTTTTTTAGGCTATAGGAATAAGAACAAGAACTATTCTAGCGGTAAAAAAAACTCCTATCGTGTCAACCATTGCTCTGATACCAAGATGATGCGGGGGGAATGCCCAATCTTCACGGAGGAGAAATATGCTAGGTGAAGATAACTAGCAGCGAGCAACCAAGATAGTAGTGTAACCTGACAATTCTTGAGGCCAACCACTGCCTATGCAATGACCTGCAACAAGTATTCGCCCATCCACACTGTAAGTTCCCAATCCACACAACCACGCACGAAGTTGGAAGCACAGAAACGTTGCCGTCGAACGACCGCTTTTGCAATCTCACTAGGAAAATTACAAGAGCAAAGGAAGAGAGAATTCTGAAGTTTCTTTGGTAGCACTTGGCTAAGCTATTCTGAAATCATATGGCTGAAAGTTGTCCCCTTAGAAGAAAGGAGTATTTATACTAGGAACAACCCTCGTAGCTAGGTGTGAACATACTCCAAAATGGAATACATTTTCGTGTGCCCTTTGAGTTCCCTTAAGCTTAGGGAGGCAGTAATTTCATGTGGCCTCGCGCTATAGTTATTGTTCAGGACTGCTAGTCTTGAAACTTGCATATCTTTTGACTCAAGCCTCCAAATGATGCACCGTTTGTTGTGCTGGAAACAGAAATTAATTTCCTATCCGTTCCTGCTCCCCATGCATGCTGGACACGCCCATATTTATGTGGGATTAGGTAGAAAGTTGGCAGTCAAATTCTGAGGCTGCGCATGCAACGCTTGATGGCCTGAACAGCTTGCTAGTATTCTTGATGTCCAGCTCAGCCTTCTTCACGTCCAACTTTAAACAATGTACTCCAGTAGCTAAGTCTTGATCCTTGCAATGTGCTCCTTCTGCTTGAATTATCTCCGTAGGTGCAAACCTAAGTAAAATAAGCATACGAGACTTAGGCAGTATATAATTCTTATCTTCAACAATATTAGATTCAGCTAGGCACGCATTCACCTCTTGTTGTATTTGCTTAGTACGGTTCCTAGTCATGGGACCCAAATAAGCCTCTTTTGTAGAAGCTTCAACTTGCAGTTGTGTAGAATCTTGTGGAGTAGATGATGAATGAGGTGAGCCAGGGATGTCCTCATCAAAACGGCCATAGTTTGCTCTTCTTGTTCATAAACATTAGCCCTTATCATAGCCATTTCCATCTCTTTGTAGTACTCCTCAATCGTGAAACTCCCTTGCTTCAAATTCTGCAATTTATCAAAAAGATCACGTTTGTAATGTTTAGGGACAAACCTTGCCCTCATATGGTACTTCATCTCTTCCCATGTAGTGATGGGTGGCTCATTGTTCTCCATCCTTTGGTTTGCACTTGTTCCCACCAAACCAAGGCATAATCATTGAATTCTAGTCCCGCCATATGGATTTTCTTTTCTTCAAAATAGTTGTGCAAGCGGAACACCTTGTCCACCTTGAGTTCCCAAGTGAGGTATTCTTCGGGCTCATGTGTACCTGAAAACGAAGGTATTGTAAATTTAAGCTTACCAAATTTCTCCTCGTGTGGCCATTCTTCGCCATAACGATTACGGCGGTGGTAGCCATCATCGTAGTGCAGAAAGTCATTGTCGTCAATGTGAAGTGCTCCCCCACCACGACCTCCGTGTCCATGGCCCCTCCCCGGACCATGGAAGCCGCCCCCTGCGCCTCTCCCAGGCGGGGGTGGACGGATGGCGTTTGCCACCACGTGGTCTCACCGTTGTTGTGCATCTTGGCCCGCTCGAGCAACGCCTGCTTCCTCATCTTGCGGAGGTATGCCACCCCCACGATGAACACTGCCTTCCTCTTGTGGTGGTCGAAGGGCGCACCACGTGGTTCACAATATTGGTACGTAGTACATTCATTTGTTGGTTCATCGCAATGCGCATGTCTTGTGTGGAGTTGTTGATCTCTGCCTTGAGTTGCTCCTCCAAAGCAGAAGTAGTGGCGGCGAACTCATTGCGCAAAGTTCCCCTCAAAGCTTGGAATTGAAAACGAGTCACCAGGGAATTCACACCATGCTCCTCTCCCATGTTGTCGTCTCAAAGAAGACACAAAAACCACAAATATATGGGTAACATGTGAAGTCACTCAATCTCACTTTCCCTCAACCAAGTAAAGTTCTTACCTCTCCGAAGTGAATTGAGACCAAAAGAAACTTACACTTGGTGGTGGCTACAATCACAAGTGATGATCAAGCGGATTTAAAAGTGACTCACAATTGCACGGCAAAGGATATTTTGTGGAGCTTGGTTAGGAAGTATTTATCCTACACGATCTGAATTTCACGATGTTGTAAAATTAAGTAATAATCCAAGCTAGAAAATATTGCCTATGTGCTAATCCAATAGATATAAGTGAAATCTATGAACGCTCACGCAAAGATCAATGTGACTCAATGCAACAAAGGAATGAGCTAGATGGAAACAAACATGAAAATTAGCTCATTTGCATCAAGTACTAGGAGAGACGCTAGCCAACTGCAATAATATGGAAATAAGGGCACAAGATTGCTCAAGAATTTTAGTCACTCAAACTGAAATTATGAACTAGAACCACTCACCTAAATCAGCCTCCTCACCTTTTTTTTCGCTCTCTGTTTTTTTTTTGCTCCTCTTTTTTTTTGCTACCGAGCCACTGACCCAAATATGTTCAACTCACTATTCTGAGTCTATTGAGGTATATGGGTCACAAACTTTTTGTGGAAGGTAGGGGTATATGGGTCACAAACTCTCTCTCTCTCTCTCTTTAAACTTTGAATTTTTTTTGATCGGCCGGGGTGAGTAATGCACAAGCCCAAAGTTCAGCTAGAAGTATTCAAGAGCAGCCCTCAATGCAATATCAATGACTAGTCTCAAGTATTCAAAGGATATAAGTGAAGCTCGTATGTATGGTGTTCGGCCGTATGGTGTCCAAGGAATCCAATGCGAACACTAACACCTCCCTAGAATTGGTTTCGGATGGCAACTTCCACATGGATTAGGAAGTGGACAGCTAGCCAAAACCAACTTGGATTCTAGGGTTGTACTCGGATTGATCTAGGAGGAGTTGTGGATACGGACTCAACTTCAAGAGTAAATTGAATCTACTTTTTTATGGGGACACAAGATCAAGTTACGCGAAGGAACACAAAGATCAGCACGTAAACAAAATTTCTAATGGATCAAGACTAATAAAACTCACGAAAATAACAGATGCGAAACTAGGGTTTGGATTTTTTTGTGTGTTTTCGGTTTATGGACTATAGGACAAAAAGTAATAAACTAAAATTTAAAGGGATAAGATCCAACCGAGTAAACCGCGCTCTGATACCAAGATGATACGGGGTCGCCCGATCTTCTCGACGTAGGATGGATACTCACGGGAGTCTTGATGAATCGTAATGATCCTCCAATGCCAATGCAAGGGATGAACACTCTTTAATCCGCCAAAACACACTCGTGTTGATTTCGCCGACCACCAAGCGAAGATCTATCGTGCACCCAATTCCCAGCGGATAGGCTGAACGATCTTGATTGAAGAAAACACTCCATCGGCAGCAATGCTAAACTCGAAAACTTTAGTAGATTGATTTTTCTCAAACGTGGTCTGAGCAAAACAAAGGGGATACAAAGGGGGTTTTATGCCTCCCCGAACTCACGCAAGGAAAGTCTTGGCCGTATCAATCCCTTATTCGGTCAAGGTGTCCTATTCCAATTCCTAAAACTTAGCAATCTGTTTCCTTTATTTTCGGGCTAAGCCCCTATCCTATTACAAGACCGAGATTGAGTTGGACTCGGTCACCCTTTGGCACGCAGGCCACATCTTGTGCACGCCATGAGATATGTGATCACGTGGTCTTCCGTTGATTAGCTCCTTCCCGCATGGACTCTTCTTGTCATGACTCGTGGCCACTTGGTCCTTCTCCACTTGATCTTCTGTTGCTTCAAAACTGAGAACACATAACATATTTGCATTAGGTAGTATGCTATTCTCATCTAACATAATAGGAGACTCTCTAAGAAACAAAAGCACCTGTTGTTGAAGTAGCTTAGCTCTTGCTCTTGTCATAGGACCTTTTGGAGCCTCATCACTAGCTTTGTCATGCACACTTGGAGTGGATGAAGAATGTGTAATAGAGATGTCCTCATCAATTTGGTAAGCTTAAATTTACTATGCCAACATTTTCAGGTGCACATGACCCTGAGGACTACCTCACTTGGGAGCTCAAGGTGGACAAGGTGTTCCGCCTACGCAATTACTCCGAAGAGAAGAAGATACACATGGCTGCACTAGAATTCAATCATTATGCCTTGGTTTGGTGGGAACAAGTGCAAAACCAAAGGATGGAGAACAATGAGCCACCCATCACTACATGGGAAGAGATGAAGTACCATATGAGGGCAAGGTTTGTTCCTAAACATTACAAACGTGATCTTTTTGATAAATTGCAGAATTTGAAGCAAGGGAGTTTCACGATTGAGGAGTACTACAAGGAGATGGAAATGGCTCTGATAAGGGTTAATGTTTATGAACAAGAAGAGCAAACTATGGCCCGTTTCCATGCTGATTTGCAACCTTCCATCAAGCGAATTGTCGAATTTCAACCCTACAACAACATGGTGGAGTTGGTACATCAAGCCACTAAGGCTGAGAGGCAAGTACAACAAGACATGAGGGTGTCAAAATCATCTTCCTGCACTCCCCGTACAGCACCTACAGGAGGTAAAACCACATCTCGTTTCAATTCGTTTAAAACTAACCAATCTAGTGGAAGTTTTACTCCTAGTGCACGTGCTGCCCCGAGTGCCAAGAACGCCACTCCTTCCTTTCCCAAAAGAGGACCAGTTCCATCTTCATCATTTTCTGTTGGGTCTACGGCCAAGAGTAGCTCCATCCAATGCTTCAAGTGTCTTGGTCGCGGACATATGCAAAAGGATTGTCCAAATAGCAAGGTAATATTGGTAACTGAAAATGGAGCTATGATTCTGCTAAAGAAGATGGAGAGCAGCTTGCTGATTTTGAGGCGTTGAGGACTGTCATGAAGAAGAAAGAGAAGAAGAAACACATAGGGATGGATATTGTGACCCCGAGTCCGGTCCTATCCTTGTGTGCACCCCTTCGGTATTGAGCATTCAAGCAAAACCCAACCATGAACAGCACTGCAACCTTTTCCAAACAAGAGCTCAGGTAAGTAAAGATGGTAAGTGTTGCAAAGTTATTATTGATGGAGGTAGTTGTCATAACCTAGCTAGCAAAGAACTTTGCACTAAACTTGGATTGAAATACAAGAAACACCCACATCTATATCAAATTCAGTGGTTGAATAATAATGGTTCCATGAATGTTGGGTACACTGTTGATGTTAGCTTTCAGATTGGTTCTTATCGCGATACTGTAGAATGTGATGTTGTGTCCATGAAAGTATGTCACTTGTTATTAGGTAGACCCTGGCAATATGATCGTTCTGTGATTCATGATGGAAGAACTAATCAGTACAAGTTCATGTGGAATAATAAAGAAATATTGTTACGACCATTAACTCCTTCTCAAATTATACATGATAACATGCAAAAGGTTGAGGTGAAAGTGGAAGGTGAGAAAATGAAGGAGCAAAAGAGTGTGATTCCACAGAATGTGAGTGAGAGCCACAAGCTAAAAATGAGTGAAAAAAGAAAGTTAGTCATGCTAGCCACCAAATCTGATTTGAGAGAGATGAGAGGTGATCCCACTATATGTGAGTTTGCGAGTTTCCAAATTGAGTGTGTGAGAGATACACCAAAAGAAAAGAGAGAGATAGATATTAGACAAAGTGAGGTTGCTTCTGAAACTAACACATTAATGTCTACTTCTAGTGTTGTTTCTCACATTGTGCAGGTTGACATTAAAGAAGAGGAGTCGAATATTCCACAACTGGCACTACTGGAGAAAACCGATGAGGAGATAAGCGCGGTTGAAGATGAAGTACTTGTTGCCCCGTTGTTACATCCTGATGATTTAATACCCATAGCATCTACATCAACTGAAGAGAACAATAAAGGTAACCATATTGGTGCTAAAATTAATTGTGAAACAGTGAGTAATTGTGAGAACTCATATATGCGAATGAAAATTCCATGTTCTGAAATTTCTTTGCTCAATTTACATAATGTGGAATTGATTACTCAAAATGAAGTTCTTACGAGAATATCTCCTGATGATTCTTTGTACTATATCATGCTCGATGATCCTAAAGAGCTATCTAGTGTGATTGAGAATGTTGCTGAAATTTCATGTTTAATATCATTAGTTAGTATATATGCCTACACCTATGAGTTCAATTTGATCGGAGATTACAGTGTAGATGGCAAGTTGTATGTTTACCGAATATGCATTACCTGTGATGAGCTTGCTGAATTGAAATTGCATATTTTGGATAAACAATCTTTTGTGCCATATCATGATCACAATGAGAAGAGTTTCAACAATAGTGCTTCATGTTTCAAAAGGTTTCTTAAGCCTACTTGTTCATCCTTTAATATACAATCATGTACAAATAATCAGAGCAGCGCAGTTGAAGCATGGAAGACACAAAATTTTCACCCCTATATTTGAACAACTTAATTTGGTTTGGCCCATTAATGACTTGTCCATATACTTAGCAAAGTCGAGGACGACTTTTTCTCATGGAAGGGAGAATGATGTGAATGACAATATTGCAATATATACATCTTATGGCTGCTGTTGTACTAATTGGTTTAGACAAAACAATGAGAATGACACAATCATTGATTCATACATATACAATGCATATGTGTTATTCTTTTTGTTTACTACGCCTTCAAATGTTCATGATGTGCTAAACAGGAGAAATGTTGACGATAAATATATATACCAAGCATACACGTTGTATTCTTTGTTTAGTACAATTTCAGGCTATCAAAAGCCGAGGACGGCTTTTCTTGAAGAAGGGGAGAATGATGCGGATGCGCATATGTCTTACACTTTTCAATTAAAAATATTATTTGACTGGAAGGAATTATTGAGCCGCATTAAATATTATCAGGTGAATTTGTTTCTTAATGAATTGTCTTGTATTGATGAGAACTTTATACTACCTAATGCAAGTTCTTTATGCATTCTTAGGTTTAAACAAATTGAAGACTTGAGAATCACCAGTAAAGAAGGAAGTCCAAGGATACAAGCAGAAGTAAGGAAGAAGTCACGTCGGCTCAGCCTATGCACGAGTGCACATTGAGCATAGAGTTATCACTGGCCTGCGTGCCGAGTATTTGACCGAAGTTTATTTAGTATACATTTTTTTATTTATCTTTATTAGTGACCAGTCCGGCCCGTCCAACCAAACAGCGCTGGAGTTCGGCCCACTCAATCCTTTGCGTACCTTGTGCGTGTGCATGAGGACCGCCGCCGTATAAAAGGCTGGAACGAAGAGACGAGAAGGGACCGACTAGAAAATCCATGGGAAATACTACGTGATGGGAGAGCACTTATAATGGAAACTGAGAGCTTTGTGCATGATTTTGTTATTTCGGATAGCCAATCAATCCAATAGAAATTTTGCAAGTTCTTGCAATTTGAGATCGTTCAACCTTTCCACTGGGAATTGGGAGCGCGATAGGGCTTTCACTCGGTGGTCGTGAAGTCCGGTGCGTGTGATCTTGCGAATTAAAGAGCTTTCGTTCTTGCATTGGCAACGGAGGATCGCTACGATTCAAGAGAGGGCACGTGAGTATCCAATCCTACGTCGAGAAGATCGGGCGACCCCGTATCAATGTGACCCCTGCCCTTACAGTTGAAACACTCAATTTGACTTGTTCTACTGTGGAGAAGATACTTGATGCTTCTTTAAACGGAGTTCCAACTGATTTAGTGGATGTAATTGGCTTAGAACTTATGCCTCCTTCGCCCTCTTTCTGATTTGGGCGTCTCCACGTTGAATTACGAGTTCGGGCAACCTTGGGATGGTTGCCTTTTACCCATTGTTCAGCACGCTCTGCTTGGTGAAGTAGCTCTTGTACGGTGTCGTATTGCATCAAATCAACACGATTCCGCACATCGTCATTCAGCCCTTCAAAGAATCTTGTCATAGTAGCCTCCTCGGACTCACGAACTCCGGTACGGATCATGAGCACTTGCATCTCCTGATAGTACTCATCCACGGACTTGGAGCCTTGATCAACCGTCGTAGCTTTGTATGCAGTGTGTGTAGTATGCTGGTACAAAACGGTCCCTCATGACTCGCTTCATCGCCTCCCAAGTGTGTGGACGTTCACCTGCACGGTTCAATTGATCCCACCAAATAATAGCGTATTCGGTGAACTCAATCGAAGCAACACGAACCTTCTTTTCTTCGGAGTAGTTGTGGTTGGCAAAAATCTGATTTACACGCATCTCCCACTCCAAATAAGCCTCCGCATCAGCTCTGCCCTTGAACTCTGGTATGGTGATTTTGATGCGACCAATACCGTCGTCCTCACGTTCCACACCTCCTCCGCGGTGTCCTCCATGTGCAGCACCCCGACGATCAAAAAAATCACGCCGTGGTGGTCGTAGATAGCCTCCATGGCCATCGGACATGTCCTCTTCATCTTCATAGTAACGTGCGTCGTCATGCGACCACGCACATCGCACAAAGTTGGGTACTTGGTGCTGCGCGCCGGCCCCTCCCGGCGGCGGTAGTCGTCCCTCCAAGTGGCGGAGTGTCACCTCCAGATTGTTGAAGCCCTCCGTGAGGCGAGCGTTCAACGTATCTTACACCTTAGTGATTCTTGTATGCACGCCATTGATGCTTTGGTCGAAATCAGCACGTATGACGTCCTCCCGGCGTTTGATGTGGCCGGCAAGCGCCTTGGCCCAGCTCCGTACAGCGGGTGGTAAATCATCACCGAGTGGTTCGCCCAATTCATTGCTGTGTTAGCCGCTCGAATATCTCCTACTTGCCCCCCGACATCCTGAAATCAGCAAGAAACACAAGCACGTACCGCGATAAACCACGCTCTGATACCACGATGATACGGACCAACTAAGGATTAGTTGATGCGTAGGGATGGCCAGATCTTTCCCGACCAACTAGGATTAGTTGATTGCATGGGTGTAGCACAAATCAATGTAGTATTCACACTCTAGGCCACATCAACAGTCCCTCTGAAATTGGCCAACGCCCTTGCACTTGCAGCAAATAATGTCACGTGAACGGCCTGTCGACCCCATGGACAAGGTCGCACTAGCAGCGGGCGCCATAGGTCGACACGCCGGTGATGGTGTACTCTCCAGTTTCTTACTTGTGGAACTGCGCGTCGTCGAATTGCTTGCAGCCGAAGTGCTCCTGTTTTGTTGGCTGTTGTTATATGGCTGTCCCGGACAGGCTGAAGAACGTGAACGGGCAGCGAACCGTGCATCTTCAATCACTTGTCTCTCGGCTTCGCGTGCTTGGTGCAGCAACTCAATCATATCATTATAGGGATGGTGATTGACAATGCGCATGACAGCATGATTCATGCCAGCTAGAAATCGCGCCATGGTCTGTTCTTCATGCTCGCGGACATCTGCATGTATCATGATAGTCTCCACTTCTTTATGATATTCATCAATTGATTTCATACCTTGTCGCAGCCCTGTCAACTTCTCAAATAGTGAGCGCTTGTAGTGGCGCGGTACAAAGCGTGCCCGCAAATGCTACTTCATCTGCTCCCAGGTGATAATCGGTAACTCATGGGAAATCTAGAGATTTTAGATTCGCGTAACGGCGTAAGCCTCCAGGCACACGCGTGGCAACTTCGACCCCAAAAAACATCGTTTAGGCCCTCAAAACTGGCCCGCAAACCGAGAAAAATACAAGTTTCTCAGAATTTGCTCAAAATTGACAGATCCCTTCTACGCGTGATTCTAAGGTTCCCTATGAAGACGGCATCCTTTTTTGAGCTCCGAACTCCGTGTGCAACGTCATCTAGTTTCTTTCTGCACGGTGTGTTTTCGTTTGTGTTCTAGGCTCGCGTCTCTAGTGCGGTCTAGCCTAGGACCAGCACAGTGCCGTCGTCGAGCGACTAATGTGGTTCTAGTTATCCTTTGTTCACTCTCAGCCCACCTATAGCTCCACAGATTTGGCTACCACATCACAGGGACTAGCGACCGAGGCAGCGATACACCCAATAATTTCCAAGAGATATTGTCTTGACTTGTCGGCTGCCATCACCTCCTGCTTGCTGTGGTAAGAACTTGTAAGAGCTTGACAGAACAGGTTGAGAGTGTGCGACTTGATTTAACCACATCCCAGTAGTTGTGAGGGCATAACCTGCAGTTTTATTATTTTTCTCTTCTTGGTTTGTTTCTTGTGTTCTTCGAACAATGTCAGGAGAACCAGTGGACCTGTGGGCAGCACCACATTCCCCTCAGACTAGGGGCATCATACAACACTTTGAGCACCAAATGAAGCTGCACACTGAAGGACTTGATGAGGATGTACGGGTCACTAATGAACGCCTTGGTCAATTGGAGGCCGCGCAGATCGACACCAACACTACGCTTGCAACATTGGAGGCTTCCGTTGGTACCGTCAACACCTCACTTGCTGAGATTTTGAGACGTCTTGATGAGATGGGCCGTGCATCTCCCACTGCACCAACTCAGCGCACACGTGCCAACATTGGTGTCTTGGGCAGCAGGGTGGATGAAAATGGTGGAGACTAGCCGCTGTTTGGAAGATCATATTGAACACATCAAACAAGTGCTAGAAGTGCTTAGGAAAGAATGCTTGTATGCCAATCTTGAGAAGTGTACTTTTTGCACTAGTAAGGTTGTGTTTCTAGGCTATGTTGTTTCAGCTCATGGTATTGAAGTGGATGAATCTAAAATTGAAGCTATTAGAAATTGGCCAATTCCTGTGAATGTTAGTCAAATTCGTAGCTTCAATGGGCTTGCTAGTTTCTATCGGCGATTTGTGAAAGATTTCAGCACCATTGTTGCCCCATTAAATGAGTTAACTAAAAAGGGAGTGATTTTTGAGTGGGGAGAAAAACAAGACAAAGCTTTTGCTGAATTGAAGAAATGTTTGACTGAAGCACCATTGTTGCTTTACCTGATTTCACAAAAACTTTTGAGATTGAATGTGATGCTAGTGGAATAGGTATTGGTGGTGTTTTGATGCAAGAAAGAAAACCTGTTGCATATTTCAGTGAGAAACTTCATGGAGCACAATTGAATTATCCTGTTTATGATAAAGAACTATATGCTCTTGTGCGTGTGTTGGAAACTTGGCAACATTATCTTTGGCCGAAGGAATTCATAATACATTCTGATCATGAATCTTTGAAATATTTAAAGGGTCAAGCGAAATTGAATCGTAGACATGCTAAGTGGGTAGAATTCATTGAGACCTTTCCATACATTATCAAATATAAGAAAGGCAAAGAGAATGTGGTAGCTGATGCTTTGTCTAGAAAACATGTGCTGTTGACTCAGTTGGAAGTAAAGGTACCAGGGTTGGAAAGTTTGAAAGATTTATATGCTTCCGATCATGAATGTGCAGCTCCATATTCTAATTGCAAAGATGGGAAAGGGTGGGATAAGTTTCATATTCATGATGGTTTTCTCTTTCGCATGAATAAGCTATGTGTTCCGAATTCCTCTGTGCGTTTGTTATTGTTGCAGGAATCTCATGCAGGAGGATTGATGGGGCATTTTGGGAGAGAGAAGACTTACATGATGTTGGCTGATAACTTCTATTGGCCAAAGATGAGGCGAGACGTCGAGAGGTTTGTTCAAAGATGCATCACATGCCATAAGGCGAAGTCAAAACTCAATCCACATGGTTTGTATACTCCACTTCCTGTTCCTAGTGCTCCTTGGGAAGATATTAGCATGGATTTTGTATTAGGACTGCCTAGGACCAAGAGGGGAAGGGATTCAATCTTTGTTGTTGTGGATAGGTTCTCTAAAATGGCACATTTTATTCCCTATCATAAGAGCGACGATGCGTCGCATGTAGGAGATTTGTTTTTCAGGGAGATTGTGAGATTGCATGGAATACCAAGAACCATTGTTTCAGATCGCGACGTCAAGTTCATGAGCTATTTTTGGAAGACTTTGTGGGCCAAGCTTGGGACAAAATTGTTGTTTTCAATGACTTGTCACCCACAAACAGATGGACAAACGGAGGTGGTGAACCGCACACTTTCAACGTTGCTACGTACCATGATAAAAGAAGAACTTGAAAGAGTGGGAAGATTGTCTACCACATGTGGAGTTTGCATATAACAGGGCGGTACATTCTACAACTCAATTGAGTCCATTTGAGGTGGTGTACGGCTTCAAACCAATCACACCTCTTGATTTACTTCCTCTCCCACTACAAGAACGTGCAAATATGGAGGCTTCTAAACGTGCTGATTTTGTGAAAAAACTCCATGCCACAACCAAAGAGTTAATTGAAAAGAAGGTATGTGCTTATGCTTCCAAAGCTAATAAATCTAGAAAGAAAATGCTATTTGAACCAGGTGATTTAGTGTGGGTACACCTTCGCAAAGATCGCTTTCCGCAGAAGCGTAGATCCAAATTGATGCCCCGTGGAGATGGACCTTTTAAAGTTCTTGCCAAGATCAATGACAATGCATACAAGATTGAGCTTCCCGGTGATGACTATGGGGTAAGTTCTACATTTCATGTTGCTGATCTATCACCCTTCTTTGGACAAGATTGTACAGAGTCGAGGTCGACTCCTTTTCAAGAAGGGGAGGATGATGAGGACATCGCTAGTAATGCCAAAGCTAGTAATGAGACTTCAATAACAGGACCAATAACAAGAGCACGAGCCAAGAAACTACAATCTCAGGTGAACCTGCTCCTTAATGAACATGTCATTAATTTTAATGAGAATTGTATACTACCTAAAAACAATGTTTTACTTGTGCTCAGGTTTGAAGAGTCAGCGATGAATAGAGATCAAGGACAGCATGAACAATGATCAGCCCATGAATAGTGCAATACGTGAACAGTACCAGTCCCGTGCTACAGTGTTTGCGGGCCATGAACAGTACCAGGCCCATGCTACAGTACCATGCTACAGTGCTTGCGCGTGAATAGTAAGTACCACATGGAAAATTTAGTGTTGAGTAGTCTTAGTCTGAGACTATATATTGAGGGGTAGACCTCCATTGTAAAGGGGAACCACTTTTGATATTAAAAATACTCTTGTTCTTTCTGTTGGCCGAACAACATTGAAGGAATTGGGAGTTAGTCAAAAATCAAGATCGCTCAACCTTTCCGCTGGGAATTGGGAGCGCGATAGAACTTCATCTGGTGGTCGTGAAGTTCAACACGTGTGATTGGGCGAATTATAGAGTGCTAACTCTTGCATTGGCAACAGGGGATCACTACGATTCATCAATTCTACGTGAGTATCTTGATCCTACGTCGAGAAGATCGGGCGACCCCGTATCAGGAGGAGTACTACAAGGAGATGGAGCTAGCCATGATTCGAGCTAAGGTGAAGAACAAAAAGAACAAACCATGGCACGCTTCCTCTCAGGTTTGAATCATCAAGTCAAAAGAATTGTCAATTTTTAGCCCTATAACAATCTTTATGAGTTAGTGCATCAAGCTACAAAGGCAGCTCGACAATTGTAAGAGGATGCCAAGTTTGCAAGATCAACATCCTGTCCAGCGGAGAAAGCAAATTTTTACAAGTTCTTACCAAAGCAAACAGGTGGTGCAACCGGTGGCTGGTTCGTGATAAATCTGACTTAGGTAATAAGTAAAGCGATTGCAAGGGTCAACTTTCAACGCATATATCTCTTAACTTCCTTGCTGGAATGACGTGAAATTTTATAGATAGATGGACAATGAATTTTTGAATCTAATGGCGGTGGTCTCACTCAAAAATAATCTCGGAATCAAAAGTTATGGCGTTTTTGGTGGCGCCTGTAGAGAAAGGAAAATTCAGCCGAATTGGAATTAGGGTTTGGGGTGGGGAATTTTTTTTGTTTGGATTTTTAATGGAACAAAGATATGACCAGCAACTAGACAATGCTAAGACGGACACAAATTCAATTTAGCAAACCAAAACTAACAGATGGAAAGGCACAACGGGGTTTGGACAGCGGAAATTAACTCTTTTTGTGGGGCAATTTTTTCTGGACTATAGGAAATAAAAACCAATCTACTAACTATGGATACAAGAAATTCCTACCAGTCAACTGAAGCTCTGATACCAACTGATGAGGCGATGGGGTCCCGATCTTCTGATAGGATGATAACTATCGATTTTGGTGGAGGTGACTCATGCGATCCGACTACAACCGTACGACGTCGCTTGCGCCTTAGCAATCGCTGAACCAACCCCAAGTTGTTATCAACTGTGCCAAGATCGCGGTTGACCTGACCACGAAGGTCTATTCCTGCATGCAATCGAAGAACACGCAAGAACAAGATAACAAGCAATCTAAAATTGGAAATATGTATATTGAGTTCAAAATGTGGGATTCCGATGGCTGTCTTGACTGATGGTCGTCCGACACAACTGAAGAACAGAAGTTTACATAATGGCTAAACCTAAACTCAACGAAATCCAAGTCATAGCATGGGGAGGCGACGGCTCCTATATAGGGAAACGACCAGGGTTGGTAGCCAAGGCGCACACCCCTAGGGTTACAAGGCCTACTCCTGAAGTATGCCTTCTCCCTTGATGGACTAGTGACACCAGCACGACGCATCGCATCTTGTAGTTCAAAATAGTAATCTTGGACAGTATTACTCCCTTGTGTGATATTCTCCAGATGGTGAAGCAATTCCTACGCATAATAGGATTGCACAAACTCGCTTCTCATGAACACCTTCAAATCTGACCAAGATTTAATGAATTGTTTTCCAATTAGTTGTTGCCACCAACTATAAGCGTAGTCTTCAAACTCCCTCGTGACACGCATCACCTCTTGGTCTTTAGAAGATTTTTGAAATCTAAACACTTTCTCCATTCGCCATTCCCACTCAAGATACTTCTCTGGATCATTACAGCCATAGAAAGGAACAAAGCTATCTTCTTCGTGTTGTGGACGAAGTGCTTGCACAATATCATTCACGATGTTTCTGTGTAACACCTTCAATTGTTGATTGAGCTCAATACGGAAATCCTGCATATCTGCCTGAAGTTGTACATGCTTAGCAGTGGTGCCTGATTGGAACTCTTGTTGCAGTGTACTTCTTAATGCCTGATGTTGAAAGCGAGTCACCGGGGTATTAAGATTAACTTCATGCTCCTCACTATAGTTATCTTCTCCACTGACATGGTTAGATTGTGCAAAGAAAACACAAGTAATAACAAGATATATGGATGATTAGTACAAATCACTCGATCTCACTTTTTTTCTCTCACAAATAAAGTTCTCACTTTCCGAAGTGAATTAAAGCCAATAAAAACTTACACTTGGTAGAAGCTACAATAGCAACGTGATGATCAAGCGAATGTAAGAGTGTTCACAATTGCACAACAACAGTTATTTAGTAGAGCTTGGTATGGAAGTGTATATCCTATGCAATCTAAAATTCTTGATGTTGTAAAGTTAAATAATAATCCAAGCTAGAATACTTTGCCTAAGTGCTGATCCAAAAGATTTAAGTGAAATATATGAACGCACACGCAAAGATCGATGTGACTCAATGCAAACAAAGGAATGAGCCAAATAGAGATAATATGAAATTGAGGATTAATTAGCTCGTTTTGCACTAAGTACTGGGAGAGACGCTAGCCAATTGCAAAAATATGAATGTAAGGGCACAAGATTGCTCAAGAAATTAAATTACATGATCTGAATTTATGGACTAAGAACTCACCCAAATTCGGCCAATGTTTTTTTTTCTTTTTTTCTTTCTTTCTTTTTTTCTCAAGCTGTGGCTTTTTTTGTCAACGCTCTTTTTTTTTCAAAGGCCGAATCAGGTTTAATTGTTCCTTTGATTTTGCACAGGTCACAAATATTAGCAAGGTGTAAAATACTCAAGAGCAGCCCTTGATGCAATATTCAACAGCTAGTCTCGAAGATGAAATAAAATATGGATATAAGTGTCGCTCAAAGCACCAAAGTTTCAGTGGGAACACACCAACAAACTGAAACAGAAATCAGTACTTTGATTTAATGGAACTTGACTTTCTCCCCCCAAGAACTTTCGGCCAGCAAGTGTGCTTCACCCAATTCGTGAGTTCAGATCAGTTCGGGACATCTGGGTTTTGAAATCCAAACTCCACGTGAAGATTTAGCAGTGCACTCGGATGGCAAAAATCACTTGTGTTCTAATCCACGTGAAGACTTGGCAATGCACTCGGATGGCAAAAAGCACTTGTGTTCAAATCCACTAGATAATAGCTTTAATGGATAGCAGCTTGGCGCATGGTGCTAAGATGGTGTACCTTGGTTTTGGAGTTAGCCAACATCGAAATAGATATTCAACTGGTTCGGTAATCCCAGAACAGTAAAGAATTTGGCTGACATTAATTCTGTTTTTGGTGCTAATTGATGGGTTCAACTAGCAATTTTTTTAAGAGATTGATTAGACACAAAGATTAAGCTACGCAAAAGAAACACGATCAGCACTTAAACAAAAACTCTAATGGATTAAAACCTAACAAAACTCACAAAAAATAACAGATGCAAAACTAGGGCTTCTCGACGTAAACCGCGCTCTGATACTAAAATTTTCTTTACTAACTCCACCCCCTCAACCACCCCCACAGTCATGCCTAATCTAAGTCCACCCAGATTTGTGTACCATGTAATCCAACTTCATACAAATGAATGGTCTGGATCTCTCCTCAAACCTTCTTCTCTTACTCATTGAAGATCCTAAGGCCAAAATCATCCGGATCATGCACATCATTGAACAGACCCGTGCCCACGCACGTTCTCCACCGCCTCCTGCGCCATCGCCCGCTCTCTCTGATCCCCCCACCTCGCGAAAATTCCCCCCGATACGCTGCTCAGCCCGCCCCCAACCCCCCACACCGCGCCGCCGCCTCCCACCTCCCACTCCTCCGCTGCACTCTGCCCTCGCTCCTCCTCCCCCACTCCGCCGCCGTCTCCTCCTCCCCCCACCCGTCCGCTACGCCGCCTCCTCCCCTCCCTCCCACCCCGCGCCGCCTCCCGCCTCCCACCTCCGTTATATTCTAGGCGCTGTACCTCAACAGCCTCTGCCTACGCGTTCTACTCCCCAAATTTCCTCGCGACATCAATTTTTTTTTCTTCTCGCGAATCAGCAGCCGAGGGAAGCGGCGGCCGGCGGCGGCGAGGTGAGGGCGAAGATGTCGTACCTGCTGCCGCACCTGCACTCTGGGTGGGCGGTGGACCAGGCCATCCTCGCCGAGGAGGAGCGCCTCGTCATCATCCGCTTCGGACACGACTGGGACGAGACCTGCATGCAGGTACTTACTGGCCTCCTAAGAAACCCTTGCCTTTAGTAATTCTTGGCATGTGCGATCCTCTTGCGTGTGGTTGCGGTTCCTGCTCGTGGATGATGACTTGCGGTATCCTTTTGGGTGAATTGTCGATTTGGGGTCGATGGGGTGCGTGGATGTTGGATTTGTGGCAGGGATCATGAATTCGTGAAATTGGGTTAGGATTTGGTGCAGAGGAAGCACAGATAGGTTAGGCAAGGTTTAGGGATCTTGGGGGCAAGAACTCTCACTGATTTGTATGAGAACCCTAGCAATTTTGTTAATTTAGCCTCTGTAATCTGTCTGTTCTTATGTTAATTAGTAAGCTCGAGTAAGGATTAGTTACAATATAATGTCGTAATACAAATAGCTGATCTGGGGTTTAGGGATCTCAGTGCAGCGCTGCTACTTAGCTGATTAATATGAGAACAAACTGCTATTGTTCGACATTGTTGCTACTTAGCAGTTGTGCTACTCCCTGGGTATTATCCATGCATCTGATAGGACTAGGGGTCCCGATCTTTCGATGAGAGTGGTAGATTCGATTGGGGAAGGAGGTGACGTTGACGACCCGACTACAACCATCCAAGGACGTTGCGCCTTAGCGATCGATACACCAACTCCAGAGATTGTTCGTGACCTTATCGGCGCACGATCAACCTAACCACGAGGGTCCTCGTTCCTGCAAGCAATCGAAGAACAAGCAAGAACAAGATGAACAGCAACTCAATTGCAAATAACGATGTAAGATTCAATCGAAAACAGAAAAACGGTGGGGTTCCGAAGACAAGTATTCGGGCGGTCTAGCCGACACGCGCGAGTACAAGGCAAAGCAGCAAAAGCTAACTTAGTCTAAACAAAACCCAAACCCTAGAAGAGGGTGCGGCTGCCTATTTAAGGGTCACAGAAGGTGGATGGTCGGCCAAAACACAAGGAAGCCGAATAGGACTCGAATTACAAGGCCCAAGGCCCACTTTGACTCGGACTGGAAAAGCGACGTAAATTGTTTTGCAGTTTCTGGTCGACTCGGATGGAGTTTTGAGGTGAGGCCGGATCCATCTGAAAGTAGACTTCAAGAGCTTTCCAACGAGTACTCACGGGCCCCAAGAAACCTTCTGGATCAAAAGTTACGGCCGTTTGAAGTAGGCGCTGTCAACAAGGCCGAATCCGAGTCAAACTCGTGAACAGGACTTGGTTTGCGCTTGACGGTTCCACTTCTATACTTGAGCTCATGTGGTTCTTCCCCATGGTTCCTAAGGACAATTAAATCATCACAGGAATTAAGTAGTATTCCATTCTTTGAAACATTTGTATGCAAACTTAGGAACGCATTCACCTGATGGTTAAGTTGACGTGCTCGCGCTCTAGTCATTGGTCCTTGTATCATAGTTTCAGTTTGATATGGAGTCGGCATGGTTGTATGCATGGAAAGGATGTCCTCATCAGCATCCTACGGTAATTTTGCCTTCAGCCTTTCTATTGTCATAGCCTCAGAGCATAGTTGGTTAGTTTGAAGTTGGAGCAGAAGTGGGGGGAATTTAGGATGTCTCCTTTTTTTTCTGGAAATAAAGCTTTTAATTTCATATTGAGAGTTAGATGGCCACTTGTATTTTGTATTTTTCTTGTTTCAAATTTGAAGAATTGCACAAGTTATTCGATAAAATTGAAGTAAAAGTAGCCATTATGCCCTGTATCTTACCACACAATTCTAAGGAAGTTGAGCGATGGATGCTTTTATTTTTTGATTCACAGGCAACTTCTTTCAATGCTTTGTGCTAAAATTTCCATGTCTTAAGCCGTTTTATGCTATTGGTTGCAGTTTGACAGTGTGATGCTTTGGTTCTACGTCAATCTAGCACTATTGTATGTTGTTAACTTTATTCTGACTCCCTACTTGTTCCATGTTTAGATGGATGAGGTGCTATCATCAGTAGCTGAGACCGTAAAGAACTTCGTGGTAATCTACCTTGTGGACATCACCGAGGTTCCTGACTTGAACGCCATGTACGAGCTATATGATCCGTCGACAGTGATGTTCTTCTTCCGGAACAAGTACATGATGATTGATCTTGGGACAGGAAACAACAACAAGATCAACTGGGCCTTGAAGGACAAGCAAGAGTTCGTTGACATTGTGGAGACTGTCTATAGGGGTGCTCGGAAGGGCCGTGGTCTGGTGATTGCTCCAAAGCACTACTCCACCAAATACCGTTATTGAGGCACTTGTGTCCACTCACCGGTTGTTCTTGTGCATTTTCGAACCTACGCTGTTCGGTAAAATGCCAGTACCCAGGCAAGTGGCCCTGAATGCAAAGTCTGTTAATTTGCAGAGTGTTCTTTTTCCTTGAATGGTTGATTGTTAGACGTGCTGAACATAAAACTTCTAAGTTCTAACCCGGTTTCTCTATTGGTTGGCATAATGTGTTTGCCAAGCTAAACCTAAGGTTAGTTATATAATTTTAATGAAATATGTATAAATTCTTCAACCCCTTCCATTTTCGACAATTTCCTTTTCTTTAATATGGGCCAAAATTTCTTATATGGTCAGATATAATGTTACCTTAGCAGAACTAATAAGTAGTAAGCACCTATTTAGTAGGCAAAGTTGGTTATGAACTTAAGCATTTCGGAGTTATACCAAATTCACAGTTTCAATCTGAGCAGATATTCTAGATTAACTGGTCATGGCTGTCGACTCAATCAGTAAGTTCTGTCTTAGTTGATTTTAAATGGCTTTTCTTATCTGTTGGTTCTAGCACTGACACAAACTGAATTGTTGGGAGGGAAGAAGTCATATCTTAGATATTCAGTTCATCACGCCATTATCTATCCTGTTGTATGAGTAGCGTTAGGGATAAGATCCTACCGAGTAAACCGCGCTCTGATACCAAGATGATACGGGGTCGCCAGATCTTCTCAACGAAGGATGGATACTCACGGGAGTCTTGATGAATCGTAATGATCCTCCAATGCCAATGCAAGGGACGAACACTCTTTAATCCGCCAAAACACACTCGTGTTGATTTCGCCGACCACCAAGCGAAGATCAATCGTGCACCCAATTCCCAACGGAAAGGCTGAACGATCTTGATTGAAGAGAACGCTCCTAAATCCCTATGGAACTTCGGCAGCAATGCTAAACTCGAACAAACTTTAGTAGATTGATTTTTCTCAAACGTGGTCTAAGCCCTAAAGGCTGCCATTACAAGGCTTATATAGCCCCTTGGGACGTCCATATGGTCCCCAAACTAATTACAACTCAACCCTATATGGTTTTAGATATGAACTCTCACAAAAAGGAAACTACAGTTTTCACCCGTCATATTGTTTCGGTCATAAATTTTTATCTGTGACGAATTTGAAGGTGGGACTAGATCCATTGCGTAGCCCTTGAAATTATCTTTCCAACAAGTACAAGAACACCTGAATCGGACTCCGTTTGTGAAAGTTATGGCCTTTTTAGTAACTGCCTGTCAGGCTGTCCCGAATCGAATCCGAGTTGAATCCTCAGTTGAATCCGAGTTTGAATTGGGTTGAGCACGTGGGAAGTCTGAATTTGGCTTGAAAATCTTATCCAAAACTTGTGGTTTAAGTCCTTGGGCTCCTCCCTTTTGCTCTCCCACTGCATGGGCTTGTTTCCTCTCATGACTCGTGGCCAATTGGTCCTTCTCCACTTGATCTTCTGTTGTTTCAAACCTGAGAACACATAACATATTTGCATTAGGTAGTACGCTATTCTCATCTAATGTAATATAAGTCTCTCTAAGAAACAAAAGCACCTGTTGTTGAAGTAGCTTAGCTCTTGCTCTTGTCATAGGACCTTTTGGAGCCTCATCACTAGCTTTGTCATGCACACTTGGAGTGGATGAAGAATGTGTAATAGAGACGTCGTCATCAAGAATGTCCTGAATTTCACGATTCAACCCACCCAAAAACCTAGCCATTGATGCCTCCTTATTCCCAACTAACCCACAGCGCAACATACCAATTTGTAATTCCTGATAGTATTCTTCCACAGACTTTGCACCTTGTTGTAAACGTTGCAGTTTATTTAACAAATCACGAGCATAATATGAGGGAACAAATCGATGGCGCATAAGCAATTTTAAAGCCTCCCAAGTGTTTGGTATGTTATTGGGATGTTGTCGGCAATGTTCTTTCCACCAAATAGAAGCAAAATCGGTAAATTCACTAGTAGCAGCCCTAACTCGTCTATTTTCAGGAAAATCATGGCAAGTAAATTTTTGATCAACAGCTAGTTCCCAATCAAGATAACCATCAGGATCATATTTACCATTAAAAGAGGGCATAGTGAATTTAACCTTAGCAAAAGCATCATCATGGTCACGTACCTCACGTCGTGGGGGATCTCTTCGCATACCTTGTCGGTTAAAACGCACATTGTCAACTTCATCTTGTCCCTCTACCGTCACAGCAGGGGGAACAATAGCCGAAGCTTGGGCAATCTCCTCAAGGCGCGCCATAATATCTGCCAAAGAATTGTTAGTGGTACCTTGTGCTTTCTCCATCGCAGCAAGCGTTGCGTTTGTCTCAATCTAGGCGCCCTCGAGTTGAGCAAGTCGCTCATTTGTGACTCTGACATCCTCCTCGAGACCCTCCGCACAACGATTCATTTCGCGTGTGAAATGTTGTATGATTCCCTTCGTACGAGGACTATGAGATGAGTTCTGATCTGAAAACTCTCCAGAACCTGCCATTGTTAGCAAAAACACAAGAATATGTACTAGGGTATGGTGCTCGCACTCAAACCTTCTATCGAATTCTTACCAAGCACACAGGGCGATCGGCAACCAGCGATGACAATATATCTGCGAAGATTGGATGGAGCGATTGCCAAGTGAAGCTCAGCCTGTACGGTGTAGAAAAGGTGTAGCTGGGAAGGCTCAAGTTTGGTAGCAAGGAGTAGCAATAATCAATTCAGAAATGCAAGCTGAAAAATCGTTCAACGCCGGTTGGTGCTGGCCCTAGGTTAGTGCTTGCAGTTCCGTGCATAATGTTCAAGAAGCTTTGAATACCAATTCTGAGATTTCTAATGTGCACAAGAGACATATTTGGAAAGCTAATGAAGTCTATTTTCCAACGAATCAAACGGCACTTGATTTGGAGCTTTCTACACAAAGTTATGGCAATTTCATTGGATGCTGCACGAACTGTCCGGAGAGACGCGCGAGACTTGCCAAATATAAAGAGTTCGAGTATTGCAATGCAAGTAAGAATAAAATCCGACCACACCATGGCTTTATAAAGGTTGAGAAGGACTCCTTTTCAGGTTCCAAACGGATTTGGAAGCCCCTTGAACAAGAAAACAAAACATATAAAGATTTGAAACCGATTCGGACTCGGATTGGGACAGCTGGCAAGACCGATACTAAAACGTCCATAACTTTCACAAACGGAGTCCGATTTGGGCGTTCTTGGACTCGTTGGAAAGCTATTTTGAAGCCCCACATAATAGATGAGGTGCCAGCCAAGGAATCCTCACGGTCAAGTCGCAAATTGAGAGAGAAACCGGAGGTAGCAGTTTAGGTATTTCCTTTTTAGTTCGTATTGAAGTTTGTTTCGGCCTTAGGCCAAGTAGTGCATGAGTTGTAATCAAGTCTATGCATTGTGCACCAATATAAGGCCAGGGCCTTAGCCCCATTGTTGGCGTGTTCTTGAGATTTCCATCGAGGAATTGCTCTTGGTGTGTTGAATCCAATTATGGTGTTGGATTCTACTCGCTGAAACTTCGGTTTCTCTACCCTTCGTTCACGTGCTGCGGTGTGCGTGGGAGAAGGCTCATCTTGGAGAGGGCATCCAACAAGGCGTATCGTGAAAGATCAGGGCCAAAGCAACGGGGTTCAGCTAGCTTGCTTGGTGGATCCGCATCACTAACATTCACAGGAGTAGGCCAATTGCGAATAGCTTCAATTATAGATTCATCAACTTCAATTCCATTAGCTGAAATAACATAGCCTAAGAACACCACTTTGTTTGTGCAAAAGGTACACTTCTCAAGGTTAGCATACAATTGTTCAGATCTTAGCACTTCTAGCACTTGCCTAACGTGTTCAACATGTTCTTCCAATGATCGGCTATATATCAAGATGTCATCAAAATATACTACCACGAATTTTCCAATGAAATGTCTTAAAACATGGTTCATTAATCGCATGAATGTACTAGGAGCATTAGATAATCCAAAAGGCATCACTAACCATTCATACAATCCAAATTTGGTTTTAAAAGCTGTCTTCCACTCATCACCATGTTTCATTCTAATCTGATGATATCCGCTACGCAAATCAATCTTAGAAAAGATAGTAGAACCACTCAATTCGTCAAGCATATCATCTAACCTAGGAATAGGATGACGATAACGAATGGTGATATTGTTGATAGCCCTACAGTCTATGCACATTCTCCATGTACCATCTTTCTTAGGAACAAGAATGACAGGAACGGCACAAGGACTAAGACTTTCACGTACGTACCCTTTTTCCATGAACGCTTGCACTTGCCGCTGAATTTCTTTTGTTTCCTCCGGATTTGTGCGATATGGCGGCCGGTTGGGAAGTGGAGCTCCTGGTACCAAGTCAATTTGATGTTCGATGCCTCGAATGGGTGGTAGACCAGCGGGTACCTCCTCCGGAAAAACATCCTCATAATCCTGTAACACTTGAGAAACCACGCTAGGAAGAGAGGTTAAGTCATTAGTAGAAAGCAAGACATCTTTATACAGCAATACCAATGCTCCAAAGTGGAATCATCTCTCATCGCTCTCAAATCAGATTTGGTGGCTATCATGACTAGCTTTGTCTCTCCCTCATCCTTTCTTTTTCCAATCAATTTTAGCTTGTGGCTCTCTCTCACCTTTTGTGGAATTGCATTCTTTTGCTCCTTCCCTTTCTCACTCTCTACTTTCACCTCAACTTTTTGCATGTTATCATGTATGATTTGAGAAGGAGTTAATGGCAGTAGCGTTATTTCCTTATTATTCCACATGAATTTGTACTGGTTAGTTCTACCATCATGAATAACAGAATAACAGAACGATCATATTGCCAAGGCCTACCTAATAACAAGTGACATACTTCCATAGACACAACATCACATTCTACAGTATCACAATAAGAACCAATCTGAAAGCTAACATCAACAGTGTACCCAACATTCATGAAACCATCATTATTCAACCACTGAATTTGATATGGATGTGGGTGTTTCTTGTATTTCAATCCAAGTTTAGTGCAAAGTTCTTTGCTAGCTAGGTTGTGACAACTACCTCCATCAATAATAACTTTGCAACACTTACCATCTTTACTTACCTGAGCTTTTGTTTGGAAAAGGTTGCAGCGCTGTTCATGGTTGGATTTTGTTTGAACGCTCAACACCGAAGGGGTGCACACAAGGATAGGACCGGACTCAGGGTCACAATACCCATCCCTATGTGTTTCTTCTTCTCTTTCTTCCTCATGGCCATCCTCAAACGCCTGAAAATCAGCAAGGTGCTCTCCATCTTCTTCTGCAGAATCATATTCTCTATTCTCAGTTACCGACATTACCTTGCTATTTGGGCAATCTTTTTGCATATGTCCGCGACCAAGACACTTGAAGCATTGGATGGAGCAACTCGTGGCCATAGAACCAACAGAAGATGTTGAAGATGGGGCAGGTCCTCTCTTTGGAAAGGAAGGAGTGGTATTCTTGACACTCGGGGCAGCACGTGCACTAGGAGTAAAACTTCCACTAGATGGGTTAGTTTTAAACGAATTGAAACGAGATGTGGTTTTACCTCCTGTAGGTGCTGTACGGGGAGTGTAGGAAGATGATTTTGACACACTTATGTCCTGTTGTACTTGCCTCTCAGCCTTAGTGGCTAGATGTACCAACTCCACCATGTTGTTGTAGGGTTGAAATTCGACAATTCGCTTGATGGAAGGTTGCAAACCAGCAAGGAAACGTGATGCGGGGGGAAATGCCCGATCTTCACGGAGGGGAAATATGCTAGGTGAAGATGACTAGCTGCGAGCAGCCAAGATAGTAGTGTAACATGACAATTCTTGAGGCCAACCACTGCCTATGCAATGACCTGCAACAATTATTCGCCCAACCACACTCTAAGTTACCAATCCACACAACCACGCACGAAGTTGGAAGCACAGAAAGGTTGCCGTCGAACGACCGCTTTTGCAATCTCACTAGGAAAATTACAAGAGCAAAGGAAGAGAGAATTCTGAAGTTTCTTTGGTAGCACTTGGCTAAGCTATTCTAAAATCATATGGCTGAAAGTTGTCCCCTTAGAAGAAAGGAGTGTTTATACTAGGAACAACCCTCCTAGCTAAGTGTGAACATACTCCAAAATGGAATCCATTTTCGTGTGCCTTTGAGTACCCTTAGGCTTAGGGAGGCAGTAATTTCATGTGGCCTCGCGCTATAGTTATTGTCCAGGACAGCTAGTCTTGAAACTTGCATATCTTTTGACTCAAGCCTCCAATGATGCACCGTTTGTTGTGCTGGAAAGAGGACTTAATTTCCTATCCATTCCTGCTCCCCATGCATGCTGGACACGCCCATATTTATGTGGGATTAGGTAGAAAGTTGGCAGTCAAATTCTGAGGCTGCCCATGCAACGCTTGATGGCCTGAACAGCTTGCTAGTATTCTTGATGTCCAGCTCAGCCTTCTTCACGTCCAACTGGTTATAGGTGGATGTTGTTAAACAATGTACTCCAGTAGCTAAGTCTTGATCCTTGCAATGTGCTCCTTCTGCTTGAATTATCTCCGTAGGTGCAAACCTAAGTAAAATAAGCATACGAGACTTAGGTAGTATATAATTCTTATCTTCAACAATATTAGATTCAGCTAGGCACGCATTCACCTCTTGTTGTATTTGCTTAGTACGGTTCCTAGTCATGGGACCCAAATAAGCCTCTTTTGTAGAAGCTTCAACTTGCAGTTGTGTAGAATCTTGTGGTGTAGATGATGAATGAGGTGAGCCAGGGATGTCCTCATCAACCTTCCCCTCTTCAAAAGGAGTCGTCCACGACTCTAACTCTTCTTTGACCAAAACATGGTGAAAGATCAGCTACATTGAATGTTGAACTCACAGCATAATTGATACGGGAAGGGGTCCCGATCTTCTCGGTGAGGAAACATGGATAGTTGATGCGAAGTAGACGATGTCGCTAGTTGAACACTCGCGCCAATGCACGAACCCTCAACTCTTCGGAATACGCCCAAAACACACCGGATAATTGTTCGTCGCGAGACCACAAACGACGAACACCAAGTCCCCAATTCCCAATGGAACGACGGCTTGACCTTGAATTGCAGAACAAACAATGGATCGCCTAATTCTCTCTCAAAGTCCTCGCATGAACTCTGGTGTTGAAAGAACAAGCAATAGCTATGTTTCAATCTTATGCATAAAGTTGGTCTCCCTCTAAAGGCTGCCAATACAAGGCATATATAGCCCATTGGGACGTCCATATGGTCCCCAAACCAATTACAACTCAACCCTATATGGTTTTGGATGCGAACTCTCACAAAAAGGAAACTATATTTTTCACCCGTCATCTTGTTTTGGTAATAACTTTTTATCCGTGACAAATTTGAAGGTGGGATTAGATCCATTGCGTAGCCATGGGGCAGCACGTGCACTATGCATGGTATATATATAACCATAAGATATATACATTGCAATATTGTCTTTCATATCATTCTCCCTCCCATGAGAAAAAGTCGTCCTCGACTTTGCTAAGCACATGTACAAGTCATTAATGGGCCAAACCAAATTAAGTTGTTCAAATATGGGGGAGAAAATTTTTAGTTCCTTCCATGCTTCAACTGCGCTACTCTGATTATTTGTACATGATTGTACATTAAAGGATGAATAAGTAGCCTTGAGAAATCTTTTAAAACATGAAGCACTATTGTTGAAACTCATCTCATTGTGATCATGATATGGCACAAAAGTTTGTTTATCCAAAATATGCAATTTCAATTCAGCAAGCTTATCACATGTAATGCATATTCGGTAAACATAAAACTTATCATTTATACCATAATTTCCAATGAAATTGAACTTTTATGTATATGCATTGGTACTAACTAGTGATTTTAAACACGAAATTTCAGCAACATTCTCAATCACACTAAATAGCTCTCTAGGATCATCAAACATTATATAGCACAAAGAATCACTAGGAGATATTCGAGTAAGAACTTCTTTATGAGTAATCAATTCCACATTATGTAAATTGAGCAAAGAAATTTCAGAACATGGAATTTTTATTCGCACATATGAGTTCTCACAAGTACTCACCGTTCCACAATTAATTCCAGCGCCAATATTGTTACCTTTATTGTTCTCCTCAGTTGATATAGGTGTTGTAGGTATTAAATCATCATGATATAACAACGGGACAGCAAGTACTTCTTCTTCAACCGTGGTTATCTCCTCATCTTTGACTTCCAACGATGCCGGTTGTTGAATGTTTAATTCCTCATCTTCAATTTCAACCTCCTGTAGGTGCTGTACGGGGAGTGTAGGAAAATGATTTCGAAACCCTCATGTCCTCCTCGGTCTCATTGTGCATAACGACCGGAGGGCCGTGCACACTTATGTCATCAGCTGGTGCACCCCCACGTAGATTGTGGTGTGCGAACATGGCACGCAGCTCCCGAAAGTTATTATTGATGGTCGTACGCAATTGTGTGACCTCCACCCCGAGGGTGTTCAGTCCAGTCTGAACTTCCCTGAGCTCATCGCGCACGCCATTGTCACCATCATGACGTTGTTGTTGTCGCATCGCGCGCAACCGAGTGTACTCGGTCCACGTAACCGGCGCCTCCGGATTAGGTGGATCCTCCTCGTGACGTGACATGGGAACGACTCACAAACAAGAAACGAGGTTATATCCGGGTTAGTAAAACAAAAGCTCTCTCTATGCTTGCAACTCACTGTCCTGAAAACAAGACAAGCTTACCGTTCCAAAGTGAATAAAGGACGGCAAATCGACAATTGTGATAGTGAACGATATCAACCCAGTAATGTATGAGCGTAACCAAGAGCAAGGGAGTACACAAACGGGTGTCGGTGGAACTTGGACAGTTATGTATTTTGTAGCAAGGGAGAACAATTAATTAATTTCAGAAATTGCACATAATTGAATTATAGTTCGTATCTAGCACTTAGCCTACGTTGCAGATCAACCAAGGATGGAAGAAGGCTAAAATAAGTGTATGGCAATGTATGGGAGTGGTAAATACAAGAAAATTCAATCGAATGCAATCTGGAATTGAAGAACACAAGGGTTGACCCAAAACTTGAAAACTGAGGATTTCTGTCTACTGGACAGCACGTCGGTATTTTGGCTGTAACTTTTTTTCAGTTGCCTTTTTTCAATGATTCTTGTTTTCACAGTTTCCTGACGGCTGTTTCTACAACTTTTGTTTTTGGGCAAAGTTCTGAAAAACGACAGAAAAATTCGCACAAAATTCACAAATGCCGACTATTGCGGATTCAATTCAGAAATTTGGGTCAACGTTCACCATATATATCCCTTAACTGCCATGCTGGAATGACGTGAAATTTTGCAGATAGATGGACAATGAAGTTTTGAATCTAATGGTGGTGGTCTCACTCAAAAATAATCTCGGAATCAAAAGTTATGGCATTTTTGGTGGCGGCTGCAGAAGAAAGGACAAATCAGCCGATTTGGAATTAGGGTTTGGGGTGGGGAATTTTTTTTTTGGATTTTTAATGGAACAAAGATATGACCAGCAACTAGACAATGCTAAGACGGACACAAATTCAATTTAGCAAACCAAAACTAACAGATTGAAAGGCACAACGGGGTTTGGACAGCGGAAATTAACTCTTGTTACGGGACAACTTTTTTTTCTGGACTATAGGAAATAAAAACCAATCTACTAACTACGGGTAAAGAAATTCTCACCGAGTAAACCTAGAATCTGATACCACATGATACAGGGAGGGGTCCCGATCTTCTCAGTGAGTAACCATGGATAGTTGATGTGAAGTAGACGATGTCGCTAGTTGAACACTCGCGCCAATGCACGAACCCTCAACTCTTCGGAATACGCCCAAAACACATTGTATAGTTCTTCGTCGCGAGACCACAAACGACGAACGCCAAGTCCCCCATTCCCAATGGAACGACGGGTTGACCTTGAATTGCAGAACGAACAATGGATCGCCTAGTTCTCTCTCAAAGTCCTCGCATGAACTCTGGTGTTGAAAGAACAAGCAATAGCTATGTTTCAATCTTATGCATAAAGTTGGTCTCCCTCTAAAGGCTGCCAATACAAGGCATATATAGCCCCTTGGGACGTCCATATGGTCCCCAAACTAATTACAACTCAACCCTCTATGGTTTTGGATACGTACTCTCACAAAAAGTAAACTATATTTTTCACCTGTCATTTTGTTTAGGTCATAACTTTTTATCCGTGATTAATTTGAAGGTGGGACCAGATCCATTACGTAACCCTTGAAATTATCTTTCCAACGAGTACAAGAACACCTGAATCTGACTCCGTTTGTGAAAGTTATGCCTTTTTAGTAACTGCCTGTCAAGCTGTCCCGAACCGAATCCGAATTGAATCCTGAGTTGAATCCAAGTTTGAATTGGGTTGAGCACGTGGGAAGTCCAAATTTGGCTTGAAAATCTTATCCAAAACTTTTAGTTTAAGTCCTTGGTCTTCTCCCCTTTTGCTCTCCCGCTGCATGGGCTTCTTTCCTCCTTGATCAGCTGCATGGGTTGCTTGGCTTTCTCCTTTCCATTCCCATGGGCTTTGAGCTTTTTGTTCTTGGTAGCAAATATGATTAACCCCCTTATGCTTCTCCATTGCTTTGGCCCCGGGCTCATCATAATATTCAAATTAATCATGTGCGTATCCGCATCACTTCCTCATCTGTTTCATCAAGCTCTTTGTCTTGTACACTTGCATCTCCGGGGGCTTGACGTAGCTCTTGGACAATTTCAGCAACAAGATTAGTTCGCATTACAGTGAGGTTTTGGATCAGTTGCTGATTGACATTGTCCATAAGTTGCTGGAGGTCTTTGGACAGTTTGTCTTGCTTTTCTTCAGCTGGTTCAAGCTTTCTCTGAATTCTCGGCGAAGATGATCACGCCAGGTGATGTGACCACGCCACAAACACACACGACAATAGCGCCCAATATCAAGATTGAACTAAAGGTGAATTCGTTTCTTCAGCTTAAACTGTTTTAAATGAGAATATGATGCTACCTAATGATGAAAATATATATTTTGACAGCACCACGTTATTTTTACATCAATTCAAGCAAGAGTTCAAGTTGGACACGTTTTGGAATCCAATTCGGCCTCCAGATCAATTCGGATTCAGCCTGACAGGCCCAACTTCAAATGTGCATAACTTTCACATACGAAGTCCGTTTGAGGTCCATAAGTACTCGTTGGAAAGCTTTGCTTGTCCTTTTTCCAATGGATCTGGTATTACCTCTAAATTCCTTCTGTGCGCACCGCAAGCATCAAAAGAGTCCGTGTTGGGCACGTACTGGAATCGGATTCGGACTGCTGCAATGGTGCAAGTTTAAACGGCATAACTTATTCATATGGACTCCGTTTGGGACGTTCTTGTACTTCATGGATAGCTTATCAAGTCGACTTTCCAATGGATCCAACCTCATCTTCAAATTCCATCCGAGCCGGCCGGACTCATCAAAACAATCCACGTAGGTTTCTGAATCCGAGACAAAAGGGTGCTGCACCACCACCACTTGGGCCCATGGGCCCTGTAACCCTAGGGGCATACTCCTTGGACGCCCCCCCTGGTTGTTCTCCCTATATAGGAGCCACCGCCTCCTTTGTTAGGACTTAGGTTTTGTTTAGATCAGTTTAGCCCCATGTGCAAACTCCACGTTGTCTCTTGTGTCGGCTAGACCAACAGATTCGTGTTACAGAACCTCAACTATCCTTGTGCAACTTTTATATCTAGCAAATTTCAGGTTGCTCACTATCCTTGTTCTTGCGTGTTCTTCGGTTGCATGTAGGAATAGACCTTCGTGGTCAGGTCAACCGCGTTCTTGGCACGGTTGATAACATCTTGGGGTTGGTTCCGCGATTGCTAAGGCGCAAGCGACGTCGTACGGTTGTAGTCGGGTCGCAAGAGTCACCTCCGCCAAAATCGAAGTTATCATCCTATCGGAAGATCGGGACCCCATCGCCTCATCACCAGGCGTTGAGGTGGAACCTTGTGATGGGTTGATTGGGTTGCCCAACACCCTCAACATCACAGTCTTCTCCGTTTCCTGCCATGATTAGTTGTACAAATCCCTATATTATAGATATATGTGTGTGGATGACTCGATTTTCACCTTCTCTTACCAACCGAAGCTCATGTAATTTCCATGTGAGTGCAGAGTTGTGTCTACTGTGGTGTCGGTGGTTGGTTTACAATAGGGTGATAATCAGGCGAATACAAGTTGAGAATTGCACAACTAGTGGCTATTTGTGGAGCTTGGTCAGAATATATTTCTAGCCAGGGAATAACTAAGCTGCAATTCAATTATTGTTAAACCAAGTAATCATCCGCACAAGATTTAAATGCCTTAGTTACTGAATTGGATATAAGTGAGGAACAAGCAAAAACTCACATGAAGGGATCAGATTTGCTGCAAGCAAAGATTTTGGAAATGGCACAACTTTGAGGAATGTTTCAGCTTAGAACATACCAAATGAGGATTTCTTAAAATGTAAGTGAAGAACAGTCCGAATATTTTTTTTGTTCAGCTTCTTCTTTCTTCTTCTTCCATTTTTTCTTTCTTTTTTTTAAACTGAACAAGGGACCAAGATTTGGAAATCACACATTGTTCTAGTAAAGATATGTGGATAGTCCTCAATAGATTTTTCCAACAAGCATAAGAACATCAAAGACGAACTCCAGATGTGAAAGATATGCATGATTTTGTAGATGGTGTGCAATCTAAATTATGTGTACGAAAATGGAAAGAAATGAAGCACAAAGGTCAGGGAACATTCAGCAACCTAAGACAATCGATCTTAGGGATTAAAACTTGATAAAACTCACCAAATGACAGATTAGAAACTGCAAATGGCTAGGTAAATGTCAATATTTTTGTGGGGAATTTTTTTAGGCTATAGGAATAAAAACAAGAACTATTCTAGGGGTAAAAAAAACTCCTACCGTGTCAACCATTGCTCTGATACCAAGATGATGCGGGGGGAAATGCCCGATCTTCACGGAGGAGAAATATGCTAGGTGAAGATAACTAGCAGCGAGCAGCCAAGATAGTAGTGTAACCTAACAATTCTTGAGGCCAACCACTGCCTATGCAATGACCTGCAACAAATATTCGCCCATCCACACTCTAAGTTCCCAATCCACACAACCACGCACGAAGTTGGAAGCACAGAAACGTTGCCGTCGAACGACCGCTTTTGCAATCTCACTAGGAAAATTACAAGAGCAAAGGAAGAGAGAATTCTGAAGTTTCTTTGCTAGCACTTGGCTAAGCTATTCTGAAATCATATGGCTGAAAGTTGTCCCCTTAGAAGAAAGGAGTAGGAACAACCCTCGTAGCTAGGTGTGAACATACTCCAAAATGGAATCCATTTTCGTGTGCCCTTTGAGTTCCCTTAGGCTTAGGGAGGCAGTAATTTCATGTGGCCTCGTGCTATAGTTATTGTTCAGGACTGCTAGTCTTGAAACTTGCATATCTTTTGACTCAAGCCTCCAAATGATGCACCGTTTGTTGTGCTGGAAAGAGGAATTAATTTCCTAGCCATTCCTGTTCCCCATGCATGCTGGACATGCCCATATTTATGTGGGATTAGGTAGAAAGTTGGCAGTCAAATTCTGAGGCTGCGCATGCAACGCTTGATGGCCTGAACAGCTTGATGTCCAGCTCAGCCTTCTTCACGTCCAACTTTAAACAATGTACTCCAGTAGCTAAGTCTTGATCCTTGCAATGTGCTTCTTCTGCTTGAATTATCTCCGTAGGTGCAAACCTAAGTAAAATAAGCATACGAGACTTAGGCAGTATATAATTCTTATCTTCAACAATATTAGATTCAGCTAGGCACGCATTCACCTCTTGTTGTATTTGCTTAGTACGGTTCCTAGTCATGGGACCCAAATAAGCCTCTTTTGTAGAAGCTTCAACTTGCAGTTGTGTAGAATCTTGTGGAGTAGATGACGAATGAGGTGAGCCAGGGATGTCCTCATCAAAACGGGCCATAGTTTGCTCTTCTTGTTGATAAACATTAGCCCTTATCATAGCCATTTCCATCTCTTTGTAGTACTCCTCAATCTTGAAACTCCCTTGCTTCAAATTCTGCAATTTATCAAAAAGATCACGTTTGTAATGTTTAGGAACAAACCTTGCCCTCATATGGTACTTCATCTCTTCCCATGTAGTGATGGGTGGCTCATTGTTCTCCATCCTTTGGTTTTGCACTTGTTCCCACCAAACCAAGGCATAATCATTGAATTCTAGTCCCGCCATATGGATTTTCTTTTCTTCAAAATAGTTCGTGACCTTGTCGGCGCACGATCAACCTAACCACGAGGGTTCTTGTTCCTGCAAGCAATCGAAGAACAAGCAAGAACAAGATGAACAACAACTCAATTGCAAATAACGATGTAAGATTCAATCGAAAAATAGAAAACAGTGGGGTTCCGAAGACAAGTATTCGGGCGGTCTAGCCGACACACGCGAGTACAAGGCAAAGCAGCAAAAGCTAACTTAGTCTAAACAAAACCCAAACCCTAGAAGAGGGTGTGGCTGCCTATTTAAGGGTCACGGAAGGTGGAGGGTCGGCCAAAACACAAGGAAGCCGAATAGGACTCGAATTACAAGGTCCAAGGCCCACTTTGACTCGGACTGGAAAAGCGTTGTGAATTGTTTTGCAGTTTATGGTCGACTCGGATGGAATTTGGAGGTCAGGCCGGATCCATCTGAAAGTAGACTTCAAGACCTTTCCAACGAGTACTCACGGGCCCCGATAAACCTTCTGGATCAAAAGTTACGGCCGTTTGAAGTAGGCGCTGTCAACAAGGCCGAATCCGAGTCAAACTCGTGAACAGGACTTGGTTTGCGCTTGACGGTTCCACTTCTATACTTGAGCTCATGTGGTTCTTCCCCATGGTTCCTAAGGACAATTAAATCATCACAAGAATTAAGTAGTATTCCATTCTTTGAAACATTTGTATGTAAACTTAGGAACGCATTCACTTGATGGTTAAGTTGACGTGCTCGCGCTCTAGTAATTGGTCCTTGTATCATAGTTTCAGTTTGATATGTAGTCGGCATGGTTGTATGCATGGAAAGGATGTCCTCATCATCCTCCCCTTCTTGCATTTGAGTCGTCCGCGACTCAAGCTCATCTTCTTCTCCCAAGTATGGCTTCAAATCTGCAATGTTAAAGGTGGGACTAACCCCAAAATCTGCAGGCAACTCAAGTTTATATGCATTGTCATTAATCTTTTCCAACACTTTGAAAGGACCATCAGCTCTAGGCATCAACTTAGACCTCCTCAATTCAGGAAATCTTTCTTTTCTCAAATGCAACCAAACTAAATCACCCGGTTGAAAAGTTAAATGCCTCCTTCCTTTACTACCAGCAAGTTTATATTTAGCATTCATGCGTTCAATATTTTCTTTGGTTGTCTCATGCAATTTCAACATCAAGTCAGCACGCTGTTTAGCATCAAAATTTAACTTCTCCGAAGATGGAAGTGGTAGCAAATCAATAGGAGCACGAGGCACAAAGCCATAGACAATCTCAAAAGGGCACAACTTTGTAGTAGAATGCAGCGAACGATTATAAGCAAATTCAATATGAGGCAAGCATTCTTCCCACATTTTAATGTTTTTTTTTCAAAACAGCCCTAAGCATGGTAGATAAAGTTCTATTCACAACTTCAGTTTGCCCATCAGTTTGGGGATGACACGTAGTCGAAAATAACAGCTTAGTCCCCAATTTAGCCCATAAAGTTCTCCAAAAATGGCTAAGGAATTTAGTGTCACGATCGGAAACTATTGTATTTGGCACACCATGCAAACGAACAACTTCACGAAAGAACAAATCAGCAATATTGGTAGCATCATCACTTTTATGACATGGTATGAAGTGTGCCATCTTAGAAAATCTATCCACAACAACAAATATGCTATCCCTCCCCTTCTTTGTCCTAGGCAGTCCTAAAACAAAGTCCATAGAAATATCTTCCCAAGGCACACTAGGAACAGGTAGAGGCATATACAAACCGTGAGGATTAAGTCGTGACTTAGCCTTTTGACACGTAGTGCAGCGAGCAACAAAACGTTCCACATCACGTCTCATCTTTGGCCAAAAGAAATGACTAGCAAGTATGTCTTCCGTCTTCTTCGCTCCAAAATGCCCCATCAGCCCACCTCCATGCGCTTCCTGTAACAACAACAAATGAACGGAGCTAGCTGGAATGCATAGTTTGTTAGCTCTAAACACAAATCCATCATTTAGAACAAATTTATTCCACGTTTTTCCCTCTTGGCAATTCAGCAACACGTCTTTAAAATCATCATCATGAACATAATGCTCCTTAATTGTTTTCAATCCAAATATTTTGAAGTCAAGTTGTGAGAGCATGGTATATCTCCTAGACAATGCATCAGCAATAACATTCTCCTTTCCCTTTTTGTGTTTTATGACATAAGGAAAAGACTCTATGAATTCAACCCACTTTGCATGCCTACGGTTCAATTTTGCTTGACTTCTAATATGCTTTAATGACTCATGATCAGAATGAATGACAAATTCTTTGGGCCATAAATAATGTTGCCATGTCTCTAAAGTTCGAACTAGAGCATATAATTCCTTATCATAAGTAGAATAGTTCAAAATAGGCCCACTCAATTTTTCACTAAAGTATGCCACAGGTTTACCTTCTTGCAACAGCACACCACCCAATCCAATTCCACTAGCATCACATTCTAGCTCAAAAGTCTTACTAAAATCTGGAAGTTGTAGTAATGGTGCATGTGTTAACTTATCTTTCAATGTGGTGAAGGCGTCTTCCTGTGCATTCCCCCAAGTAAACGGCACCCCCTTTTTAGTGAGCTCATTCAATGGTGCAGCGATGGTGCTGAAATCCTTCACAAAACGACGATAGAATACAGCAAGTCCTAGAAAACTTCGCACCTGCGTGACCGTTTTAGGAGTCGGCCAGCTCTGTATTGCCTCAACCTTGGCTTGATCAACTTCTATGCCCTGTGGAGTAACAACATAGCCAAGAAAAGAGACTCGATCCGTGCAAAATGTGCACTTCTCAACGTTACCAAATAAACGTGCATTACGTAAAGCATCAAAAACAGCACGTAAATGGCAAAGGTGTTCCTCTAGTGATCTACTATATATCAATATATCATCAAAATAGACCACTACTGATGTGACCACGCCACAAACACATACGACAATCGCGCCCAATATCAAGATTGAACTAAAGGTGAATTCGTTTCTTCAGCCTTCATATGTTACTGAGAATAGACCGCTACCTAATGCAAGTGATTTAATTGTGCTTAGGAATTTGGGAAAGGATGAAGGAAAGGGACATGGAGTCCTGGACATGCATGGAAGGAATAATGGAGGTCACCACGTCACTTTGGGACCAAGTCAAGCACGAATTCGAGTTGGACACGTTTTGGAATCAGACTCGGACTGCTGCAATGGTGCAAGTTTAAACAGGCGTAACTTTCTCATACGGACTTCGTTTGGGTCGTTCTTGGACTGGATGGAAAGCTTATCAAGTCTACTTTCTAAAGGATTCAACCCCATCTTCAAATTCTATCCGAGACAGCCGCAATCATCAAAAGAGTCCGTGTTGGTCACGTACTGGAATCAGATTCGGACTGCTGGAATGGTGCAAGTTGAAACGAACGTAACTTTCTCATACGGACTCCGTTTGGGACGTTCTTGTACTTCATGGCAAGATTATGAAGTCTACTTTCGAACGGATCCAACCTCATCTTCAAATTCCATCCGAGCTAGCTGCAATCATCAAAACAATTCACATTGGTTTTTGAGTCCGAGTCAAAAGGGTGCTGCGCCACCACCAATTGGGCCCATGGGCCTTGTAACCCTAGAGCATGCACTTTGGACGCCCCTCCTGGTTGTTCTCCCTATAAAGGAGCCGCCGCCTCCCTTGTTAGGACTTGGATTTCGTTGAGTTTAGGTTTAGCCCTTGTGCAAACTTCTGTTCTTCAGTTGTGTCGGACGACCACCTGTTAAGACAGCCTTCGGAATCCCACCTTTTGATCTCAATTTATATATTTGCAATTTCAGATTGCTTGTTATCTTGTTCTTGCGTGTTCTTCGGTTGCATGCAGGAATAGACCTTCGTGGTCAGGTCAACCGCGTTCTTGGCACGGTTGATAACACTTTGGGGTTGGTTCAGCGATTGCTAAGGCGCAAGCGTCGTCGTACGGTTGTAGTCGGATCGTGAGAGTCACCTCCGCCAAAATCGATAGTTATCATCCTATCGGAAGATCGGGACCCATCGCCTCATCAACTACAAATTTACCAATGAAAGCACACAAAACCTCGTTCATTAATCTCATGAATGTGCTAGGTGCATTAGTTAAACCAAATGGCATCACTAACCACTCATACAAACCGAACTTAGTTTTAAATGCTGTTTTTCATTCATCTCCCAATTTCATGCGAATTTGGGGTACCCACTACGCAAATCAACTTTAAAGAAGACAATAGAGCCACTTAATTCATCAAGCATATCATCTAACCTAGGAATAGGGTGACGATATCTAATGGTAATGTTATTGATCGCTCTACAGTCCACACACATACGCCATGATCCATCTTTCTTAGGCACTAAAATTACCGGAACAGCACAAGGGCTAAGAGACGCACATAACCTTTATCAAGCAATTTTTGAACTTGACGCTGAATCTCCTTAGTTTCTTCCGGATTGGTCCTGTATGGCGCACGATTGGGCAAAGATGCCCCGGGAATCAAATCAATCTGGTGCTCAATCCCTCGCACTGGTGGTAGCCCTGGTGGCACGTCCTTTGGAAAGACATCCATGTACTCCTGCAAAAGATTAGTGACAGCAGGAGGCACAGAAGAAGGTACCTCCTCGAATGAAAATAAAGCTTGTTTGCAAAGTAAGGCATAGCAAATAGAAGTACTAGCATCCAGCTCATTCACATCAGACTTAGTAGCAAGAAAACATGCACCTTTCAATTTAATCTCATTTTTCATCTCATGAACAGATTTAGAGTTTTTCTTTTTATGTTGCTCAAGTTCACTTGCAACAATCTGATTTTCACTCCTATTATGCTCCTGATTTTTCTCTCTACTAGCTCTAGCAATCTCATCTTTGAAAATAGCTTCAGGAGACATAGGATGTAACACAATTTTCTTGTCATGATGCACAAAAGAATATTGGTTTGTCTTACCATGATGCAGTGAATCTTTATCATATTGCCACGGTCTACCTAACAGCATAGAGCATGCTTGCATAGGGACAACATCGCATTCTACAACATCGTGATAAGAACCAATAGCAAAATTTACTCTCACCATTCGTGTTACCTTCACCTTGCCGCTGTTATTGAACCATTGAATGTAGTAAGGGTGTGGGTGAGGTTTGGTGTTCAACGCAAGCTTCTCCACCATATCGGAGCTCACCAAGTTGTTGCAGCTCCCTCCATCAATTATCACTCGGCATGAACGTTCCTTCATGACGCACTTTGTTTGGAAAAGGATGTGCCGCTGATTTTGCTCCGCCCTCTCCATTTGTGCACTCAACACACGCTGCACAATGGGGCTCTCATAGCGCTCTGCATCTTCAGCACCAATGTGCTCTTCTTCTTGCTCCTTCCCACTACCTGCATGGTCAGCTGCAAGCATAGCATATGTATCCTCATCCAAATCACTAGCAGAAGAATACTCACCATCATCTCTCACAATCAGAACATGCTTGGTTGGGCACTCACTCCTCACATGGCCATACCCCTTGCATTGATGACATTAGATATCCCTCGTTCGTCCCGTAGATGCAACGGACGAAGAGCTCTTTGCATGTTCTTGGGCTGCCCCCTTTGTTGCTTCGGATGCCCGAGATGCCGAATTTGATGATGAAAACCGTGGCTTGCTGTTGGAGGAAGAAGGTGCAGGGGGTTGGCTTGATGGTGCGGCAGATGCACGTTGAGACCAAATGTTTCCACGACCTGCAGAAACGTTAGTCCTAGTGCTCGCGCGTCGTCCCTGTACTTCTCTTTCAGCTTTACAAGCAAGATGAAATAAACGAGTGATAGAATTATATTCCTTGTAAGCTAAGATATCCTGAATTTCCCGATTCAAACCACTCACAAACCTAGCCATAGCGGCGTCCTCAGTTTCCTCTAAGTCACAACGCAGCATGCCTGTTTGCAATTCTTGAAAATATTCCTCTACGCTTTTACTACCTTGCCTTAATTGTTGCAACTTATGTAACAAATCACGTGCATAATATGAGGGAACAAATCTAGCTCGCATGATTCTTTTTAATGCATCCCAGGTTTGTGGTATGGTGAAAGGATTTTCTTACAATATTCACTCCACCAAACAGACGCAAAATCAGTAAACTCACTAGTAGCAGCCCTAACCCTTTTGTTTTCAGGGAATGCATGACAAGCAAATTTCTGATCAACAGCCAATTCCCAAGTGATATAAGCATCAGGGTTATATTTTCCATCAAAAAGTGGCATAGTGAACTTAATCTTACCAAGCGATTCATCATTGTCACGTACCTCAGCCCAGCGTGGTTGACGTTGACGGTGAGCGTCCTCATCATCATCAATCTCAGTGTCAGCCGCATATTCGTCTCCACCATTTTCATCCACCTAGCTGCCCAAGACACCAATGTTGGCACAAGTACGCTGAGTCGGTGCAGCGGGAGATGCACGGCCCCTCTCATCAAGACGTCTCAAAATCTCAGCAAGTGAGGTGTTGACGGTGCCAACGGAAGCCTCCAATGTTGCACGCGTAGTGTTGGTGTCGATCTGCGCGGCCTCCAATTGGCCAAGGCGTTCGTTGGTGACCCGTACATCCTCATCAAGTCCTTCAGTGTGCAGCTTCATTTGGCGCTCAAAGTGTTGTATGATGCCCCTAGTCCGAGGGGAATGTGGCACTGCCCGCAGGTCCTCCGGTTCTCCTGACATTGTTAGAAGAACACAAGAAACAAACCAAGAAGATAAAAATAATAAAACTACAGGTTATGCCCTCACAACTACTGGGATGTGGTTAAATCAAGTCGCACACTCTCAACCTGTTCTGTCAAGCTCTTACAAGTTCTTACCACAGCGAGTAGGAGGTGATGGCAGCCGACAAGTCAAGACAATATCTTTGGAAATTGGGTGTATCGCTGCCTCGGTCGCTAGTCCCTGTGAGGTGGTAGCCAAAGCTGTGGAGCTATAGGTGGGCTGAGAGTGAACAAAGGATAACTAGAACCACATTAGTCAAAGCAAGTTGAATAATCGCTCAACGACGGCACCGTGCTGGTCCTAGGCTAGATCGTACTAGAGACGCGAGCCTAGAACACAAACGAAATCACACCGTGCAGAAATAAACTAGATGATGTTGCACACGGAGTTCGGGAGCTCGAAAAAGGATGTCGTCTTCGTAGGGAACCTTAGAAACACGTGCAGAAGGGCTCTGTCAATTTTGAGCGAATTCTGAGAAACTTGATTTTTCCTCGGTTTGCGGGCCCGTTTTGAGGCCCTAAACGATGTTTTTTGGGGTCGAAGCTGCCGCGTGTGTGCCTGATGGCTTACGCGGATCTGAAATCTCCAGTGCTCGTAGTGCAGAAAGTCATCGTCGTCAGTGTGAAGTGCTCCCCCACCACGACCTCCATGTCCATGGCCCCTCCCCGGACCATGGAAGCCGCCCCCTGTGCCTCTCCCAGGCGGGGGTGGACGGATGGCGTTTGCCACCACGTGGTCTCGCCGTTGTTGTGCATGTTGGCCAGCTCGAGCAACGCCTGCTTCCTCATCTCGCGGAGGTATGCCACCCCCACGATGAACACTGCCTTCCTCTTGTGGTGGTCGAAGGGCGCACCACGTGGTTCACAATATTGGTACGTAGTACATTCATTTGTTGGTTCATCTCAATGCGCATGTCTTGCGTGGAGTTGTTGATCTCTGCCTTGAGTTGCTCCTCCAAAGCAGAAGTAGTGGCGGCGAACTCATTGCGCAAAGTTCCCCTCAAAGCTTGGAATTGAAAACGAGTCACCGGGGAATTCACACCATGCTCCTCTCCCATGTTGTCGTCTCAAAGAAGACACAAAAACCACAAATATATGGGTAATATGTGAAGTCACTCAATCTCACTTTTCCTCAACCAAGTAAAGTTCTTACCTTTCCGAAGTGAATTGAGACCAAAAGAAACTTACACTTGGTGGTGGCTACAATCACAAGTGATGATCAAGCGGATTTAAAAGTGACTCACAATTGCACGGCAAAGGATATTTTGTGGAGCTTGGTTAGGAAGTATTTATCCTACACGATCTGAATTTCACGATGTTGTAAAATTAAGTAATAATCCAAGCTAGAAAATATTGCCTATGTGATAGGACTAAGGGTCCCGATCTTTCGATGAGAGTGGTAGATTCGATTGGGGAAGGAGATGACGTTGACGACCCGACTACAACCATCCAAGGACGTTGCGCCTTAGCGATCGATACACCAACTCCAGAGATTGTTCGTGACTTTGTCGGCGCACGATCAACCTAACCACGAGGGTTCTTGTTCCTCCAAGCAATCGAAGAACAAGCAAGAACAAGATGAACAGCAACTCCATTGCAAATAACGATGTAAGATTCAATCGAAAAACAGAAAACGCTGGGGTTCCGAAGACAAGTATTCGGGCGGTCTAGCCGACACGCGCGAGTACAAGGCAAAGCAGCAAAAGCTAACTTAGTCTAAACAAAACCCAAACCCTAGAAGAGGGTGCGGCTGCCTATTTAAGGGTCATGGAAGGTGGAGGGTCGGCCAAAACACAAGGAAGCCGAATAGGACTCGAATTACAAGGCCCAAGGCCCACTTTGACTCGGACTGGAAAAGCGTCGTGAATTGTTTTGCAGTTTATGGTCGACTCGGATGGAATTTGGAGGTCAGGCCGGATCCATATGAAAGTAGACTTCAAGAGCTTTCTAACGAGTACTCACGGGTCCCGAGAAACCTTCTGGATCAAAAGTTACGGCCGTTTGAAGTAGGCGCTGTCAACAAGGCCGAATCCGAGTCAAACTCGTGAACAGGACTTGGTTTGCGCTTGACGGTTCCACTTCTATACTTGAGCTCATGTGGTTCTTCCCCATGGTTCCTAAGGACAATTAAATCATCACAAGAATTAAGTAGTATTCCATTCTTTGAAACATTTGTATGCAAACTTAGGAACGCATTCACCTGATGGTTAAGTTGACGTGCTCGCGCTCTAGTCATTGGTCCTTGTATCATAGTTTCAGTTTGATATGGAGTCGGCATGGTTGTATGCATGGAAAGGATGTCCTCATCACTATGTGCCGATCCAATAGATATAAGTGAAGTGTATGAACGCTCACGCAAAAATCAATGTGACTCAATGCAACAAAGGAATGAGCTAGATGGAAACAAACAGGAAAATTAGCTCGTTTGCATCAAGTACTAGGAGAGACACTAGCCAATTGCAATAATATGGAAATAAGGGCACAAGATTGCTCAAGAATTTTAGTCACTCAAACTGAAATTATGAACTAGAACCACTCACCTAAATCAGCCTCCTCACCTTTTTTTTCGCTCTCTGTTTTTTTTTGCTACCGAGCCACTGACCCAAATATGTTCAACTCACTGTTCTGAATCTATTGAGGTATATGGGTCACAAACTTTTTGTGGAAGGTAGGGGTATATGGGTCACAAACTCTCTCTCTTTAAACTTTGAATTTTTTTTGATCGGTCGGGGTGAGTAATGCACAAGCCCAAAGTTCAGCTAGAAGTATTCAAGAGCAGCCCTCAATGCAATATCAATGACTAGTCTCAAGTATTCGAAGGATATAAGTGAAGCTCGTATGTATGGTGTTCGGCCGTATGGTGTCCAAGGAATCCAATGCGAACACTAACTCCTCCCTAGAATTGGTTTCGGATGGCAACTTCCACACGGATTAGGAAGTGGACAACTAGCCAAAACCAACTTGGATTCTAGGGTTGTACTCGGATTGATCTGGGAGGAGTTGTGGATACGGACTCAACTTCAAGAGTAAATTGAATCTACTTTTTTTTATGGGGACACAAGATCAAGTTACACGAAGGAACACAAAGATCAGCATGTAAACAAAATTTCTAATGGATCAAGACTTAATAAAACTCACGAAAATAACAGATGCGAAACTAGGGTTTGGATTTTTTTGTGTGTTTTCGGTTTATGGACTATAGGACAGAAAGTAATAAACTAAAATTTAAAGGGATAAGATCCTACCGAGTAAACCGCGCTCTGATACCAAGATGATACTGGGTCGCCCGATCTTCTCGACGTAGGATGGATACTCACGGGAGTCTTGATGAATCGTAATGATCCTCCAATGCCAATGCAAGGGATGAACACTCTTTAATCCGCCAAAACACACTCGTGTTGATTTCGCCGACCACCAAGCGAAGATCTATCGTGCACCCAATTCCCAGCGGATAGGCTGAACGATCTTGATTGAAGAAAACACTCCATCGGCAGATTCTCCAATGCCAATGCAAGGGATGCTAAACTCGAAAACTTTAGTAGATTGATTTTTCTCAAACGTGGTCTGAGCAAAAACAAAGGGGGTACAAAGGGGGTTTTATGCCTCCCCGAACTCACGCAAGGAAAGTCTTGGCCGAATCAATCCCTTATTCGGTCAAGGTGTCCTATTCCAATTCCTAAAACTTAGCAATCTGTTTCCTTTATTTTCGGGCTAAGCCCCTATCCTTATTACAAGACCGAGATTGAGTTGGACTCGGTCACCCTTTGGCACGCAGGCCACATCTTGTGCACGCCATGAGATATGTGATCACGTGGCCTTCCGTTGATTAGCTCCTTCCCGCATGGACTCTTCTTGTCATGACTCGTGGCCACTTGGTCCTTCTCCACTTGATCTTCTGTTGCTTCAAAACTGAGAACACATAACATATTTGCATTAGGTAGTATGATATTCTCATCTAACATAATAGGAGACTCTCTAAGAAACAAAAGCACCTGTTGTTGAAGTAGCTTAGCTCTTGCTCTTGTCATAGGACCTTTTGGAGCCTCATCACTAGCTTTGTCATGCACACTTGGAGTGGATGAAGAATGTGTAATAGAGATGTCCTCATCAATTTGGTAAGCTTAAATTTACTATGCCAACATTTTCAGGTACACATGACCCTGAGGACTACCTCACTTGGGAGCTCAAGGTGGACAAGGTGTTCCGCCTACGCAATTACTCCGAAGAGAAGAAGATACACATGGCTGCACTAGAATTCAATGATTATGCCATGGTTTGGTGGGAACAAGTGCAAAACCAAAGGATGGAGAACAATGAGCCACCCATCACTACATGGGAAGAGATGAAGTACCATATGAGGGCAAGGTTTGTTCCTAAACATTACAAACGTGATCTTTTTGATAAATTGCAGAATTTGAAGCAAGGGAGTTTCACGATTGAGGAATACTACAAAGAGATGGAAATGGCTATGATAAGGGCTAATGTTTATGAACAAGAAGAGCAAACTATGGCCCGTTTCCTTGCTGATTTGCAACCTTCCATCAAGCGAATTGTCGAATTTCAACCCTACAACAACATGGTGGAGTTGGTACATCAAGCCACTAAGGCTGAGAGGCAAGTACAACAAGACATGAGGGTGTCAAAATCATCTTCCTACACTCCCCGTACAGCACCTACAGGAGGTAAAACCACATCTCGTTTCAATTCGTTTAAAACTAACCAATCTAGTGGAAGTTTTACTCCTAGTGCACGTGCTGCCCCAAGTGCCAAGAACGCCACTCCTTCCTTTCCCAAAAGAGGACCAGTTCCATCTTCATCATCTTCTGTTGGGTCTACGGCCAAGAGTAGCTCCATCCAATGCTTCAAGTGTCTTGGTCGCGGACATATGCAAAAGGATTGTCCAAATAGCAAGGTAATATTGGTAACTGAAAATGGAGCTTTGATTCTGCTGAAGAAGATGGAGAGCACCTTGCTGATTTTGAGGCATTGAGGACTGTCATGAGGAAGAAAGAGAAGAAGAAACACATAGGGATGGATATTGTGACCCCGAGTCCGATCCTATCCTCGTGTGCACCCCTTCGGTATTGAGCGTTCAAGCAAAACCCAACCATGAACAGCGCTGCAACCTTTTCCAAACAAGAGCTCAAGTAAGTAAAGAAGGTAAGTGTTGCAAAGTTATTATTGATGGAGGTAGTTGTCATAACCTAGCTAGCAAAGAACTTTGCACTAAACTTGGATTGAAATACAAGAAACACCCACATCTATATCAAATTCAGTGGTTGAATAATAATGGTTCCATGAATGTTGGGTACACTGTTGATGTTAGCTTTCAGATTGGTTCTTATCGTGATACTGTAGAATGTGATGTTGTGTCCATGGAAGTATGTCACTTGTTATTAGGTAGACCCTGGCAATATGATCGTTCTGTGATTCATGATGGAAGAACTAATCAGTACAAGTTCATGTGGAATAATAAAGAAATATTGTTACGACCATTAACTCCTTCTCAAATTATACATGATAACATGCAAAAGGTTGAGGTGAAAGTGGAAGGTGAGAAAATGAAGGAGCAAAAGAGTGTGATTCCACAGAATGTGAGTGAGAGCCACAAGCTAAAAATGAGTGAAAAAAGAAAGTTAGTCATGCTAGCCACCAAATCTGATTTGAGAGAGATGAGAGGTGATCCCACTATATGTGAGTTTGCGAGTTTCCAAATTGAGTGTGTGAGAGATACACCAAAAGAAAAGAGAGAGATAGATATTAGACAAAGCGAGGTTGCTTCTGAAACTAACACATTAATGTCTACTTCTAGTGTTGTTTCTCACATTGTGCAGGTTGACATTAAAGAAGAGGAGTCGAATATTCCACAACTGGCACTACTGGAGAAAACCGATGAGGAGATAAGCGCGGTTGAAGATGAAGTACTTGTTGCCCCGTTGTTACATTCTGATAATTTAATACCCATAGCATCTACATCAACTGAAGAGAACAATAAAGGTAACCATATTGGTGCTAAAATTAATTGTGAAACGGTGAGTAATTGTGAGAACTCATATATGCGAATGAAAATTCCATGTTCTGAAATTTCTTTGCTCAATTTACATAATGTGGAATTGATTACTCAAAATGAAGTTCTTACGAGAATATCTCCTGATGATTCTTTGTACTATATCATGCTCGATGATCCTAAAGAGCTATCTAGTGTGATTGAGAATGTTGCTGAAATTTCATGTTTAACATCACTAGTTAGTATATATGCCTACACCTATGAGTTCAATTTGATCGGAGATTACAGTGTAGATGGCAAGTTGTATGTTTACCGAATATGCATTACCTGTGATGAGCTTGCTGAATTGAAATTGCATATTTTGGATAAACAATCTTTTGTGCCATATCATGATCACAATGAGAAGAGTTTCAACAATAGTGCTTCATGTTTCAAAAGGTTTCTTAAGCCTACTTGTTCATCCTTTAATATACAATCATGTACAAATAATCAGAGCAGCGCAGTTGAAGCATGGAAGACACTAAAAATTTTCACCCCCATATTTGAACAACTTAATTTGTTTTGGCCCATTAATGACTTGTCCATATACTTAGCAAAGTCGAGGACGACTTTTTCTCATGGAAGGGAGAATGATGTGAATGACAATATTGCAATATATACATCTTATGGCTGCTGTTGTACTAATTGGTTTAGACAAAACAATGAGAATGACACAATAATTGATTCATACATATACAATGCATATGTGTTATTCTTTTTGTTTACTACGCCTTCAGATGTTCATGATGTGCTAAACAGGAGAAATGTTGACGATAAATATATATACCAAGCATACACATTGTATTCTTTGTTTAGTACAATTTCAGGCTATCAAAAGCCGAGGACGACTTTTCTTGAAGAAGGGGAGGATGATGCGGATGCGCATATGTCTTACACTTTTCAATTAAAAATATTATTTGACTGGAAGAAATTATTGAGCCGCATTAAATATTATCAGGTGAATTTGTTTCTTAATGAATTGTCTTGTATTGATGAGAACTTTATACTACCTAATGCAAGTTCTTTATGCATTCTTAGGTTTAAACAAATTGAAGACTTGAGAATCACCAGTAAAGAAGGAAGTCCAAGGATACAAGCAGAAGTAAGGAAGAAGTCACGTCGGCTCAGCCTATGCACGAGTGCACATTGAGCATAGAGTTATCACTGGCCTGCGTGCCGAGTATTTGACCGAAGTTTATTTAGTATACATTTTTTTTATTTATCTTTTTTAGTGACCAGTCCGGCCCGTCCAACCAAACAGCGCTGGAGTTCGGCCCACTCAATCCTTTACGTACCTTGTGCGTCTGCATGAGGACCGCCGCCGTATAAAAGGCTGGAACGAAGAGACGAGAAGGGACCGACTAGAAAATCCATGGGAAATACTACGTGATGGGAGAGCACTTATAATGGAAACTGAGAGCTTGTGCATGATTTTGTTATTTCGGATAGCCAATCAATCCAATAGAAATTTTGCAAGTTCTTGCAATTTGAGATCGTTCAACCTTTCCACTGGGAATTGGGAGCGCGATAGGGCTTTCACTCGGTGGTCGTGAAGTCCGGTGTGTGTGATCTTGCGAATTAAAGAGCGTTCGTTCTTGCATTGGCAACGGAGGATCGCTACGATTCAAGAGAGGGCACGTGAGTATCCAATCCTACGTCGAGAAGATCGGGCGACCCCGTATCAATGTGACCCCTGCCCTTACACTTGAAACACTCAATTTGACTTGTTCTACTGTGGAGAAGATACTTGATTCTTCTTTAAACGGAGTTCCAACTGATTTAGTGGATGTAATTGGCTTAGAACTTATGCCTCCTTCGCCCTCTTTCTGATTGGGCATCTCCACGTTGATGTACGAGTTCAGGCAACCTTGGGATGGTTGCCTTTTACCCATTGTTCAGCACGCTCTGCTTGGTGAAGTAGCTCTTGTACGGTGTCGTATTGCATCAAATCAACACGATACCGCACATCGTCGTTCAGCCCTTCAAAGAATCTTGTCATAGTAGCCTCCTCGGACTCACGAACTCCGGTACGGATCATGAGCACTTGCATCTCCTGGTAGTACTCATCCACGGACTTGGAGCCTTGATTCAACCGTCGTAGCTTTGTATGCAGTGTGTGTGTACTATGCTGGTACAAAACGGTCCCTCATGACTCGCTTCATCACCTCCCAAGTGTGTGGACGTTCACCTGCACGGTTCAATTGATCCCACCAAATAATAGCGTATTCGGTGAACTCAATCGAAGCAACACGAACCTTCTTTTCTTCGGAGTAGTTGTGGTTGGCAAAAATCTGATTTACACGCATCTCCCACTCCAAATAAGCCTCCTCATCAGCTCTGCCCATGAACTCCGGTATGGTGATTTTGATGCGATCAATACTGTCGTCCTCACGTTCCACACCTCCTCCGCGGTGTCCTCCATGTGCAGCACCCCCGCAATCAAAAAAATCACGCCGTGGTGGTCGTAGATAGCCTCCACGGCCATCGGACATGTCCTCTTCATCTTCATAGTAACGTGCGTCGTCATGCGACCACGCACGTCGCACAAAGTTGGGTACTTGGTGCTGCGCGCCGGCCCCTCCCGGCGGCGGTAGTCGTCCCTCCAAGCGGCGGAGTGTCACCTCCAGATTGTTGAAGCCCTCCGTGAGGCGAGCGTTCAACGTATCTTACACCTTAGTGATTCTTGTATGCACGCCATTGATGCTTTGGTCGAAATCAGCACGTATGACGTCCTCCCGGCGTTTGATGTGGCCGGTAAGCGCCTTGGCCCGGCTCCGTACAGCGGGTGGTAAATCATCACCGAGTGGTTCGCCCAATTCATTGCTGTGTTAGCCGCTCGAACATCTTCTACTTGCCCCCGACATCCTGAAATCAGCAAGAAACACAAGCACGTACCGCGATAAACCACGCTCTGATACCACGATGATACGGACCAACTAAGGATTAGTTGATGCGTAGGGATGGCCCGATCTTTCTCGACCAACTAGGATTAGTTGATTGCATGGGTGTAGCACAAATCAATGTAGTATTCACACTCTTGGCCACATCAACAGTCCCTCTGAAATTGGCCAACGCCCTTGCACTTGCGGCAAATAATGTCACGTGAACGGCCTGTCGACCCCATGGACGAGGTCGCACTAGTAGCATGCGCCAAAGGTCAACACGCCGGTGATGGTGTACTCTCCAGTTTCTTGCTTGTGGAATTGCGCGTCGCCGAATTGCTTGCAGCCGAAGTGCTCCTGTTTTGTTGGCTGTTGTTATATGGCTGTCCCGGACAGGCTGAAGAACATGAACGGGCAGCGAACCGTGCGTCTTCAATCACTTGTCTCTCGGCTTTGCGTGCTTGGTGCATCAACTCAATCATATCATTATAGGGATGGTGATTGACAATGCGCATGACAGCATGATTCATGCCAGCTAGAAATCGCGCCATGGTCTGTTCTTCATGCTCGCGGACATCTGCATGTATCATGATAGTCTCCATTTCTTTATGATATTCATCAATTGATTTCATACCTTGTCGCAGCCCTGTCAACTTCTCAAATAGTGAGCGCTTGTAGTGGCGCGGTACAAAGCGTGCCCGCAAATGCTGCTTCATCTGCTCCCAGGTGATAATCGGCAACTCATGGGAAATCTGGAGATTTTAGATCCGCGTAAGCCTCCAGGCACACACGCGGCAACTTCGACCCCAAAAAACGTCGTTTAGGCCCTCAAAACTGGCCCGCAAACCGAGAAAAATACAAGTTTCTCAGAATTTGCTCAAAATTGACAGAGCCCTTCTACGCGTGATTCTAAGGTTCCCTGTGAAGACGGCATCCTTTTTTGAGCTCCGAACTCCGTGTGCAACGTCATCTAGTTTCTTTCTGCACGGTGTGTTTTCGTTTGTGTTCTAGGCTCGCGTCTCTAGTGCGGTCTAGCCTAGGACCAGCACAGTGCCGTCGTTGAGCGACTAATGTGGTTCTAGTTATCCTTTGTTCACTCTCAGCCCACCTATAGCTCCACAGATTTGGCTACCACATCACAGGGACTAGCGACCGAGGCAGCGATACACCCAATTTCCAAGAGATATTGTCTTGACTTGTCGGCTGCCATCACCTCCTGCTCGCTGTGGTAAGAACTTGTAAGAGCTTGACAGAACAGGTTGAGAGTGTGCGACTTGATTTAACCACATCCCAGTAGATGTGAGGGCATAACCTACAGTTTTACTATTTTTCTCTTCTTGGTTTGTTTCTTGTGTTCTTCGAACAATGTCAGGAGAACCAGTGGACCTGTGGGCAGCGCCACATTCCCCTCAGACTAGGGGCATCATACAACACTTTGAGCGCCAAATGAAGCTGCACACTGAAGGACTTGATGAGGATGTACGGGTCACTAATGAACGCCTTGGTCAATTGGAGGCCGCGCAGATCGACACCAACACTACGCTTGCAACATTGGAGGCTTCCGTTGGTACCGTCAACACCTCACTTGCTGAGATTTTGAGACGTCTTGATGAGATGGGCCGTGCATCTCCACTGCACCAACTCAGTGCACACGTGCCAACATTGGTGTCTTGGGCAGCAGGGTGGATGAAAATGGTGGAGACGAGTATGTGGCTGATACTGAGATCGATGATGATGAGGACGCTCACCGTCATCGTCAACCACGTCGGAATGAGGTACGTGAGAATGATGAATCACTTGGTAATATTAAGTTCACTATGCCACCTTTGGATGGAAAATATAACCCTGATGCTTATATCACTTGGGAATTGGCTGTTGATCAGAAATTTGCTTGTCATGCATTTCCTGAAAACAAAAGGGTTAGGGCTGCTATTAGTGAGTTTACTGATTTTGCGTCTATTTGGTGGAGTGAATATTGTAAGAAAAATCCTTTAACCATACCACCAACTTGGGATGCATTAAAAAGAGAATCATGCGAGCTAGATTTGTTCCTTCATATTATGCACGTGATTTGTTACATAAGTTGCAACAATTGAGGCAAGGTAGTAAAAGCGTAGACGAATATTTTCAAGAATTGCAAACAGGAATGCTGCGTTGTGACTTAGAGGAAATTGAGGAAGCTGCTATGGCTAGGTTTATGGATGGTTTGGATCGTGAAATTCAGGACATTTTAGCTTACAAGGAATATAATTCTATCACTCGTTTATTTCATCTTGCTTGTAAAGCTAAAAGAGAAGTACAGGGACGACGCGCGAGCACTAGGACTAATGTTTCTGCAGGATGTGGTAACATTTGGTCTCAACGTGCATCTGCTGCACCATCAAGCCAACCTCCTGCACCTTCTTCCTCCAACAGCAAGCCACGGTTTTCATCATCAAATTCAGCATCTCGGGCATCCGAAGCAACAAAGGGGTTAGCCCAAGCACATGCAAAGAGCTCTTCATCCGTTGCATCTACGGGACGAACGAGGGATATCCAATGTCATCAATGCAAGGGGTATGGCCATGTGCGGAGTGAATGCCCAAGCAAGCGCGTTTTGATTGTGAGAGATGATGGTGAGTATTCTTCTGAAAGTGATTTGGATGAGGATACATATGCTATGCTTGCAGTTGATCATGCAGGTAGTGGGTAGGAGCAAGAAGAAGAGCACATTGGTGCTGAAGATGTAGAGCGCTATGAGAGCCTCATTGTGCAGCGTGTGTTGAGTGCACAAATGGAGAGGACGGAGCAAAATTAGCGGCACATCCTTTTCCAAACAAAGTGTGTCGTGATGGAACGCTCATGCCGTGTGATCATTGATGGAGGGAGCTGCAACAACTTGGCGAGCTCCGATATGGTGGAGAAGCTTGTGTTGAACACCAAACCTCACCCACAACCTTACTACATTCAATGGTTCAATAACAGCGGCAAGGTGAAGGTAACACGAATGGTGAGAGTAAATTTTGCTATTGGTTCTTATCATGATGTTGTAGAATGCGATGTTGTTCCTATGCAAGCATGCTCTATGCTGTTAGGTAGACCGTGGCAATATGATAAAGATTCACTGCATCATGGTAAGACAAACCAATATTCTTTGTGCATCATGACAAGAAAATTGTGTTACATCCTATGTCTCCTGAAGCTATTTTCAAAGATGAGATTGCTAGACAAGAAAATCAAATTGTTGCAAGCGAACTTGAGCAATATAAAAAGAAGGTACGTGTTTTCTTGATGAGACGAAAAATGAACTCTAAATCTGTTCATGAGACGAAAAATGAGATTAAATTGAAGGGTGCATGTTTTCTTGCTACTAAGTCTGATGTGAATGAGTTGGATGCTAGTACTTCTGTTTGCTCTGCCTTACTTTGCAAACAAGCTTTATTTTCATTTGAGGAGGTACCTTCTTGTGCCTCCTGCTGTGACTAATCTTTTGCAGGAGTACATGGATGTCTTTCCAAAGGACGTGCCACCAGGGCTACCACCAGTGCGAGGGATTGAGCACCAGATTGATTTGATTCCCGGGGCATCTTTGCCCAATCGTGCGCCATACAGGACCAATCCGGAAGAAACTAAAGAGATTCAACGTCAAGTTCAAGAATTGCTTGATAAAGGTTATGTGCGTGAGTCTCTTAGTCCTTGTGCTGTTCCGGTAATTTTAGTGCCTAAGATGGATCTAACCTAGGAATATCGTCACCTTATTCCTAGGTTAGATGATATGCTTGATGAATTAAGTGGCTCTATTGTATTCTCTAAAGTTGATTTGCGTAGTGGGTACCACCAAATTCGCATGAAATTGGGAGATGAATGGAAAACAGCATTTAAAACTAAGTTCGGTTTGTATGAGTGGCTAGTGATGCCATTTGGTTTAACTAATGCACCTAGCACATTCATGGGATTAATGAACGAGGTTTTGCGTGCTTTCATTGGTAAATTTGTAGTGGTCTATTCTGATGATATACTGATATATAGCAGATTACTAGAGGAACACCTTTGCCATTTACGTGCTGTTTTTATGCTTTACGTAATGCACGTTTATTTGGTAACCTTGAGAAGTGCACATTTTGCACGGATCGAGTCTCTTTTCTTGGCTATGTTGTTACTCCACAAGGGATTGAAGTTGATCAAGCCAAGGTTGAGGCAATACAGAGCTGGCCGACTCCTAAAACGGTCACGCAGGTGCGAAGTTTTCTAGGACTTGCTGGATTCTATCGTCGTTTTGTGAAGGGTTTCAGCACCATCGCCGCGCCATTGAATGAGCTCACTAAAAAGGGGGTGCCGTTTACTTAGGGGAATGCACAGGAAGACGCCTTCAACACATTGAAAGATAAGTTAACACATGCACCATTACTCCAACTTCCAGATTTTAGTAAGACTTTTGAGCTAGAATGTGATGCTAGTGAAATTGGATTGGGTGGTGCGCTGTTGCAAGAAGGTAAACCTGTGGCATACTTTAGTGAAAAATTGAGTGGGCCTAGTTGAACTATTTTACTTATGAAAAGGAATTATATGCTATAGTTCAAACTTTAGAGACATGGCAACATTATTTATGGCCCAAAGAATTTGTCATTCATTCTGATCATGAGTCATTAAAGCATATTAGAAGTCAAGGAAAATTGAACCGTAGGCATGCAAAGTGGGTTGAATTCATAGAGTCTTTTCCTTATGTCATAAAACACAAAAAGGGAAAGGAGAATGTTATTGCTGATGCATTGTCTAGGAGATATACCATGCGAGATCACAACTTGACTTCAAAATTTTTGGATTGGAAACAATTAAGGAGCATTATGTTCATGATGATGATTTTAAAGATGTGTTGCTGAATTGCAAAGAGGGAAAAACGTGGAATAAATTTGTTCTAAATGATGGATTTGTGTTTAGAGCTAACAAACTATGCATTCCAGCTAGCTCCGTTCATTTGTTGTTGTTACAGGAAGCGCATGGAGGTGGGCTGATGGGGCATTTTGGAGCGAAGAAGACAAAAGACATACTTGCTAGTCATTTATTTTGGCCAAAGATGAGACGTGATGTGGAACATTTTGTTGCTCGCTGCACTACATGTCAAAAGGCTATGTCACGACTTAATTCTCACGGTTTGTATATGCCTCTACCTGTTCCTAGTGTACCTTGGGAAGATATTTCTATGGACTTTGTTTTAGGACTGCCTAGGACAAAGAAGGGGAGGGATAGCATATTTGTTGTTGTGGATAGATTTTCTAAGATGGCACACTTCATACCATGTCATAAAAGTGATGATGCTACCAACATTGTTGATTTGTTCTTTCGTGAAGTTGTTCGCTTGCATGGTGTACCAAATACAATAGTTTCCGATCGTCACACTAAATTCCTTAGCCATTTTTGGAGAACTTTATGGGCTAAATTGGGGACTAAGCTGTTATTTTCGACTACATGTCACCCCCAAACTGATGGGCAAACTGAAGTAGAGATACCATGCTTAGGGCTGTTTTGAAAAAGAACATTAAAATGTGGGAAGAATGCTTGCCTCATGTTGAATTTGCTTATAATCGTTCGCTGCATTCTACTAGAAAATTGTGCCCTTTTGAGATTGTCTATGGCTTTGTGCCTCGTGCTCCTATTGATTTGCTACCACTTCCATCTTCGGAGAAGTTAAATTTTGATGCTACACAGCGTGCTGACTTGATGTTGAAAATGCATGAGACAACCAAAGAAAATATTGAACGCATGAGTGCTAAATATAAACTTGCTGGTAGTAAAGGAAGGAGGCATTTAACTTTTCAACCGGGTGATTTAGTTTGGTTGCATTTGAGAAAAGAAAGATTTCCTGAATTGAGGAGGTCTATGTTGATGCCTAGAGCTGATGGTCCTTTCAAAGTGTTGGAAAAGATTAATGACAATGCATATAAACTTGAGTTGCCTGCAGATTTTGGGGTTAGTCCCACCTTTAACATTGCAGATTTGAAGCCATACTTGGGAGAAGAAGATGAGCTTGACTCGCGGACGACTCAAATGCAAGAAGGGGAGGATGATGAGTGATGAGGACATGACCCCTATGGATACAACCATATTTGCTATGCTTGTTGTCCCAATTACAAGAGCTCCTAAGCATCGCTTAAATTATCAGGTGAGCTCGTTTCAAAGAGGTTTTACTTTGTTTCATAAAGACCTTATGATATTACATAATGAGAGTTTGTTGCGTTTGTTATCATGTACCGAGATTTATGATCAAGATCATGCAATACGTGAGGCTACACATATGTTAAAACTGGGGACGGTTTTCTGTCAAGAATGGGAGGATGATGTGACCACGCCACAAACACATACGACAATAACGCCCAACATCAAGATTGAACTAAAGGTGAATTCGTTTCTTCAGTTTCAACATATTTTAAATAAAAATACGATGCTACCTAATGATGAAAATATATATTTTTGTAGCACCACATCATGTTTGCACCAATTCAAGCAAGAGTTCAACTTGGACACGTTTTGGAATCCAATTCGGCCTCCAGATCAGTTCGGATTCAGCACGATGGCCCAACTTCAAATGTGCGTAACTTTCACATACGGAGTCCATTTGAGGTCCACGAGTACTCGATGGAAAGCTTTTCTTGTACTCTTTCCAATGGATCCGGCCTAATTTCTAGATTCCTCCTGTACTTGCCGCAATCACTCGAAGAATGTGCTGCATCACCTATTTGGGTCAAATTGGGCCTTGTAATGTTTGGGCCCAAAGGGGAGGTGCTCCCCCACCTAGGCCCATACTGTTCATGGGGTACTATTCACGTGAACAGTACCATGAATAGTACCACCCCCTTTTCCTTAGTTTTGTGTGGCTTCCCCACCCCTATTTAAGGATGTTGCACCCTTCTAGTTTTCTTGGATTTCGTTGAGTTAAGTTTTAGCCATTGTGCAAACTTTTGTTCTTCAGTTGTGTCGGACGACCACCTGTCAAGACATCTTCGGAATCCCATCTTCTGATCTTAATATCAATATTTGCAATTTCAAATTGGTTGTTATCTTGTTCTTGCGTGTTCTTCGGTTGCATGCAGGAATAGACCTTCGTGGTCAGGTCAACCGCGTTCTTGGCACGGTTGATAACATCTTGGGGTTGGTTCAGCGATTGCTAAGGCGCAAGCGACGTCGTACAGTTGTAGTCGGATCGCAAGGGTCACCTCCACCAAAATCGATAGTTATCATCCTATCGGAAGATCGGGACACCTAGAGCTGATGGTCCTTTCAAAGTGTTGGAAAAGATTAATGACAATGCATATAAACTTGAGTTGCCTGCAGATTATGGGGTTAGTCCCACCTTTAACATTGCAGATTTGAAGCCATACTTGGGAGAAGAAGATGAGCTTGAGTCGCGGACGACTCAAATGCAAGAAAAGGAGGATGATGAGGACATCCTTTCCATGCATCCAGCCATGCCGACTCCACATCAAACTGAAACTATGATACAAGGGCCAATGACTAGAGCGCGAGCACATCAACATAACCATCAGGTGAATGCATTCCTAAGTTTGCATACAAATGTTTCAAAGAATGGAATACTTGATGAGGACATTTCTATTACACATTCTTCATCCACTCCAAGTGTGCATGACAAAGCTAGTGATGAGGCTCCAAAAGGTCCTATGACAAGAGCAAGAGCTAAGCTACATCAACAACAGGTGCTTTTATTTCTTAGAGAGTCTTCCATTACGTTAGATGAGAATAGCATACTACCTAATGCAAATATATTATGTGTTCTCAGATTTGAAGCAACAGAAGATCAAGTGGAGAAGGACCAATTGGCCATGAGTCATGAGAGGAAAGAAGCCCATGCAATGGGAGAGCAAAAGGGAGGAGCCCAAGGACTTAAACCACAAGTTTTGGATAAGATTTTCAAGCCAAATTCAGACTTCCCACGTGCTCAACCCAATTCAAACTCGGATTCAACTCAGGATTCAACTCGGATTCGGTTCGGGACAGCCTGATAGGCAGTTACTAAAAAGGCCATAACTTTCACAAACGGAGTCCGATTCAGGTGTTCTTGTACTCGTTGGAAAGATAATTTCAAGGGCTACGCAATGGATCTGGTTCCACCTTAAAATTCGTCACGGATAAAAAGTTATGATCGAAACAATATGACGGGTGAAAACTATAGTTTCCTTTTTGTGAGAGTTCGTATCTAAAACCATGTAGGGTTGAGTTGTAATTGGTTTGGGGACCATATGGACATCCCAAGGGGCTATATAAGCCTTGTAATGGCAGCCTTTAGGGGTTAGACCACGTTTGAGAAAAATCAATCTACTAAAGTTTGTTTGAGTTTAGCATTGCTGCCGAAGTTCCATAGGGAATTAGGAGCGTTCTCTTCAATCAAGATCGTTCAGCCTTTCCGTTGGGAATTGGGTGCACGATTGATCTTCGCTTGGTGGTCGGCGAAATCAACACGAGTGTGTTTTGGCGGATTAAAGAGTGTTCGTCCCTTGCATTGGCATTGGAGGATCATTACGATTCATCAAGACTCCCGTGAGTATCCATCCTACGTCGAGAAGATCGGGCGACCCCGTATCATCTTGGTATCAGAGCGCGGTTTACTCGGTAGGATCTTTTCCCTTTAAATTTCAGTTATTACTTGCTGTCCTATAGTCCACAAACCAAAAACACAAAAAAAATCCAAACCCTAGTTTTGCATCTGCTATTTTCGTGAGTTTTATTAAGTCTTGATCCATTAGAAATTTTGTTTACGTGCTGATCTTTGTGTTCCTTCGCGTAACTTGATCTTGTGTCCCCATAAAACAAAAAAAGGTAGATTCAATTTACTCTTGAAGTTGAGTCTGTATCCATAACTCCTCTCAGATCAATCTGAGTACAACTCTAGAATCCAAGTCAGTTTTGGCTAGCTGTCCACTTCCGAATCCGTTTGGAAGTTGCCATCCGAAACCAACTCTAAGGAGGTGTTAGTGTTCACGTTTGCTTCCTTGAACACCATACGGCCGAACACCACACATACGAGCTTCACTTATATCCTTTGAATACTTGAGACTAGTCATTGATATTGCATTGAGGGCTGCTCCTGAATACTTATAGCTGAATTTTGGGCTTGTGCATCACCACTCCAGCCGATAAAAAAAAAATTCAAAGTTTAGAGAAAGAGATATCCCTACCTTCCACAAAAGTTTGTGACCCATATACCTTAATAGACTCAGAACAGTGAGTTGAACATATTTGGGTGATTGGCAAGGTAGCAAAAAAAGAAAAAGAAAAAAAAGGTGAGCAAAAAAAAAGAGAGAAAAAAAAAGAGAGGAGGCTGATTGGGTGAGTGGTTCTAGCTCCTATTTGGGTGAGTGATTTGAGCAATCTTGTGCCCTCTATTCTTGTTATTGCAATTGGCTAGCGTCTCTCCTAGTACTTGATGCAAACGAGCTATTGTTCCTATTTGTTCCCATCTAGCTCATTCCTTTGTTGCATTGAGTCACATTGATCTTTGCGTGTGCGTTCATACACTTTACTTATATCTTTTGGATCAGCACATAGGCAATATTTTCTAGCTTGGATTATTACTTAATTTTACAACACCGTGAAATTCAGATCGTGTAGGATAAATACTTCCTAACCAAGCTCCACAAAATATCCTTTGCCGTGCAATTGTGAGTCACTTTTAAATCCGCTTGATCATCACTTGTTATTGTAGCCACCACCAAGTGTAAGTTTCTTTTGGCCTCAATTCACTTCGGAAAGGTAAGGACTTTACTTGGTTGAGAAAAAGTGAGACTGAGTGACTCCACATATTACCCATATATTTGTGGTTTTTGTGTCTTCTTGCTACTAACCATGTCAGGTGGAGACGACAACATGGGAGAGGAGCATGGTGTGAATTCCCCGGTGACTCGTTTTCAATTCCAAGCTTTGAGGGGAACTTTGCGCAACGAGTTCGCCGCTACTACTTCTGCCTTGGAGGAGCAACTCAAAGCTGAGATCAACAACTCCACACAAGACATCCGCATTGAGATGAACCAACAAATGAATGTGCTACGTACCAACATCGTCAACGACGTGGTGCGCGCACTTCGAGCACAACAAGAGGAAGGCAGTGTTCATCGTGGGGGTGGCATACCTCCGCGAGATGAGGAAGCAAGTGTTGCTCGAGGTGGCCAAGATGCACAACAACGGCAAGACCACATGGTGGCAAACGCCATCCGTCCACCCCTGCCTGGGAGAGGTGTAGGGGGCGGCTTCCATGGTCCGGGGAGGGGCCATGGACATGGAGGCCGTGGTGGGGGAGCACTTCACGTTGACGACGATGACGATGGCTACCACCGTCGTAATCGTAACGGCGAAGAACGACCACACGAGGAGAAATTTGGTAAGCTCAAATTTACAATGCCTTCATTTTCAGGTACACATGAGCCCGAAGAATACCTCACTTGGGAGCTCAAGGTGGACAAGGTGTTCCGCTTGCACAACTATTCTGAAGAAAAGAAAATCCATATGGCGGGACTAGAATTCAATGATTATGCCTTGGTTTGGTGGGAACAAGTGCAAAACCAAAGGATGGAGAACAATGAGCCACCCATCACTACATGGGAAGAGATGAAGTACCATATGAGGGCAAGGTTTGTTCCTAAACATTACAAACGTGACCTTTTTGATAAATTGCAGAATTCGAAGCAAGGAAGTTTCACGATTGAGGAGTACTACAAAGAGATGGAAATGGCTATGATAAGGGCTAATGTTTATGAACAAGAAGAGCAAACTATGGCCCGTTTCCTTGCGGGTTTGCATCCCTCCATCAAGCGAATTGTGGAATTTCAACCCTACAACAACATGGTGGAGTTGGTGCATCAAGCCACTAAGGCTGAGAGGCAAGTACAACAGGACATGAGGATTTCAAAATCATCTTCCTACACTCCCCGTACAGCACCTACAGGAGGTAAAACTACATCTCGTTTCAATTCGTTTAAAACTAATCCATCTACTGGAAGTTTTGCTCCTAGTGCACGTGCTGCCCCGAGTACCAAGAATGCCACTCCTTCCTTCTCAAAGAAAGGACCAGCCCCTTCTTCATCATCTTCGGTTGGTTCTACGGCCAAGAGTAGCTCCATCCAATGCTTCAAGTGTCTTGGTCGCGGGCATATGCAAAAGGATTGCCCAAATAGCAAGGTAATGTTGATAACTGAGAATGGAGAATATGACTCTGCTGAAGAAGATGGAGAACACCTTGCTGATTTTGAGGCGTTTGAGGATGGCCATGAGGAAGAAAGAGAAGAACAAACACATAGGGATGGGTATTGTGACCCGGAGTCCGGTCCTATCCTTGTGTGCACCCCTTCGGTATTGAGCGTTCAAGCAAAACCCAACCATGAACAGCGCTGCAATCTTTTCCAAACAAAAGCTCAGGTTAGTAAAGATGGTAAGTGTTGCAAAGTTATTATTGATGGAGGTAGTTGTCATAGCCTAGCTAGCAAAGAACTTTGCACTAAACTTGGATTGAAATACAAGAAACACCCACATCCATATCAAATTCAGTGGTTGAATAATAATGGTTCCATGAATGTTGGGTACACTGTTGATGTTAGCTTTCAGATTGGGTCTTATCGTGATACTGTAGAATGCGATGTTGTGTCCATGGAAGTATGTCACTTGTTATTAGGTAGGCCATGGCAATATGATCGTTCTGTTATTCATGATGGTAGAACTAATCAGTACAAATTCATGTGGAACAATAAGGAAATAACACTACTGCCATTAACTCCTTCTCAAATCATACATGATAACATGCAAAAAGTTGAGGTGAATGTGGAGAGTGAGAAAGGGAAGGAGCAAAAGAAAGTGATTCCACAAAAGGTGAGAGAGAGCCACAAGCTAAAATTGAGTGGAAAAAGAAAGGATGAGGGAGAGAAAAAGTTGGTCATGATAGCCACCAAATCTGATCTGAGAGAAATGAGAGATGATTCCACTTTGGAGCATTTGGTATTGTTGTATAAAGATGTTTTGCTTTCTACTAATGACTTAACCTCTCTTCCTAGCGTGGTTTCTCAAGTGTTACAGGCTTATGAAGATGTTTTTCCGGAGGAGGTACCCGCTGGTTTACCCCCCATTCGAGGCATCGAACATCAAATTGACTTGGTACCGGGAGCTCCACTTCCCAACCGGCCGCCGTACCGCACAAACCCGGAGGAGACAAAAGAAATTCAGCGGCAAGTCCAAGCGCTCATGGAAAAAGGGTACGTACGCGAAAGTCTTAGTCCTTGTGCCGTTCCTGTCATTCTTGTTCCTAAGAAAGATGGTACATGGAGAATGTGCATAGACTGTAGAGCTATCAACAATATTACCATTCGATATCGTCATCCTATTCCTAGGTTAGATGATATGCTTGATGAATTGAGTGGCTCTACTATCTTTTCTAAGATTGATTTGCGTAGCGGATATCATCAAATTAGAATGAAACATGGTGATGAGTGGAAGACAGCTTTTAAAACAAAATTTGGATTGTATGAATGGTTAGTGATGCCTTTTGGTTTATCTAATGCACCTAGTACATTCATGCGATTAATGAACCATGTTTTGAGACACTTCATTGGAAAATTTGTGGTAGTCTATTTTGATGACATTCTGATATATAGCCGCTCATTGGAAGAACATGTTGAACACATTAGACAAGTGCTAGAAGTGCTAAGAGCTGAAAAATTGTATGCTAATCTTGAGAAGTGTACCTTTTGCACAAACAAAGTGGTGTTCTTAGGCTATGTTGTTTCAGCTCATGGAATTCAAGTTGATGAATCTAAAATTGAAGCTATTCGCAATTGGCCTACTCCTGTGAATGTTTGTCAAATTCGTAGCTTCCATGGCCTTGCTAGTTTTTATAGGCGATTTGTGAAAGACTTTAGCACCATTGCTGCCCCATTAAATGAATTAACTAAAAAGGGAATCACTTTTGAGTGGGGAGAAAAACAAGACAAAGCTTTTGCTGAATTGAAGAAATGTTTGACGGAAGCACCATTGCTTGTTTTACCTGATTTCACTAGAACTTTTGAGATTGAATGTGATGCTAGTGGAATAGGTATTGGTGGTGTTTTGATGCAAGGCAGAAAACCTGTTGCATATTTTAGTGAGAAACTTCATGGTGCACAATTGAATTATCCTGTTTATGACAAAGAATTGTATGCTCTTGTGCGCGTATTAGAGACTTGGCAACATTATCTTTGGCCTAAAGAATTTGTCATTCATTCTGATCATGAAGCTTTGAAATATTTGAAAGGTCAAGCTAAACTGAACCGTAGACATGCCAAGTGGGTTGAATTCATTGAGACTTTTCCATACATTGTTAAATACAAGAAAGGCAAGGAAAATGTGGTAGCTGATGCATTGTTTAGAAAACATGTGCTTTTCACTCAATTGGAAGTTAAGGTTCCAGGGCTAGAAAGTTTGAAAGATTTATATGCTTTTGATCATGACTTTTCAACACCATATTTTAATTGCAAGGATGGGAAAGGGTGGGATAAGTTTCATGTTCATGATGGTTTTCTCTTTCGTATGAACAAACTATGTGTTCCAGATTCTTCTGTGCGTTTGCTACTATTGCAGGAGTCTCATGCAGGAGGATTGATGGGTCACTTTGGAAGAGAGAAGACATACATGATGTTGGCCGATCACTTCTATTGGCCAAAGATGAGGCGCGACGTCGAGAGATTTGTTCAAAGATGCATCACATGCCATAAAGCAAAGGCAAAACTCAATCCACATGGTTTGTACACTCCACTTGCAGTTCCTAGTGTTCCTTGGGAAGATCTTAGCATGGATTTTGTGTTGGGATTACCTAGGACCAAGAGGGGGAGGGATTCAGTCTTTGTTGTTGTGGATCGGTTTTCTAAAATGGCACATTTTATTCCCTGTCATAAGAGCGACGATGCGTCGCATGTAGCTGACTTGTTTTTCAGGGAGATTGTGAGGTTGCATGGAATGCCAAGAACTATTGTTTCCGATCGTGACGTCAAGTTCATGAGCTACTTTTGGAAAACTTTGTGGGCCAAGCTTGGGACAAAGTTGTTGTTTTCAACAACTTGTCACCCACAAACAGATGGACAGACGGAGGTGGTGAACCGTACACTCTCAATGCTGCTGCGGACGATGATCAAAAAGAATTTGAAAGAGTGGGAAGATTGCCTACCGCATGTTGAATTTGCATATAATCGGGCGGTGCATTCTACAACTCAATTGTGTCCATTTGAGGTGGTGTATGGTTTCAAACCAATCACGCCACTTGACTTGATGCCACTTCCATTACAAGAACGTACAAATATGGAGGCTTCTAAGCGTGCTGATTTTGTGAAAAAGCTCCATGAAAAGACTAAAGAGGTAATTGAAAAGAAGGTACGTGCTTATGCTTCTAAAGCTAACAAGGCTAGAAAGAAAATGCTATTCGAACCAGGTGACTTAGTATGGGTGCATCTTCGCAAAGAACGCTTTCCGGAGAAGCGTAAATCAAAATTGATGCCCCGTGGTGATGGTCCTTTTAAAGTACTTGCCAAGATCAATGACAACGCATACAAGATAGAGCTTCCGGGAGACGATTATGGGGTGAGTACTACTTTTAATGTTGCTGATTTATCACCATTCTTTGGACAAGATGGCACAGAGTCGAGGACGACTCCTTTTCAAGAGGGGGAGGATGATGAGGACATTTCTATTACACATTCTTCATCCACTCCAAGTGTGCATGACAAAGCTAGTGATGAGGCTCCAAAAGGTCCTATGACAAGAGCAAGAGCTAAGCTACTTCAACAACAGGTGCTTTTATTTCTTAGAGAGTCTTCCATTACGTTAGATGAGAATAGCATACTACCTAATGCAAATATATTATGTGTTCTCAGATTTGAAGCAACAGAAGATCAAGTGGAGAAGGACCAATTGGCCATGAGTCATGAGAGGAAAGAAGCCCATGCAATGGGAGAGCAAAAGGGAGGAGCCCAAGGACTTAAACCACAAGTTTTGGATAAGATTTTCAAGCCAAATTCAGACTTCCCACATGCTCAACCCAATTCAAACTCGGATTCAACTCAGGATTCAACTCGGATTCGGTTCGGGACAGCCTGATAGGCAGTTACTAAAAAGGCCATAACTTTCACAAACGGAGTCCGATTCAGGTGTTCTTGTACTCGTTGGAAAGATAATTTCAAGGGCTACGCAATGGATCTGGTTCCACCTTAAAATTCGTCACGGATAAAAAGTTATGATCGAAACAATATGACGGGTGAAAACTATAGTTTCCTTTTTGTGAGAGTTCGTATCTAAAACCATGTAGGGTTGAGTTGTAATTGGTTTGGGGACCATATGGACGTCCCAAGGGGCTATATAAGCCTTGTAATGGCAGCCTTTAGGGGTTAGACTACGTTTGAGAAAAATCAATCTACTAAAGTTTGTTTGAGTTTAGCATTGCTGCCGAAGTTCCATAGGGAATTAGGAGCGTTCTCTTCAATCAAGATCGTTCAGCCTTTCCGTTGGGAATTGGGTGCACGATTGATCTTCGCTTGGTGGTCGGCGAAATCAACACGAGTGTGTTTTGGCGGATTAAAGAGTGTTCGTCCCTTGCATTGGCATTGGAGGATCATTACGATTCATCAAGACTCCCGTGAGTATCCATCCTACGTCGAGAAGATCGGGCGACCCCGTATCAATACTACTTAATTCTTGTGATGATTTAATTGTCCTTAGGAACCATGGGGAAGAACCACGTGAGCTCAAGTATAGAAGTGGAACTGTCAAGCGCAAACCAAGTCCTGTTCGCGAGTTCGACTCGGACTCGGCCTCCCAACAGCGTCTACTTCAAACGGCCATAACTTTTGATCCAGAAGGTTCCTCGGGGCCCGTGAGTACTCGTTCGAAAGCCCTTGAAGTCTACTTTCTGATGGATCCGGTCTCACCTCTAAATTTCATCCGACCCGGTCAGAAACTGCAAAACAAGTCACATCACATTTCCAGTCCGAGTCAAAGTGGGCCTTGGGCCTTGTAATCGAGTCCTGTTCGGCTTCCGTGTGTTTTGGCCGACCCTCCACCTTCCGTGTCCCTTAAATAGGCAGCCGCACCCTCTTCTAGGGTTTGGGTTTTGATAGACTAAGTTAGATTTTGCAACTTCGCCTTGTACTCGCGCGTGTCGGCTAGACCGCCCGAATACTTGTCTTCGGAACCCCACCGTCTTTCTGTTTCAGATTGAATCCTACATCATTTATTTGCAATTGAGTTGATGTTCATCTTGTTCTTGCCTGTTCTTCGATTGCTTGCAGGAACAATTACCCTCATGGTTTGGTTGATTGTGTGACGACAAGGTCACGAACAACATCTGGAGTTAGTGTATCGATCGCTAAGGCGCAACGTCCTTGGATGGTTATAGTCGGGTCGTCAACGTCATACCCTTCCTCAATCGAATCTACCACTCTCATCGAAAGATCAGGACCGCTAGTGCTTTCAAAGAGTCACTAGTGAATTAAAAGAGATGACATACTTTAAAGGAGGCTTGAATTCTGAGATCACCGCTGCACTTCAACATAAATATTTTAGTAGCATGCATGATCTTGTGAATTGTGCTATTAAGGAGGAGAAGAGGCTTATGGAGAGACGTACATCACGGTTCAGTCCATGTCCATACTTCAGCTCTTATGGTTCCACTAGTGTGACACATGAGAAGATGACCGAGCATGGGACTTTCCCTTCGGTAAAGGAGACATCTTGTGCTGCCCAATGACACATACAACAATTGAGATGCATCAAAACCCATGTGAGAATGAGAGCCACATAGCCAAATTGAGTGAGAGTGTTAAAAAGAGTGAGCTGTGTGATTCCACCATATTTGAGAGCATCCAAATTGAGAGTGTGAGAGATACACCAAAAGAAAGAGAGAGAAATAGAAGATAGACAAAGTGAGGTTGATTTTGAAACTAACATATTAATATCTACTTCTAGTGTTGTTTCTCACATTGTGCAGGTTGAAATTGAAGATGAGGAATTAAACATTCAACAACCGGCATCATTGGAAGTCAAAGATGAGGAGATAACCACGGTTGACGATGAAGTACTTGCTGTCCCGTTGTTACATCATGATGATTTAATACCTACAACACCTACATCAACTGAGGAGAACAACAAAGGTAATAATATTGGTGCTGAAATTAATTATGAAACGGTGAGTACTTGTGAGAACTTATATGTGCGAATGAAAATTCCATGTTCTGAAATTTCTTTGCTCAATTTACATAATGTGGAATTGATTACTCATAAGGAAGTTCTTACTCGAATATCTCCTAGTGATTCTTTGTACTATATCATGTTTGATGATCCTAGAGAGTTATCTAGAGCTATCTAGTGTGGTTGAGAATCTTGCTGAAATTTCATGTTTAAAATAACTAATTAATGTTTTCTTTTTACCTACTATGCCTTCAGATGTTCTTGATATGCAAAGCAAAAGAAGTGTTGATGACAAATATATATACCATGCATATACGTTGTATTTTTTGCTTAGTACAATTTCAGGCTACCAAAAGCCGAGGACGGCTTTTCTTGAAGAAGGGGAGGATGATGCAGATACGCACATGCTTAGCACTTTTCAGTCAAATACATTATTTCACTGGAAAGAAGTATTGAGCCGCACAAAATATTGTCAGGTGAATTTGTTTCTTAATGAATCTCATTCTATTCGTGGGAACGATATACTACCTTATGCCAAATTCTTGATTATTATTAGGTTTAAATATTACGATGATTTCGGGGCCAAAGCAATGGAGAAGCACAAGGAGGGTAATCATATTTTGATGTGACCACGCCACAAACACAAACGACAATAGCGTCCAATATCAACATTGAACTAAAGGTGAATTCGTTTCTTGAGCCTCAACATATTTTAAATGAGAATGACGCTACCTAATAATGAAAATATATATTTTTACAACACCACGTCACTTTTACACCAATTCAAAAGAGTCCTTGTTGGACCCGTACTTTTATATCTATCAAATTTCAGGTTGCTCACTATCCTTGTTCTTGCGTGTTCTTTGGTTGCATGCAGGAATAGACCTTCGTGGTCAGGTCAACCACGTTCTTGGCACAGTTGATAACATCTTGGGGTTGGTTCAGCGATTGATAAGGCGCAAGCGTCGTCGTACGGTTCTAGTCGGATCGTGAGAGTCACCTCCATCAAAATCGAAGTTATCATCCTATCGGAAGATCGGGACCCCATCGCCTCATTATATTTGCTACCAAGAACATAAAGCTCAAAGCCCTTGGGGATGGAAAGAAGAAAGCCAAGCAGCCCATGCAGCTAACCAAGGAGGAAAGAATCCTATGCAGTGGGAGAACAAAAGGGGAGAAACCCAAGGACTTAAACTACAAGTTTTGGATAAGATTTTCAAGCCAAATTCGGACTTCCCACGTGCTCAACCCAATTCAATTTCGGATTCAACTCAGAATTCAATTCGGATTCGGTTCGGGACAGCTTGACAGGCAGTTACTAAAAAGGCCATAACTTTCACAAACGGAGCCCGATTCAGGTGTTCTTGTACTCGTTGGAAAGATAATTTCAAGGGCTACGCAATGGATCTGGTCCCACATTCAAATTCATCACGGATAAAAAGTTATGACCGAAACAATATGACGGGTGAAAAATATAGTTTCCTTTTTGTGAGAGTTCGCATCTAAAACCATATAGGGTTGAGTTGTACTTGGTTTGGGGACCATATGGACGTCCCAAGGGGCTATATAAGCCTTATATTTGCAGCCTTTAGGGCGTAGACCACGTTTGAGAAAAATCAATCTACTAAAGTTTTCGAGTTTAGCATTGTTGCCGAAATTTCATATGGAATTTGGAGTATCTTCTTCAATCAAGATCGTTCAGCCTTTCCGCTGGGAATTGGGTGCACGATAGATCTTCGCTTGGTGGTCGGTGAAATCAACACGAGTGTGTTTTGGCGGATTAAAGAGTGTTTGTCCCTTGCACTGGCATTGGAGGATCATTACAATTCATTAAGACTCCCGTGAGTATCCATCCTATATCGAGAAGATCGGGCGACCCCGTATCACCAAGTGTGCATGACAAGCTAGTGATGAGGCTCCAAAAGGTCCTATGACAAGAGCAAGAGCTAAACTACTTAAACAACAGGTGCTTTTGTTTCTTAGAGAGTACTATTACGTTAGATGATAATAGCATACTACCAAATGCAAATATGTTGTGCATTCTCAGATTCAAAGCAACGGAAGATCAAGTGGAGAAGGACCAACTGGCCACGAGTCAAAAGAATGAGAGTCCAAGATCACAAATCTCATTGTGTGTGCAAGATGTGGCCTGCGTGCCCAAAAGCCGACCAAATCAACCTCAATCTCGGTCTTGTAATAGGATAGGGGCTTAGCCCGAATTGAAGGAAACAGACTTGCTAAATTTTAGGAATTAGATTAGGAAACTTGACTGAATTAGAGATTGATTCGGCCAAGGATTTCCTTGCGTGAGTTGGGGGAAGCACTATAAAACCCCCTTGTATCCCTTTTGTTTGAGACAGACCACGTTTGATAAAAATCAATGTACTAAAGTTTCCGAGTTTAGCATTGCTGCCGAAATTCCTTAGGGAATTAGGAGTGTCTTCTTCAATCAAGATCGTTCAGCCTTTCCGCTCGGAATTGGGTGCACGATAGATCTTCGCTTGATGGTCGACGAAATCAACACGAGTGTGTTTTGGCGGATTAAAGAGTGTTCGTCCCTTGCAATGGCATTGGAGGATCATTACGATTCATCAAGACTCCCGTGAATATCCATCCTACGTCGAGAAGATCGGGCGATCTTGTATCAACCACTCCAAGAGCAATCCGAGTACCACCCTAGAATGCAGGTCGGTCTTGGCAAGCTGTCCACTTCCGAAACCGTTTGCAATTCTACCATCCTAAACCAACTCTAGGGAAGTTATTTGTTGGTTGCCTTGCCGTGTGCAATAACTGAACACCATACATACTAACGTGACCACGTCACAAACACATACGACAATAGCACCCAATATCAAGATTGAACTAAAGGTGAATTCGTTTATTCAGCCTCAACATATTTTAAATGAGAATATGATGCTACCTAATGATAAAAATATATATTTTTTACAGTACCACGTCACTTTTACACCAATTCAACCAAGAGTTCAAGAAGGACACGTTTTGGAATCCAATTCAGCCTCAAGATCAATTCGGATTCAGCCTGACAGGCCCAACTTCAAACGTGCATAACTTTCACATATGAAGTCCGTTTGAGGTCCACAAGTACTTGTTGGAAAGCTTTTCTCATCCTCTTTCCAATAAATCTGGTATAACTGCTAAATTCCTTATGTACGCACCGCAATCATCAAAAGAGTCTGTGTTGAGCACGTACTAGAATCGGATTCGGACTACTGCAATGGTGCAAATTTAAACAGACGTAACTTTCTCATACGAACTCCGTTTGGGACATTCTTAGACTTCATGGAAAGCTTATCAAGTTTACTTTCTAAAGGATTCAACCACATCTTCAAATTCCATACGAGTCGGCCGCAATCATCAAAAGAGTCCGTGTTGGGCACGTACTGGAATCGGATTCGGACTGCTGCAATGGTGCAAATTTAAACGGACGTAACTTTCTCATACGGACTCCATTTGGGACGTTCTTGTACTACATGGAAAGCTTATAAAGTATACTTTCTAATGGATCTAACGTCATCTTAAAATTCCATTTGAGCCGGCCGCAATCATCAAAAGAGTCCGCGTTAGTTTCTGAGTCCAAGTCAAAAAGGGTGCTGCGCCACCACCACTCGGGCCCACGGGTCTTGTAACCCTAGGGCATGCACTTGGACGCCACCCCTGGTCATTCTCAGTATATAGGAGCCGCCGCCTCCGTTGGTAGGACTCAGATTTCGTTGAGTTTTGGTTTAGCTATTGTGCAAACTTCTGTTATTCAGTTGTGTCAAACGACCACCTGTTAAGACAGCCTTCAGAATCCACCTTTTGAACTCAATATACATATTTGCAATTTCAGATTGCTTGTTATCTTGTTCTTGCGTGTTCTTCGATTGCATGCAGGAATAGACCTTCGTGGTCAGGCCAACCGCGTTCTTGGCACAGTTGATAACATCTTGGGGTTGGTTCAGCGATTGCTAAGGCGCAAGCGACATCGTACGGTTGTAGTCGGATCGCATGAGTCACCTCCACCAAAATCCATAGTTATCATCCTATCGGAAGATCGGGACCCGATCGCCTCATCAGTTGGTATCAGAGCTTCAGTTGACCGGTAGAAATTTCTTGTATCCCTAGTTAGTAGATTGGTTTTTATTTCCTATAGTCCAGAAAAAAAAATTGCCACACAAAAAAGTTAATTTCCGCTGTGCAAACCCCGTTGTGCCTTTCAATCTGTTAGTTTTAGTTCATAACTTCATTATCTATCTTCCTGTAAAATCCAGTACGGCAGTAAAAAGATATCTGCGGTGCAAGTTGACCTAAAATTCCAGATTGAATCTGCAACAGTCGGCACTTGTGAATTTTGTGCAAATTTTTTGGTCGGTTTCCAGAACATGGCCTCAAAACAAAAGTTGTAGAAAAAGTCATCAGGAAACTGACAAAAAAAGAATCATTGAAAAGAGGCAACTGAAAAAAGTTACGGCCGAAATACCGACATGCTGTCAAGTGGACAGAAATCTTCAGTTTTCATATTTGGGCTCAATCCTTGTGTTCTTCAATTCCAGATTGCATTCGATTGAATTATCTTATATTTACCACTCCTATATATTGCCATACACTTTTTTTAGCCTTCTACCATCTTTGGTTGATCAGCAACATAGGCTAAGTGCTAGATACGAACTATAATTCAATTATGTGCAATTTCTAAAATTAATTGATTGTTTTCCTTTGCTACAAAATACATAGCCTATCCAAGCTCCACTTTTCTACTAACGGAACAGGTCTCGCTGTACCTTGCAATCGCTTTACTCATCACTTGAGTTAGATTTATCACGAACCAGCCACCGGTTGCACCACCTGTTCGCTTTGGTAAGAACTCGTAAAAATTTGGTAAGAGCTTGAGAGATGTGTGACTTGATTTGAGCCTCCATATCCTAGTAGTTGAAAGGAACATTTACTTATGATTTGTTTCCTTGTTTTCTACTAACAATGACAGGCTTGAGAAAATGGGTAGATTATGATGTCATCGCGGGCAGATTTGAACTCGAAGGGAAACAATTACCGGTATATATCTTGCCACTCACCGCTGAGAGTACGTCTCGGACTACTTCTTGTGGGTTACAATGTTGGATAGCTACTTTGAAAGACAGGTGATGTTCAACAATGGTGGTCAAATCTCGAGTTCCACTATATATACACATGGGAGCAGATGAAAAAGAAATTGCGACATCATTTTGTACCTTCAGCACCCACGGTCACAAGCGAGGTGCAACCTGAGGTAACTGAAATTGTTGATATTATTTTGGTTCCTACTCCATCTACAGATACCACCGAGATACTTGAAGAGGTGAAGGATGATCTGGTGCATCTTATGCCATTAGTGGAGAAGTTTGAGGTACCTACAGTATCTGATGAGGACGATAATGACAAATGTACTGATTTGGTGCTACAACAAGACATAGAGCAACCTTGTGAGTATATACCTGCTGTAGTGCAATCTTTTGATATTCCTTGTGTTGACTTGAACGAACCATGTGCTGATCTAAATTCTCATAATTTTGCACATGTCGAATTAATAACACATAAGGAAGTATTTTGATAGAATATCCCCTACTGATGCATTGTGCTATATCATGCTTAATGAGGCCATTAGTTTGGATTGTGCTATGGAGAAAGTTTATGAACTTGCATGTTCGAAATTCTTGTTTAGTGCCTACACCCCTGGTTATAAGTTTAATTTGATTGGAGATTATGGTGTAGAAAATCAATTTCTTGTATATCGAATATGCATAACTTGTGATCACATGGATGAATTGCAGCTTGTTGTTTTGAACAACAACTCTTGTATGCTCAATCTTGTTCATTATGAAAGAAAAATAAAATTTAGTGATCATTCAATGCCTATGTGTTCTTCTCTTGTTGAACCATCTAACATTGACAATCTGAATAATGAAATTGATGTATGGAAGAACTTGCAAATTTTTGCACCCTTACTAGATGAATTTGCTATTGCTCAATTGAAATCTGATTATATGGATAAACTTTCTTTGATTCCAAAAGTTGTAGCTTTGCCCATATGTGCGACCGCAACAAGTTTACAACTTCAAAGATTTGAATTGCATAAATGCTTCACTTACATGTGCAAAACAAGTTGCAATAATTACTGTGTGAGAAATTTTGATTTGTTCATTAACATATATGATTACTTTTAGGTTAAAAATACAATGAGCTTTTATGATTGCTGCTGTGTTATAACATTAATTGTGCAACAACGAAGAACTGTTAAAATGGATAACATATACATATACCATGCATACACCTCGGCTTCTTTGTTACCATACTTTTAGTTTATCAAAAGCCGAGGATGGCTTTGTTTTTAAGAAGGGGAGGATGATGAGGACATGACCCCTATGGATACAACCATATTTGCTATGCTTGTTGTCCCAATTACAAGAGCTCCTATGCATTGCTTAACTATGCATTGCTTAAATTATCAGGTGAGCTCGTTTCAAAGAGGTTTACTTTGCTTGATAAAGAACTTATGATATTACCTAATGAGAGTTTGTTACGTTTATTATCATATACCGAGATTTATGATCAAGATCATGCAATACGTGAGGCCGCACATATGTTAAAACCAAGGACGGTTTTCTGTCAAGAAGGGGAGGATGATGTGACCACGCCACAAACACATACGACAATAGCCCCCAATATCAAGATTGAACTAAAGGTGAATTCGTTTCTTCAGCTCAACATATTTTTAACGAGAATATGATGCTACCTAATGATGAAAAAATATATTTTTACAGCACCACATCGTTTTACACCAATTCAAGCAAGAGTTCAAGATGGACACGTTTCGGAATCCAATTCGGCCTCAAGATCAATTCGGATTCAGCCTGACAGGCCCAACTTCAAATGTGCATAACTTTCACATATGAAGTCCGTTTGAGGTCCACGAGTACTTGTTGGAAAGCTTTTCTCATCCTCTTTCCACTGAATCTAGTATCACCTCTAAATTCCTTCTGTACGCACCGCAATCATCAAAAGAGTCCGTGCTGGGCACGTACTGGAATCGGATTCGAACTGCTGCAATGGTGCAAGTTTAAACGGACGTAACTTTCCCATACGAACTCCGTTTCGGACGTTCTTGGACTTGATGGAAAGCTTATCAAGTCTACTTTCTAAAGGATTCAACCGCATCTTCAAATTCTATCCGAGCCGGCCGCAATCACCAAAAGAGTCCGTGTTGGGCACGTACTGGAATCGGATTCGGACTGCTGCAATAGTGCAAGTTTAAACGGATGTAACTTTCTCATACGGACTCCGTTTGGGACGTTCTTGTACTTTATGGAAAGCTTACGAAGTCTACTTTCCAATGGTTCCATCCTCATCTTCAAATTTCATTTGAGTCGGCCGCAATTATCAAAAGAGCCCACATTGAGTTCTGAATTCGAGTCAAAAAGGGTGCTGCGCCACCACCACTTGGGCCCATGGGCCTTGTAACCCTAGGGCATGCACTTGGACGCCACCCCTGGTCGTTCTCCCTATATAGGATCCGCCGCCTCCGTTGCTAGGACTCGGATTTCGTTGAGTTTAGGTTTAGCTATTGTGCAAAGTTCTGTTCTTCAGTTGTGTCGGATGACCACCTGTTAAGACAGCTTTCGGAATCCCACCTTTTGAACTCAATATACATATTTGTAATTTCAGATTGCTTGTTATCTTGTTCTTGCATGTTCTTCGTGGTCAGGTCAACCGCGTTCTTGGCACGGTTGATAACATCTTGGGGTTGGTTCAGCGATTGCTAAGGCGCAAGCGATGTCGTACGGTTGTAGTCTGATCATGAGGGTCACCCCCACCAAAATCGAAGTTATCATCATATCGGAAGATCGGGACCCCATTGCCTCATCACATACAAGCTTCACTTATATCCTTTGAATACTTGAGACTAGTCATTGATATTGCATTGAGGGCTGCTCTAGAATTAGTAACTCTTGACTGAACATTGTTGGCTTGTGCATCACCCACTCGGCCGATCAAAAAAATCTGAGTCTAGAGAGAGAGAGAGATTTTAATTACCTTTATACCCCTACCTTCCACTAAACGTTTATGACCCAATAGACTCATAACAGTGATTTGAACATATTTGGATCAGTGGCACAGTAGCAAAAAAAGAGACGTGAGCAAAAAAAAGAGGTGCGAGAAGGCTGATTTGGGTGAGTGGTTCTAGTTCATAGTTTCAATATGAGTCACTAAAATTCTTGAGCAATCTTGTGCCCTCTATTCTTGTTCTTGCAATTGGCTAGCGTCTCTCCTAGTGCTTGGTGCAAAACGAGCTATTTCATCATTGCTTTCAGATTGCTTCCAGCAAGCTCATTCCTTTGTTGCATTAAGTCACATTTATCTTTGCATGTGCATTCATATACTTCACTTAAACCTATTGGATCAGCACTTGGGCAAAGTTTCTAGCTTGGATTATTACTTAATGAAGATTGTGTAGGATAAACACTTTCATACCAAACTCCACCATATAACCGTTGTTGTACAAGTAGTGAACACTTTTAAATTCACTTGATCATCACTGTGGTGTTGTCACTTCTACCAGGTGTAAGTTTTTATTGGCCTTAATTCACTTCGGAAAGGTAAGAACTTGGGAGAGAAAACAGTGAGATGAGGGATTTCCATAAAGCATTATTCTACATAACTACTTGTTCTTGCATAGCTAACCATGTCAGGTGGAGGAGAACACCGTGATGAGAGTGGTGAGACAAATGAACCGCAAGCATTCGTCAAGCAATATCAATTTGGGGCACTCCGCGAACACTTTCGACGTGAGGTGCAACACTTGGAGTTACAAGCTGATGAAAATGTACGCCAATTGCGGGAGGATATTTGATAGCACTAGCGGTCCCGATCGTTCGATGAAAGTGATAGATTCGATTGGGGAAGGAGATGACGTTGACGACCCGACTACAACCATCCAAGGACGTTGCACCTTAGCGATCGATACACCAACTCCAGAGGTTGTTCGTGACCTTGTCGGCGCACAATCAACCTAACCACGAGGGTACTTGTTCCTGCAAGCAATCGAAGAACAAGCAAGAACAAGATGAACAGCAACTCAATTGCAAATAAACGGTGTAGGTTTCAACCCAAACCCTAGAAGGGTGGTGCGGCTGCCTATTTTATGGGACATGGAAGGTGGAGGGTCGGCCAAAACACATGGAAGCCGAACAGGACTAGATTACAAGGCCCATTTTGACTCGGACTAGAAAAGTGATGTGACTTGTTTTGCAGTTTTTGACCGGCTCAGATGGAATTTCGAGGTTAAACCGGATTCATCTGAAAGTAGACTTCAAGAGCTTTCCAATTAGTACTCATGGGCCTCGAGAAACCATCTGGATCAAAAGTTATGGCCGTTTGAAGTAGACGCTGTTGGGAAGGCTGAATCCGAGACGAACTCGCGAACAGGACTTGGTTTGCTGATACGTGGTCGCCCGATCTTCTCGACGTAGGATTGGATACTCACGTGCAGCCTCTCGAATCGTAGCGATCCTCCGTTGCCAATGCAAGAATGAACGCTCTTTAATTCGCAAGATCACACGCGCCGGGCTTCACGACCACCAAGCGAAAACCCTATCGCGCTCCCAATTCCCAGCGGAAAGGTTGAACGATCTCTAATTGCAAGAACTCACAAAGTTTCTATTGAATTTCAGTGGCTAACCGAAACATCAAAAACATGCATAAGATTATCTAGTCTCCATCCGATCTCTCGTCACGTAGTGTTCTCAAAAATAGCTAACTCCCCTACTGTTTCCGTCCAGGCACATATTTATACGGCGGCCGGCAGTCCGCACGCGTACATGGGCCTAAGGCCGAAACCAAGTTCTATTCGGCCGCTAAAACCAATTCGGTTTTGGACTCAAAACACCTAAAGAGTAATTACATGGTTTCATGAACGCACATGATTGCGATTCGCCAAGATATTGAGTACGCAGGCCAGGAAGCCCTTCACTGCATGTTAGTCTTGGGCTTGGACTTCAATTTAACTCCTGTGCCGTGCTCTTCCATGAGATTGGTCTTCTATCCCTCACGTGTTGGTCCATATGCATGCATGTTTACACAGCCTCCTTTCTTGTTGGTTACAGAGTTTTCACGTCGTTCAAATCTGAGAATACATAAAGAACTTGCATGAGGTAGTATGCTATTCTCGTCCATACAAAGAAATTCGGTAAGAAACAAATTCACCTGTTTATTTAAAAGTTTAGCCCTCGCTCTAGTTATCGGACCTTTGGGTGCTTCATGAGCAGACGATGTGGTAGTAGTAGGGATGTCCTCATCATCCTCCCCCTCTTGAAAAAGAGTCGTCCTCGACTCTGTATCGTCTTGACCAAAGAATGGTGACAAATCAGCAACATTAAAGGTAGTACTTACCCCATAATCGTCTCCTGGAAGCTCAATCTTCTATGCATTATCATTGATCTTGGCAAGTACTTTAAATGGACCATCACCACGGGGCATCAACTTTGATTTTCGCTTATCTGGAAAGCGTTCTTTGCGAAGGTGTACCCACACTAAATCACCTGGTTCAAATAGCAATTTCTTTCTAGACTTGTTAGCTTTAGAAGCATAAGCACGTACCTTCTTTTCAATTACCTCTTTAGTCTTCTCATGGAGCTTTTTCACAAAATCAGCACGCTTAGAAGCATCCATATTTGTACGTTCTTGTAATGGAAGTGGCATCAAATCAAGTGGTGTGATCGGTTTGAAACCATACACCACCTCAAATGGACACAATTGAGTAGTAGAATGCACCGCCCTATTGTATGCAAATTCAACATGCGGTAGACAATCTTCCCACTCTTTTAAATTCTTTTTGATCATTGTCCATAACAGCATTGAGAGTGTACGGTTCACCACCTCCGTTTGTCCATCAGTTTGTGGGTGACAAGTTGTCGAAAAGAGTAACTTTGTCCCAAACTTGGCCCACAAAGTCTTCCAAAAGTAGCTCATGAACTTGACGTCACGATCGGAAACAATAGTTCTTGGCATTCCATGCAATCTCACAACCTCCCTGAAAAACAAGTCAGCTACATGCGACGCATCGTCGCTCTTATGACAAGAAATAAAGTGTGCCATCTTTGAAAATCTATCCACAACAACAAAAACTGAGTCCCTCCCCCTCTTAGTCCTAGGCAATCCTAACACAAAATCCATGCTAATATCTTCCCAAGGTGCACTAGGAACTGGAAGTGGAGTATACAAACCATGTGGATTAAGTTTCGACTTTGCTTTATGGCATGTGATGCATCTTTGAACAAACCGCTCGACGTCTCGCCTCATCTTAGGCCAATAGAAGTGATCGCTCAACATCATGTACGTCTTCTCTCTTCCAAAATGTCCCATCAGTCCTCCTGCATGAGACTCCTACAATAGTAGCAAACGCATGGAAGATTCTGGAACACATAGCTTGTTCATGCGAAAGAGAAAACCATCATTAACATGAAACTTATCCCACCCTTTCCCATATTTGCAATTAGAATATGGTGCTGAAAAGTCATGATCGGAAGCATATAAATCTTTTAAACTTTCTAATCCAGGCACTTTAACTTCCAACTGCGTTAAAAGCACATTTTTTCTAGACAATGCATCAGCTACCACATTCTCTTTGCCTTTCTTGTATTTAACAATGTATGGAAAAGTTTCAATAAATTCAACCCACTTAGCATGTCTACGATTAAGTTTAGCTTGACCTTTCAAATATTTCAAAGCTTCATGATCAGAATGAATAACAAATTCTTTAGGCCAAAGATAATGTTGCCAAGTCTCTAAAACGCGCATAAGAGCATATAATTCTTTGTCATAAACAGGATAATTCAATTGCGCACCATGAAGTTTTTCACTAAAGTATGCAACAGGTTTTCTTTCTTGCAGCAAAACACCAACAATACCTATTCCACTAGCGTCACATTCAATCTCAAAAGTTTTAGTGAAATCAGGTAAAACAAGCAATGGTGCTTCAGTCAAACATTTCTTTAATTCATCAAAGGCCTTTTCTTGTGATTCTCCCCATTCAAAAACAACACCCTTTTTAGTTAATTCATTTAATGGGGCAGCAATGGTGCTGAAATCTTTCACAAAGCGGCGGTAAAAACCAGCAAGCCCATGGAAGCTACGAACTTGACTAACATTGACAGGTGTAGGCCAATTTCAAATAGCTTCAATTTTAGATTCATCTACTTCAATTCCATAAGCTGAAACAACATAGCCTAAGAACACCACTTTGTTCGTGCAAAAAGTACACTTCTCAAGATTAGCATACAATTTTTCAGTTCTTAGCACTTCTAGCACTTGTCTAATGTGTTCAACATGATCTTCCAATGATCGGCTATATATCAAAATGTCATCAAAATAGACTACCACAAATTTTCCAATGAAGTGTCTCAAAACATGGTTCATTAATCGCATGAATGTACTAGGAGCATTAGATAAACCAAAAGGCATCACTAACCATTCATACAATCCAAATTTTGTTTTAAAAGCTGTCTTCCACTCATCACCATGTTTCATTCTAATTTGATGATATCCGCTACGCAAATCAATCTTAGAAAAGATAATAGAACCACTCAATTCATCAAGCATATCATCTAACCTAGGAATAGGATGACGATAACGAATGGTGATGTTATTGATAGCTCTACAATCTACGCACATTCTCCATGTACCATCTTTCTTAGGAACAAGAATGACAGGAACGGCACAAGGACTAAGACTTTCGCGTACATACCCCTTTTCCATGAGTGCTTGCACTTGCCGCTGAATTTCTTTTGTCTCTTCCGGATTGGTGCGGTACGGCGGCCGGTTGGGAAGTGGAGCTCCCGGCACCAAGTCAATTTGATGTTCGATGCCTCGAATGGGTGGTAGACCAGCGGGTACCTCCTCCGGAAAGACATCTTCATACGCCTGTAACACTTGAGAAACCACACTAGGAAGAGAGGCTAAGTCATTAGTAGACAGCAAAACATCTTTATACAGCAATACCAAATGCTCCAAAGTGGGATCATCTCTCATCTCTCTCAAATCAGATTTGTTGGCTATCATGACTAACTTTTTCTCTCCCTCACCCTTTCTTTTTCCACTCAGTTTTAGCTTGTGGCTCTCATTCACATTTTGTGGAATCACACTCTTTTGCTCCTTCACTTTCTCACTCTCTACTTTCACCTCAACTTTTTGCATGTTATCACGTATAATTTGAGAAGGAGTCAATGGTAGTAGCACTATTTCCTTATTGTTCCACATGAATTTGTACTGATTAGTTCTTCCATCATGAATAACAGAACGATCATATTGCCATGGCCTTCCTAATAATAAGTGACATACTTCCATGGACACAACATCACATTCTACAGTATCACGATAAGAACCAATCTGAAAGCTAACATCAACAGTGTACCCAACATTCATGGAACCATTATTATTCAACCACTGAATTTGATATGGATGTGGATGTTTCTTGTATTTCAATCCAAGTTTAGTGCAAAGTTCTTTGCTAGCTAGGTTATGGCAACTACCTCCATCAATAATAACTTTGCAACACTTACCATCTTCACTTACCTGAGCTCTTGTTTGGAAAAGGTTGCAGCGCTGTTCATGGTTGGATTTTGCTTGAACACTCAACACCGAAGGGGTGCACACTAGGATAGGACCGGACTCGGGGTTACAATACCCATCCCTATGTGTTTCTTCGTCTCTTTCTCCCTCATGGCCATCCTCAAACGCCTCAAAATCAGCAAGGTGCTCTCCATCTTCATCACTAGCAGAATCATACCCTCCATTCTCATTTATCAACATTACCTTACTATTTGGGCAATCCTTTTGCATATGTCCGCGACCAAGACACTTGAAGCATTGGATGGAGCTACTCTTGGCCGTAGAACCAACAGAAGATGATGAAGAAGGAGCTGGTCCTTTCTTTGGAAAGGAAGGAGTGGCATTCTTGGCACTTGAGGCAGCACGTGCACTAGGAGCAAAACTTCCACCAGATGTGTTAGCTTTAAAAAAATTGAAATGAGATGCGGTTTTACCTCCTGTAGGCGCTGCACGGGGCATGTAGGATGATGTCCTTGTTGCTTTCATGTCGTGTTGCACTTGTCTTTCGGCCTTGGTTGCTTGATGTACCAATTCCACCATGTTGTTGTAAGGCTGAAATTCAGTGATGCGCTTGATGGAAGGGTGCAACCAGCAAGAAATCGAGCCATTGTTTGTTCTTCTTGTTCATATACATTAGCTCGAATCATGGCCATTTCCATCCCCTTATAGTACTCCTCCACCGTGAGAGTTCCTTGCTTCATTTGCTGCAATTTATCAAATAAATCACGTTTATAATGTTTGGGAACAAACCTTGCTCTCATGTGGTACTTCATCTCTTCCCATGTAGTGATGGGAGGCTCGTCGTACTCTCTCCTTTGATTTTGAACTTGTTCCCACCATATAAGTGCATAATCTGTGAATTCAAGTGCAGCCATATGTATCTTCTTCTCTTCAGAGTAATTGTGTAGGCGGAACATCTTGTCCACCTTGAGCTCCCAAGTGAGGTAGTCTTCAGGGTCATGTGTACCTGAAAATGTTGGCATAGTAAATTGAAGCTTACCAAACTTCTCCTCATTTGGTCGACCATCGCCGTAGTGGTTACGACGGCGGTAGCCATCGTCGTAGTGAAGAAAGTCGTCGTCGTCGAAGCGATGTGCTCCTCCACCACGGCCTCCATGTCCATGGCCCCTCCCCGGACCATGGAAGCCGCCCCCTTCACCTCTCCCAGGTAAGGGTGGACGAATGGCATTTGCCACCACTCGGTCTCGCCTTTGTTGAGCTTCTTGGCCACCTCGGACAGCAGCCACTCCCTCACCACGTGGAGGAAGGGCAGCCGCAAGATGAGCATTTCCTTCTTCTGGTTGTGCCCGAAGTGCTCGCGCAACATCGTTCACAATGTTCCCACGCAACACGTTCATCTGTTGATTGAGTTCAATGCGAAGATCCTGCATATCTGTCTTGAATTGTTCTCCCATTGTAGTAATGCCAGCTACAAATTCTTGTTGCAATGCACTTCTCAATGCCTGATGTTGAAAGCGAGTCACCGGGGCATTAAGATCAACTTCATGCTCCTCTCCATAGTTATCTTTTCCACCTGACATGGTTAGATTGTGCAAAGAAAAACACAAAGCAATAACAAGTATATGGAGGATTAGTGTAAATCACTCAATCTCACTCTCTTTCTTGCATAAGTAAAGTTCTCACCTTTCCGAAGTGAATTAAGGCCAATAAGAACTTACACTTGGTAGAAGCTTCAATGGCAACGTGATGATCAAGCGAATATAAGAGTGTTCACAATTGCACAACAACGGTTATTTAGTGGAGTTTGGTATGAAAGTGTATATCCTAGCAATCTGAAATTCTTGATGTTGTAAAGTTAAGTAATAATCCAAGCTAGAATATTTTGCCTAAGTGCTGATCCAAAAGATTTAAGTGAAGTATATGAACGCACACGCAAAGATCAATGTGACTCAATACAAACAAAGGAATGAGCTAAATAGAAATAATCGGAAATTGAGGATTAATTAGCTCGTTTTGCACCAAGTACTAGGTGAGACGCTAGCCAATTGCAAGAATATGAATGTAAGAGCACAAGATTGCTCAAGAAATTAAATTACACAATCTGAATTTATAGACTAAGAACTCACCCAAATTCGGCCAATGTTTTTTTTTCTTTTCTTTCTTTCTTTCTTTTTTTTTTTGCTCAAGCCGTGCTTTTTTTCAACTCTCTCTTTTTTTTCAAAGGCCAAACCTGGTTTAATTGTTCCTTTGATTTTGCACAGGTCACAAATATTCAGAAAGGTGTAAAATACTCAAGAGCAGCCCTTAATGCAATATTCAACAGCTAGTCTCAACGATGAATAAAAGATATCTGTGAAGCATAAAAACTGATAATGTGTTCGGCTGCAATTACTGCAATTTACGGCACAGGCCTTTGAATCCGTAGCAAAACCAAGACAGGCAATTATGAGTTGAACTTGAAAAGTATTTCCAATGGTTTCAGATCAACACGTTGACTCCAAAATTATGTAGTCTCACGTGATGACCAGCACTTCGATTCGGTTCAATCAGACAGCAAGCCGCAAATCGATTTGACTGGAGGTGTGAAATTTTCGGCCGACTACAAGTTGACGCGAGGCACAGTAGCAATCACGAGATCGGTTTTTTTTATTTTTATTTTTATGTGGACACAATGAATAAGCGACGCAAAAGAATCACGATGATCAGCACCTAAACAAATTTCTAATGGATTAAAACCTAACAAAACTCACAAAATTAACAGATGCAAAAACTAGGGTTTGGATTTTTTTTAATGTTTTTGGTTTATGGACTATGGGATAGAAATAAATCAATCTAAAAAAACAAGGGTAAAGAATCCTACCGAGGAAACCGAAGCTCTGATACCAAGATGATACGGGGTCGCCCGATCTTCTCGACGTAGGATTGGATACTCACGTGCACCCTCTCGAATCATAGCGATCCTCCATTGCCAATGCAAGAATGAACGCTCTTTAATTCGCAAGATCACACGCGCCGGGCTTCACGACCACCAAGCGAAAACCCTATCGCGCTCCCAATTCCCAGCGGAAAGGTTGAACGATCTCTAATTGCAAGAACTCACAAAGTTTCTATTGAATTTCAGTGGCTAACCGAAACATCAAAAACATGCATAAGATTATCTAGTCTCCATCCGATCTCTCGTCACGTAGTGTTCTCAAAAATAGCTAACTCCCCTACTGTTTCCGTCCAGGCACATATTTATACGGTGGCCGGCAGTCCGCACGCGTACATGGGCCTAAGGCCGAAACCAAGTTCTATTCGGCCGCTAAAACCAATTCGGTTTTGGACTCAAAACACCTAAAGAGTAATTACATGGTTTCATGAACGCACATGATTGCGATTCGCCAAGATATTGAGTACGCAGGCCAGGAAGCCCTTCACAGCATGTTAGTCTTGGGCTTGGACTTCAATGTAACTCCTGTGCCGTGCTCTTCCATGAGATTGGTCTTCTATCCCTCACGTGTTGGTCCATATGCATGCATGTTTACACAGCCTCCTTTCTTGTTGGTTACAGAGTTTTCACGTCGTTCAAATCTGAGAATACATAAAGAACTTGCATGAGGTAGTATGCTATTCTCGTCCATACAAAGAAATTCGGTAAGAAACAAATTCACCTGTTTATTTAAAAGTTTAGCCCTCGCTCTAGTTATCGGACCTTTGGGTGCTTCATGAGCAGACGATGTGGTAGTAGTAGGGATGTCCTCATCATTTGCGCTTGACGGTTCCACTTCTATACTTGAGCTCACGTGGTTCTTCCCCATGGTTCCTAAGGACAATTAAATCATCGCAAGAATTAAGTAGTATTCCATTCTTTGAAACATTTGTATGCAAACTTAGGAACGCATTCACCTGATGGTTAAGTTGACGTGCTCGCGCTCTAGTCATTGGTCCTTGTATCATAGTTTCAGTTTGATGTGGAGTCGGCATGGTTGTATGCATGGAAAGGATGTCCTCATCAATATTGGAGCCCTCACTAGGCTCATACAAACTTGCAATGGTGGTGATGAGGTGAGTGTTCAAGCCGGAGAAGCTGCTGCCCATGTACCTCCTGAACCGCAACACCGAGTGGTGGCAAACGTGGTGCGTCCACCACCGCTTGGGGGACGAGAAGGATTTTTGGGAGGTCATGGAGGTCGCGGTCAAGGTGGTGGCCGTGGTGGTGCTGTGCTGCGATGGAATGGGATTGTGATTTTGCTTTGCATCGCAATGACAAATATCGTCGTCCACGCAATGAAGATGATGGATTGGGCAAGCTCAAGTTTTCCATGCCCAAGTTTGCAGGTGGGACTGATCCTGAGGAGTATCTCACTTGGGAACTGAAGGATGACAAGATATTCCGTATGCATCACTATACGGATGAGAGAAAGATACAGTTGGCATCACTTGAGTTTGAAGGTTATGTTTTGGATTGGTGGGAACAAGTTATTACTCAAAGAGCTGAGAATGGAGAAGACCCTGTTGCATCATAGCAAGAGATGAAGCGAGAAATGAGAACCTGTTTTGTTCCTCGTCAATGCAGAATTGCAGAACATGAAGCAAGGAGCATATTCTGTGGAGGAGTACTACAAGGAGATGGAGCTCAATGATTCGAGCTAAGGTTCAAGAACAAAAAGAACAAACCATGGCACGCTTCCTCTCAGGTTTGAATCATCAAGTCAAAAGAATCGTCAATTTTTAGCCCTATAACAATCTTTATGAGTTAGTGCATCAAGCTACAAAGGCAGCTCGACAATTGTAAGAGGATGCTAAGTTTGCAAGATCAACATCCTGTCCAGCGGAGAAAGCAAATTTTTACAAGTTCTTACCAAAGCAAACAGGTGGTGCAACCGGTGGCTGGTTCGTGATAAATCTGACTTAGGTGATAAGTAAAGCGATTGCAAGGGTCAACTTTCACCGCATATATCTCTTAACTTCCTTGCTGGAATGATGTGAAATTTTACAGATAGATGGACAATGAATTTTTGAATCTAATGGCGGTGGTCTCACTCAAAAATAATCTCGGAATCAAAAGTTAGGGCGTTTTTGGTGGCGCCTGTAGAGAAAGGAAAATTCAGCCGAATTGGAATTAGGGTTTGGGGTGGGGAATTTTTTTTTGTTTGGATTTTTAATGGAACAAAGATATGACCAGCAACTAGACAATGCTAAGACGGACACAAATTCAATTTAGCAAACCAAAACTAACAGATGGAAAGGCACAACGGGGTTTGGACAGCGGAAATTAATTCTTTTTATGGGACAATTTTTTCTGGACTATATAGGAAATAAAAACCAATCTACTAACTATGGATACAAGAAATTCCTACCGGTCAACTGAAGCTCTGATACCAACTGATGAGGCGATGGGGTCCCGATCTTCTGATAGGATGATAACTATCGATTTTGGTGGAGGTGACTCATGCGATCCGACTACAACCGTACGATGTCGCTTGCGCCTTAGCAATCGCTGAACCAACCCCAAGTTGTTATCAACTGTGCCAAGATCGCGGTTGACCTGACCACGAAGGTCTATTCCTGCATGCAATCGAAGAACACGCAAGAACAAGATAACAAGCAATCTAAAATTGGAAATATGTATATTGAGTTCAAAATGTGGGATTCCGATGGCTGTCTTGACTGGTGGTCGTCCGACACAACTGAAGAACAGAAGTTTACATAATGGCTAAACCTAAACTCAACGAAATCCAAGTCCTAGCATGGGGAGGCGACGGCTCCTATATAGGGAAACGACCAGGGTTGGCAGCCAAGGCGCACACCCCTAGGGTTACAAGGCCTACTCCTGAAGTATGCCTTCTCCCTTGATGGACTAGTGACACCAGCACAACGCATCGCATCTTGTAGTTCAAAATAGTAATCTTGGACAGTATTACTCCCTTGTGCGATATTCTCCAGATGGTGAAGCAATTCCTGCGCATAATAGGATGGCACAAACTCGCTTCTCATGAACTCCTTCAAATCTGACCAAGATTTAATGAATTGTTTTCCAATTAGTTGTTGCCACCAACTATAAGCGTAGTCTTCAAACTCCCTCGTGACACGCATCACCTCTTGGTCTTTAGAAGATTTTTGAAATCTAAACACTTTCTCCATTCGCCATTCCCACTCAAGATACTTCTCTAGATCATTACAGCCATAGAAAGGAACAAAGCTATCTTCTTCTTGTTGTGGACGAAGTGCTTGCACAATATCATTCACGATGTTTCTGTGTAACACCTTCAATTGTTGATTGAGCTCAATACAGAAATCCTGCATATCTGCCTTAAGTTGTACATGCTTAGCAGTGGCGCCTGATTGGAGCTCTTGTTGCAGTGTACTTCTTAATGCCTGATGTTGAAAGCGAGTCACCGGGGTATTAAGATTAACTTCATGCTCCTCACCATAGTTATCTTCTCCACCTGACATGGTTAGATTGTGCAAAGAAAACACAAGTAATAACAAGATATATGGATGATTAGTACAATCACTCGATCTCACTTTTTTTCTCTCACAAATAAAGTTCTCACCTTTCCGAAGTGAATTAAAGCCAATAAAAACTTACACTTGGTAGAAGCTACAATAGCAACGTGATGATCAAGCGAATGTAAGAGTGTTCACAATTGCACAACAACGGTTATTTAGTAGAGCTTGGTATGGAAGTGTATATCCTATGCAATCTAAAATTCTTGATGTTGTAAAGTTAAATAATAATCCAAGCTAGAATACTTTGCCTAAGTGCTGATCCAAAAGATTTAAGTGAAATATATGAACGCACACGCAAAGATCGATGTGACTCAATGCAAATAAAGGAATGAGCCAAATAGAGATAATATGAAATTGAGGATTAATTAGCTCGTTTTGCACTAAGTACTGGGAGAGACGCTAGCCAATTGCAAAAATATGAATGTAAGGGCACAAGATTGCTCAAGAAATTAAATTACATGATCTGAATTTATGGACTAAGAACTCACCCAAATTCGGCCAATGTTTTTTTCTTTTTTTCTTTCTTTCTTTTTTTCTCAAGCCGTGGCTTTTTTTGTCAACGCTCTTTTTTTTCAAAGGCCGAATCAGGTTTAATTGTTCCTTTGATTTTGCACAGGTCACAAATATTCAGCAAGGTGTAAAACACTCAAGAGCAGCCCTTGATGCAATATTCAACAGCTAGTCTCGAAGATGAAATAAAATATGGATATAAGTGTCGCTCAAAGCACCAAAGTTTCAGTGGGAACACACCAACAAACTGAAACAGAAATCAGTACTTTGATTTAATGGATCTGGATGGACTCAGTATTTGATTCAGGCTTGACTTTCTCCCCCCAAGAACTTTCGGCCAGCAAGTGTGCTTCACCCAATCCGTGAGTTCAGATCAGTTCGGGACATCTGGGTTTTGAAATCCAAACTCCACGTGAAGATTTAGCAGTGCACTCGGATGGCAAAAATCACTTGTGTTCTAATCCACGTGAAGACTTGGCAATGCACTCGGATGGCAAAAAGCACTTGTGTTCAAATCCACTAGATAATAGCTTTAATGGATAGCAGCTTGGCGCATGGTGCTAAGATGGTGTAGCTTGGTTTTGGAGTTAGCCAACATCGAAATAGATATTCAACTGGTTCGGTAATCCCAGAACAGTAAAGAATTTGGCTGCCATTAATTCTGTTTTTGGTGCTAATTGATGGGTTCAACTAGAAATTTTTTAAGAGATTGATTAGACACAAAGATTAAGCTACGCAAAAGAAACACGATCAGCACTTAAACAAAAACTCTAATGGATTAAAACCTAACAAAACTCACAAAAAATAACAGATGCAAAACTAGGGTTTTGGATTTTTTTTTGTGGCAATTTTTTTGTTTGGTTTAATGGACTATAGGACAGAAATAAATCAATCTAAAAAGAACAAGGGTAAATAATCCTACCAAGGAAACCGTGCTCTGATACCAAGATGATATGGGGTCACCCGATCTTCTCGACGTAGGATTGGATACTCACGTGTAGCCTCTCGAATCGTAGTGATCCTCCGTTGCCAATGCAAGAACGAACGCTCTTTAATTCGCAAGATCACACGCGCCGGACTTCACGACCACCAAGCGAAAGCCCTATCGCGCTCCTAATTCCCAGCGGAAAGGTTGAACGATCTCGAATTGCAAGAACTCACAATTCTTTCATTGAATTTTGTGGCTAACCAAAAACGTCAAAAACGTGTATAAAACTCATATCAATCCATCATCAGTTTCATACTGTTCTCTATCTCTCGTCACGTAATCTTCTCTTTTCTTCATGGCTTTTTCCGTCCCCCGTCCGTGCGTGATGGACATATATATACGACGGCCGCCCGATTGCTCCACGCGCATACGCGTACATGGGCCTTGGGCCAATCGTGAGCTTCCCTACCCATGCAGTTGAGCCTTCTTCTCTTGCTTTAGGCTGTATGCATGCATCTCACACATGCACATATTGTTTTTCTTTAGTGCATAGCAAATCCCTCCTTCCTCATGTGGTACCAATTTAATTCTTATTCTGAGTGGTATCCTGAAAATACACAAAATATTCTTGTGAGGTAGTGAACATGTCTCATTTAAATTAAAATTAAATTCACCTCGGAACGAGTTCACCTGATAATATTTAATACGGCTCAATAGTTCCATCCAATCAAATAATATTTTTAACTGAAAAGTGTAATACTTATGCGTATCCACATCAGGATGAATATAAAATTGAAGCTATTAGAAATTGGCCAATTCCTGTGAATTAACGTCAAATTCGTAGCTTCCATGGGCTTGCTAGTTTTTATCGACGATTTGTGAAAGACTTTAGCACCATTACTGCCCCATTAAATGAATTAACTAAAAAGGGAGTGATTTTTGAGTGGGGAGAAAAACAAGACAAAGCTTTTGAATTGAAGAAATGTTTGACTAAAGCACCATTGCTTGCTTTACCTAATTTTACAAAAACTTTTGAGATTGAATGTGATGCTAATGGTGGTGTTTTGATACAAGAAAGAAAACTCGTTGCATATTTCAGTGAGAAACTTCATGGTGCACAATTGAATTATCCTATTTATGATAAAGAACTATATGCTCTTGTGCGTGTGTTTTAAACTTGGCAACATTATCTTTGGCCCAAGGAATTCATTATCCATTCTGATCATGAAGCTTTGAAATACTTAAAGGGCCAACCGAAATTGAATCATAGACATGTTAAGTGGGTAGAATTCATTGAGACCTTTCCATACATTGTCAAATATAAGAAAGGCAAAGAGAATATGATAGCTGATGCATTGTCAAGAAAACATGTGCTTTTGACTCAGTTGGAGGTAAAGGTACCAGGGTTGGAAAGTTTGAAAGATTTATATGCTTTCGATCATGAATTTGCAGCTCCATATTCTAATTGCAAAGATGGGAAAGGGTGGGATAAGTTTCACATTCATGATGGTTTTCGCTTTCGCATCAATAAGCTGTGTTCCAGATTCCTCTGTGCGTTTGTTATTATAGCAGGAATCTCATGCAGGAGGATTTATGGGGCATTTTGGGAGAGAGAAGACTTACATGATGTTGGCTGATCACTTCTATTGGCCAAAGATGAGGCGAGACGTCGAGAGATTCGTTCAAAGATGCATCACATGTCATAAGGCGAAGTCAAAACTCAATCCACATGGTTTGTATACTCCACTTCCTGTTCCTGTGCTCCTTGGGAAGATATCAACATGGATTTTGTCTTAGGACTGCCTAGGACCAAGAGGGAGGGATTCAGTATTTGTTGTTGTTGATAGGTTTTCTAAAATGGCACATTTTATTCCCTGTCATAAGAGCGATCATGCGTCTCATGTAGCTGACTTGTTTTTCAAGGAGATTGTGAGATTGCATGGAATGTGATGCGGGGAGGGGTGACCCAATCATCACGACGTAGGATTATGGATAACTGGCCCATGCAACCTAGCAATTGATGCGACAACCACCATCTCTATACAGCAACCTGCAGCACTCAAATTACTCAACCACACGCTACGGCCTTCGTGATGAGGACATCCCTATTACATATACATCTTCCACTCCAAGCATGCATGAGAATATCCAAGAACCAGAGGGCCCAATGACGAGGGCAAGAGCCAAGCGTTTAAACAAACAGGTGCTTTTGTTTCTTGAGGAGTTTCCTTTAATTGATGATGAACTTGCAATACTACCTCATGCTAGTATTTTATGTATTCTTAGGTATGACTCATGTGAGGACTTGGGAGAGCAAAAGGGAGGAGCCCAAGCTACAAGTTTTGGATAAAATTTTCAAGCCAAATTCGGACTTCCCACGTGCTCAATCCAATTCAAACTCGGATTCAACTCAGGATTCAATTCGGACTCGGTTCGGGACAGCCTGACAGGCAGTTACTAAAAAGGCCATAACTTTTACAAACGGAGTCCGATTCAGGTGTTCTTGTACTTGTTGGAAAGATAATTTCAAGGGCTACGCAATGAATCTGGTATCACCTTCAAATTAGTCACGGATAAAAAGTTATGACCAAAACAATATGACGGGTGAAAAATATAGTTTCCTTTTTGTAAGAGTTCATATCTAAAACCATATAGGGTTGAGTTGTACTTGGTTTGGGGACCATATGGACGTCCCAAGGGGCTATATAAGCCTTGTATTGGCAGCCTTTAGGGCTCAGACCACTTTTGATAATAGAATACTCTTGTTCTTTCCGTTGGCTGAACCAACTTGAGGGAATTGGGAGTTCGCTGAAAATCAAGATCGTTCAACCTTTCCGTTGGGAATTGGGAGCGCGATGGAACTTCATCGGTGGTCGTGAAGTTCAGCACGTGTGGTTGGGCGAATTATAGAGTGCTAACTCTTGCATTGGCAACGAGAGATCACTACGGTTCGTCGAATCCTCGTGAGTACCTTGATCCTACGTCGAGAAGATCGGGCGACCCCGTATCATCTTGTTATCAGAGCGCGGTTTACTCGGTAGGATTATTTACCCTTAGTTTTAGATTTATTTACTTCTGTCCTATAGTCCATTAAAACTGAAATTTGCAGCAAAAAAATCCAAACCCTAGTTTTGCATCTGTTAATTTTGTGAGTTTTGTTAGGTTTTGATCCATTAGAATTTTGTTTAGGTGCTGATCGTTCGTGTTTATTTGCGTAGCTTAATCTTTGTGTCCAATCCAAAACAAAATCTTGTTGATATTCTTTTCATCAATTGAGACTAGCTGTTGAATATTGCATCTAGGGCTGCTCTTGAGTATTTTACACTTTGCTAAATATTTGTGACCTGCAAAACAAAATCAAAGGAACAATTAAAGCTAGTTCGGCCTTAAAAAAAAAGAGAAGACAGCTGAAAAAAAGAAGAAAAGAAAAAGAAAGAAAAAACATTGGCCGAATTTGGGTGAGTTCTTAGTCCATAAATTCAGATTGTGTAATTTAATCTCTTGAGCAATCTCGTGCCCTTACATTCATATCATTGCAATTGGCTAGCGTCTCTCCTAGTACTTGGTGCAAAACGAGCTATCTAATCTTTAATTTCAGATTGCCTCTAGTTAGCTCATTCCTTTGTTTGCATCGAGTCACATTGATCTTTGCGTGTGCGTTCATATATTTCACTTAAATCTTTTGGTTCAGCACTTCTAGCTTGGATTGTTACTTAACTTTACAACATCAAGAATTTCAGATTGCTAGGATATACACTTCCATACCAAGCTCCACCATATAACCGTTGTTGTGCAAGTAGTGAACACTCTTGAATTCGCTTAATCATCACGTTGCTGTTGTCACTTCTACCAGGTATAAGTTTTTATTGGCTTTAATTCACTTCGGAAAGGTAAGAACTTTACTTGGGAGAGAAACAGTGAGATTGAGTGATTTCCATAAAGCATTATTCTACATAGCTATTTGTTTCTTGCATAGCTAACCATGTCAGGAGAAGGAGAACACCATGATGAGAGTGGTGAGACAAATGAAACTTAGGCATTCGTCAAGCAATATCAATTTGGAGCACTCCGTGAACACTTTCAACGTGAGCTACGCCAAGGACTCGATCAACTCCATGAGAAGCATGATGCTTTTGCTGATCAAATTGCAAGGGAGATGCAAAATATGGAGATACAAGCTGATGAAAATATGCGCCAATTGCGGGAGGACATTGGAGCCCTCACTAGGCTCATACAAGCTCGCAATGGAGGCGATGAAGCAAGTGTTCAAGGAGGAGAAGCTGCTGCGCAAGTACCTCCTGCACCGCAACACCGAGTGGCTGCCAACGTGGTGCGTCCACCACAGCTCGGAGGACTAGGAGGAGGCCATGGAGGGCGTGGCCAAGGCCTAGGTGGAGGCCGTGGTGGTGCTGCACATGCGATGGAATGGGATGGTGATTTTGCTTTGCATTACAATGACCACTATCGTCGTCCACGCAATGAAGATGATGGATTGGGCAAGCTCAAGTTTTCCATGCCCAAGTTTGTAGGTGGAACTGATCCCGAGGAGTATCTCACTTGGGAATTGAAGGTTGACAAAATATTCCGTATGCATCACTATACGGATGAGAGAAAGATACAGTTGGCATCACTTGAATTTGAAGGTATGCTTTGGATTGGTGGGAACAAGTCATTACTCAAAGAGCTGAGAATAGAGAAGTCCCTATTGCATCATGGCAAGAGATGAACGAGAAATGAGAGCCCGCTTTGTTCCTCGTCATTACAAACGTGATCTATTTGATAAATTGCAGAATATGAAGCAGGGAGCACATTCTGTGGAGGAGTACTACAAGGAGATGGAGTTAGCCATGATTCGAGCCAAGGTGCAAGAACAAGAAGAGCAAACCATGGCACGCTTCCTTTCAGGTTTGAACCATCAAGTCGAAAGAATTGTCAATTTTCAGCCCTATAACAATCTTTATGAGTTAGTGCATCAAGCTACAAAGGCAGAACGACAATTGCAAGAGGATGCTAAGTTTGCAAGATCAACGTCCTTTGCTGCCCGTACACCGTCCAGCGGAGGAAGATATGGTTCCAAATCACAAATAAGCCAAAGAACAGCTCCATGTGGCGGTTCAAGTTTTCACCCATCATCAAGCAAGAAGGAAGAAGCCACTCCAAGTACAAGGAAGCCATTAAATCCAGCAGCTAGTGGTGCTTCTTCTGTGCGTTCTACAGCGAAGAGTAGCGGCATACAATGCTTCAAGCGCCTTGGTCGTGGTCATATGCAAAAGGATTGCCCAAATAACAAGGCGATGTTGATATTAGAGAATGGGGAATATGATTCTGCAAGTGAAGAAGAGAATGATCACCATGCTGATTTAGGGACATATGATGATACACATGAGGAGGAGCAAGACATAGAGTATTGTGATCCTGGTGTTGGTCCTATACTTGTGTGTGCGCCGACGGTGTTGAGTGTGCAACCAAAGCCTTCCCATGAACAGCGCTGCAATTTATTCCATACAAGAGCTCAAGTTAGCAAGGATGGCAAATTTTGCAAGGTAATCATTGATGGTGGGAGTTGTCATAATTTGGCTAGCAAGAAGCTTTGCAACAAACTTGGGTTGAAGTACAAGAAACACCCACACCCATATCATATTCAGTGGTTGCATGAGAAAGGCTCATTGAATGTGGGATACACCGTGGATGTTGATTTTGAAATTGGCAGTTATCGTGATACGGTGGAGTGTGATGTGGTGCCTATGGATGTATGTCACTTGCTACTAGGAAGGCCATGGCAATATGATCGCGCTGTGCTTCATGATGGAAGAACTAATCAATACAAGTTTTGGTGGAACAACAAACAAGTGGTGCTGCGACCGTTAACTCCTTCCCAAATTGTAAATGATAATGTACAAAAGGTTGAAGTGCAAGTTGAGAGTGAGAAAGGGAGAGAACAAAAGAGTGTGATTCCACAAAAGGTGAGTGAGAGCCACAAACCAAAACCGAGAGATAAAAGCAAGATTGAGGGAGAGAAAAACTTAGTCATGATAGCCACCAAATCTGATCTAAAAGAGATGAAAGAAGATCCCACTTTGATGCACCTTGTATTGCTGTACAAGGATGCATTGCTTTCTACTAATGATTTAACATCTCTTCCAAGTGTTGTTTCTCAAGTTTTGCAGGCTTATGACGATGTGTTTCCGGAGGAGGTGCCTGCTGGTCTACCACCTATTCGAGGCATTGAGCATCAAATTGACTTAGTCCCGGGAGCCCCTCTTCCCAACCGGCCACCGTACCGCACAAATCCAGAAGAAACAAAGGAGATTCAGCGCAAGTGCAAACACTTTTGGACAAAGGGTACGTACGTGAGAGTCTTAGTCCTTGTGCCGTTCCTGTTATTCTTGTTCCTAAGAAAGATGGTACTTGGAGAATGTGCATAGACTGTAGAGCTATTAACAACATAACTGTTCGCTATCGTCATCCTATTCCTAGGTTAGATGATATGCTTGATGAGTTAAGTGGTTCTACTATCTTTTCTAAGATTGACTTGCGTAGTGGCTACCATCAAATAAGGATGAAACATGGTGATGAATGGAAAACTGCTTTTAAAACGAAATTTGGCTTGTATGAATGGTTAGTGATGCCTTTTGGATTGTCCAACGCTCCTAGTACATTCATGCGCTTAATGAACCATGTTTTGAGACACTTCATTGGAAAATTTGTGGTAGTTTACTTTAATGATATTCTCATATATAGCCGCTGTTTGGATGATCATGTTGAACACATTAAACAAGTGCTAGAAGTGCTTAGGAAAGAACGCTTGTACGCCAATCTTGAGAAGTGTACTTTTTGCACTAGTAAGATTGTGTTTCTAGGCTATGTTGTTTCAGCTCATGGAATTGAAGTGGATGAATCTAAAATTGAAGCTATTAGAAATTGGCCAATTCCTGTGAATGTTAGTCAAATTCGTAGCTTCCACGGGCTTGCTAGCTTTTATCGGCGATTTGTGAAAGACTTTAGCACCATTGTTGCCCCATTAAATGAATTAACTAAAAGGGGGTGATTTTTGAGTGGGGAGAAAAACAATACAAAGCTTTTGCTGAATTAAAAAAGTGTTTGACTGAAGCACCATTGCTTGCTTTACCTGATTTCACAAAAACTTTTGAGATTGAATGTGATGCTAGTGGAATAGGTATTGGAGGTGTTTTGATGCAAGAAAGAAAACCTGTTGCATATTTCAGTGAGAAACTTCATGGTGCCCAATTGAATTATCCTGTTTATGATAAAGAATTATATGCTCTTGTGCGTGTGTTGGAAACATGGCAACATTATCTTTGGCCTAAGGAATTCATAAAACATTCTGATCATGAATCTTTGAAATACTTAAAGGGCCAAGCGAAATTGAATCGTCGACATGCTAAGTGGGTAGAATTCATTGAGACCTTTTCATACATTATTAAATATAAGAAAGGCAAAGAGAATGTGGTAGCTGATGCATTGTCACGAAAACATGTGCTTTTGACTCAGTTGGAGGTAAAGGTACCAGGGTTAGAATGTTTAAAAGATTTATATGCATCCGATCATGAATTTGCAGCTCCATATTCTAATTGCAAAGATAGGAAAGGGTGGGATAAGTTTCATATTAATGATGGTTTCCTCTTTCGCATGAATAAGCTATGTGTCCCGAAGTCCTCAGTGCGTTTGTTATTGTTGCAGGAATCTCATGCAGGAGGATTGATGGGGCATTTTGGGAGAGCGAAGACTTACATGATGTTGGCTGATCACTTCTATTGGCCAAAAATGAGGCGAGACGTCGAGAGGTTTGTTCAAAGATGCATCACATGTCATAAGGCAAAGTCAAAACTCAATCCACATGGTTTGTATACTCCACTTCCTGTTCCTAGTACTCCTTGGGAAGATATTAGTATGGATTTTGTATTAGGACTGCCTAGGACCAAGAGGGGAAGTGATTCAGTCTTTGTTGTTGTGGATAGGTTCTCTAAAATGGCACATTTTATTCCCTGTCATAAGAGCGACGATGCGTCGCATGTAGCTGACTTGTTTTTCAGGGAGATTGTGAGATTGCATGGAATGCCACGAACCATTGTTTCAGATCGTGACGTCAAGTTCATGAGCTACTTTTGGAAGACTTTGTGGGCCAAGCTTGGGACAAAGTTGTTGTTTTCCACAACTTGTCATCCACAAACAGATGGGCAAACGGAGGCGGTGAACCGCACACTTTCAATATTGCTACATACCATGATAAAGAAGAACTTGAAAGAGTGGGAAGATTGTCTACCGCATGTGGAGTTTGCATATAATAGGGCGGTACATTCTACAACTCAATTGTGTCCATTCGAGGTAGTGTATGGTTTCAAACCAATCACGCCACTCGATTTGCTTCCACTCCCACTACAAGAACGCGCTAATATGGAGGCTTCTAAACGTGTCGATTTTGTGAAAAAGCTCCATGCCACAACCAAAGAGCTAATTGAAAAGAAGGTACGTGCTTATGCTTCCAAAGCTAACAAGTCTAGAAAGAAAATGTTTTTTGAATCAGGTGATTTAGTGTGGGTACACCTTCGCAAAGTGATGTGACCTCGCCACAAACACATACGACAATAGCGCCCAATATCAAGATTGAACTAAAGGTGAATTCGTTTCTTCAGCCTTCATATGTTACTAAGAATAGACCGCTACCTAATGCAAGTGATTTAATTGTGCTTAGGAACTTGGGAAAGGATGAAGGAAAGGGACATGGAGTCCTGGACATGCATGGAAGGAATAATGGAGGTCACCACGTCACTTTGGGACCAAGTCAAGCACGAATTCGAGTTGGACACGTTTTGGAATCAGACTCGGACTGCTGCGATGGTACCAAGTTCAAATGGGCATAACTTCCTCATACGGACTCCGTTTGGGATGTTCTTGTACTTCATGGAAAGCTTATGAAGTCTATTTTCCAACGGATCCAACCTCATCTTCAAATTCCATCCGAGCCGGCCGGAATCATCAAAACAATTCACATAGGTTTTTGAGTCCGAGTCAAAAGGGTGCTGCGCCACCTCCACTTGGGCCCATGGGCCTTGTAACCCTAGGGTGTACCCTTTGGGACGCCTCCCCTGGTTGCTTTCACTATATAGGAGCCGCCGCCTCCGTTTCTAGGACTTAGGTTTTGTTTAGATCAGTTTAGCCCCTTGTGCAAACTCCACGTTCTCTTGTGTCGGCTAGACCAACAGATTCGTGTTACAGAACCTCAACTATCCTTGTGCGACTTTTATATCTAGCAAGTTTCAGGTTGCTCACTATCCTTGTTCTTGCGTGTTCTTCGGTTGCATGCAGGAATAGACCTTCGTGGTCAGGTCAACCGCGTTCTTGGCACGGTTGATAACATCTTGAGGTTGGTTCAGCGATTGCTAAGGCGCAAGTGATGTCTCGTACGGTTGTAGTCGGATCGCAAGAGTCATCTCCACCGAAATCGATAGTTATCATCCTATCGGAAGATCGGGACCCCATCGCCTCATCAGTTGGTATCAGAGCTTCAGTTGACCGGTAGGAATTTCTTGTATCCCTAGTTAGTAGATTGTTTTTTTTATTTCCTATAGTCCAGAAAAATTGCCCCACAAAAAGAGTTAATTCCCGTTGTCCAAACCCCGTTGCGCCTTTCAATCTATTAGTTTTGGTTTGCTAAATTGAGTTTGTGTCCGTCTTAGCATTGTCTTGTTGCTGGTCATATATTTGGTTCCATAAAACTCCTAAAAAAACCCCCACGTCCAAAACCATAAAAAAACACATCAAACCCTAATTTCCAATTTCGGCCAGAAGACTCTCTCTTGTGCAGCCGCCACCAAAAACGCCATATCTTTTGTTTCCGATATTTTTTTTGAGTGAGACCACCGCCACTAGATCCATAACTTCCTTATATAACTGACCCTAAAATTTTGTTTCATTCCATTAAGGCAGTTAAAAGATATCTGCGGTGCAAGTTGACCCAAATTTCCGGACTGAATCTGTAACAGTCTGCGCTTGTGATTTTTGTGCGATTTTATCTGTCGGTTTCTAGAACTTGGCCCCAAAACAAAAGTTGTATCTTTGTGCCTTCAGAAAACAGAGAAAAAAAGAATCATTGAAAAAAAGGCAACTGAAAAAAAGTTACGGCCAAAATACCGACGTGCTGTCCAGTGGACAGAAACCTTCAGTTTCCAAGTTTTGGGTCAATCTTTGTGCTCTTCAATTCCAGATTGCATTTGATTGAATTATCTTGTATTTACCACTCCTATACATTACCATACACATATTTTAGCCTTCTTCCATCCTTGGTTGATCAGCAACATAGGCTAAGTGCTAGATACGAACTATAATTCAATTCTGTGCAATTTCTGAAATTAATTAATTGTTTTCCTTTGCTACAAAATACATAGCCTATCCAAGCTCCACTTTTCTACTAACCGAACAGGTCTCGCTGTACCTTGCAATCGCTTTACTCATCACTTGAGTTAGATTTATCACGAACCAGCCACCGGTTGCACCACCTGTTTGTTTTGGTAAGAACTTGTAAGAATTTGGTAAGAGCTTGAGAGATGCGTGACTTGATTTGAGCCTCCATAACCTAGTAGTTGATAGGAACATTTACTTGTGATTTGTTTCCTTGTTTTCTACTAACAATGACAGGCTTGAGAAAATTGGTAGATTATGATGTCATCGCGGGCAGATTTGAACTTGAAGGGAAACAATTACCGGTATATATCTTGCCACTCACCGCTGAGAGTACGTCGTCGGACTACTTCTTGTGGGTTACTATGATGGATAGCTACTTTGAAAGACAAGATCTTGATCCTTATGAGAAGATGAGCATGGCAAGGACGGCGCTGATTGGTGATGTTCAACATTGGTGATCAAATCTCGAGTTCCACTATATATACACATGGGAGGAGATGAAAAAGAAATTACGACATCGTTTTGTACCTCCAGCACCCACGGTCACAAGCGAGGTGGAACCTGAGGTAATTGAAAATGTTGATATTGTTTTGGTTCCTACTCCATCTACAGATACCACCGAGATACTTGAAGAGGTGAAGGATGATCTGGTGCATCTTATGCCATTAGAGGAGAAGTTTGAGGTACCTACAGTATCTGATGAGGACGATAATGACAAAGGTACTGATTTGGTGCTACAACAAGACATAGATCAACCTTGTGAGTATATACCTGCTGTAGTGCAATTTATTGATATTCCTTGTGTTGACTTGAACGAACCATGTGCTGATCTAAATGCTCATGATTTTGCACATATCAAATTAATTACACATAAGGAAGTATTTGATAGAATATCTCCTGCTGATGCATTGTGCTATATCATGCTTAATGAGGCCGTTAGTTTGGATTGTGCTATGGAGAAAGTTTCTGAACTTGCATGTTCGAAATTCTTGTTTAGTGCCTACACCCCTGGGTATAAGTTTAATTTGATTGGAGATTATGGTGTAGACAATCAATTTTTTGTATATCGAATATGCATAACTTGTGATCACATGGATGAATTGAAGCTTGCTGTTTTAGACAACAATTCTTGTGTGTTGAATCTTGTTCAATATGAGAGGAGAGTAAAATTTCGTATGCATCCAATGCCTATGTGTTCATCTCTTTTTGCATCATCTAGTATGGACAATCTGAATAAAGATGATGAATTATGGAAGAACACACAAATCTCTTCACCCTTGCTGGATAAATTTGCTATTGCTCCATTGGGATATGATTATATGGATGAACTATGCTTAATTCCAAAAGTTGTAGCTTTGCCCATATGTGCCACCACTTCAAGTTTACAACTTCAGATATTTCAATTGCATAAATGCTTCACTTACATTTGCAAATCTAGTTGCAATAATTGCTGTGTGAGAAATTTTAATTTGGTCATTGACATATATGATTACTTTTGAGTTAATAATACAATGAGCTTTTATGATTGCTGCTGTGTTATAGCATTAATTGTGCAACAACGAAGAACCGTTAAAACGGATGACATATACATATACCATGCATACACCTTGGCTTCTTTGTTACCATACTTTCAGTTTATCAAAAGCCGAGGACGGCTTTGTTTTCAAGAAGGGGAGGATGATGAGGACATGACCCCTATGGATACAACCATATTTCCTATGCTTGTTGTCCTAATTACAAGAGTTCCTACGCATCGCTTAAATTATAAGGTGAGCTCGTTTCAAAGATGTTTCACTTTGTTTGACAAAGAACTTATGATATTACATAATGAGAGTTTGTTGCGTTTGTTATTATGTACCGACATTTATGATGAAGATCATGCAATACGTGAGGCTACACATATGCTAAAACCGAGGACGGTTTTTCTATCAAGAAGGGGAGGATGATGTGACCACGCCACAAACACATACGACAATAGCGCCCAATATCAAGATTGAACTAAAGGTGAATTCGTTTCTTCAGCCTTCATATGTTACTAAGAATAGACCGCTACCTAATGCAAGTGATTTAATTGTGCTTAGGAACTTGGGAAAGGATGAAGGAAAGGGACATGGAGTCCTGGACATGCATGGAAGGAATAATGGAGGTCACCACGTCACTTTGGGACCAAGTCAAGCACGAATTCAAGTTGGACCCGTTTTGGAATCAGACTCGGACTGCTGCGATGGTACCAAGTTCAAATGGGCATAACTTCCTCATACGGACTTTGTTTGGGACGTTCTTGTACTTCATGGAAAGCTTATGAAGTCTATTTTCCAACGGATTAAACATCATCTTCAAATTATATCCGAGCCGGCCGCAATCGTCAAAAGAGTCCACGTTGGTCACGTACTGGAATCGGATTCGGACTGCTGCAATGGTGCAAGTTTAAACGGACATAACTTCCTCATACGGACTCCGTTTGGGACGTTCTTATACTTCATGGAAATATTATCAAGTCTATTTTCCAACGGATCCAACCTCATCTTCAAATTCCATCCGAGCCGGCCGGAATCATCAAAACAATTCACATAGGTTTCTGAGTCCGAGTCAAAAGGGTGCTGCGCCACCTCCACTTGGGCCCATGGGCCTTGTAACCCTAGGGTGTACCCTTTGGGACGCCTCCCCTGGTTGCTTTCACTATATAGGAGCCGCCGCCTCCGTTTCTAGGACTTAGGTTTTGTTTAGATCAGTTTAGCCCCTTGTGCAAACTCCACGTTCTCTTGTGTCGGCTAGACCAACAGATTCGTGTTACAGAATCTCAACTATCCTTGTGCGACTTTTATATCTAGCAAGTTTCAGGTTGCTCACTATCCTTGTTCTTGCGTGTTCTTCGGTTGCATGCAGGAATAAACCTTCGTGGTCAGGTCAACCGCGTTCTTGGCACGGTTGATAACATCTTGGGGTTGGTTCAGCGATTGCTAAGGCGCAAGTGATGTCTCGTACGGTTGTAGTCGGATCGCAAGAGTCATCTCCACCGAAATCGATAGTTATCATCCTATCGGAAGATCGGGACCCCATCGCCTCATCACAAAGACCGCTTTCCGGAGAAGCGTAGATCTAAATTGATGCCCCGTGGTGATGGACCTTTTAAAGTACTTGCCAAGGTCAATGATAATACATACAAGATAGAGCTTCCGGGAGACGACTATGGGGTGAGCACTACTTTTAATGTTGCTGATTTATCTCCATTCTTTGGGCAAGAAGACACCGAGTCGAGGACGACTCCTTTTCAAGAGGGGGAGGATGATGAGGACATCTCTATTACATATACATCTTCCACTCCAAGCACGCATGAGAATATCGAAGAACCAGAGGGCCCAATGACGAGGGCAAGAGCCAAGCGTTTAAACAAACAGATGCTTTTGTTTCTTGAGGAGTTTCCTTTAATTGATGATGAACTTGGAATACTACCTCATGCTAGTATTTTATGTATTCTTAGGTATGACTCATGTGAGGACTTGGGAGAGCAAAAGGGAGGAGCCCAAGGACTTAAATACAAGTTTTGGATAAGATTTTCAAGCCAAATTCGGACTTCCCACGTGCTCAATCCAATTCAAACTCGGATTCAACTCAGGATTCAATTCGGACTCGGTTCGGGACAGCCTGACAGGCAGTTACTAAAAAGGCCATAACTTTCACAAACGGAGTCCGATTCAGGTGTTCTTGTACTTGTTGGAAAGATAATTTCAAGGGCTACGCAATGGATCTGGTACCACCTTCAAATTCATCACGGATAAAAAGTTATGACCAAAACAATATGACGGGTGAAAAATATAGTTTCCTTTTTGTAAGAGTTCGTATCTAAAACCATATAGGGTTGAGTTGTACTTGGGTTGGGGACCATATGGACGTCCCAAGGGGCTATATAAGCCTTGTATTGGCAGCCTTTAGAGCTCAGACCACTTTTGATAATAGAATACTCTTGTTCTTTCCGTTGGCTGAACCAACTTGAGGGAATTGGGAGTTTGCTGAAAATCAAGATCGTTCAACCTTTCCGTTGGGAATTGGGAGCGCGATGGAACTTCATCGGTGGTCGTGAAGTTCAGCACGTGTGGTTGGGCGAATTATAGAGTGCTAACTCTTGCATTGGCAACGGGAGATCACTACGGTTCGTCGAATCCTCGTGAGTACCTTGATCCTACGTCGAGAAGATCGGGCGACCCCGTATCACTTCGTGTACTCACTATCGTGGAGCAGACACGTTCAAGCAATCCCAAGGAATTACAAGAACAACAGAGTGGCAACTCAGAAATAACACCCAATCCCAATTGGTGGTGGAAATGACTCACACACAAATAGGAACAAGTGGTCTACAACTATTTTCCAAGCATGACTTGTGTTTTACATGGGGGTACCGCCCTATTTATAGGGTGTTTAGGTTGGTGCTACAGTACCATAGGCGGTGCTACAGTCCGTCGGTTTGCTACAGTACACAAATAAAAAATACTACTTGGTGATGCGGGAAGATAGGGTGGCCCGATCTTCACGACGTAGGATTATGGATAACTAGCCCATGCAACCTAGCAATTGATGCGGCCAACCACTGTCTCTATACAGCAACCTGCAACACTCAAATTACTCAACCACACGCTACGGCCTTCGTCTACTCGCTATCGTGGAGCAGACACGTTCAAGCAATCCCAGGGAATCACAAGAACAACGGAGTGACAACTCAGAATTAACACCCAATCCCTATTAGTGGTGGAAATAACTCACACACAAGAGGAACAAGTGTTCTACCAAAACAAACTCAATCATCAACTTATGTATCACATGGAGGGGGGTACCCCCCCTATTTATAGGGTGTTTAGGTCGGTTGCTACAGTTCTGCTACAGTACTTGTGACATATGCGATGACGTCATCTTGCGTTGATCTTCTGTGGCTACGCGATCCTTTGTGGCAATGTTGACATATGCGCTTACATCGCTTCATGTTGATCTTCTGTGATCATGCGATCTTTTGTAGCTTTGATGACATATACGCTTACATTATATTCATAATGATCTTCTGTGGCCACGCGATCTTCTGTGGCTATGCTTCCCGTTTCTCTAAAGCTTCTTTTCCATCTATTAACTTTTCCTCAAATCTAAGAACACATAAAATAGAAGCACTAGGTAGCAACAAATTCTCATGAGTACAAGAGTAATTACTAAGGAAAAGATTCACCTCTTGTTGCATTTGTTTTGCTCTAGCTCTTGTCATTGGTCCAATGGGTTCAACACTTGAAGTGGATGATGTAGTGTGTTTGCTAGTGATGTCCTCATCACTTGGTTTGCCAGTGAAACAAGAAAGAAGAATCAAAAATCCAAGTTGGATTTGGTTGCTTAAGCCATAAGCAACTTAGATATTTGCAAATATGATTTGTCTACTTGCAACAAGAGGAATGTAAATTGGTTTTTTCCTTATGGATGTCCTCATCATCTTTCAAAGGAAAATGCATTTTGGTTTCCATGACCGTGCTCTTGGATTCTACGTCTTGGATCAAGCTCTCCATACTCTCGGATTCTTCCTCTTGGATCAAGCTCTCCTTGGCATCAAATGCTTCTTCCTTTTCTAATATAATCATACATAGAGCATATGCATTAGGTAGCAGCCAAATCTCATGTAAATTAATCCTTAACTCAGTCAGGAGAGGATTCCCCTGTTGATTCTGTAAATCAATTCTCTTGTGATTGATCCAATGGAAGTTTGCATATTTGGAAAAATTGTTGCTAGCATGCTACGCGTTATACTTGATAAAGGAGAAAATGGGTTAGTGCTAGGGTTATCCGCATCAGAATGCCAAGAACCATTGTTTCTGATCACGACGTCAAGTTCATGAGCTACTTTTGGAAGACTTTGCGAGCCAAGCTTAGGACAAAGTTGTTGTTTTCAACGACTTGTCACCCACAAACAGATGGACAAACGGAGATGGTGAACCGCACACTTTCAACATTGCTGCGTGCCATGATAAAGAAAAACTTGAAAGAGTGGGAAGATTGTCTACCGCATGTGGAGTTTGCATATAACAAGGCGGTACATTCTACAACTCAATTGTGTCCATTCGAAGTGGTGTATGGTTTCAAAGCAATCTCGCCACTTAATTTGCTTCCACTCCCACTACAAGAACACGCTAATATGGAGGCTTCTAAACGTGCTAATTTTGTGAAAAAGCTTCATGATACGGGATCGCCCGATCTTCTCGACGTAGGATGGATACTCACGGGAGTCTTGATGAATCGTAATGATCCTCCAATGCTAATGCAAGGGACAAACACTCTTTAATCCGCCAAAACACACTCGTGTTGATTTCGCCGACCACCAAGCGAAGATCTATCGTGCACCCAATTCCCAACGGAAAGGCTGAACGATTTTGATTGAAGAAGACACTCCTAATTCCCTTAGGAATTTCGGCAGCAATGCTAAACTCGAAAGCTTTAGTAGATTGATTTTTCTCAAACGTGGTCTGAGCAAAACAAAGGGGATACAAGGGGGTTTTATAGTGCCTCCCCGAACTCACGCAAGGAAAGTCTTGGCCGAATCAATCCCTTATTCGGTCAAGGTGTCCTATTCCAATTCCTAAAACTTAGCAATCTGTTTCCTTTATTTTCAGGCTAAGCCCCTATCCTATTACAAGACCGAGATTGAGTTGGACTCGGTCACCCTTTGGCACGCAGGCCACATCTTGTGCACACCATGAGATATATGATCACGTGGCCTTCTGTTGATTAGCTTCTTGCCCGCATGGACTCTTCTTCTCATGACTCGTGGCCACTTGGTCCTTCTCCACTTGATCTTCTGTTGCTTCAAATATGAGAATACATAACATATTTGCATTGGGTAGTATGCTATTCTCATCTAACATAATAGAAGACTCTCTAAGAAACAAAAGCACCTGTTGTTGAAGTAGCTTAGCTCTTGCTCTTGTCATAAGACCTTTTGGAGCCTCATCACTAGCTTTGTCATGCACACTTGGAGTGGATGAAGAATATGTAATAGAGATGTCCTCATCACTTCATGCCACAACCAAAGAGGTAATTGAAAAGAAGGTACGTGCTTATGCTTCCAAAGCTAACAAGTCTAGAAAGAAAATGCTTTCTGAACCAGGTGATTTAGTGTGGGTACACCTTGGCAAAGATCGCTTTCCGGAGAAGTGTAGATCTAAATTGATGCCCCGTGGTGATGGACCTTTTAAAGTTCTTGCTAAGATCAATGACAATGCATACAAGATTGAGCTTCCAGGAGATGACTATGGGGTAAGTTCTACATTTAATGTTGCTGATTTATCACCCTTATTTGGCAAGATTGTACAGAGTCAAGGTCGACTCCTTTTCAAGAGGGGGAGGATGATGAGGACATCTCTACTACGCATTCACCTTCCACTCCAAGTGTGTATGATAAAGCTAGTGATGAGGCCCCAATAGGTCCTATGACAAAAGCAAGAGCTAAGCTACTACAACAAGTGCTTATGTTTCTTAAAGAATTTCCTATTGCCTTAGACGAGAATGGTATACTATCTAGTGCAAATACATTGTGCATTCTCAGATTTGAAGCAATGGAAGAACAAGGACGGAAGGACCAACGGGCCAGCCCCAAGGAGAAAGAGAGCCATGCGACCACAAGGGAGGAGGCCCATGAGGTCACATGTCAAAAGGAGGGAAGCTCCATGCAGCCAAGACATGAAGACGAGGCCCATGCGCCAATTGAGTAGTTTCTGGGCCTGCGTGCCAATAGTGGGCTGAGATTGCGTAATTCAACCATGTAATTAGTTAGTGTTTAATTCCGAATTGTTTTAGGATTCGTAAACCAAATTGAACTCGGCCTTATGCCCAAGTGCGTGCGTGCAGAGGTTAGAGTTGTGATGAGGACATCTATATTACACATTCTTCATCCACTCCAAGTGTGCATGACAAAGCTAGTGATGAGGCTCCAAAAGGTCCTATGACAAGAGCAAGAGCTAAGCTACTTCAACAACAGGTGCTTTTGTTTCTTAGAGTCTCCTATTACGTTAGATGAGAATAGCATACTACCTAATGCAAATATGTTATGTGTTCTCAGTTTTGAAGCAACAGAAGATCAAGTGGGGAAGGACCAAGTGGCCACGAGTCATGACAAGAAGAGTCCATGCGGGCAAGAAGCTAATCAACGGAAGGCCATGTGATCACATATCTCATGGCGTGCAAAAGATGTGGCCTGCGTGCCAAAGGGTGACCGAGTCCAACTCAATCTCGGTCTTGTAAAAGGATAGGGGCTTAGCCCGAAAATAAAGGAAACATATTGCTAAGTTTTAGGAATTGGAATAGGACACCTTGACCGAATAAGGGATTGATTCGGCCAAGGCTTTCCTTGCGTGAGTTCAGGGAGGCACTATAAAACCCCCTTGTATCCCCTTTGTTTTGCTCAGACCACGTTTGAGAAAAATCAATCTACTAAAGTTTTTGAGTTTAGCATTGCTGCCGAAGGAGTGTTTTCTTCAATCAAGATCGTTCAGCCTTTCCGCTGGGAATTGGGTGCACGATAGATCTTCGCTTGGTGGTCAGTGAAATCAACACGAGTGTGTTTTGGCGGATTAAAGACTGTTCGTCCCTTGCATTGGCATTGGAGGATCATTACGATTCATCATGTCTCCCGTGAGTATCCATCCTACGTCGAGAAGATCGGGCGACCCCGTATCAAGTTGGCTTTATGTAGCAGCCACCCCCTATTGTTCTTTAGACCACTTTTGATAATAGAATACTCTTTTTCTTTCTGTTGGCCGAACCAACTTGAGGGAAGAATTGGGAGTTCATCGAAATCAAGACCGCTCAACCTTTCCAATTGGAATTGGGAGTGCGATAGAACTTCATCTTGTGATCGTGAAGTTCGGCACGTGTGGTTGGGCGAATTATAGAGTGCTAACTCTTGCATTGGCAACGGGAGATCACTACGGTTCGTCGAATCCTCGTGAGTATCTTGATCCTACGTTGAGAAGATTGGGCGACCCGTATCAGATATACTGTAACTTAAAATCGAAAAAGTATTTCTCGAGCTTCCAAACTTCCAACAAGTACTGAGACATAGTCGAACTCGAGCATTGATACCCTTTGCCGACATGATTCATGACTAGTTGAGAGTCTCCTCTTATGAGTAGTTTATGAATCCAAAGCCTATAGTGGCTCGTATGCCAGCCAACATGCCTTCATATGTAGCCACATTATTGGTGGCCGGAAGGAGTAATGGAATGGCATATTTTAAGGTCTCTCCCTCAGGAGGTTCCAGAACAACTCCAGCCCCTAAGCCACTTAGCATTAGCGACCCATCAAAGACATCGTCCACTGCTCGTGAGAATCGTAGTGTTGGAGATCCTGAACAGGTTCAAGGTTTGTCCATTTAGAGACAAAGTCTACTAAGATCTGGGATTTAATGGCCATTCAAGACAAGAAATAGAGGTCAAACTCCCCAAGTTCTATCGACCATTTTGCTATGCACTCCATTGTTTCCCTGTTCTGGAGGACCTCTCCTAAGGGAAGCTTAGACAACACATTAATTTTGTGCACCTGAAAATAATACCTCAACTTTCTCGAAGGCATGAGGAGGGCATAGAGAAGTTTTTGGACCTAAGGGTAGCGCTCCTTAGGACTGTGTAAAATTTCACTTATATAATAGTATACTAGTCGTTGGACGCACTCATGCTCTGTGACCAATACAACACTTACTGCCTATGGCACGGCGGATAGATACACTAAGAGTGTGTCACCTAGTTTTGGAGAAACCAGGACATGAGCACACATAAGATATCTCTTGACATCCTCGAAAGCATCACTAGCCTCTTTAGACCGCTTGAAACCCTCATGTTTCCTCAGAAGTAGAAAGGAAGGCCTATCTCTCCCAGACGTGCGATGAAATGACTTAAAGCAAATATGCACCTAATGAGTTTATGGACTTCTTTCTTTGTGGTCAGAGGGCACATTTGTTCGATGGTTTTGATCTTCTCAGGATTCACCTCAATACCTCTTGCCGAAACAAGGAATATGAGCAATTTTCCTGAGGAGACTCCAAACACACACTTCTCAGGGTTGAGCTTCAAGCAAAGCTTTCTTTGTCGAAGGACCCCTGTAGGTCTAAAACATGATTAAGTCATTTGACGCTTTTTACGACCAAATCATCAATGTAGGCTTCCAAGTTTCAGCCCATTTGATGTATAAAAGTTAATTGCATCAAATGTTGAAAAGTCGGACCAGCATGTTTCAAGCCGAATGGCATCTTGACATAGCAAAATACTCCAAAAGGCGTAATAAACACGGTCTTCTCTTCATCTTCTGAAGACATACTTATCTGGTGATAACCAGAGCATGCATCTAGAAAACTTAACATTTCACAACCAGCAGTAGAATCAATGAACTAATCGATACAAGGAAGTGGAAAATCATCTTTTAAACAAGCTTTATTCAAGTCAGTATAGTCTATACACATACGTCGCTTACCATTAGACTTCTTAACCATTACAGGGTTAGCCAACCACTCTGAGTTATCAACCTTTCTTATAAAGGCTACTTTTAATATCCTATCCAATTCTGATCTGATAGCTTCTCATTGATGTGGTGCAAATCTTCGTAATTTCTATTTTATGGGCTTCTTATCAGGCTATAGAGCTAGCCTATGCTCGAGCACCTCCCTAAGGACCCCAGGCATGTCGGATGGTTGCCACACGAATGCATCTGTGTTTGCTCGAAAGAAGGTGACGAGGGTGTCTACCTATGCAAGGTCGGAAGTAACACCAATGCGAACTATCTTCGAAGCCTCCGAGAGGAACTTCTTCGACTTCTTCGTTTGACTTCGGTGCGACTTTAGGCTTCGAGAGTTTGCTCGAAGGCAGCGCCTTGATAACTTCTTGAGTTGATAGCTGGCTGACTATCTCGATTGACTTGCCATCACACATCAATCCCATTTTCTTGTCACAGTGAACTGTGATGACTCCCTTGGGACCTGGCAACTTAAGATATTGATATGCATAATGAGCAACTATTAGAAAACGTGCCAGGGTTAGTCATCCAAGTATGGCGTTATACGCCATGTTGAAGTCAACCACATCAAAGGAGACTTTCTCTGTTCTAAAGTTGCTTGGAAAACCAAATGTAACAGGTAGAGAAACTTACAATTCTATAAAATGAATATCGTACAGGCTTTATTCTAGTATGAGGAACTTGCATCTCCTCTAGAACACTAACAAATAAAATATTTAAAGAACTGCCACCATCAATCAACACATGATTCACTCAACAGTTGTTGATGGTGGGCTCGACCATGATCGAAAATTGACAAGGTTGAGTTGAAGGGATTAGACGGTCACTCTTCTCGAAAGAATTAGTGACCTCCAACCACTTAGGTAAATTATTGACAATGATAGGGACGATAGAGTTTACCTCATGTTCGACAACCTTATACTGCCGCTTTGACTCATACGCGGACGATCCACCGTATATATGCTCGATGGTGTGCTTCGGATCCTGGGACGACATGTCCTCATCCTCGCCAGAGTGCTTTTGACCACTCGACTGTCCCACCTCCTCGAGCGTAGGAAGTGGTCCCTTGCTCGAATAATAATCCTTGAGTTTTTGTTAGAAAACTTGATAATTGCAAAGATCATACCCCCCTCTTTCCTGTGAAGCAGGCACTATCTAGGCTTGTTGTCCTTCCATGCAGGTACTTTGCCTCTGCCCCTTGTTGGAGTATTGCTTGGAGTTGCGTCGCTCTTTATCATCCACGGCCAAGACTTCCTTCGAATTTCCAACGTGAGGCTTCTGACCAACAGTCTTGTTCTTCGATTTCTTGGCTTTCTCCTTCCTCCCACTTCCTTCGCCTTGCTCTTTGGAACCTCGGTTGACCTAGTCAATAGACTTAGTCCATTCAACCACTTCAGTAGTGCTGCATAACGGTCCGCCATCTCAAAGAGTTTGGCGACGGTGGTCGAAGGATTCAAGGCGATGTCCTCTGTGAACCTCCTGTTGCGTACACCCTGCTTGAATGCCCTAATGACAGAAGTATCAGAGACCTCCAGAATCGAGCTACAAACCTAACTAAAGTATCCTGGAAGTTGCAATAAGGTCATAAAGGTGTTGCCATGAGTAAATCGACTCGAATGGCTGGTTAAGCAACCAAGACCAAGCAGATCCTTCAAGCACCATCGAAAGACAGTTTGCCATGACATTCCCACCTCTTGCTGCCCGAACTGCAGTCGTGTAAATCTAGAGGAAATCAATAGGATTCTGGGACCTATCAAATTTCTCCATATTCACTAGTCAAAAACACGGTGGCCAACACACTACTCCAAGTTCAAGCATGAATGCCCAGCATCCAGTAATGATTTCTTGATGTCTCCTTTGCGGGAAAGGATAGTTGACATCACCGGCGATCATACTAGGTGATGCTCGATGGTCGGTGCACCTGACCTATAATAGGCCTCGTCCATACGAGGGTAGTACTCCTCGTACTCCATCTGCTGCAGGTTCCTTGCTCGAAGTGATGACTAAGCATCCACTTGCCAATCCGGAGCTATTTGAGGTATTCTCCTTCGACTAGTATTGCGATCAAGAGTTCAACACGCCCTATCATCAGGCCGAGCCCAACTAGGTTGATACGGGGTCGCCCGATCTTCTTGACGTAGGATCAAGATACTCACGTGGATTTGATGAACCGTAGTGATCTCCCGTTGCCAATGCAAGAGTTAGCACTCTATAATTCACCCAACCACACGTGTTGAACTTCACGACCACCGATGAAGTTCCATCGCGCTCCCAATTCCCAACGGAAAGGTTGAACGATCTTGATTTCAGCAAACTCCCAATTCCCTCAAGTTGGGTCACCCATCAAAAAGAACAAGAGTATTTTATTATCAAACGTGGTCTGAACCCTAAAGGTTGCCAATACAAGGCTTATATAGCCCCTTGGAACGTCCATATGGTCCCCAAACCAAGTACAACTCAACCCTATATGGTTTTAGATACGAACTCTCACAAAAAGGAAACTATATTTTCCACCCGTCATATTGCTTCGGTCATAACTTTTTATCCGTGATGAATTTCAAGGTGGGACTAGATCCATTGCGTAGCCCTTGCAATTATCTTTCCAACAAGTACAAGAACACCAGAATTGTACTCTGTTTGTGAAAGTTATGACCTTTTTAGTAACTGCCTGTCAGGCTGTCCCGAACCGAATCCGAATTGAATTCTGAGTTGAATCCGAGTTTGAATTGGATTGAGCACGTGGGAAGTCCGAATTTGGCTTGAAAATCTTATCCAAAACTTGTAGTTTAAGTACTTGGGCTGCTCCCTTTTTGCTCTCCCACTGCATGGGCTTCTTTCCTCCTTGATCAGCTGCATGGGCTGCTTGGCTTTCTGCTTTCCATTTCCATGGGCTTTGAGCTTTTTGTTCTTGGTAGCAAATATGATTACCCTCCTTGTGCTTCTCCACTGCTTTGGCCCCGGAATCATCACAATATTCAAACCTAATAATAAACAAGAATTTGGCATAACGTAGTATATCGTTCCAAAGAATAGAAGGAAATTCATTAAGAAACAAATTCACCTGACAATATTTAATGCGGCTCAATAATTCTTTCCAGTGAAATAATGTATTTGACTTAAAAGTGCTAAGCATGTGCGTATCCGCATCATAGGTGAGTTTCATAATTGACTAGATGCGGTCATACCTTGCCAATTCTTGTAGCTACATCGATGAGGGTGCTCAAATCTGGCCATCAGATCACGGAGTCTTTGCGCAATCCCTTTAGCGAAGTGGTCATAGCTCGGTGCCCGAGCAAGCTCTTGAGTCGGTTCTCGAGCAAGTCATTGATTCGTTGAAGCTCTCGAGCCTCTTCAGATTGGTACTGGACATGCCCAGGCAAAGGCCTCTGGACTACCAGTCACCTTCTTCAAGTGGTCTCAGGATCCTCGATCCCTGATGCTAGCTAGGGCTCCCTCATAGGAGAGCGATTATTTCTAGGATTTCTCCCACGCTCATCAAAGTACTGATCGGGCTCATCACTGGAGGTCTCCTCACCATCCTCATGAGAGGCGGGAGAGTGTGATCGGCAGGGAGCATCCTTAGGCCTTCCTCCAAGAGGGTGATGAGGATCTATGAGTAGGGCAAAGACCTCTTGTCCAGAATTTGCACTTCTGGGGCCCTCGTATGAAGAATCATCGACTGAGATTGCCTCGTGGCTTGGAGTAAACCCCACCAGGTAGGAAAATTCTGGGATATAACTGTCTCTGGCCTAATCTATTCCCTATAAAAACACATGCGAATGCGAAGAGTGCCCACCCATTCTCTTTGCAAATTCGACCAGAGAGTCACCACCACCAATTGGTGATGGATTCCCAGATTGGCTAATTCTAGGGCTCACTGAAACTGCTCAAGGTGTCGCCATAGGACTAGAACGCTTGGGGTGGGATCTCCGAGGTTTCGTGATGGATTTCCAAGGAGACTCTCACCGTCAAGGGATTGCATCATCTGCTCAAAGTCATAGCATGCATATTTGGCCAAATCGAACTAGTTCTCCTCGTTCCACTCCCCTGCCATGAGGACATCAGAAGAAAGAGAACTTGCAGGCCAAAAAATTACCAGGCTCTTGGAAGAAGACCTTCCCCACAGATAGTGCTAATACCGACCTTACATATGATTTGTTTGGATTTGGGGGGAACTCTTATTTCTAAGATCTGGTAATGCAGAAGGAAAACATGAAAATTTTTATACAGGTTCGGGCCTTCTTCTAGGAGAATAATAACCCTACATCCTGTGTTGCTATTGCTTAGAGAGAAAAATTACAAAGTGCGTAATCAGAAATGCCTATCACTATCTCTTGTTTTGATCTCCCCCTCTCTTCTCTGACGTAATCCTTTATATAGTTGACCAAATGATGGCAGTTGTCTCGTGCCAAAAGACATCTCATCGATTTGGGAGATAACCACCCAACAGAAGTTATTGTCAGAGAGACGTGGAGGCAGTTCACCATAAAATAGTTGTTGTCAGAGAGAGATCGTTTGTGGTTATTAGAGGTAAGCGCTCATTCTAACCGCCTTGTTAGACATCCCCACATCATTAGACAAGTCGATCGGAAATACCCGACTCATGGGAAGGTCTATGACCATAAGGTGATTGTAGGAGATTTTACGAGTACATAGTCGTAGAAGTACTTACGACTATTTGGTCATAACAAAGCCTACGACTAAGTAGTCGTAGAGGTATTTATGACTTACCTGGTCATAGCAGGACTAATGACTAAGCGGTCGTAGAAGTACTTACGACTATCCAGTCATAGCAGGGCTTACGACTACATGGTCGTAGAAGTACTTATGACTTACCTGGTCATAGCAAGACTTACGACTAAGTGGTCGCAAAAGTACTTACGACTTATCTAGTCCTAGCAGGACTTACGACTAAGTGGTCGTAGAAGTACTTATGACTATTAGGTTATAGTAAGACTTACGACTATCAAGTCGTAGTAAAACTTACAACTATGTGGTCGTAGGAGTACTTATGACTTATCTAATCGTAGCAAGACTTACGACTAAGTGGTCGTGGAAACACTTATGACTTATTTGATCATAGCAAGACTTACGACTAAGTGGTCATAGAATTACTTACGACTTACCTAGTCGTAGCAGGATTTTGACTAAGTGGTCGTAGAAGTACTTATGACTATCGGGTCATAATAAGACTTATGACTATATGGTCGTAGAAGTACTTACGACTTATCTGGTGGTAGCAAAACTTATGACTAAGTGATCATAGAAGTACTTACGACTTACCCGTGAATTCCCCCTTATTGAAAGGGGTATGCTCGAAGAATACAGTAACGTAATAATTTGAGGATTACTCTGTCCTTGTTAGTAGGAATACACTTTTCACTTGGTTCATATCATGATTATGCTGATTATGTATTGTGCCTATGCAAGCTTGCTCTTTGCTATTAGGTAGGCCTTGGCAATTTGATGGAGATGCTTTACATCAGGGTAGAACTAATCAATATACTCTCATTTTCAAAAACAAGAAAATCACTTTGCTTCCTGCGACTCCTGTTGCAATTTTAAACGATGAGTTAAATAGAGCTGAAAACGAAAAGTAGGCTAGTGCTAAAAGTGAAAATCGGGTTGTACCTAAAGAATTTGTTTCAACTAAAAAGAAAGAACCTAGTTCTAGTTCTAAGAAAGCTAAAATTAAGTTGAAGGGTGTCATTCTGTTAGCGACAAAACTGATGTTTGTGAGTGGAGTGAGTAATTCTAGTTGTTTGCAAACAGGCATTGTTTTCATTGAAGGATTTTCTTATTTCTTTGCCTCCTATTGTCACTAACCTTTTGCAGGAATTTGAGAATGTGTTTCCTTCTGAGGTGCCCCTGGGATTGCCCCCAATTGAGCACTACATTGACTTGATTTTGGGAGCATCACTGCCCAATCACACGCCATATAGGACCAATCCTGAGGAGACAAAAGAGATTCAGCGTCAAGTATAATAATTGCTTGATAAATGGTATGTACGCGAATCACTTAGGACACGAATCACTTAGTCCTTGTATTGTTCCTATTATTTTGGTTCCTAAGAAAGGTGGATCATGGCGCATGTGTGTAGACTGTAAAGCAATCAATAATATAATTGTTAGATATTGTTACCGTATTCCTAGGTTAGATGATATGCTTGATGAGTTGAGTGACTCTACCATATTTTCAAAGATTGATTTGCATAGTGGATACACCAAATTAGGATGAAATTAGGAGATGAAAGGAAAACTACGTTCAAAACTAAATTTGGTTTGTATGAATGGTTACTGATGTCATTTGGTCTAACAAATGCACCTAGTGCTTTCCTGCATTTGATGAATGAAGTTTTGTGCAATTTCATTGGAAAATTTGTTGTGGTATACTTTGATGACATTTTGATCTATAGAAATCCCTTAGTGAACATTTGATCATTTACGTGCTATTTTAAATGCCCTAAGTGATGCACATTTATTTGCTAACCTTGAGAATTGCACATTTTGCACAGATTGAGTCTCTTTTCTAGGCTACGTTGTGACCTCGCAGGGAATTAAAGTTGATGTAGCTAAGATCGAGGGGATTAAGAGTTGGCCGTCTCCTAAAACGATGACACAAGTGCAGAGTTTCCACAGACTTGCTAGGTTCTATCGTCATTTCATAAAGGATTTTAGCACTATTGCCACTCTATTGAATGAGTTGACTAAGAAAGGTGTTCCATTTCATTGAGGACAAGCGCAAGAAAATGCCTTAAACCTACTTAAAGAGAAATTGACAAATGCACCACTTCTGTAACTTCCTAACTTTGGTAAGAATTTTGAGCTTGAATGTGATGCTAGTGGAGTTGGTATTGGTGGTGTGCTCATGCAAAAAGGTAAACATGTTGCTTACTTTAGTGAGAAATTGAGTAGGCCTAGTTTGAACTATTCTACTTATGATAAGAAATCACATGCTTTAGTTTGAACTTTGGAAACATGACAGCACTATTTATGGCCCAAGGAATTTGTTATCCATTTTGATCATGAATCCCTCAGAATCCAATGAAAACTGAACCATAAACATGCTAAATGGGTTAAATTCATTAAATCTTTTCCTTATGTGATCAAACACAAGAAGGGAAAGGACAATGTAATTGCTAATGCTTTGTCTAGGTGATGAGAACATGTACTCTATGGATACAACCATATTTGCTATGCTTGTTGTTCCAATTACAAGAACTCCTACGCATCACTTAAATTATCAGGTGAGTTCGTTTCAAACAGGTTTCACTTTGTTTGACAAAGAACTTATGATATTACATAATGAGAGTTTGTTGCGTCTATTGTTATATACTGAGATTTATAATCAAGATCATGCGATACGTGAGGCTACATATTTGTTAAAACCGAGGACGGTTTTCTGTCAAGAAGGAGAGGATGATGTGACCACGCCACAAACACATACGACAATAGCGTCCAATATCAAAATTGAACTAAAGGTGAATTCGTTTCTTCAGCCTCAACATATTTTAAATGAGAATATGATGCTATCTAATGATGAAAATATATATTTTTACAGCACCACGTCACTTTTACACCAATTCAAGCAAGACTTCAAGATGGACACGTTTTGGAATCCAATTCGACCTCCAGATCAATTCGGATTCAGCCTGATAGGCCCAACTTCAAATGTGCATAACTTTCACATATGAAGTCCGTTTGAGGTCCACGAGTACTTGTTGGAAAGCTTTTCTCATCCTCTTTCCAATGGATCTGGTATCACCTCTAAATTACTTGTGTATGCACCGCAATCATCAAAAGAGTCCGTGTTGGGCACGTACTAGAATCGGATTCGGACTGCTGCAATGGTGCAAGTTTAAACGGGCATAACTTACTCATACGGACTCCGTTTGGGACGTTCTTGTACTTCATGGAAAGCTTATCAAGTCTAATTTCCAACGGATCCAACCTCATCTTCACATTCTATCTGAGCCGGCCGTAATCATCAAAACAATCCATGTTAGTTTCTGAATCCGAGTCAAAAAGGGTGCTGCGCCACCACCACTTGGGCCCAGTGGCGGAACCAGGATTTAGCTATGCCCCGGGCTGAACTATAACAACCTAAAATCAACGCTAATTTGTACCCATACCACGATATAACAACAGTATATCATAATTGGCTAATTGCATTCCTGATATGAAACTTGAGTTCAATACTAACCAAGTAAACATAAAGCATAATAAAAAAACATGACATAATAGTAAAATATATAAAATGTAACACGACAGAGATACAATTTGAGTACCTAAATTACAAAGATTTTCTCTCTATCCTGTCCTGTCATTTCTTCGTTGATAGTTGGACATGAATCAGAGCCTGTAAAGACAACATATAAGAGTAAATCAAACATGTGTATGAATAAATACGAACAACATGAAGTTTACATTTATAAGAAGCTAACTTACCACTAGCACGAGATAATTGTTTCTTATGTGACCTCATCCCTTGAAAACGCTTTAAAATCTTTTCATCATTAATGTTTGCAAATATGTCTCGTTCAATATAGCATACCATAGTATGATTCATCCACTCATCATTCATCTTATTTCTGAATCATTGAACTCTTTTGATCAATTTCTGAATCATGACAACAGAACTCTACTTATCGAGTTATTTCTCAGCATGACATTGACATGAACAGGGCAATGATGACAAAATATGAACCTGAGCCTTGCTACATATTGGGACCAACTTTAGCATGTCCTGGTTCTAGAAAATATGAAAGCTAAACATGATGTATTACTTCTGAATCTGAAAAACAAAGGTATTTCTATTCGTGTACATGCTAGTAATATTCAGATTGATATTTAGCATCCATTTGCTTAAAAGAAAGTCATGGCCAGAAGGATGATGACAGGATCTAGCATCAAGAACATAACAATAGCTAAGTACAAAACACTCTCATGTAGACTGGAACTTGATAAAAGAACCATAAGGTTAATCATCTTTATAGAAACACATACGTGAAAGCAGAATCGCATGCCATGGCTTGTAAAGTTTCAGTTCTGAAATCTGACATTCTTAGATCACTCCAGCACTTCAAGCATGATCTTTGTGACGAAATAGTAAATACAGAATATTTGTATGCTTGCATACTCCAGATCCTATGCATGCTAGTGATTGACCACTCTTTTGAATATTCAATAATACCACAGCATGAATATGTATCAGATCGAGCATCACACCCCTTTACATTCAGATAGGTAGTCTGTAAAAGAACTTCTCACAAGTCTGTATCAGATCGAGCATCACACCCCTTTACATTCAGATAGGCATTACGATATGAATGATGCTTATGTGATGAGATGCTCAGCTCTTCCCTTCCTACCCAGTCCCCTTGGCAGAGGTGACGAGGCGAATGTGACGACTGACGAGGCGGAGGCGACGAGACGGACGCGACGAGCGGTTGCGGGCCGGCGTTGGATCGGCGGCTCCGCGCAGATCTGAGACGGCGGAGGCGACGAGGTGGCGCTGGAGCGGCGCAGATCTGAGCGGCGCCCGGCTTCTCGCCTTCTGTTGCTGCTGGCGACGAGACGTTAGGGTTTGCGCTTGGAGGTTTGAGCGACTGGCGCTGCGGTGGCGCGTGAAGGCTTAGGCGGAGACAGTGGTGGGAGTGGTGGGCCGCGTGAAGACCGTGGGCCGCACGGAGACTGCTGGGCCGTTGGCTTAATGGTTCAATTCTGAAATATATATGAGCTACCTGGGCTAAATATTAGTAATAATACCCCGGGCTGGGCTGAAAATACCTGGGCTATACCTGGGCCATTTTTTCACGCCCCGGGCTAGAGCCCACCTTGCCAGGGGCCCAAATCCGCCCCTGCTTGGGCCCATTGGCCTTGTAACCCTAGGGTGTGCACTTGGACGTCCCAAGGGGTTATATAAGCCTTTTATTCATAGCTTGTAGGGTTAGGTTTTGTTTAGATCAGTTTAGCCCCATGTGCAAACTCCACGTTGTCTCTTGTGTCGGCTAGACCAACAGATTCGTGTTACAGAACCTCAACTATCCTTGTGCGACTTTTATATCTAGCAAATTTCAGGTTGCTCACTATCCTTGTTCTTGCGTGTTCTTCGGTTGCATGCAGGAATAGACCTTCGTGGTCAGGTCAACCGCGTTCTTGGCACGGTTGATAACAACTTGGAGTGTGGTTCAGCGATTGCTAAGGCGCAAGCGACGTCGCACGGTTGTAGTCGGGTCGCAAGAGTCACCTCCACCGAAATCGATAGTTATCAATCCTATCGGAAGATCGGGACCCCATCGCCTTCATCACTAGGCGGTACACTTTGTTGTCTCAATTGGATTGTTGTATTTTTGGTTTAGAGGAAATTAAAGAATTATATGCTTCTGATGCTGATAGATGTCATGTTAAATTGCAATGAGGAAAGATGCTGGAATAAATGTATTTTGAATGATGGTTTATTGTTTAGAGCTAACCGGCTATGTGTTCCAACTCACTCCGTTCGCCTTTTGTTGTTGTAGGAGGTTCATGGATCAATTCGGAGTGAAAAAGACAGAGGACATATTAGATGAACACTTTTGTTGGCTTAAGATGCGGTGTGATGTTGAGCGCTTCGTGGCTCGCTACACTACATTTCAAAAAGCTAAGTCACAACTAAACCCACATGGATTATATATGTCTCTTTCTGTTCCTAGTGCTCTTTGGGAGGATATTTTTTATGGATTTGTTTTAGAATTGCCTAGGACTAAGAGGGGGAGGGATAGCATATTTGTTCTGGTAAATCATTTTTCTAAGATGGTACATTTTATTTCATGATATAAGAGCGATGATACTACAAAAGTTGTTGATTTGTTTTATAGAGATGTCGTTCACCTACATGGAGTGCCCAACACCATCATTTTATTTTAGATCATGATGCTAAATTCTTGAGCCACTTTTGGAGGACTTTGTGGAGGAAGCTAGGAACGAAACTGCTATTTTCTACTACTTATCATCCCCAAACTGATGGACAAACTAAAGTTGTGAACTGCACACTATCTACAATTTTGAGGGCTATTTTGAAGAAGAATTTGAAGATGTGAGAAGAATGTCTACCTCACATAGAATTTACTTACAACCATTCACTGCATTCAACCACAAAGATGAGCCCTTTCCATGTGGTATATGGCTTTAACCCTCGTGCTCCTATTGATTTATTGCCTTTACCATCTTCTGAAAAAGTTAATTTTGATGCTAAGAAACGTGCTGAATTTGTTCTTAAAATGCATGAAATAACTAGAGAAAACATAGAACTTATGGATGAGAAATATCGACTTGCTGGTAGTCAGGGTAGAAAAGAACTAACATTTCAACCTAATAATCTTGTTTGGTTGCATTTGAGAAAATATAGGTTCCCTATTTTGAGAAAGTCTAAATTGATGCCTAGGCTGATGGTCCTTTAAATTCTTGTAAAGATAAATGATAATGCATACAGGCTTGATTTGTCTGCAGAATTTGAAGTAAGTCCTACATTCAACATTGCTGATTTAAAGCCATTCTTGGGAGAGAAAGATGAGGTTGAGTTGAGGACAACTTTAATTTAAGAGGGGGAGGATGATGAGGACACACAACACTCCTCCAGCTGCTATACATGCTACACAAGGTCCCATTACTAGGGCACGTGTATGACAATTGAATTATCAAGTGAATTCGTTCCTAAAGTTGTTTAATTCAGCTTCTAAGAAATGGGTTGCTGCTTCATGCATATGATGTGATTGTACTTAGGAACATGGGCAAGAACCAAGGAGAGGCACATGGAGTCATGGACACACTTGGAATGAACATTGGAGGTCACCACGTCACTTGGAGGCTAGGACAACCAAGGATGAAAGCTGGGCACGTTCTAGAATCCAGTTCGGCCTCTGGAGATAGCGCTGACTTCAAACGAGCATAGAAGATGCATACGGAGTCCAATGAGATGATCTTGGCTTGTTGGAAAGTTTATGACGTCCTCTTTCTAATGGTTCTGGCCCCACCTCTAAACTCCACCTAAGCGCATTGCAATCTATGAAATAAGTCTGAATCAATTATAAAGCTTTGTATCAATTTGAACCCAATTGGAGAGTTATAGTAAGATTTTTTCCCTTCCTCATGGACATGCTCCCCACGTCTCTAGCCCCTCAAATAGGGCTATGGATGCCACTTTTAATATTTAAGTTAAATTTTTGCTTGTTAGCTTATGTGTGCAACATCCACTTCTTCTCTAGTGTTGGGTAGACCTATGGAAGTGTGTTTCTGAACCTCACAATTATTTTTAGTAATTTTGAGCTCAAAGTCTACTCTCTTTTTTTCAAAGAGAATTGTTAGACCATGTGGTTAAGTCTAGGATATTTTTGTGATGAATAATTGACAATGGTTAATTTGTTATGATGAATATTTGGTGGTTTTATTTAACGATGTTATGCAAGGTGTGTGGTGCGTGCACGGACTAATGTTGGTCAAGTTGAGACGAACTTGTACCGGAAAAATGTTCTCTTGGTCTTTGCATGTGCAGGTTGAGCATGGAGGCGATCGTGGTCGGTGACGAGGTGGACCGGAACTAGGATAGGGAGATCCAAGGTTCAGACGGTCAAGGAGGTCACGAGATGATCGGGCTCATGCTTGGAGCGCATGGAGATCAAAGGTGGATGATACGTGGAGAAGCTACGGGAGGTGCGATCCTGGAGGCTTCGACATGTGATGTGTTAGAAAAGTCGTGAGTGTGAAAAACCCGTGTTAAGAAGGGTTTCGGGTCCCTTGAAAATTAGTGGGCCAAAAGTCTAGTTGAGGTAAAAAGGCCCAGGCCTAGTTGGAGTTGGATTAGGATATATATATATATATATATATATATATATATATATATATATATATATATATATATATATATATATATATATATATATATATATATATATATATATATATATATATATGCAGCCGCCGGTTGTGAAGGGATGAAGAAAAAAAGAGTACGCGTTTTGGAACGGCGCGGTAGGCGTGCGGCGGTGTAACGCGAGAAGAAAAGAGGTGCACTGTGCTGATGGATAGATGAACAGTATACGTGTTTTTCAATAAAAGTTTGTGAGTTTTTTATTTCGCATCTATTATCCTTTTTCTTGGTTTTTTGATTCCTATAGATTCTCCATGCATTGATCTATGTCTAGTTATTTTTGTTGCCCACATACATGAATTAATTTTGATTAAAAATCAATTTCTAGATTAGATCAAAAACGTGTAAACGCTGAGATCGGAAGCAGACATCGATCAGAAATTTTTTCTCGGCGCTACAGTACTTTGCTACAGTGATTACTACAGTAAAATTAGAAAACAATATTTTTGTTTTTGTTGTTTCTGGTTTTTGCACTTTAAAAGGTAGAAAATCTAAAAAAGTTTCCACTGTGTATTGCAATCATTCACCCCCTCTGATTGCTATCAACGATCCTGCACATAGTTTCACATTGGAATAGTCCCACATTGGTTGTGGAAGGGCAAGGGGCCTAACTTAAAAGTGGGGAAGTCCCTCACCTCATTGGCTAGCTTTTGGGGTGAGAAGACCCTTACGATCCAACAAGTGGTATCAGAGCCCGATTCTAACATCTCTGGCCCAATGGACACTAGTGTGTGAATGTTTGATGGACTGTGACCCTGAGGGACCGTCAGTGTGTACGGTGAAGGGACGGACCGTCGGTGTACGGTGAAAGGGCGGTGAAGGGCTGAGGGACACCAATGTGTGAAGGGGGAGATTGTTGGAATAGTCCCACATTGGTTGTGGAAGGGCAAGGGACCTAACTTAAAAGTATGGGAGTCCCTCACCTCATTGGCTAGCTTTTGGGGTGAGAAGGCCCTTACGATCCATTGGACGAGTGTTTCATGCACCATGGTGCCTAGGCACCCATATCAATACCCGTTGATTTGCTTTGAGATTCGCAATATATATATATATATATATATATATATATATATATATATATATGGCCCCTAGGATCGGCCATAAGGCATCTAGACTGACTCTAACGCATCCATATATGTATTGGACTCAAACTTACAAAAAAAAAGAAAATCTGAATTTATAGCCGTCACATTGTTTTCATCATAGCGGGCGATGATGGCTACCAGCCGAACGTGTCAAGACGTCAAGTAGTCATTTTTACCTACCCTCTCCGGCTTATCGTCTCTTGATGTACTCTCGACACTCTAATACAAACTTACCACAGCACGCCACGCCATTGCCGTTGAGGTCCGCAAGCAAGCCTTGCCCGCTGCCTACCAACACGGCTGTTAGCACCAGCTAGTCTTAGCGCCAATGCCACCCACTCCACTGTTCTCTGGTGACTCATTCGCACGGAGAGTGAGGTTGCCAACTCATCACCCTCGCATGCCTCCACGTCACTTGTGATGATATGTATGATGAACCTAGGTCATTTTGTTCTGGAATGCGTCAAGTGCTAATGATTATGCTTCCAATTTAAAATTAGGGATATGGCAAAACTAGTAGATGCAACGGATAGCATTGAACCTCTTAAGGGGATAGAGGGAATCTAAGAATTGGAAAGAAGCAATTGTGACACAACTCTTATCATTTTCAAGATGGAAAATTTAAGGCTTTTGTATATTCTAGATCTACCACCATATTTTTTCTTCATTTCGATTGTTATCTAATCATTCTTTTTTCCCCGAGGGTATCCGTCTGCGTTAGCTAATCTTTGTTACCTATCTCTGTTAATTTGATTGTTATTGTTTGACTATTTTTGTCAGTAGCACTAGTTGAAGATGCGTAGTAAACACACACACAAAAAAAAAAAGGCAAAGTTTAATAACAGATCCAAAATTTCCCACAAACGCATTACAGAACAGAATTGTATTCCAAAACGTCAGAGTATGATCAGCTCCCAAGCCATAAGACTTGAACAAAACTTGAGTGTAGTCTAAATCAGGACCAATCAACTAGAAAGAACCATAAAGAAACGTCCCAAAGTTTAGGTCCCATTTAAGATATATGAATTCCACATATTTATCATAAAATTTATGTAGAAATTCTAGAAAAGAAAACAAATTTTCGAAAAAAACTGCTTTCCGAAAGAGACCGCAAATGCAAACTCCTATCAAGAACTATGATATCACATCTCAGTTCTGTGCAAGACTGGGACACCATTTGACACTTGAAACTAAGGGCCTGTTTGGGAGAGCTCCACCAGCTTCAGATCCACCTAAAAGGTGGATCTGGAGCTGGATTCACCGTGGAGCAGCTCCATCGTGGATCTGGGATTCGTCAAAGTGTTTGGTACAGCTCCACCTCCCTCTCTATCTCACTTCCATCTGGGCCCCACGCGTCAGGGGGCAAAATGAAATAAAAAGATCCACGGCTTCCTTCTTCCTCGGCTCGGGCGCGATGGGGAGTCTACCGGCGCTGCGGCGGCAGCGGCCAAGAACCCCCGGCAGGCGTCGCCGACGCCGGTGCCGTGACGGAGCCGTCGAGTGCGGAAGTGTGGGCGAGCTTCAACTCGTCGGAGAGCTACTCCAACCACCACGCGCACACGGGGATCCGGCGGTTGAAGAGCAGCAGCTAGTACCCGGAGCTGCGGGTCGACAGCGACGGCGTGTGGGGCCTCGCATCGCCGGAGGCGGCCTGGCGGTTCTACGACGACGCCGAGCTGTACCGGACCCGGCAGAGGAGGAGGCGGAGAAGAGGAGGAGGCGGAGGAGCGGCCAGCGGGCGCAGGCGCAGGCGAGGCGGAGAAGAGGAGGAGGCGGAGAAGAGGAGGAGGCGGAGCGGCGGCTGGGGGGCGGGCGCGGCCGGCCGGGGGCGGTGCGGCGGCCGGCCGAGGGCGGGGGCGGCGCGGCGGCCGGCCGAGGGTGGGCACGGCGCGCGGCAGAGGAGGAGGCGGAGAAGAGGAGGCGGAGCAGCGGCCGGCGGGCGCAGGCGCAGGCGAGGCGGAGCGGCGGCTGGGGGGCGGGCGCGGCCGGCCGGGGGCGGCGCGGCGGCCGGCCGAGGGCGGGCGCGGTGGAGGGGGTGGAGACGGCGCGGCGGGGAGGACGGGAGGACGGCGCAGCGACGAGAAATAAAAAGAACGAAACGTTTTTTTGTGTGTAATCAGTGGCATGGTGGGTAATTTTCCCCAACTCCACCAACTTAAGTTTGGTGGAGCACCCCTTGAGGTGCTCCATGGATTTGGTGGATCTGGAGCCAGATCCATAGTTTTGGTGGAGCAGATCCACGGTGGAGCTGCTGGAGCTAGAACTGTTTGGCTTGGAAAAGTGGATCCGGATCTGTTTTTCGTGAATCTGGAGCTGGTGGAGCTCTCCCAAACAGGCCCTAAAAGCTCCCAATTGCATTACACAACATGCAGTTTGCAGTACAGCCACATTGACAATGACTCCGCGGGACCCACCTACCGTGGTCTATCACTCGGGCACGTCAGTGCTGGACCCACTAGGGCCCCACGCTCCACCGCCTTAGAGCAAGGCTAATAATACAGCCTTCAGCTGACTGTATGGATATTTACAGCCCACTTATCAGCCCATTCATATAGTAGTTTACAGTCAGCTGAAGGCTGTATGACCCACCCCTTTCTCTCACAAAGTTTCTTGGTTCTTGTGCTTCAGCTGGCTGTAAACTTACAGCCCACCTCTCTTCTCTCTCCTCCTCTCTCTCCTCCACCTCAGCATACAGCCTACTAACAGCCTCTTAGAGCAAGTTTAATAAGGCTGACTGTGCTAGCTATAAGGGAATCCATGTCAGCATAGTCCTATGTGGAGGGGAGAGAAAAGGAGAGAGAGAGCCAAGCTGACTCCCATGCAAGAGTCAGGCACAGGAAAAGATGCATTATCCATGCATGTACCCATAGAACTAATTGCTATACACATGCATGTATTAAATTATCAATACCCATGTATGTATTAAATGATTGAGAGCTCTTGTGGAGACAACTCATAGCCAGCTTATTGTATGAGTTGACTGCATCATTATCTTTTGATGACATGGAAATGTATTGGAGATAGCAACTATCTGTACTATTAAACTTGCTCTTACCCCGTCTGGGGCCCCGCAGGCTATGTGCCTTTCCAGGGGAGAGGCGTAGGCGACGACCACCCACCCAATCGTGTAAAGCCACGTACGCGATGGATATCTCGGAAGGCGCGAAGGCTTCGGGTGCGGTGGAAAGCGAGGCGCGCGGCTGGCAAGTGGCAGCATTCGGAGCCAGCCATGCCTCAGTCGATCGGCTCCTCTAATTTTCTTGGTGTTATCTTAGTTATATCTTAACTATATTATATAAATAAAATTTTGTGTAAAAGAAAAAAAAGTAGAAATAGTATATTATCTCATATACAAAAAATATCTTGAGTTCGTAAATCAACACTAATAGTAAGAAGATATAAGATAGGAAGTTATAAGTAAAAATAATATAAAATAGTTAGATAAATAATTTACTATTAAAGAGATTGTTTCTAATGCTATCTAGTTAGATAAATAATTTACTATTAAAGAGATTGTTTTTAATGCTATCTTTAGATAAAGTAGATTTCTGACACTGCGCGAAGGTGCGTCTCATCAATCTGCCTGTGCTTTCGGTGTGTCGTGTTCACCCTATTGCGCTAGTTCCATGCGGCATACCAACCATGTTAATCAAGGTTATAATAGGTTTACGTTCCTGTCCATGCATGATTGTTAGGAGTTGAGATCAAAATACTAGCTGGTTTAGAAATTAAACTGCACCAAATGTTTTTAACTAACTCAAATGTATTCATTACTACAAAAACTTAATATTAGACGTCACATCACACATGGTTACCTAAAATCATCAATATTAAATGTAATCAAAGATTAGCGGACAAATATCTACACATAGTAGGAATCAACATGCCAAAATAAAATCTTATATCAGAATTCACAAGAATACAGTAGAACAGAGATGAGCTGTACACACACGTTTCCTTAAAACCCTTCATGCATTAGGCACATAGCCCCTGGCTTTAAATAAGTGCACAAGCGCACAGCCGGACCCTACCACTCAAACACAAACTCAACCGACTTTACACGGCTTGGACACGTGAAAAAAATAATCAAGATTGGTTTTCTAGAGAAAATAAAATAATCGGTTTTGTTCATAAACACCTAAAATAACTAAAGAACATGATGGACTCATTAAACTAGACCTGTTTGATGAGTCATGGTGGCCTGGGACCCCACCTGGCAGCGTGGGTAGGAGATACACACCATAACTTGGTAATCCTATTATTGTGTACGTCTCGTTCCTTCTCTTTGCGTGGCAAGAAACGAAAAATGACATGCAATCTTTCTTTCAGCTTGGATTCCCTTTTATCTGCCAGCTTATCTCTCGGGATTGTAGTTGAATCGGTTTCCTCTTCTATCTTCAATTGGCACCGAAGTTCCTGTTTGTCGGGAGGTGCATCCTCCTGCATGCATGTGATGCATGGAAAAGAGCCAGCTAGCCAATCCTTCCTATTTTCTAGTGCATGCAAACCGCCCTTTAATGCATTATTTGCTAGCACATCGAATTGCATGCATGCACAACTGACGTACGCGGCAAGTAAATGTACATGCGCACCTGCACACCTTGTTCTCTAGGTCCGTCTGTTTAATTGTTGAGCAGTAGCACGTGAATGTGACCTGATCCGTATCACGTACTGTAGTTTTAACCACTGTAGATTCAACTAATTAATGTAGCTTCGACCACTATAGATTGAAGTCATGGTAAAATTACTCACTTTTTTAGCTCTGATACAACTATCACATAGAACCGTCTATGATAACTGACTATTACAAATGGTTCTAGTTTTGAATCATTTGTGATAACACACGATCACAAACTGTTCTGTTCTGAACCATCTATGATACGTTTTTCACAGATGGTTGAAAAACCGTCTGTGAATAACCTCTATTATCACTGACCCATAAATTCAGATCGTCTGTGATAAACTTCTCTATGGTAGTGGTTAGTCCATACAAATTGAGAAAAAAAATTGCTGGTGGGTTCTTTTGGGCTAAGACTTATGGCTGTGGTTTTTGAATTCTGGCATGTTCGTAAGAGACAGTACGCAGAGAGAAATAGTCACATGCAATTTTAGCCAGTATAGTTGAACTTATTACAGTTTGTACTATAGTTTACCTGTAGACCCCGTTTTGAAAAAACACACTATTTAACAGCGAGTTACTATAAAAATAGAAGCCTAAGTATAAGCCCAAAAGATCTGAGACATAAGCCCGGTAGCGGACCCAGGATCAAAATTTAGGGGGGGTAATAGGACTTACTGACCAGTTTGTTGAATGCCGAGTTGCCGGCCTACGATAGACTTGTAGACACGAGAGGGAGAGAGGCTTCACGCTAAGAGCCAATATGCCGTTGTGGCTTGTAATCACCACTACAAATACATTTTTCTTCATCATGCAAAGGCTTTTTAAGCCTGACAAGGTCATTCATATAGCTAGCGTGGAACTATGGGGATGAGAGAGATACACACAGCCGCCCAACGGTAGGGGGGCTGGCGCCCCACCTGACCCACCGCTGGGTCCACCCCTACATAAGCTCCAGCACACTCGCCACCGTTGGCACCTCAACCGACGACCCCAAAACCAAACTTGACTTAGGATATGTACCACATGTTCGCTATCGATCCCACTGCTCGTGGTACCCTTGCCATCTTGCCATTTGATCGCCATCCACCGTTAGGCCACCGCTGAAGTCTCCTTGCCATAGGGATCTTTTGGTGGGGCAGTAGAGTTGTAGATGTACAACTCTGCCTACTAAGTTTTAGATCCTAATGCCTAATTTTATGTACACGTAAGTGCGTTTTCAATAAAATTTTTGTGATGTCGAGGATTCATCTCTGGTCTTCGTCTTTCTAAACGTGTGCTAAGAGAACGTACCCATCTGTGCAGGGGCGGAATTGGGCCCATGGCAACATGGGCTCTAGCCTGGGGCGTGAAAAAAATGCAATGTATAGCCCAGGTATATATAGCCCAGCCCAGGGTAATATACGTAGTATTCAGCCCAGTAGCCCGTCACTCCCTCAGGCCTCAGCTTGTTGCTGTCTGCCACTCACGCTTGTCTCTGCGCCGGCGGCCCATCACGCGCTCGGGCTCGGCCCATCGTTTCACGGCTGCCTCACGCGCTCGGCCTCAGTCGCCTGATCTACATTCTGCATTTCCGTCGGCCTCCTCCGAAGTCCGAAGGCAACCCTAACTGTAACCCCTGAAGGCTGAAGCCAAAAAACTCGCCTTGCCAACTCGCCGACACCGCCGCTGGTCGCCTCGCCCCTGCGCCGCACTCTTCCCGGCCCGACCCACCTCCCGACACCGCGCATCTTCGGATCTTCCCGGCCCGCCCCGCCTCCCGGCGCCAGCGCGCCGCCCCTCTTCCCGGCCTGCCCTGCCTTCCGGCGCCGCCCCTCTTCCAGCTCTTCGGATCTTCCCGGTCGGCGCCTCCGCCCCTCTTCGGATCTTCCCAGCGCGCCCCGCCTCCCGTTGCTGCCCGCCCGCCCGCCCGTAAGTTCAATTTTTTGGTTGGTGACTTTGCTTGAATGCTTGGTGACTTGCAGCTGATCTGTTAGCTGTATCCCCTGTTATAGGATGACTGGAAGTCTAGATTCTGGAAGAAGCCGTGGATTTGAATTTGTCAGTGTCCAGTGAGGCAGTGACTGAATTTGTCCAGTGGATTTGGTTGTGTAATGTGTTATGTGTACTAGGAGTTATTAGTCAATACAAAATGAAGCGGGCGAAGACATTGTCATGTTATTTTTCAACAGAAGCACAATCCCACGAAACACCAGAAACAGGAGCTAGTAACACGCATCAAAATAATCCTCGTGTTGTATTTAGTCCGGATGACATTGTTGCTAATCCTGGGCTTCGGAAACCAATTGAGGATTTGGATGTGGATATCAGAGATGCTGCTAGAAGAGAGTATTTGCAAATAGGCCCATGCCAACCAATTGGTTATAAATTTCCACATAACGAATATGATTGTGTAGTTCTTAAGGATCAGCTTGGTACATTTATTGCTGATGTGAGAGGTGATCTAGATTTTGCAAATTGTACTAACATAGGAAATCTTGCTGTGAAGATGGTTCAGACTGATAGACACACAGTTTTTCTATTGGTATATCGTCTTATTGAATTGGCTTTGATTTTACCGGTGGCAACAGCAACCGTAGAAAGAGCTTTTTCGGCTATGAAGATTATTAAGACTGATTTACGGAATAAGATGAATGATGAGTGGATGAATCATACTATGGTATGCTATATTGAACGAGATATATTTGCAAACATTAATGATGAAAAGATTTTAAAGCGTTTTCAAGGGATGAGGTCACGTAAGAAACGGTTATCTCATGCTAGTGGTAAGTTAGCTTCTTAGAGCATGTATAATGCAAGATGCTTATATATGAATGCTTAAAGAGAGAGAATATAGCCACATCATCAAGCACACATGCAAAAGTTATTCCCTCCAATGCAAGCATCTCTTCCATGGGTGCTTAGATGCTATATTTTCTATTAATAGAATCAGTTATATACATAAGCATCTACTAAGCACTGGTGCTTATTTAAGCATCGATGCTTCAAAATAAGCACCTTATCTATCCTATGTGGCCAGAAAAAACAGTTTTTTCTTGCTAAGCACCTCTCTAAACGTCTGCATTGTACATGCTCTTATAAATGTAAACTTCATGTTGTTCGTATTTATTCATACACATATTTGATTTACTCTCATATATTGTCTTTACAGGTTCTAGTTCATGTCCAACTATCAATGAAGAAATGACAGGATAGGATAGAGAGCAAATCTTCGTAATTTAGGTACTCAAATTGTATCTCTGTCGTGTTACATTTTTTATATTTTAATATTATGCCATGTTTTTCTTATTATGCTTTATGTTTACTTGTTTAGTATTGAACTCAAGTTTCATATCAGTAATGCAATTAGTCAATTATGATATACAGTTGTTATATTGTGGTATGGGTACAAATTAGCGCTAGTTTTAGGTTGTTAGAATTCAGCCCGGGGCGTAGCTAAATCCTGGTTCCGCCACTGCATCTGTGTACGCGTGTACTGTGCGTGGCAGTGTATGCGCAAGTGCGTTATTCTTGTAACCGAAAAAAAGTCTCATTGCCATGCCTTCTCCCCCGCAGGACAGCAAGATGACCGCCGGTTTGATAAGCAATGGCTAGCGTGTATTCGTTAATTACCATTTTCGTTAAGGAATACCTCTTATCGTTGCTAGTTCCCACATCGATGCAGGCTTATCGCCACTTGCCACCTCCATCTAGCAGTCCAGCTAACTAGTTAAGACTCTGAAACCGGCCATATCATTTTGGAGTATACTTGCATATATATTAGCAATGAAGAAATGAATGGGATCACCTTTTTTTTTTCTAACAAGGACTAATAAATGGATAAATAGGTATGAATTGCACATATACCACATCCATTGCAAAACTGGTATTACTGTATTTTAAAAATGTTTCACAATAGTTAAACACTACTACAGAAAGTCTAATAGTAGACGCCTCATCACAGACGGTTTTGTGAAACCGTCTCTAATGAGCACTATTACAGACGGTTGTAATTTGGAGGACGTCTGTGGTATTTGTGGCGGGAAAATGGATTATCACAGACGGTTATTAACTATGAACCGTCTGTGATACGTTTGTATCACAGACGGTCTGTATTAAAAACCGTCTGTGATAATCCCAGATTATCACAGACGGTTTTTAAATAAAAACCGTCTGTGATAACCTTGTTATCACAGACGGTTAATAATTAAAAACCGTCTGTGATAATTCACAGACGGTTTTTTATTAAAAACCATCTGTGATAATGTCAGTAGGCATTTATTGCGCTGCTTAGACCGCATCTGTCTTCATTTCGATCCAGATCTAGCCACTGCTGCGCACTTTTTCACTCGGGAGGAAGCTAGGCGATTTCAGGCCTTGTTAATTTGGTGGGAAGAGGCAGAGATTGAGCTTTGAAGATTCATACTTTGCTGGTTGTTCTAGATATGGTTAGTAATGCAATTTATTTTTTTCTTTAATTGCATTACAATTTAGTTCTAAGTAATCCATGAGTGGTTATTGAAGATGGTTAATTTGCAAAATTGTTGGTTATATAATAGCTGTTGTGTTTGTAATATGAATCTAGCAAATAAAGTCTCAATATAATAAATGTGGCCGGTATATATGTAGTTATAATTAGTTAATCTAGATTTTAATACTAAGTTGTTATATATGTACGTAACGTAGGACCGAAGCTGGATGTATGCCGCGAGCCGTGTGAGTGAAGAGTACATTAATGGCGTTTCTGCTTTTATAAGAGCTGCCGAGGAGGATATGTTGAATAAGGGGGCGATATATATGTGCTGTCCATGCACTGACTGCGAGAATGTGAAGATGTTTAAGAACCGAGGGCAAATTGAATCGCACTTGATTCGGAGGGGTTTCAAAAAGGATTATACGTGTTGGACCAGTTATGGCGAAGTGAATGATCATATGCCGCCGGATGACATCGCCGGTGAAGTGAATGATATGCCCCCGGATGACATCGCCTGTGAACTGAATGACATGCCGCCGGCTGATGTCGATTGTGGGTCGGATTCGGATAGGTTGCACGATGATAATCTGGATCAGATGCTTCGCGATGTTGAAGAGAACTATGATGAGAGAGAGTATGTTAAATTCCGTGGCTTGATGGAGGACTCAGAGAAACCTTTGTACACGGGATGCAAGTACACGAGGTTGTTGGCCGTGCTTGAACTGTTGAAATTGAAGGCAAGCAACGGTTGGTCGGACAAGAGTTTCACGGCGCTGCTAGGTCTTTTAGCGGACATGCTTCCGGATGGAAATGAGTTGCCTAAAACCACGTATAAAGCCAAGAAGGTTCTTTGTCCGTTGGGAATGGAAGTAGAAAGAATACATGCATGCCCGAACGATTGTATCCTCTACCGTAAAGAGTATGCAAACATGCATGTATGTCCGGTGTGCAACGCATCCCGATACAAACGTAACAATCAATCAGTTGATGGCGAGGGAACAGAGGCGAAGAAAGGACCTCCTGCTAAGGTGACATGGTATTTTCCTATAATTCCCCGTTTGAAAAGGTTTTTTGCAAATCCAAAGGAGGCAAAACTGCTGCGTTGGCACTCGGAGGAGCGCAAGAAGGATGGAATGATAAGACACCTTGCTGATTCCGCGCAGTGGAGAAACATCGATAGGAGTTTTGCAGAGTTCGGTGCAGAACCAAGGAATATAAGGTTTGGACTGAGTACAGATGGAATGAATCCTTTCAGTAGCATGAGCAGCCGACATAGCACATGGCCCGTGACTCTCTGCATCTATAACCTTCCTCCTTGGTTGTGTATGAAGCGAAAGTATATTTTGCTGTCGATACTTATCCAAGGGCCAAAACAACCTGGGAATGATATCGATGTGTTCCTAGCACCGTTGGTGGAAGATCTAAAAGTAATGTGGAACGAAGGGGTACAGATATGGGATGCGTACAAACGAGAGAACTTCACTCTGCGCTCCTTATTGTTCTGCACCATAAATGATTATCCTGCCCTTGGTAACCTATCGGGCCATAGTACAAAAGGTGCCAAAGCTTGTACTCACTGTTTAGATGGTACCGAGAGTGTGTGGCTGAGACACTCACGCAAAACCGTCTACATGCGTCACCGCCGGTTCCTTCGGAGGGCTCACCCATACCGCAAGATGAAGAAACAATTTGACGGAGAGAAGGAAGATGGTTCAGCTCCAAGGCATTTAAGGGGACGCGAGGTTTATGATATGGTTAAGGATTTAGATGTTGTCTTCGGAAAGGGACGTAAATTGAGGGCTCATGAGAAGAACACCTGGAAGAAGAGATCAATATTTTGGGACTTACCTTATTGGGAGTACCTAGATGTTCGGCACTGCATCGACGTCATGCACGTAGAAAAGAATGTGTGCGACAGCTTGATTGGTCTCTTACTGAACATCCGTGATAAAACAAAGGACGGTGTCAACGCACGGCTTGACTTGGCTGACATGGACATCAGGCCTGAGTTAGCACCGACAAGCACTGATAATGGACGAACGTACCTTCCCCCTGCGTGTTACACTCTGTCCAAGGCTGAGAAAACAGAACTGTGCCAGTGCTTGCATGGTGTGAAAGTTCCGTCTGGTTACTCCGGCAACGTGAAGAAACTTGTTTCGATGCAAGATTTGAAGTTAAATGGCATGAAGTCTCATGATTGTCATGTGCTGATGACACAGATGCTCCCTATTGCAATTAGAAATATTTTGCCGATCAAAGTCCGAGAGACAATCATGAGGCTATGTTATTTCTTTAACACAATTGCTCAGAAGGTCATCGATCCCGAAGGACTAGATGCTCTGCAGGACGAGGTGGTGATGACTCTATGTCACCTTGAAATGTATTTCCCTCCTTCGTTTTTCGATATCATGGTCCATCTCGTTGTTCACGTTGTGTGGGAGATAAAAATGTGCGGGCCCGTATTCCTACGCAGCATGTACCCATTTGAGAGGTTCATGGGAATTCTCAAGTCCTACGTACGGAATCGTTCTCGGCCGGAGGGCAGCATCGTCGAAGGTTATGCAAGCGAAGAGGTGATTGAGTTTTGTGTCGATTATATGGCTCAGATTCAACCGATAGGTGTCCCTCAATCTCGTCATGAAGGGAGGCTGAAGGGTCTCGGAACTATCGGAAGGAAAGCAATCACTCCAGATATGGACACGTATACTCAAGCCCATTTCACGGTGTTGCAACACATGACTGAAGTGGCGCCTTATGTGGACCAGCACAAGGATGTGCTTCGGCAACAGAATCCAGAGCGGCCGGATGTTTGGATCATGAGGCAACACAACCGTTGGTTCAACCAATGGTTGAAGGAGCAAATTGCTAGGAGCTCGCCGAGTGAGACGCTGAGATGGTTGGCAAAAGGGCCGACATTTACAGTTGTGACATGGCAAGGATATGACATAAATGGGTACACATTCTATACGCAGTCTCAGGATGTCAAGAGCACTAACCAGAACAGCGGAGTCCGCATAGATGCATTCAGTACCGATGGGTCGAGAAACTCGTACTATGGCTTAATAGAAGAGATTTGGGAGCTCGACTATGTGGTTTTCAAGATCCCCTTATTTCGCTGCCGTTGGGTGCATCTCCCACAGGTGAAGGTTGACAAGTACGGTGTCACGACCGTGGACCTCCAACGTGTCGGGTACAAAGACGAACCATTCGTACTTACCAATCAAGTTGTTCAAGTTTTCTATGTAACCGACCCGGCAAATAAGAAACGCCATGTAGTTCTTCATGGAAAAAGGAGAATTGTCGGAGTGGAGAATGTAGTGGACGAGGAGGAATACAATCAATTTGACGAGTTACCTCCTTTTGGAAATGGCATAAGGGTCGACGATGAACAACGTGACGAAACTAGTTACGTACGCATTGATCATGATGAAGGGCTAATTTTTAAAGGAAATAAGCAAGTACAATAAGAATGTATATGTGAAAATGTGTGACAATTTTGAGATCTATATGTGAAAATGTGTGATGTAGTCAATTTTGAGATGTATATGTGAAAATGTGTGACAATTTTGAGATGTATATGTGAAAATGTATGATGTAGTCAATTTTGAGATGTATATGTGAAAATGTGTGATGTAGTCGATTTTGAGATGTATATGTGAAAATGTGTGACAAAATGTATATGAGTATTGGCATTTATGTATATGTGTGATGCACATGTGATGGTTGATATGAATGCAGCTGGTTGGTGTTGTATATGAATGCAGCTGTTTGGTGGTGGATATGAATGCAGCTGTGGTTATTGGTGTTGTCTTAATAACTACAGTCGCAAAGGCTTATCACAGACGGTTTTAAACTTAGAACCGTCTGTGATATCAATAAAACAGACGGTTCTAAGTTTAAAACCGTCTGTGATAATATGACTATCACAGACGGTTATACACTTAGAACCGTCTGTGATATTTATACTATCACAGGCGGTTTTAGACTTGGAACCGTCTGTGATATTAATATCACAGACGGTTTTTGAGTTAGAACCGTCTGTGATAACCTCCCTATATATACCCTCTGGCTAGGGTTTTCCCTGTGCGCTGCGCAGTTATTCGATCTAGATCCAAGTAAATCCCGAGCCCGTCGTCGCCTCCGCCTCCCCGAACCCTCGTCGGCCGCCTCCTCGAGCCCCTCGCCGGCCGCCTCCGTCGAGCCCCTCGTCGCCTCCGCCTCCTCGAGCCCCTCGTCGCCTCCGCCTCCCCGAACCCTCGTCGACCGCCTCCCCGAGCCCCTCGCCGGCCGCCTTCGTCGAGCCCCTCGTCGCCTCGGCCTCCCCGAGCCCCTCGCCGGCCGCCTTCGTCGAGCCCCTCGTCGCCTCGGCCTCCCCGAGCCCCTCGTCGACCGCCTCCGTCGACCCCCTCGTCGCCTCCGCCTCCCCGAACCCTCGTCGACCGCCTCCCCGAGCCCCTCGCCGGCCGCCTCCGTCGAGCCCCTCGCCGGCCACCTCCCCTCGATTACCGACTGCATTGTGAGCACTTTCTGTGATGGACTAGGGTTTACTGCAGTAGCTTAATTAGTTTGCTATTTGGTACATTAATTGTTTACTACAGTTGCTCGATGATGATAAAATCATATACTGAGATTGGTTCATTCAGTGCTTGAGCTCTAATAGCTGTCGGTTCATGCAGTTTTCAGGTTATAGCATGTTATTAAATTGATCTGTTCGGATTTAATCTTGACAAGTTAAAAGACTGAATTATTGAGCAAAGTTAACTTGTGTGGTCTTGATCTGTATGAATACTGTTGTTTGAATATATGCATGCTAAATATATCTTGATCTTGAGATTTTAGAGTTTGTATCTAGAGCTCAAAATACTGAATTCATTATTTGGCATAACCAATCAAGGAAGAGTATATGATTTAGTAGCGGGACGGCCAAGATTAATCTTGTGCAACCCTACAATTTGAGAGCACATATTCATGTTGAGACTGTTATTGATTCTATTATTGATGCTTGTTGCTTGTTGCTTCATATTGCTACCATTATATATGTATATATGTAGGTATGTATATGTATATGTATATATGTAGGTATGTATATGTATATGTATGTATATACACATATAGTATGTAGTATATAGTATAGGCACATAACCCCTCTCTGTGTCCACATCACCCCCTCCCTTCTCCCCCTTCCCTCTACTCCTCTCCTCTCTTCCGAACATTGAGCATCATGTTTGACTTTTCGTGCTTCCTCACTTTGAACATTCTCATCTTATCTTAATAGACCCACAAAATGAGCAACATGTCACCCGCGCATTCTTCATCATCATCGCCGGAGGCGTCCGCTCCAACATCAAGACGCCAAGGAAGAGGGCTATCAAAGAAGCCTCAGAGCCGACAGACCATCACAGCGGTAAACGCAGCTGGGGTCCCTATCCTTCCTAAGCAAGCGGTAAACGCATTCCGAACCATGGTCGGAATAGTTGCACGACAACGAATTGAGATCACATACAATTCGTGGAAGAACGTGCCTGACACTCGGAAACGTGACCTGTGGACCGAAATCTTGGCATCGTTCGAGTTCCCAGAAGAACACTTACACGCTGTGGAACGACAAACCTACCAAGCGGCGTGCAAAGCATGGAAGAACTTCAAGAGCACGCTTGTCAGGAAATACGTGGAGACGGACGAAACGCCTTTTACTAAATACCCATTCCTGGAATCACAATGGGAAAAGTTCAAGGCGATGAAAACGACCGAAGAATTCAAAAGTACAAGTGTGGCGCACAAGGCCCTCCAGGCAAAAAACACGCACCCCCACAGACTTGGCACAGCTGGGTATGCGGGTAAAATCCCGCAGTGGAGGTTGGAGGATGAGCTGGCAGCTGCAGAGGACATCGCCCCGCCGTTTTCCAATATCCCGGATGACCGCGCTCGAAATTGGCTTAGAGCAAGGTCATCTACAACGACATCGGGGGACGTCTCCTTTCGAAACCCTGCAGACCAGCAAGTGTCCCAGCGCCTGGTAAGATATCGATCGAACTACGTAGCTTGTAATTACTCCACAACTTCGTACGAATTGAAATGACATGTCGTGCTCTTGCAGGAAGAGCTGAGTTTTGAATCTACCCTGGGATCATTCCAGGGAACAAGGGAGAATGATATGCTCTCCGTGGCCCTGGGAAACAAGGAGCACCCGGGTCGTACGAGAGGCCTTGGGCTTTACGTTCCTTGGAAACATGGTTTCCAAGATGACTCCGGAATGTATCGGCGTAGGAAGAGAAACAAAGCCGAGCGTGAGGAGCAGCTACGAGAAGAGATCAAGGAATCTCTTCGAGAGGAGCTATTTGCTCAGATGGGTGAAGTAATCAGAGAAGAGGTGCGGAAACAGACAGAAAGTCAGCAGGCCGCCACCGCCGCTGCTATGCTAGGTAGCCCGCACAACCGTCCGAGTAGCTGCGCGTCCAATCCGACGCATACCCAGTCCAAATTTCCTGTGGACGACATCCTGGTAATAATTATTACCTCTCGAATGCTTGCTCCATTGGTAGGCCTATTCGAGTAGCTAATTTTGTATCGTTATGTAGGAGCCTACGAACTGCAAGCTCCAAGTGAGATATGGCGCCATTCCCTTGTACGCTGCTTGGGGCCAGGCATATTCGTCTGGTAACGGGGCCATGGTGCACGGCCAAGCTTTAGCGCCAGGCTTCGCAAAAGTTAATGTGGATGGTGTGTATGTCAATTTTGAGGTGGTCCCGCTACCGAAGCCCCCCAACGACGAGATCGTGACTCTAGGACAGGCCATTGGAACATTCATCCAGTGGCCCAAAAGCGACATCTTCCTGGAGGCTTCTTCACCGGTGGCAGGACCAGAGCAACATGCACTGGTGCCATCTCCAGTACAAGACCAGTCGGTTCCACCACCGGATACTACAACGGTGCTATCTCCACGGGCCCTATTCTCGCCAGAGCAACTTGCACCGCTGCTACCTTCAAAGTCGACTTCCGTGAAGTCGACCCATAGCCGAGGCAGCAAGGCCAGCAAGGGCAAAGCAAAGAAGACCAATGATGATCTTCCGTACCACCCTTTGGCCCGCAAATTCGTGCTTGGCGAGCCGTTGCTCGAGCAAAAAGCCCTCCAAAAGCTACCATATAGTTGCATGCAATTGCACACGTGGTATATGCAGCAGTCCAATAAGCCAGAGGGAGAACGGACTTCAAGTATCACTGTCAAATTCTCCGAGGAAGATTTACACCACAATCTTCAAGAGTGTACATTCGTGGTCGCCTTTGAGGATTTATTCGAGCTGTTCATGCTCAACGCTCTTGACGTCTCAATCGTTCGATGCTGGACGCTGTAAGTGTGTACAATCACAGTCTCCGTTAATGTCATACCGATAAATGCCATATCTAATTTTTTGCTTTCGTGTGTATATATATAGACACATGCTGATTAAAGCTAGAGTATCGAACTCATCAGCTGGTTTCTTGGACCCACAATTGGTCGCCAAGACTACCATCGACGTGGAGGCATCCCTCGTCGAGAGGTACATTGCATCAGGCCTGCTGAGTTGTCGCAATAAGGACTATGTACTTATGCCCTTCAATCAGAGCTTTCATTGGATTTTAATAGTAATTGTACCAAAATGGAACAAGGTATATTACCTTGATTCCCTAAGTAAGAATAAAATGGACTTCACAATTGTCGGTCAAGTAATCGATAGGTAAGCACATATTCCCCATACATATCTACATTGTACTCTTTCTTTCCTTCCGAATGATTAAGGTTAACCTTTTCGAATTACGTAGGGCGTTCGCGATGTACATTGAAAAGGGAGGTGACTCGAAGCGCGGGGCCAACGGCCTGCTGACACATGTTCGAGATTTTAAGGTATTCGCTATTTCACATTAATTAATCCTATGCAACAGATGGTACTAATGCCTTTTGAACTAACACATTCCATTTTTTGCAGTGCCACCAGCAGCAGCCGGGCAACACATGTGGATACTACGTTTGCCAACATATGGAACTACTCCTCGATTCCTCGAGGGTCACCAATCGCAAGGTTTGTCACTCTTCCCATAATTACTTCATACTTATCACGTTACATATATATGTACATTGATATTCCTATCGACAGGCTGTATCAATCCCGTCAACTGCATTGAAACAGTCTGAGCTTCGAGAGGTTCAATCAGAGTTAGCGTTCTTTTTGCTGACTCAAGTCATACAGCCAGAAGGACGGTTCCACTGCGCACACTGATTTCCTATTGGTCTTATCACTAAGTGTAAATGCAGTGTAGATCTTTTGTAACTGTGCATTTGTTAATGGATATTTCAGTTCAATTCAATTAATTGATTTGCGAAATGGATGCATGCTTTATGTCTGTGAGATGAAGTGCGATGTCAATTGGATGTTTTATGTCTGCGAAATGTACCTGAAAGCAAATGAGATGTGTGAATTGTATGTTTTTTGTCTGTGATTATCTGCTTGTTTCAGAGGGCATGGCTAGCATTTCCTGAGGCTAGCCAATAAACAGAAATAGATTTTGGTTTAGGAGGAAGGAATATCACAGACGGTTTTTAAGTAAAAACCGTCTGTGATATGTATCACAGACGGTTTTTCATTAAAAACGGTCTGTGATTATTAGATATCACAGACGGTTTTTAATTAAAAACCGTCTGTGATATCTGATAATCACAGACGGTTTTTAATTAAAAACCGTCTGTGATATCTAATAATCACAGACGGTTCGAAAACCGTCTGTGATAACCTTCGATCATCACTGACCCATAAATTCAGACGGTTCAGAAAACCGTCTGTGATGACGTTTCTGAACCGTCTGTAATGTCGATTTCTGTAGTAGTGAAATATAAATAAAATTAGTAATTTGGCATGTAGGAGAGCGCGAACAACTGCTTGTTGCACCCCATCTTTTAATGCTTACGTACTTGGTGAAATCAAATTTCAATACTGTGCCACAAGAAGTCACAGGTCATCAGTCAGTGATCAATTCGGCTTAAGCTTCTGGCTTCCGGCTTATTTTTCACTATTCACAAATTTCGTCTTTTTCTGAATTTTTGGCTTTTTTTGAGCTTTTTTGCCGGTTCTTTTTTCCCGTATTTGTTTGTATTATACGTAATAGGCTAACATATTTTTATATTTTTAAATTTAATTATGCTAAATAAGCCTATGTCAACTACAGTATTTTTTCAGCCAGCTACAGTGCTTTCATCCATAAGCCACTAAAAAAAGCCCAAATGATCACCGGAGAATATCAACAAATACACCATCCGACACATGGATGTACAAATTGAACTTTGGCCCTTGATTAGGAAGCTCGATCGGGTGCCACACCAAGTGGGCTTATGATTGGTTTGTTGTGACAATATAATTGTTAACTTCTTAGTTAAAATTGTATTTTTCTTGGTAGCTCATTACTCTCAAACTAAATCTATCATTATCAACTTTGCATATAAAATGCTAATAAGGACAGGTTAGGAAGATGATGGCTAATTATTTTAGTTTACCGTTGTACAACGCCATTCATGCTTTAAGAAAAGTTGTCTATGACATCACTTTTTAATGGAGTCCGGATTAGCATTCGTCGATGTTGGTTTGCTTTACAAAGCTCTTGCTTTTGCTTTGAGTGTTAACATTGTTACAAAAGTTAAATAAATTAAAAGAATCCTATCAACTCATTAATTTGGACGAGCATTGGCTCACATTTCAATGATTCTTACTAGTACTCGAAGTATTTAAAAAAATGCGAAATTATTCTGTGTAAAAATAGGTGAAACTAGATATCCGACAGCGTAATCACATAAGAGTTTCAGCTAAGATCTCCACTGGACTGACTTTACATGCAATCATAAACCCTACTTAGAAAGAATAAAGAGGAAAATGGGAGATCATCACACGGTCCCAATAGCTAGCTGCCAGCATGGTGCATGTTTTCAAGTAGCCACCTCATTATACAACCGTATTAGCTGGCCTTCCAGCCAGCCTATACGATATCGACTGCAGTTCCAGAGCGCAGATATTATTCGTGTGATCGATGGATGTGTTGTGTATTATGGCTAGCTCTTGACTATAAATAGCCCCCCAGCTCCAAGACGCCACTTCAAGCTCTCCCATCTCGTCCCACTAGCTATTAGCAGTTTATCACATCACAGTGCCCATCACTGTGTGAATAGCTAGCTCACTTTGAAGCTCCTCTTCTCCTCCTATCAACAGTGCAAAGATCTCATGGCTTCCACCGAGGTGAGATCTAAAGTTCCAGTGTTATTTAATCCCTTCCGTGATCACGATTCGATCAGATCGATCATGACATGCATATGCAAGAAGTACGAGGAGCATCAAAGACTCTATAGTTGCTTTTGTTGTATATACATAAACTTTTGATTATTGCCATGGTGTGTTTGTTTTTGGAGGATACGGCTTGGTATTGATCAATCTTCAGTGGCTGGTTATCAATCAGATCATGATATCAAACCAAACAGATCATTCTTTGCCAAGAAACTAGCTAGCTAGCGATTTCGTAACGATCTATTTTCGACATCTTGTTGAACCTTGTATTCTGTGCAAGATTGCAGCTCAGAGCATGAATATCACCGATTGGTCTGTGTCTGTTTTGAAACTTTCTTTTCCTCGGTCTAGGTAGTATCAACTTTGGATAACTTAGCAGGTAGCTAGATCTGCAAATTAAGTAGGTCAGATCGATGTTTCCATAGCCTTGTCTATATGATCCATTAATTTACTCGCTCGAGCTGGCCAACAAAGGAAAACAACGTAGATCTATACGCCTTTTTCTAGCTGATCTACTCGCTTTTCTAGCTTGTGGGTCCCCGTTGTTCTTTTCCTTAGTCAGTGTGTCCATATAACTCAGATCTCCCAGGGTAGTGATCAGTACCCTGTTGCAATTAAGAACAGCAATAGCTAGACATCATATATATTGCATGCACGTACAACTTCAACTCTATTGAACCCTCCGTGCTTGTTCATGACACAGGTAGAAACGGCACCGACCGTGGAGGAGCCCGCCGTCGAGATCCCGGCCGTGGAGGAGCCCGCCGTCGAGGTCCTGGCCGTGGAGGAGCCCGCCGTCGAGGTCCCGGCCGTGGAGACCCCCGCCGAGGTCGTCAAAGTCAAGGACAAACCTGCCGAGGCACCAGCCGAGGCCGAGCAGGCCGCTTCCCCGGCTCCTACTGCCGATGAGCCGGCGGTTAAAGAAGATCCCCCGGCGGAGGAAAAGGCCCAGGAGGCTGAGCTAGAAGTGACCGAGCCACCGGCCGTGCCGACGGAGAAGAAGGAAGCCGCTGAGGAGCCTGCAGCCGCTGAGCCGATAGCGGCTGAGCTAGCCGTTGCTGAGCCGACGGAAGAAGCCAAGCCGGCCGAGGTGGAGGCGCCGGCGGCTCCCACAGAGGAGCCAGCTGCTGAGCCTGCTCCGGCCGAGGGGAAGATGCCGGCCGCCTCCGCAGAGGAGGCGAAGCCGGCGGCAGAGAGCGCGTAGGTGCTCACCGGTGCAGTTAATACATGCATTGCTTGTCGTGTTGTATTGCAGATTGGCCTTGCTACCGGTATCTGCAGTTTGCGGCCGTACCCATGTGTCCTGCGTATGCTTCTGTAGCGGCGAGTCGTACGTATACGTACGTATGCACCGATGCACGCGCTAACGCTTAGGTGATTCTTACGTGTAAGGTTTACTGCGAGTGCTGTTGCTTTGTGGGTGTGCAAATTATGTGTGTGCTGAAATGTACGTGTCCTTTTTGTTACTGTGCTTTTCCGGAAATGAGTTAGTACTGTTGCTTATCTACCCTACTCTATAATACACTAAAATTATCTTTACTAAATCCACCCCGCTCAACCACCCCCACAGTCATGCCTAATCTAAGTCCACCCAGATTTGTGTACCAAAGTAATCCAACTTTATACAAATAAATGGCCTGGATCGCTCCTTAAGTCTTCTTCTCTTACTCATTGAAGATCCTAAGGCCAAAATCATCCGGATCATGCACATCATTGAACCTCTCCTCTCTCTGATATCCCCCCACCTCGCGAAATCCCCCCCCCCCCCGCGCCGCACTCCTCCCGCTCCGCCCTCGCTCCTCCTCCACCGCCGCCTCCCCCGCTCCTCCTCCTCCGCCTCCTCCCCCGCTCCGCCGCCGCCGCCTCCTCCCCCCACCCCCTGCGCCACCGCCTCCTCCTCCTCCCCACGCCGGTGAGAGAGGCCTCACATACGGACGACAGAGCTAAGGTTTGGCGCGGCGCGGCATGGAGAGCCTAGTCCTCGCCTCCTGCTTCGCCTCTCCCCGCCTCCTCCTCTCCGTCGCCCGCCGCCGCCTCCTTCTCCAAGAAGACAAGAGAAACAACGCAGCAAACCTCTCAAGAAAAAGAGAGAAAAGGAGAGAGAGAAAAAAATTCCTTCCCCTCCTCCTCCTCCTCTTCTCCTCCGATGTCGCCAGCGACCTCCACCTCCCCCATGACATCGCCTACCGCGACCACCGATCCTGTTCCCCGGCAGCGTTCATCGGCAATGGCGCCGGACCTCCCCACTGGGACCTTTGCCTCCGGCCCTCCCGAGCCCCAAGCCCTACCCTTCTTCCTATCCCCTCCCCCGCCTCCGCCGCCTCTTCCCGCGGGGCACCCTCTCCTTCAGCCGCTGCCTCCTCCCCCGGGTCCGATCATCTTCCGGCTCTACCCAGCCTTCATCGCCGAAATGGACTACCGCCGGAGCCAATCCCTCGCCCGGGTGAGCCCCCAAGAGTTTAATCTCGATCGGACTAATGTAGTATTCTGATCGCGTTTGACTAATTTGTGTGCTCTGAACCATGTACGCTTGTGGGGATACAGTTCTTGAAGGATGAGGGGGCCGTCCCGCCACCGGAGGAGGACAAGAAGAGAGAGCAGGTGATCCGCAAGCTCAAGAAGGTAATGGGCCGAGGATTTTGTCTTAAAGGTTGAATTTTGCAGCGTGTGGTTTCTGATCTTGTATTGTTTTCGCTGCTGTCGCAGATAGTGACGGATTGGGCCAAGGTGGTGGCGTATGAGCAGGGGGTGCCCCCAAGGCGAGCCACGGCCACGGTCTTGACCTATGGATCTTACACGTTAGGGGTAAGCGAGATACATGCAAATTTAGAGTTATGATTTGTTCGAATTGTTGCATTGTGATGTGCGGTTTATGCTGCCTAGCATATGGTGTTGGTTGGGTTATCCCCAATTTCATGTGGCGAATTCGGGTTGTGTAATATGTTTTGGTAATGCCATAGGTTCAATGCTTCACACGTTTTGCCAATTAAGCAGGCCTATATCCTAAGGGAGGCGGATTTCGTAGTTATTACTGAAACAATACAGGAGCAGAAATGGTCTGTTGTTTAGAGTGTCTCCTCTGAGGAAACTATGTCCAAACAGCTTTCCTGTATCGTTAATAATTGTGGGTGTTGCATTGTAAAGTTCACTGCCCTGTTGCATTTATTTTTAGCCTTTTATTTTAACCTAGCTGCCACTTACGATGCAAATAAATTCCATGACAATATTTGGTTGAAGATATGGAAAGCGTGAAGCCCCTTTGCTTTCTCCCGCATTGATATTGCCCTTTATCATACTCGTGTGGTAATTCTTGTGGAGGAGATGAGTTGCCCCCTTTGATCTTCAAGGCCAATGCCTGGAGAGGCTGTTAGAGAGATTAGGGTGTGTTATGCTCGTCGCCATTGCCGAGATTTCGTGACTTTAAGTACCTAAGTCTTGGTGTACACAAAAAGTGCTAAGATCAAAACCCCTTATTTTCTATTTAAGTGCTTAAAGTATTGATATCTGCTAAGTCATATGATGTTAGTTCTTATGGCCATCTTTCTGTATATGTTGAACACACCTTGCTCTAAAATGCAGCCCGGCTGGAAGCCCTGCTGTTTGAAGCAAAGGGTGAATGGGTTGAAGCTGAAAGAGCATATGCGCTTATCCTGGAAAACAATCCATTTGATCAGGTACGATAATTTGTTGTTTTGGCTTCTTTTGGAACTAGAGGCTGGAGGGTGGATGGTTCCTCCTTTGTGGTTCTGATGATGATACTGGTTTTCATGTTGTGAACTTGGTGCGCAAGAGGAATCTGATATCCTTGGTATCTAGAACTGTTCAGATGCTAAGAGTGATAGTTCTGCAAACCTTAATATTATGCCATTTTACACTATATTGAATATTTTCCTTGTGTATTTGGCAGATTGTCCACAAGAGAAAAATTGCTATTGCAAAGGCACGAGGCGACATGTCATTAGCTGTCGATTATCTCAAAAAGTATTTGGAATTGTAAGTTTCTGCATCCACTTTGTGTTATGAACTAGATATTGTTATCTCAATTGTCCTTTTGGTGTAAAATAATAACTCTTTCCCTGTGTTAGATTTATGGCGGATCACGATGCCTGGAGAGAACTTGCTGAAATATATGTCTGCCATAGTTCTTGAGGAGGTCAGATTTTGCTGACTGGTGTTTATGTTTCATATTAAGCTTTTGCTTGCCACTAACTAAACCATTGCCCTGCTACTGGCAACCAGGAACTACCATTGTGACGGATAGTGTGACTTCAGATGGGCTGACTATTTATTGAAGAGAAACTTGGTAGGTACTAGCTATATATTGGTGCTTTGTTTGATTAAAAGTTTATTTGCTTTTTTCTTTTTCTTTTTTACTTAAGAAGGGAACCACCATCGTTTCAAGTGAGGGTACAAGAATGTAATAGAGGAGGCTATTCATCTGGTTAGTTTGCACTTTCTGTGTAAGTCAGATAGTCCTGTGTAATTCAGATAGTCCTGAAGCAGGACGGAATGTAAGTTATTGACAACCTTTCAGAATTCTGTTGGTGAGGAGTCACATTTCGCCATGGAAACAAGTGGCCATGGAGCACTGAAAGAGAATCGCTGGCTCGATGATGGAGCATATCTTATGGTAAGGGCCCTTGTTCTGCTTCATTCATTGAACTTTTCAAACCGTGCAATTATACGGGAACTGGACAACCCATATTGGCATTTCATGCATAAGGCAAGTGCCCTTTTGTTACCTGATCAAGATGGTTAAATACAGCAGATTTGCATGCACCGGTTACATTTGATCTAAAAAATCTATCTATCCCTATTCTGAGGATAACTTCTCCTTGTTAGAATAACTTCAAGGTAACATAGTGTCTTAATTTCTGATGTGCTGTATTTCATTTGACCTGGTTTTATGGAAAACTGGAACATCTTAATTCTTTACAAGACTACCTTCAGACTTATCTATTTTGTTGATCGAAAGATAAATGTTTATTCTTTGTTAGTCAGGATGATTTTGTCTATCGTCATAGCTTATATATTGCCCAGAAATGAAAATTCTCGAAATATTGTGGTTCATAGATAGATCCTATATTTTTTCCAGGTTATGGATTGGTAGGTCTTACGTGTACAAAATAAAGCGAGATGGTTGCAGAGCTACGCTCCGGTGTTTGGTTTACCTGTACGAAGATTCCATGAGCCACAAAAAACAGGTGATTCTCTGCCAATTTTTCTTTCATTGTTATGTTCTATTGTTTCTACTCCTTTTATTTCTACTAATACATTCAAACTCTTATATGTAATTTTAGATTGAGCTTGACCACAACTAATTTATGCTTTACCCTTTTATCAACTGATTTCTGAAATGGAATTGTTATCTGTATGGTTTCCGCCCCCTTGATTCTGAGCCCTGCTCTGCATTGCCGGTCTGTACCGGTTTCATTCCTATCTAATGCTAATGGCGATTTGGCTTCGCGACCTGTGTTTCTCGGTCGTTTTGGGTGTTCCTATTGTTTGATTGTTCCTTTGCCTTGTCGGTCCGTGCTTACTGCATCTGCATCTTGAGTCAAGGCCAGATTGGTTCATTGCGTTCTTTCATCGCCTATTTGGTTCCATTTGGATTTGGTTCTGCTTCGTGTTGTTCAATTGTTGCTTTGTTTTGTCGGGCCGTGTTTACTGATTCCGTATGGTCGGACGAGGCCACATTGGTCCCTCTGTGTTCTTTATTTGCCTTGGTTTCATTTCGATTGGGTCCTGGTTTGTACTGTGTGTTCACGGCCTATGCTTTCTCGCTGATTTCCTTGCTCCTGTTGCTCAGTACATGCTTTCCTCAGCCGACATGAAATTGCAGCCGGGCTAGCCCCATGCTTTCTGCCCTCGAATCATGCTATCTGATTTTATCTGCTCTGCGCATTCGTCTTTGTTGGCCAAGCTGATCAGGGATGTGAGGACCAAGGAGCTGTTTGCCGTCAAGTTAATCGAGAGGGAGCACAAGGTGAGTTGGAATGAATTTCCCTCCGTTTATCCTTCTGCCGTCAAGTTTGATCTTAGAGTGTGTTTCGTTGGTTAGGTTGATGCTTAGACCCAATTTTGGCAGGCGGATTATGATCGACATCTTAATTTGTGAACTTCCTAGGTTTCGTTTGGGTTTGGGTTGGTGCATAAAAATAGTTCATTTCTTTGGGTTGTTAGTTGTTACTATTTAGCTGGTACTTGGGTGGTTTTTCTAATTTGATCAGTTCCTCCCTCGATATAGTTTACTCGAGACATCGGAAGAGTTCATAAACCAAATGTACCAAACCACAAGACAGACTTACACACACATCTGGAGCTACAGGACCAATAAATATAACAGCCCTGCAATACATCTGCGCTTACAAGATAACGACATCAAGGTGATTATGAGGAAGTTCGTCGGCTATTGAAAGTTATGGAACATCCATATAATGAGCATCCTGGAATGGAGAAATACGCACGGTTGCCACCAGCCTGGGCATACAGGCCTGGAGTGGGCATGCTGTCATGCTCGTCATGAACCCAACACCAGCTATGACCAATATGCTACGTTGTATTTTTTTCTTTTGGCTGTACAGGAGGTTTACCTTTAAGCTATAGTGTTTGAAGCATCACCTGTTATTTTACTGGTGTGCCAGGAATATAGTTGTGATATTATCCTCTTGTTGACAGTAGCAGAGTTCAGCAGCAGTTGGGAATTGCAGCGCCCGACCACACCCAATTTTCTGAGATGGTGACTTTGTAAGATCGAGGAGGCCGACTACAGGGGGGGTGAATAGGAGGTTTTAAAATTTTCGTCTAATTCTAATTAGCAATTTTAAACTTGATGGAAATAATAGAGCAAGATAACACTAACACCACTAATCAACCTAGTAAGGCTCAAACAAACACTAGCACAAGTAATCGACTAAGAGCAATATCAAAAAGGTAGAGAACAACAATTGCTACACTAACTAAGCAAGCAATCAAGTAATATGAATGAAGAGCGTAGCTTGAATGAAAATGATCACAAGAGAGCAAACCACAATTGACACGATTACTTTTTACCGTGGTAATCGGAGACTTGCCGGTCTCCCCTAGTCCACGTTGAGGTAAGCCCGAACAAATCAGACCGGCTCCACGAATGAGCCTAATCACCTCGGTCACTAGTGGTAGCCCTTTCCCTCTCCGGGTAGGCGAGCTCCGAGCCTTCACAATCCCTCGGGCCTTCTCACAACCTTCTTGAGAAGATCACCGATTTCCCTTCCGCCCAACCGTCCAAGTGCCGGCAAGCACTAAGAGTAACAAATCTTGGGCTTTGCTTGAATGCAAACTAGTGACAATTGGATTTGCAAATGAAAACTCTAGCACTAAATGCTCAACCACCTCACTTTGATGTGCAATGGAAGAATTGAGTTCAATGAATGCTCTAGGGCTTAAGAATTGTGCAATGAGTCTCTAACACTTGCCCTTGTGCAGTGGTGGGGGTATTTATAGCCTCCACTAACCAAACTAGCCGTTTGACACAATTTCCCGCAAAAATCAGGGTAAGCGGTACTACCGCCCTGCTGGAGCCGGTACTACCGCTCCCAAATCTTGCGTCAGAACGGCTCTGTCAGACGAGCACAGTGACCGTTGGATTTGGCGGCGCGGTACTACCGCCATTGACATTTGCGGTACTACCGCTCTCCGGTAGTACCGCAAAGTCGGCGCGGTACTACCGCTCTGGCCGACATCCGAAAGGTCCAGAAACTGGCGCTCTCTGGAAAAAATGATCCGCCCTGTGGTCGGACATTCCGGAGGCCGGAAGTACCGCTAGATGGTGCGGTACTACCGCTTACTGCGGTAGTACCGACGTTAAAACGATCGGTACTTCCGTTTCCGCACGACTTCAGTTCGGTGCTCTCTGGAAAAATTGATCCGCTTTGAGGTCAGATCTTCTGGAGGCCGGAAGTACCACTGAATAGTGCGGTACTACCGCTCACCGCGGTAGTACCGACGTTAAAACGACCGGTATTCCGTTTCCGCAGGACTTCAGTTCGGTGCTCTCTGGAAAAATTGATCCGCTCTGAGGCCGGATCTTCCGCTCACCGGTAGTACTGGCGTATTACATAGCGGTACTACCGCTCTTCCAGACAGAGCACAGAAAAGGTATTTAAAGCAATTTAAATGAGTGCATGCTTCTAAACATGATCCAATTGGCACAAGAAATTTGTTTTCAAACTACTTTCCAAGATCCCTCTTTATGGTACGGTTATCTACCCTATAATCCAGTCTTCCACCATTCTCCTAAGACTGGCAAAATAAAAATGGTCCTATTCTAAACGTACCTTTGTCTTGAACCAGCTTGGGTCTTCTTTTATGTTCTTTAGTTTGCATGTTGTCACCATCACATGGATTTGACCTTCGCATGCTCATACAAAACATTAGTCCCATATACATATAAGTTAATTAATTACCAAAACCATTTTTAGGGGCCTAGATGCTTTCAATCTCCCCCTTTTTGGTAACTGATGACAACCCAAATTGTGTGAAGATTAAGGATTTTGAGAATACCACTTTTTAATAAAAGAAGTATATTCTTTTGTGGTCTTTAAATGAAAGGAGTTCCTTTTGCAATATGTTTTGAATGGACATGACTTGAACTAATTCAATTAGAAGACCAAGGAGGGAATGAGCTCCCCCTAAACATGTGCATGGATAGAAATAACATTCATACACAATACACACGGCAAATATAACATAAAAGCTAAGTGATAAGCGAAGTAAATATAACAACCAAATATCCAAAATAGACAAAGTGCATTACATCCAATTCTAACAACCAAATAACCAAAATAGACAAAGTGCATTACATCCAATTCTAACAACCAAAAAGATAATAGACGATAGTAGAGGCATCCCACACACATCCCACACACACTTTCTTCTCCCCCTTTGGCATCAAGAACAAAAAGGAATCACTCCGGAGGAGGAGAAGGATCACGACGAGAGCCGGTGCGGCGAGTGAAGTGAATGGGCGGCTGAGAGATAGTCTGCTCCAGAGTTGCAACACGACCATCTAGAGAAGCCAGTCGATCGTCCACAGAGTCCAATCTGGAGGTAATCGCAGAAAGTCCCTCTAGTATGGTGGAGAAAGCCTGGGAGATCGAGGGCTGACCGGCTCCTGTGGTTGAGCTGCTGGGTCTGCTGCTGGTGCCTGTGCTGCTCCTGCTGCCGCGGAGGAAGATCCTACTCCCGGATCTGTATGTCATGCTCTGACATTTGTAGGAATGGGAGCCTCTGGTCGTGGCTTATAAGGCTTGTGAACTCCACCACAACCACCCTGGAACTCCATCTTGGACTTGATTAGGGCCATGATGTAAGGCGCATACTTAATGCGCTTGATCCGATCATTCTTAGAAGATGCTATCTCTCGAATGATCACATCCACTACATCAAACTTTTGACCTCTCATGATGTAATCAATCATGTTCCATGTATGGCCTCTTATAGCGTCGAAGTTGCCGCTCTTAGGAAAGAAGGAGTGGTTGATAATGCGGTTTACTAGACCAGGGAGAGGGAGAAGGGCAATGTTCTTGCCTGGAACAAATCTCTCAGCAGGGTTGTAGTAGATGGATATGGCATGTATGTCAAGAGGTGCCTTGTCATATACCTTTTCAAAGGAGTTCAGCTCTGCCCTAAGAACTAGCTCAAGATCATGCTTGGTTGCCTCAAACTTCTGGAAAGCTGACATCCATATCATATGCTGAAAATCTGGAGACACGTAAACCGTGGCATAGAACTGTCGTATCATCTCCTCATTGTAGTCACATCCTTTAGCCACGAGCTGGGACAGTCCGACTCTCTGAAATAGCCTGAAAGCTCCATCAAATTTGTCTACAGAGTCAATATAATCCCAATCCACCCACTTATGGTCGGCAAACTGACGGTCCGGACCATATAGCTGATCAAAGATTTGCTCCTGAAAGCGAGTGTGGAACTTGGGATTGACTGAGTTGGATGATAGCTCAAACTGGTTTCGGTGCCTTAACCTTGCAACTCATCAGCGGAGATCTTCTTGAGATCAATGTCAAGGTTCTCCCTCTCTGTTCGATCCTCCTCGGAAGACTCCATGGGGGAACTGATCTGCTGTTCAGCCTCTGACTCAGACTCCAATGGATCTGCAGGACCCTTCCCTCTGTCCTGAGCTGTCTCGGAGGTAGAAGGAATGGTCGGAATGCCTGACGAGTCCCCGGAGGCGGAGGAGTACCTTCTCCTGCCGGCTCTTCGAGTTCTAGCCATCTAGAAACAAGAGAGGATTGATAAGAAGCAAGGAGAAAAGGATCAAACTGGATTAAGCAAAAACTTGAAGTGAAATTTGCTTCGCTGTCAGGAAGACCGGTAGTACCGCCGTTCAGGGCCGGTAGTACCGTTGAGCGGTAGTACCGCGCCTGTCGAGCGGTAGTACCGATTCCTGGCAGATTCTAGGGTTTCAACAATGCATCGAGATTTTTGGAGTTTTTCTTGGATGAAATCCATGAATAGCATGTGAATATACTTTAAAACTCCAAATCCAGGCATTTACCCAAGAATCAACTAGCAAAATCATCGACATTTTGAATTAATCTACAAGTTTGATCTAGGGTAAAGCAAAAAGGATCAAAACAGGAGATTGATCTGAAATACCTTAAGGATTGGAGGAGGTGGATCCTTTGGATATGAGATGACTCGAAAATCCGAAGAAATCCCCTCTCGATTTGAAGATCCAAGAGGCGGTTTTGAGAGAGTACTGTGGGGAGAGAGAGAGAAGGAAGAGAAGAGCGGAGAGGGCGGAAGGGAATGCGGACGAACCACTCGCAAGGGAGTGGGCCACCAAGGGAACCCTTGGGCCCGAGCAGTTTTCACGCTTAAGTCATAAGCGGTAGTACCGCTGAGCAGGCCAGTAGTACCGCTCACCGGAAGTACCACGGGAGATAGCGGTAGTTCCGATTATTCTGAACTTTGCTGAATTCAAACTTTTAGGACTAGAGAAAATGCAAATGATCCCTAGTTTTGCACTCAAATAAAGTCATTTAGGATCATTATGCACCAATTTAGCTATTGCTATATTTTTAAACTAATTTTTATAAAATAATCGAATTTTTGACCAAAAGAGGGGAAAATCCAATAAAAATCCATATAAGCACAACAAATGAGCAGAAATGGATGAAATGAGATTTCAAGCTACATTTGAGTAGTCTATGACATTTAATTTATTCCTCAATTTGCAAAAGCGGCTTTCATCTAGTGGTTTGGTGAAAATGTCCGCTAGTTGATTTTCGGTTCGGATGTGGCTAATTTCAATATCTCCCTTGCTCACATGATCTCTCAAGAAATGGTGGTGTATATCTATATGCTTGGTTCTTGAGTGTTGAACGGGATTGTTGGATATTTTGATAGCACTATCATTATCACACAAAAGAGGCATTTTATCAAATTTAATCCGATAATCCAACAATATTTGCCTCATCCAAAGCAATTGAGCACAACAACTTCCCGCAGAAATATATTCGGCTTCGGCGGTTGAAAGTGCTACGGAATTTTGTTTCTTGGATGACCAACACACTAGAGATCTTCCTAGAAATTGGCAACTACCCGAGGTGCTTTTTCTATCCACTTTGCATCCCGCATAATCGGAATCCGAATATCCAATTAATTCAAATTTTGCACCTTTGGGATACCAAAGCCCTATGCTTGAGGAATGCTTTAAATATCTTAGAATCCTCTTTACGGCCACTAAATGGCACTCTTTTGGAGAAGCTTGAAAACGTGCACACATGCATACACTAAACATAATGTCGGGCCTAGATGCGGTAAGATAAAGCAAACTACCAATCATGGATCTATAAAGCTTTAAATCTACCGACTTACCTTCTTCGTTGAGGTCTAGATGCCCGTTTGTTGCCATGGGTGTTTTGATGGGTTTGGCTTCTTCCATTCCGAATCTCTTGAGTAGATCCTTCACATACTTTGTTTGGCTTATAAATGTCCCATCTTTAAGTTGTTTGATTTGAAGTCCAAGGAAGTAGCTTAGCTCACCAATCATCGACATCTCGAATTCCCTAGACATCATCTCACCAAATTCTTTGCAAAAGTCTTGATTAGAAGAACCAAATATAATATCATCAACATAGATTTGACATACAAAGAAATCATCTCCAATAATTTTTGTGAATAGAGTTGTATCTACTTTACCAATTTTAAAGCCTTTTGATACAAGAAAGTTACGAAGGCGCTCATACCAAGCTCTAGGAGCTTGCTTTAAACCATATAGAGCCTTTGATAATCTATACACATGATTAGAGTATTTAGCATCTTCAAATCCCAGGGGTTGTTCCACATATACTAATTCGGAAATTGTACCATTAAGAAATGCACTTTTGACATCCATTTGAAACAATTTAATGTCAAAGCATGATGCAAAAGCAAGCAAGATTCTAATTGATTCAAGTCTAGCAACGGGCGCAAAGGTTTCATCATAATCTAAGCCCTCGACTTGAGTATAACCTTGAGCTACTAACCTTGCTTTATTTCTTACCACAATTCCGTTCTCATCTTGTTTGTTCCAGAAGACCCATTTTGTGCCAATGACATTGTGCTCCTTGGGTCTCTCCACCAAAGTCCAAACATCGTTTTGAGCAAAATTATTTAACTCTTCATGCATAGCATTTATCCAATCCGGGTCATCTAGTGCTTCTTCTACACGCTTAGGTTCAAGTGAAGATATAAAAGAATAGTGTTCACAAAATGAAGCTACCCTAGAGCGAGTTTGAACACCCTTACTCACGTCACCCAATATTTGATCTATTGGATGATCCTTGGCTATTGCATTGTGAATCTTGAAAATATTTTGCGGTTGATCCTTTTCTTCATCTTCTATAACTTGAACATCGTTTGTTGTGGAAGAGGAGGGTGGTTCTACTTGTCTAGATGAGCTTGGTGATGTTGGATCCTCTTTTGGCTTGATGTCTCCGATTTGCATGTTCTCCATTGCCTTGCGAAGACTTTCATCTCCTACATCATCCAAGTTCTCATGCTCTTCTTGAGAGCCGTTAGTTTCATCAAATTGAACATCACACGATTCTTCTACTAAACCCGAATTTTTATTAAAATCCCTATAGGCTTTACTATTTGAGGAATACCCTAAAAGGAAGCCTTCATCACATCGACTTTGAAACTTTGAGAGCCGAACACCTTTCCTTAGAATATAGCATTTGCAACCAAATACTCTAAAGTAAGAGATGTTCGGTCTCCTTCCAACAAGAAGCTCATAGGAAGTCTTTTTCAAGAGTCGATGTAAATAGAGGCGATTTATGGCATGACTTGCGGTGTTAATAGCTTCCGCCCAAAACTTGTCGGAAGTATTATATTCATCAAGCATTGTCCTAGCCATTTCAATTAATGTTCGATTTTCCTCTCTACAACTCCATTTTGCTCCGGAGTGTAGGTAGTGGAAAGCTCGTGCTTTATTCCAAGTTCATCACAAAAGTCTTCAACTTTTGTATTTTTGAACTCGGAACCATTGTCACTTCTAATTTTCTTTATTTTAAAATCAAATTCATTTTGGGCCCTTTTTGAAAAACTTTTGAAAATCCCGGAGGTTTCACTTTTGTCATTTAGGAAGAAGACCCATGTATATCTAGACTAATCATCCACAATGACTAAACAATAGCTATTACCTCCAATGCTCTTATAGATTGTTGGCCCGAACAAATCCATATGTAAGAGCTCTAATGGCCTAGAAGTTGACATGATACTTTTGGAAGGGTGAGAATTAGCGACTTGTTTTCCGGCTTGACAAGCACTACAAAGTCGATTTTTCTCAAACTTCACATCCTTCAAGCCAACCACTAAGTCATGCTTAAAAAGCTTTTTGAGTTGAATCATTCCCACATGACCTATCCTTCTATGCCACAACCAACCCAAAGAAGTTTTTGCAATTAAACAAGTTTTTAAACAAGACTCATTTGAAGAAAAATCTACCAAATAGAGATTCCCAAATCTAAAGCCTTTGAAGACTAGTTCATTATTATTATCTTTTGAGATTACAACATTTTCTTTTGAGAAAGAGCATGTTAAGCCTAGGTCACATAATTGAGCAACGGATAGCAAATTGAAATTTAATGTTTCAACTAGTGATACATTAGAAATTGAAAGGTCGTTTAAGATAGCGATTTTACCCAATCCCAATACCTTTCCTTTGCTATTATCTCCAAATGTGATCTTGTCATTGCTTCCATTCTCAAATGTGGTGAACATCTTCCGGTCTCCGATCATGTGTTGGGTGCAACCGCTATCCAACACCCAATGCCTTCCACCGGTTTTGTAGTTCACCTACAAAAGAAAATCAAGTTCTTTTAGGTACCCAAATTTGTTTGGGTCCTTGGAGGTTAGTGACCAAGGTCTTGGGTACCCAAATGGATATCTTTTTAGCACCCAAAATCGAGGTGCCAATGAAATGAGCAATTACATTTCCATTCTTAGACTTTTTGAGCATATAGCAAGAATCATATAAACCAATGGAATGCATGTTATTCTTAGAACAATCATTTTGAATATGTCCAATACACCGGCATTTTGTGCAATACTTAACATTTTCCTTTACAAACCTTGGAGGCTTGTATACCGGCTTCTTACCCTTTTGGGGAACATATCCAAGTCCTTCTTTGTTAAAGGAGCATCTTTGATCACTTAGCAACTTATCAAGGGTTTCCTTTCCCTTGTAAGCCCTCTCTAAACTTTTGTTTAATTTTAACACTTGTTCCTTTAAATTTTTGTTTTCATTTGCAATGACATCATCATGAATAAGATTTAAAGCATTTCTAGAATCTACACTTGATGAACAAGGTATGGCAAGTAAATCATCACAACAAGTAGATATGCTAGACTTTGAAATTTCTATACTAGACATTTCATTCAAGATATTGCAAGTAACACCAATGCTAGTACTAGATTTGTGATTTTCTTGGAGAAGCAAATCATGAGCTTCCTTTAGCTCCTCATAAGAGTCTTTGAGAGAGATGTGTTCTCTCTTTAAGACCTTAAACTTTGATTTTTCTTTTCCAAGAAATTCATTCAATTCAACTAACATATTCATCAAGTCATCATATGAAGGCTCATCATCATCAAGCAATTTTACCTTTTCTCCTTTAGCCATAAGGCATGTAGGAGTGGAGAATAGCGATGGAGCCTCCTTGATGGCGATGCCCACGAGCCCTTTCTTCTTGGGAGATTCGTCCTCGCTTGAGTCGGAGTCCGAATACTCCTCTTCGGAGTTCCACTCACCAATATGAGCTTCATTCTTGCCATCCTTGTGAAGCTTCTTGAAGAGCTTCTTCTTGCCGTTGTAGTTCTTCTTCTTTGATGACTTCTCCTTGTCATCCTTCTTTGTTGGACATTGAGAGGCAATGTGCCCCTTCTCATCACATTCATAGCAACGAATGTTGCTAAACTTCTTGTTGGAGGAAGAATGTCATTTCTTGGTCTTCTCATGGCTTGTGCTTCGATATGGGCGCCTTCTCATGAATTTCTTCATTCTCCGTACTAGAAGCGCAAATTCTTCTTCGGAGTCCTCATCATCATCTTCTTCGGATTCTTCACTCATCACCGCTTTAGCCTTGAAGGCGGTGATCTTCTTATTCTTGGAAGAAGATTGCTCCAAGAGCTCCTCCTTGTCTTTCTTGTAGAGCTCGTTGGTGATGAGGTTGCCCAACAATTGCGTTGGTGTCATTCTTGCCAACTCCGGTGAGTTGAGGAAGAGAGTCACCAACACTTCATATTTCTCCGGCAAGGCCCTAAGCATCTTTCGAACAATATCAAGATCGGAAAGGTTAGTTCCAAGGCCCTTAAGCTCATTCACAATGTTGTTGAGCCTTGAGTACATCTCATTGATGTCTTCATGGGGCAACATTGTGAATGTCTCATATTTGATCCTAAGCCGATGCAATTTGGCCTCCTTGACCGTGGATGTCCCTTCGTGTATTTCCGAAAGGGTAGTCCAAATAGCATGAGTCGTCTCAAGATTGCTCACCCTATTGAACTCATCCGCGTTCAAAGCTCCAAATAAAGCATTCATAGCTTGGGCGTCTAAATGAGCATTACGCCCGTCTTGGTCCGTTGGGTGATCCGGATCAAGAGCCATAACGTAACCCTCATTTACGACTTTCCAAATTTGAGGACTCATGGCTTTTAAATAAATAGACATCCTAATTTTCCAATATGCATAATTTGAGCCATCAAAGAGATGTGCCTTTCCTATTGCTATACCCTCACTAGCCATTCTTTTCTCTCTAGACAGTTAAGTCTAAAATTGAGAGACCAAGCTCTGATACCACTTGTAAGATCGAGGAGGCCGACTAGAGGGGGGGTGAATAGGAGGTTTTAAAATTTTCGTCTAATTCTAATTAGAAATTTTAAACTTGATGGAAATAATAGAGCAAGATAACACTAACACCACTAATCAACCTAGTAAGGCTCAAACAAACACTAGCACAAGTAATCGACTAAGAGCAATATCAAAAAGGTAGAGAACAACAATTGCTACTCTAACTAAGCAAGCAATCAAGTAATATGAATGAAGAGCGTAGCTTGAATGAAAATGATCACAAGAGAGCAAACCACAATTGACACGATTACTTTTTACCGTGGTAATCGGAGACTTGCCGGTCTCCCCTAGTCCACGTTGAGGTAAGCCCGAACAAATCAGACCGGCTCCACGAATGAGCCTAATCACCTCGGTCACTAGTGGTAGCCCTTTCCCTCTCCGGGTAGGCGAGCTCCGAGCCTTCACAATCCCTCGGGCCTTCTCACAACCTTCTTGAGAAGATCACCGATTTCCCTTCCGCCCAACCATCCAAGTGCCGGCAAGCACTAAGAGTAACAAATCTTGGGCTTTGCTTGAATGCAAACTAGTGCCAATTGGATTTGCAAATGAAAACTCTAGCACTAAATGCTCAACCACCTCACTTTGATGTGCAATGGAAGAATTGAGGTGAAATGAATGCTCTAGGGCTTAAGAATTGTGCAATGAGTCTCTAACACTTGCCCTTGTGCAGTGGTGGGGGTATTTATAGCCTCCACCAACCAAACTAGCCGTTTGACACAATTTCCCGCAAAAATCAGGGTGAGCGGTACTACCGCCCTGCTGGAGCCGGTACTACCGCTCCCAAATCTTGCGTCAGAACGGCTCTGTCAGATGAGCACAGTGACCGTTGGATTTGGCGGCGTGGTACTACCGCCGTTGACATTTGCGGTACTACCGCTCTCAGGTAGTACCGCAAAGTCGGCGCTGTACTACCGCTCTGGCCGACATCCGAAAGGTCCAGAAACTGGCGCTCTCTGGAAAAAACGATCCGCCCTGTGGTCGGACATTCCGGAGGCCGGAAGTACCGCTAGATGGTGCGGTACTACCGCTTACTGCGGTAGTACCGACGTTAAAACGACCGGTACTTCCGTTTCCGCACGACTTCAGTTCAGTGCTCTCTGGAAAAATTGTCCGCTTTGAGGTCGGATCTTCCGGAGGCCGAAAGTACCGCTGAATAGTGCGGTACTACCGCTCACCGCGGTAGTACCGACGTTAAAACGACCGGTACTTCCGTTTCCGCACGACTTCAGTTCGGTGCTCTCTGGAAAAATTGATCCGCTCTGAGGCCGGATCTTCCGCTCACCGGTAGTACCGGCATATTACACAGCGGTACTACCGCTCTTCCAGACAGAGCACAGAAAAGGTATTTAAAGCAATTTAATTGAGTGCATGCTTCTAAACATGATCCAATTGGCACAAGAAATTTGTTTTCAAACTACTTTCCAAGATCCCTCTTTATGGTACGGTTATCTACCCTATAATCCAGTCTTCCACCATTCTCCTAAGACCGGCAAAATAAAAAGGGTCCTATTCTAAACGTATCTTTGTCTTGAACCAGCTTGGGTCTTCTTTTATGTTCTTTAGTTTGCATCTTGTCACCATCACATGGATTTGACCTTCGCATGCTCATACAAAACATTAGTCCCATATACATATAAGTTGATTAATTACCAAAACCATTTTTAGGGGCCTAGATGCTTTCAGACTTGTCAGTGGAAGCCACTTGTTTTCAGATTTTCACACGCATATGAACACGAGACGTTTTCAGCTGTCAAACTGATGTGTCCAGCAACATGAGAGGTGGTTTCTTCAAATTCTTTTGTTTTATTTTTTACACATTTTATCTTGTTTTATATTTTACCGTAGCGTTAGCACGGGCACACTACTAGTGTAAATTAATGGGTGTTAAAGTTTATCTGGATTTCTGGGTTTTGACCTTGCCGGTTGATTCTTTTAGGTGTATCAGGTTTCTTCTATCCAAATTGTATTTTTCTGATGATCTAGAGGGCTTCCTGTCGTTTTACCTCAATGCATATAGAACAAGAAAGGAGTTCACAGCTTTATTTTTTTGTCGAAGTTTGCCCATATTAATTGTATATACGTCTCTCTAACGCTGCCGCCAATAAGCCATTAATAAGGTCATTTTGTACTAGTATTTACAAACCAAAACAACCATTCTAAAATAACATCTGTTGTGGCTACAGGCCAAACAGTAAAGAAGGGGACTGGTAGAAGGAGAATGGGAAAGCTAGATCTGTGGGAGAGTTGATAAGAATGAGAATTAAGATGCCCCTCCTAGAGGTTTATATACATGAGTAGGATAGAATGGGAAATCTCCATTCTATCCCTTAGTATACAAAGGACGAGGGTACATTGGTACATTTACATTGGTATATTCCTCTACACTACTGGGCCTATTACATATTAGGCTAGTTGCAAGGCCCAGTCTCGGGAGGTTGGGCTACCCCCACAACAACATCTATTTTGGATTATGAAGAGTAGTGATAAGACTGATAGCTAGGCTATCTACTGACATCAGAGCACCTACTCATCTATGCCTCAACTTACAGACAATGTGGTGATCATTTGGGCTTATTTTTGGTGGCTTATGGCTGAAAAGCAACGTAGCTGGCTGAAAAAAATACTGTAGCTGACAAAGGCTTATTTAGCATAATTAAATTTAAAAAAATTAAAAAAATATATGTTAGCCCATTACATATAATACAAACAAATACGGGGAAAAAAGAACCGGCAAAAAAGCTCAATAAAAAACCAAAAGTTCAGAAAAGACGAAATTTATGAATAGTGAAAAATAAGCCAGAAGCTAAAAGCTGAAGCCTAACCGATCACCCCCGCATGCAGAACTCTGTTAGTGCTAAGTACACACTTTCAAGTTGGTTATGTGAGTCGACAATGCAATTATGTAGAGCATCAATGAGCAAATTATTCTCTAGGAGGTGCGAAGCACGGGACCCGGCCGATGCGCTGCAGTGGCCGGTGAGTCCAAGAGTGGCAGCGCGAGCTACCGTGGCGTTCATGGCAGGATCAGATATCGAAGTTAAAACAAGATTACAAGAGCAAGAGTAAATGCCTAATATCATGCCTCTTTTACATGCATGCCTGAACCAGGAGATACAAACAGTGTTCTATTCAGATCAGCGCTACATATATTTCACGGATTAACTGCGGCTTATTGGTACCTTCATGTACAGAGGTGATACTCGTGTAAACGACTATATGTGCGAATGCAAAGTTACAGGCTACGAAGGAACACAATCAAACTACTAAGAGAACTTTACTTCTCTAAACCCATTTTGGTCTAGTAGTTATTTGTTCACTTGGCTAGTGCAACCAGATGCAGCTCTGTCAGGACTACTTGAGAAAGCTATACTCAAGATCATCTTAACCGTTTGATTGTACGCCTTTTCAAGCTTCTAAGTTACTTCTGGACTGCACACGATGACACCACATTCTTCTCAAAAGTGACTATTGGCCTTTAGACTTTAGTTGCCGGTCGTTTATTCTGCTTCACTTCTAAGCCAAACAATTCACGACCTCCTAAGTTGCTGTAAATCTTTAAACTACTGATCAGGCACAAGATTGGTAGGGTAAACAAGGTCCATAACTTGTGTACCATGATCCTTGTGTGTGCAAGGCTTCAATATCATGTGGTCGCGAGGCCAAAGATAATCAGGCACTCCATATATTTACGAAGAACTAGCGAATGGGGCTCCTCATAACAAACACTAGAAGGCCATTTCCTGAAGAATTTTCAGTGTTGTTTGATGTACCTATAACAAGAAAATATGGGTAGACCACATCATTTTCCAGACAAGAGTGGAATAGAAGGCAAGTGATCGCTGCTCACCCATTCTAGATGTTGTGCTGTAATGCCAGATGTGTTATTTGTATATACGCCGCCTAGGACCTTACCACAAGTTGAAGAAATTGAATGACAGAAAATTAAACCACACATAAATAAAAAGAGGCAACCTGCTAATTTAGAAGAAACGATGTGTTTTTGTAGGATCGTTGATAGCAATCAGAGGGGGGTGAATGATTGCAGCGCACAGCGGAAACTTTTTTTTAGATTTTCTACCTTTTAAAGCGCAAAAACCAGAAACAACAAAAAAATGTTTTTCTTATTCTACTGTAGCAATTACTGTAGCTATTTACAGCAGCAAAGTACTGTAGTGATTTACTGTAGCAGTTACTGTAGCACCTAGAAAAGGCTCCGATCGATCAGCGAAAGTGCAAGTTTTTTTGCTCAATCTTCCAATCAATTTTTAATTAAAACTAATTTATGTATATAAGCAACAAAAATACCTACACATAGATCAATGCGCGGAGAATCTATAGGAATTAAAAAAACCAAGAAAAAGGATAATAGATGCGAATTAAAAACTCACAAACTTTATTCAAAAACTGCAGGCACTATTCACTTTTTCCTTTGCACAGACACATCCATGCCTGCGTCCCTTTTTTGTTCGCTCGAACCGCGCCACCCAAAACGCCTCTTTTTCTTCACGCGTATTTTTTCTCCACGGCTCCTCGGTACAAATTCTTGCCACGCCGCCGCATGCATATATATACACATGCAGCCCTCTGTAACACCTATTCAAACTCTACTTAAAATCCTAATCCAATTCCAACTAGGTCTTAAAATCCTAATCCAACTCCAACTAGGCTTGGGCCTTTTTACCTCAACTAGACTTTTGGCCCACTAATTTTCAAGGGACCCGAAACCCTTCATAACACGGGTTTTCACACTCACGACTTTTCTAACGCGTCACGTGTAGAAGCCTCCAGGACCGCACCTCCCGTAGCTTCTCCACGTATCATCCACCTTTGATCTCCATGCGCCCCAAACATGAGCCCGATCATCTCGTGACCTCCTTGACTGTCTGAACCTCGGATCTCCCTATCCTAGTTCCGGTCCACCTCGTCACCGACCATGATCGCCTCCATGCTCAGCCTGCACATGCAAAAACCAAAGAACATTTTCCGGCACAAGTTCGTCTCAACTTGACCAACATCAGTCCGCACACATGCGACACAACTCGCATAACAACGCTAAACAAAATCATCAAATATTCATCATAACAAATTAACCATTGTCAATTATTCATCACCAAAATATCCTAAACCTAGCCACATGGTCTAACAATCTCCCCCTTGATGAATACATTGACAACACCACAAAATTATATGATGAATTAGCTTCAAATAGATATAAGTGAAGAACTGAAGCCGCAAAAAGCATTTTAAACCATAAGTCTCAAATATCTCCCCCTCAACACAATAGAGGCAATTTTATTCTTCCCAAATTCTCTTTAATTTCTCGCAAAGCACTTTCTCCAATATCTCACAAAGCACCAAATCTCTCCCCCTTTGGCAATGTAATCATCAAGAAAATTCAAAAAAGAAATAATTCTAAGAAAGAGCAATGATAATAAAAATCTAGAAGCTTTGTAGATTATCCAAATCACGTTGCATTGGTTTAATAACACAACCAAGTCATATTTTTGAGTAGAGCTATCTAGATCATATAAAGCCATATATCACATAGCAATGTCAAAACAAGTTCTCAATATGATTAAGCAATTTATATCATTGACAGGCATCTCAATAATGACCAAACCAATTATAAAGAGCACAATGAGATATCACAACGAAAAGTAAAAACCTAAAAGTGAAACAAATTTTAACTCTAGACGGGCTAGCAGTCTCATGTAACAACTTATTACTCCACACTCAATTCTTAGGCATGTGGTATGCTTGTAGCATACTTCTTTTTCATAATGACATTTTTTTGATGGTGGCATGCTTGAAGCATACTTCTTTTCATTTTGCGCACTTTTGCGCCTCTTTCTTTTTTTTGTTCACCATGGCATGCTTGAAGCATACATCTTTTTAATTATCTCTTTCTTATATATTTTTTAACAATAACATGCCAAATTGAGTGATCATAAAAATTGTAACATGAAACATACGAGCCTCGTAGCCAAGAGTTAAAATAAGACTCACAATCAAGCTCATCCTTTTTGATGGATATCGCAAAGTAATAAATATAATCAATCTAGTCAAAATATTCCGCCATGTCATGCTTTTAATTCAAATGTAGCAGTTTAATTCTAACAAGTCGTGATCAAAGCTACAGAACATATGGATAAATATGATAAAAAGAGCTCTACTACTCAATTGGTTTCAATGACTTGGATTTGATGAGTTATTTGTAGGGATGAAAACGGTCGGAAACAGTTCGAAAACTCCTCAACCGTTTTCTACTTCTACATTTGAATACAAAAACGAAAGCGAAAGCGGTAAAGCCGGACACGAAAACGAACGCGAACTTACGGAATATCGAGAATTTCGAAAACAAACCAATTCGAGCGGAATTATGTCGAACACGGTCGGTATACGAAAATTCAATATGGAATACCGACCTGTAGGACCAAGTGCATAACAATTAACAAGTGACCAAGTACATAACAATTACCAAGTGCATGATCAAGTTCAAGTGCATATAATAATTAACAAGTGCATGACCCTTGGTCTTAAGTATTAACACAATAGCCGACACAAAAACAAATACAATACAAGTCTAGAACAAGCAATTAACAGCTAGCAGAACATCTACAGTTCATCAGCATCATCCATGAGGTCAGGATCGCTTTCCATATCTTTTGCTTCCTCATTGTCCTCCTCAGAGTCCTCATCCCCCTCCTTGTCCTTTTCCTACAAGTTTGCAAAGTGAATTAAAATTAGATGTAGCAATAGCATATTTCAGAGCAAGCTAAAGATCCTCATTGCTGCAGGACCAGATCCACCTTCTCCAGTGGGGGGCGCCATCGATGGGCGTCGGCGGCTTCAGCGGCTGCACGGGCGCGCCGGGCTGTGGCGCTGGCGGCTGAAGCGCGACGCGGAGGTCCGACGCGGGCGGGGCGACCGCGCCCTAGGCCCTAGCTGCCTGGCTGGCGGCGCTGGCGGGGCGGCGGAGCTGCCAGGGTGGGACGCGAGCGGCCGCCAGGATGGCACGCGGGCGGCCGGCGGGGCGGTGGCGCTGCTGGAGATGGCCACTCGAGTTCGGGGTGCGGGACAGCGGGAGTCGCGCACCGCGTCGCGTGCGGGAGCAGCGGGACTGCGGGGTGCGGCGCCGCGACGGATAGGAAGGGAAGGGGAGGAGATGGCCAGAGCAGAGGCCAGAGAGTAGGGCTGGGGCGCTGGGCTATGTGAATTGGGCTGGGGCGCTGGGCTGTGAGACCTGTGTCTAATCTAATGGGACTTCTAGTGGGCCAAATTCGGTTTAAACCGTATTTACAATACGGTATATTCCGAATAAAATGTAGAAAAGTAGAAAACGGTCGGAAAACGCCTAAACCGTTTCCGCTCCGTTTTCGAATTTGGTATTCCGTATTTCAAACCGAATTCGAATTTGTCCGAAAATACGAATTCGATCGGGTCAAATGTAGAAAACGATGCGGTTCGGTACGGGATATTTCCGTTCCGTTTTCATCCCTAGTTATTTGACAAGGATAATAAACAATGCTTCCAAAATTTTAAACAACAAGCTCCCCCTCAGAATAATCCCATAAGATGTAATACGGCCAACTCACTTTGCAAATGAGGAAAACGAGAAGTATCAAGCGATTTCGTGTGCAAATCAGCAACTTGAGAATTTAACAAGATGTAAGACAACATCACCTTTTCCACATGGTCTCTCAAAAAGTGAAATCTCTTGGAAGCCATCAAAGAGAGTGAAGAACCATCAAGTGTTCCAATCAAGCAATGATGTAAAAGATCGGAACCTAATCTAGCTCATGTTCTTCATCCTTGTCAACTGTTCTTACATCACAGGAAATATCGGTCTCACAGTATTGGGGTTAGTGAAATAAGATCTAGGAATCCAGCACTGAGACACACGACGAACAGGAGCAACAAAGCTAGAACCAAAATCACGTGCATGTGGATGATCATAATGCCAAAAAGAACGTGAATTATTTGAATTTGATCTCAATCTAGCATGTAAAGCAGATTTAAAGCCATCATGAACGTTCTCTAAAAACATAGCTTTCGCATTTGATCTAGAAACAAAAGACAATGCACGTTTTTTGTTTTAGAGCATTCAATCTTTCCTTCTTTTCTTTCTTAGCTCGCCTAAAGCAAAATTCGTGCAAGTGCCCATCTCTTTCACAATAGGTGCAATGGAATTTAACATAACCAGAATTCTTTTGAGATGATAAGCTAGCACCTAAATTATTATTCGATGAACTTTGCACAAAGCCAGCAGATTTAAACACAGTTTTTTTTGCTTCAGATTTTATTTCAATTTTTCCGAGTTCAAGAACCCTAACAACCTTAGGAGGATTATTCTTGGCATGCTCAACAAAATTAAATCCTAGACCACGATTTTTCACACTTGTTTTTGACTTGTCTATTCAAAATTTTCTTACCAAAAGAAAATCTCTCTAAAGTGTCTTTCAGGTACTCATTCTCTTTAGCTAAAGTGGGACAAGTTGTGCATTTAACAGTTTCATTCACAAAATTTTTAGAAGCACTAGACTAAGCTAATCTTTCTTTTTCAACAAAATCATTAAGTTGTCTAGTCAAAGCTTCTATTTCAGTGTTAAGCTTAGGACAATTGGAACAAGAAGATATCTCATGATAGAGCATCTGTTGAATTGTTTCCTGAGATAAGTTAAGTCTAGCTTCTAATAATTCACATTTAGAACAAGTTTTAGAATAAACATTTGAAATACTTAATTCTAAACATGAAGAAGAACTAAATTGAGCTTTCCAATTTCATCATTAGCACATTTCAATTTTTCATCACAAGAGTCATGTGCTAATCTTAATTCATCAAATTTAGCAGTTACATCTCTAAGTTGGTCCATGTTTAAAGCATTAAGTGACCTAGCATTCTCCAACTCAGAATGTAAAATTTGATAGGACTCACAATGATGAAGACGAGGTGCCCGATCTTTCGATGAGATTGATAACTATCGATTTCGGTGGAGATGACCCTCACGATCCGACTACAACCGTACGACGACGCTTGCGCCTTAGCAATCGCTGAACCAACTCCGAGATGTTATAGATCTTGCTGGAAGCGTGATCAACCTGAACACGAAGTTCAATCCCTGCGAGCAATCGAAGAGCTAGCAAGAATAAGATGTAGGAAATCTGATATTGCAGATATGAATGAAGCACAAATTGTATTGCGAATAACAAAGTTGGGATTCCGAAGATGTCTTGACAGGTGATCGTCCGACACAATTGAAGAACAAAAGTTTGCACAATGGCTAAACCTAAACTTAACGAAATACAAGTCTTAGCAATGGAGGCGGCGGCCCCTTTATAGGAAGAACGACCAGGGGGGCGTCCAAGGGCACGCCCTAGGGTTACAAGGCCCATGGGCCCAAGTGGAGGTGGCGCAGCACCTTTTTTGACTCGGACTCAGAAACTAACGTGGAGTCTTTTAATGATTGCGGCCGGCTCAGATGGAATTTGAAGATGAGGTTGGATCCGTTGGAAAATAGACTTCCTAAGATTTCCATGAAGTACAAGAACGTCCCAATCGGAGTCCGTATGAGGAAGTTATGCCCGTTTGAACTTGGTACCATCGCAGCAGTCCGAATTTGATTCCAGAACGTGTCCAACTCGAATTCTTGTTTGGCTTGCCCCAAAGTGACGTGGTGAACTCCATTATTCCATCCAGGCATGTCCATGACTCCATGTCCCTCTCCTTAATCCTTTCCCAGGTTCCTAAGCACAATTAAATCACTTGCATTAGGTAGCGGTCTATTCTCAATAATACATGAACCTAGGAATGAATTCACCTGGTAATTAAGTTGACGAGCACGAGCTCGAGTGAGTGGTCCTTGTAACACTTGCTGTGGCTGAGTTGTATCCATGGAAGGGATGTCCTCATCATCCTCCCCTTCTTGCATTTGAGTCGTCCTCGACTCAAACTCGTCCTCTTCTCCCAAGTAGGGCTTTAAATCTGCAATGTTAAAAGTGGGACTCACAGCAAAATCTGCAAGCAGTTGAAGCTTGTATGCATTATCATTAATCTTTTCTAACACCTTGAAAGGACCATCAGCTCTTGGCATCAATTTCGATTTTCTCAATTCAGGGAACCTATCTTTTCTTAAATGCAACCAAACAAGATCCCTAGGTTCAAAAGTTAAACGTTTCCTCCCCTGACTACCAGCAAGTTTGTATTTAGCATTCATGCGTTCTATATTCTCCTTAGTTGTCTCATGCATTTTTAAAATCAATTCAGCACGCTGTTTAGCATCAGGGTTCAATTTCTCCGAAGATGGAAGAAGCATTAAATCAATAGGAGCACGAGGCACAAAACCATAAACAACTTCAAAAGGGCACATCTTTGTAGTAGAATACAATGAACGATTGTAAGAAAACTCAACATGAGGCAAGCATTCTTCCCACATTTTTAAATTCTTTTTCAACACAGCCCTAAGCATGGTAGACAAAGTTCTATTCACAACCTCAGTTTGTCCATCAGTTTGGGGATGACAAGTAGTAGAAAATAACAGCTTAGTCCCCAATTTAGCCCATAAAGTTCTCCAAAAATGGCTAAGGAATTTAGTATCACGATCTGAAACTATAGTATTGGGCACACCATGCAAGCGAATAACTTCACGAAAGAATAAATCAGCAATACGGGTAGCATCATCGCTTTTATGACATGGTATAAAATGGGTCATCTTAGAAAATCTATCAACAACCACAAATATACTATCCCTCCCCTTCTTTGTCCTAGGCAATCCTAAAACAAAGTCCATCGAAATATCTTTCCACGAAACGCTAGGAACAGGTAAAGGCATATATAAACCTTTGGACAAAAGAAATGATCAGCAAGTATGTCCTCCGTTTTCTTCACACCAAAATGTCCCATCAACCCGCCTCCATGTGCCTCCTGTAACAACAACAGACGAACGGAACTAGCAGGAATGCACAACTTGTTGGCTCTAAACACAAACCCATCATTAATGATAAATTTATTCCACATTTTCCCTTCTTTACAATTCAACAGTATTTCCGCAAAATCAACATCGTGCACATATTGCTCTTTAATAGTCTCTAATCCAAAAATTTTGAAGTCAAGTTGTGATAGCATGAAATATCTCCTAGACAAAGCATCAGTAATAACATTCTCCTTTCCCTTCTTGTGTTTTATGACATAGGGAAAAGACTCAATAAATTCAACCCATCTTGCATGTCTACGGTTCAGATTACCTTGACTTCGAATATGCTTTAAAGATTCATGATCAGAATGTATAACAAATTCTTTGGGCCATAAATAATGTTGCCAAGTTTCTAAGGTTCGAAAGAGGGCATATAACTCCTTATCATAAGTAGAATAGTTCAAACTAGGCCCACTCAATTTCTCACTGAAGTATGCTATAGGTTTGCCTTCTTGTAACAACACACCACCTAAACCAATTCCACTTGCATCACATTCTAGTTCGAAAGTCTTATTGAAATCAGGGAGTTGGAGTAAAGGTGCATGTGTTAACTTATCTTTCAGTGTGGTGAAGGCGTTCTCCTGTGCGGCACCCCAAACAAATGGCACGCCTTTCTTGGTAAGCTCATTCAATGGTGCGGCGATGGTGCTGAAATCCTTCACAAAGCGGCGGTAGAACCCGGCAAGTCCTAAAAAGCTCCGCACCCGTGTGACCGTGTTAGGAGTCGGCCAACTCTGTATTGCTTCAACCTTGGCTTGATCAACTTCAATTCCCTGTGGAGTAACAACATAGCCAAGAAATGCGACTCGATCGGTGCAAAAGGTGCACTTCTCAAGGTTACCAAATAGCCGTGCATCACGTAAAGCATTAAAAACAGCATGTAAATGGTCAAGATGTTCTTCTAATGATTTGCTATATATCAATATATCATCAAAATAAACCACCACAAATCTACCAATGAAAGCACGCAAAACCTCGTTCATTAATCTCATGAAGGTACTAGGTGCATTAGTTAAACCAAAAGGCATTACTAACCACTCATATAACCCGAACTTAGTTTTAAATGCCGTTTTCCATTCATCGCCTAATTTCATGCGGATTTGATGATAGCCACTACGCAAATCAACCATGGAAAAGACAACAGAGCCACTCAATTCATCAAGCATATCATCTAACCTAGGAATAGGATGACGATACCTAATGGTGATATTATTGATTGCTCTACAATCCACACACATGCGCCATGACCCATCTTTCTTTGGTACCAAAATGACCGGAACAGCACAAGGGCTAAGGGATTCGCGCACATACCCTTTATCAAGCAACTCTTGAACTTGGCGCTGAATTTCTTTAGTTTCTTCTGGATTGGTCCTGTATGGTGCGCGGTTGGGCAAAGATGCACCGGGAATTAAATCAATTTGATGCTCAATCCCACGAAGTGGTGGCAGCCCCGGTGGTATGTCCTTTGGAAAGACATCTTGGTACTCCTGCAAAATGTTAGTGACAGCAGGTGGCAAAGAAGGAGGGATATCCTCAAAGGAAAACAAAGCTTCTTTGCAAACTAATGCATAGCAAACAGAATCACTAGCATTCAGCTCAGTCATGTCAGATTTGGTAGCAAGGAAACAAGCACATTTCAATTTAATTTCTTTATTCTTCGCATGAACAGATTTAGGTTCTTTCTTTTTATGTTGCTCAAGCTCTTTTGCTACAATCTGATTTTCGCTTTCAGCATTCTCTCGGCTTTTCTCTCTACTAGCTCTAGCAAGATCATCTTTAACAATTTGTTCATAAGTCATAGGATGCAGCACAATTTTCTTTCCATTAAACATGAGAGAATATTGATTATTCCTACCATGATGCACACAATCAGTATCGTATTGCCAAGGTCTTCCTAATAACAATGAACAAGCTTGCATAGGAACAACGTCGCAATCAACATAATCATGGTATGAACCCATAGAAAAGTGTACTCTCACCATCCGTGTTACCTTTAACTTACCACTGTTGTTGAACCACTGAATATGGTATGGGTGGGTATGAGGTTTGGTTGGCAAAGCAAGCTTCTCCACCATATCCATACTCGCCAAGTTGTTGCAACTTCCACCATCAATAATTATTCGTATCGAGCGTTCCTTGACAACACCCTTGATTTGGAACAAATTATGGCGCTGATTTTGCTCGGCACGAGACACTTGAGCACTTAGTACGCGTTGCACTATAATGCTCAAATACTTGTCGGCATCTTCGGCGCCAACATGTTCCTCCTCATGGTCAGACTCATCATCATGTCCTGCAGGGTCATTTGCAAGCATAGCATATGTTTCATCATCAAGATCACTAGCAGAAGAATACCCACCATCATCGCGTATAATCAATACACGCTTGCTTGGACAGTCCCGCATCATGTGTCCAAAGCCTTTGCATCGATGGCATTGAACGTCCCTCGTCTGTCCCGTCGAAGCAACCGAAGAGGAAGTTTTTGCAGAAAGTTGTGGTGCTGATTTGGGTGCTTCGGAAACTCGTGGCGCTGAATTTGACGTAGTAGGGCGCTGCTTGCTGTTGGAGGGTAATGGTGGGGGCGCCAAAGTGGATGAGGAAGAAGGTGTACGCGGCGTCCATGAATTTGTGCGACCTGCAGAAAAGTTAGATCGCGTTCTCGTCTGGCGTCCCTGCAATTCTCGTTCAGCTTTGCAAGCAAGATGAAACAATCTAGTCATGGAGTTGTAATCTTTGTAATCAAGAATGTCCTGAATTTCACGATTCAACCCTCCCAAAAACCTAGCCATTGATGCCTCCTCATTCTCAACTAACCCACAGCGCAACATACCAATTTGTAATTCCTGATAGTATTCTTCCACAGACTTTGCACCTTGTTGTAAACGTTGCAGTTTATTTAACAAATCACGAGCATAATATGAGGGAACAAATCGATGGCGCATAAGCAATTTTAAAGCCTCCCAAGTGTTTGGTATGTTATTGGGATGTTGACGGCAATGTTCTTTCCACCAAATAGAAGCAAAATCGGTAAATTCACTAGTAGCAGCCCTAACTCGTCTATTCTCAGGAAAATCATGGCAAGTAAATTTTTGATCAACAGCTAGTTCCCAATCAAGATAACCATCAGGATCATATTTACCATTAAAAGAGGGCATAGTGAATTTAACCTTAGCAAAAGCATCATCGTGGTCACGTACCTCACGTCGTGGGGGATCTCTTTGCATACCCTGTCGGTTAACACGCGCATTGTCAACTTCATCTTGTCCCTCTACCGTCACAGCAGGGGGAACAACAGCGAAGCTTGGGCAATCTCCTCAAGGCGCGCCATAATATCTGCCAAAGACTTGTTAGTGATACCTTGTGCTTTCTTCATCGCAGCAAGCGTTGTGTTTGTCTCAATCTGGGCGCCCTCGAGTTGAGCAAGTCGCTCATTTGTGACTCTGACATCCTCCTCAAGGCCCTCCGCACGACGATTCATTTCGCGTGTGAAATGTTGTATGATTCCCTTCGTACGAGGACTATGAGATGAGTTCTGATCTGAAAACTCTCCAGAACCTGCCATTGTTAGCAAAAATACAAGAATATGTCCCTAACAAGTACTAGGGTATAGTGGTTCAAAAGTCGCTCGTCTCAAACCTTCTATCGAATTCTTACCAATTCTTACCAAGCACACAGGGCGATCGGCAACCAGCGATGACAATATATCTGCGAAGATTGGATAGAGCGATTGCCAGGTGAAGCTCAGCCTGTACGGTGTAGAAAAGGTGTAGCTGGGAAGGCTCAAGTTTGGTAGCAAGGAGTAGCAATAATCAATTCAGAAAATGCAAGCTGAAAAATCGTTCAACGCTGGTTGGTGCTGGCCCTAGGCTAGACCGTACTAGAGACGCGAGCCTAGAACACAAACGAGTGCACCGCGCAGAAAGACAACTAGATGACACTGCACACGGAGTTCCGGAGCTCGAAAAAGGATGCCGTCTGCACGGGGAACCTTAAAATCACTTGTGGAAGGGCTCTATCAATTTTGAGCGAATTCTGAGAAACTTGATTTTTCCTCGGTTTGCGGGCTCGTTTTGAGGGCCTAAACGACGTTTTTTGGGGTCAAAGCTGCCGCGTATGTGCCTAGTGGCTTACGCGGATCTGAAATCTCCAGTTTTACCGATTTCCTTTCCAACGGATCGAGAATCGCCTCAATCGGAGGTCGTATGCAAAAGTTAGCTATTTCTCTCTCCTCTTTTTTTTGACCGCGGCTCTTCTAAATGCGGCTGCCTGTTCCTTCTCTTTTTTTTCTTTTTTTTCTTCCTTCTTTTTTTACACACGACGCAGTTGAGACCTACTCCGAAACCAACTCCGAGATCGTGTCCTACTCCGAAACCAACTAGGCCGAAGCCTCCCTAGAAGCCGAGTCCTCCTCCTTTCCTTCCCTCATCGTGGCAGTTCGGATCTAACTGCAGCGGTGAGACCAAAACGTGAACAGAACTCGAAACTCTAGAGGAACTAGACACTAAGACCAGCAAAGGACACAACGAGGCAACCGAAAGTTCAACAATGCAATGTACTGAAAAGAAAAATTGCGAGGCTAAGACTGGTTTGGACAGATTGATCTACTGCTATTTTTTTGTGTACTCTAGGTAAGGAATAGCAATCTAATCTAGGGTAAACTGGAAATTCTCACCGAGCAACCTGGCGCTCTGATACCACTTGATGAAGACGAGGTGCCCGATCTTTCGATGAGATTGATAACTATCGATTTCGGTGGAGATGACCCTCACGATCCGATGATGAGGGCATCCCTAACACTTATACATCTTCTCCTATTGGTGGTCATGCACATACTGATGAGGACATCGCTAGTAATGCCAAAGCGAGTAATGAGACTTCAATAACAGGACCAATAACAAGAGCACGAGCTAAGAAACCACAATCTCAGGTGAACCTGCTCCTTAATGAATATGTCATTAATTTTAATGAGAATTTTATACTACCTAAAAACAATGTTTTACTTGTGCTCAGGTTTGAAGAGTCAGCGATGGATGGAGATCAAGAATATGTGGCCGTCACCCAAGAAAGCACAAGTCCACGGCATGAGCAACGATCGGTCCACGAACAGCATCCAGACCATGAATAGTACACCGCTACAGTACGGCCCGTGAACAGTACCGCTACAGTTCGGCCTGTGAACAGTAACGCTACAGTACGGCCCATGAACAGTACGCTACAGTACGCCCCCGTGAACAGTAGCGCTACAGTACTTGCGGATGAATAGTACCACATGGAGATTTTAGTGTTGAATGGTCTTAGGTTGAGACTATATATTGAGGGGTAGACCCCCATTGTAAAGGTAACCAAGTTTTTGCATAAGATTGAAACATAGCTATTGCTTGTTCTTTCAACACCAGAGTTCATGCGAGGACTTTGAGAGAGAACTAGGCGATCCATTGTTCGTTCTGCAATTCAAGGTCAAGCCGTCGTTCCATTGGGAATTGGGGACTTGGCGTTCGTCGCTTGTGGTCTCGCGACGAACAATTATCCGGTGTGTTTTGGGCGTATTCCGAAGAGTTGAGGGTTCGTGCATTGGCGCAAGTGTTCAACTAGCGACATCGTCTACTTCGCATCAACAATCTACAGTTCCTCACTGAAAAGATCGGGACCCCTCCCCGTATCATGTGGTATCAGATTTTAGGTTTACTCGGTGAGAATTTTTTTTACCCGTAGCTAGATTCGTTTTCTGTCCTATCGTCTATTAATCCAAAAATTGCAATACCAAAACCATAGTCTAATCTGTTATTTCTTGTGCGTTTTGTTAAGTTTTCGTCCATTAGAGTTTTGTTTTAGTGCTGATCCGTGTATTTCCTTTTGCATTGCTTAATCGTTGTGTTCACATAAACTCTACAAAATTGCTGGTTGATTCCCTCAATTAGCAACCAAAACAAACAAAGCCTCCATCTTATATCCTTTTATCTTGAGACTAGCTATCGACATTGCATTTAGGGCTGCTCATTCATCTTGATTACACATTGCTGGTTGTGAGAATTGTACACTTCCGCGGGGAGCAAAGTAGAGAGAAAAGAAGGAAAAGGCAGCCGCAGTTTGCAAGAGCCGCGGAGTAAAACAAAAAAATGAGAGAGAAGCACGTAACTTATGCATACGACCTCCGATTGAGGCGTTTCTTGCTTGTTGGAAAGGAAACGAGAAGATAGACCCAAAACAAAAGAAGAAAAACAAAACGAGAAGTCAGAGAAATCTGGAGATTTTAGATCCGTGTAAGCCGCCAGGCACACGCGCAGCAACTTTTCGAGCTTCCAAACTCCGTGTGCAACGTACCAGATTGTGTTTTCAATCTTTCTTTGAGCAATCTTGTGCCCTCGTATATTCAGTTGCAATTGGCTAGCGTCTCTCTTAGTACTTGGTGCAAAATGAGCTAGTTTCATCTCTGTTTCCGTTTGATTCTCCCTAGCTCAATCCTTTGTTTGCATTAAGTCCTATTTATCGTTGCGTGTGCGTTCTTACACTCGCTTATACCAATTGGTTCAGCACATAGGCAAAATACTCTAGCTTGGATCATTACTTAGCTTTACAATACCTTGAATATCAGATTGCTTAGGATATCCACATACCTGTCCAAGCTCCACCTACACCCGTCTGTGTACTCCCTTGCTCTTGGTTACGCTCATACATTACCGGGTTGAGGTCGTTCGCTGTCACAAGTATCGATTTGCCGTCCTTGTTTCACTTTGGAACGGTAAGCTTGTCTTGTTTTCAGGACAGTGAGTTGCAAGCATAGAGAGACCTTTTGTTTTACTAACCCAGATATAACCTCGTTTCTTGTTTGTGAGTCGTTCCCATGGCAGATCACCAGGAGAATCCACCTAATCCGGAGGCGCCGGTCACATGGACCGACTACACTCGGTTGCGTGAGATGCTACAAAAACAACTTCATGATGGTGACAATGGTGTGCGCGATGAGCTCGGGGAAGTTCAGACTGGACTGAACACCCTTGGGGAGAAGGTCACACAATTGCGTACGACCATCAACAATAATTTTCTGGAGCTACGTGCCATGTTCGCACACCACACTCTACGTGGGGGTGCACCAGCTGATAACACAAGTGTGCACGGCCCTCCTGTCGTTTTGCACAATGAGACCGATGAGGAGCGTGCTATTCGTCTGGATGAGGAGCGACGTCAGCGACAGGCGCGTCGCATGGAAGTGCCGCCAAACGTCGGGATGGCAGCCGCGGCACGCCCTCAGACACATGGGCCTGGCCGAGGCAACGGCGGCCAGGGAGGAGGTGCACCACAGGGTGCCCACGGAGGAGGTGTGCATCATGCACCTCGTAGCGGGGCTGATGCGGACGAGTGCTGGGATAACGATTTCCCCGTCGACGACTACGATGACCGACAGCGCCACCACCGCAACAACGTGCAGCGTCCTCGCCACGACGACGCCGAGGATTTTGTCGCTAAGCCCAAATTTAATCTTCCCATATTTTCAGGTGGTACAGATGTGGAACAATACCTCACTTGGGAGCTGAAAGTTGATAAGTTATTTCGGATGAACAACTATTCCAATGAGAAGAAGCTGTTGCTTGCATCCAATGGCTTGGATGATTATGCCACACATTGGTGGGAGCAATTCATCCGTAAGCGCATGGAGCGTCATGAGTTGCCGATTATCACCTGGGAGCAGATGAAGCAGCATTTGCGGGCACGCTTTGCACCTCGCCACTACAAGCGATCACTATTTGAGAAGTTGACAGGGCTACGACAAGGTATGAAATCAATTGATGAATATCATAAGGAAATGGAGACTATCATGATACATGCAGATGTCCACGAGAATGAAGAACAGACCATGGCGAGATTTCTAGCTGGTATGAATCATGCTGTCAAGCGCATTGTCAATCACCATCCCTATAATGATATGATTGAGTTGCTGCACCAAGCATGCGAAGCCGAGCGACAAGTGATTGACGACGCACGGTTCGCTGCCTGGTCACGTTCTTCACCTAGTCCGGGACAGATATATAACAACAGCCAACCAAACAAGAGCACTTCGGCTGCAAGCAATTCGTCGATGCGCAATTCTGCAAGTAAGAAGCTGGAGAGTACACCATCACCGGTGCGTCGACCTATGGCGCCCGCTGCTAGTGCGACCTCGTCTATGGGTTCGACAGGCCGTTCACGTGACATTATTTGCCACAAGTGCAAGGGTGTTGGCCATTTTCAGAGGGACTGCCCAAATGTCAGAACTATGCTTATCACAGAGGATGGCGGTTATGTTTCAGCTAGTGATGATGATGAGTCGCCTGATGCACAAGCAGTCTTGCACACTGATGACATAGAACAATGTGAGTGCGATCCTGAGTTTCCTAACATTGAGCAGTATTCCATTGTTTGCACGCCCAAGGTGCTTAGTGTGATGCCATCGCCATCACTCGAACAACGGTGCAATTTGTTTCAGACTTGGGCAAAGCTTGATAAGGGTAAGGTGTGCAAAGTGATCATTGATGGCGGGAGTTGTCACAATCTGGCTAGCAAGGATATGTGTCATAAGTTGGGTTTGAAGTATTTGTCGCATTCGCGTCCTTATCATGTGCAATGGTTGAGCGACAAAGAGGAAGTGAAGGTGAACTATATGGTGCGTGTGACGTTTTCTATTGGGAAGTACACCGATACGGTGGACTGTGATGTTGTGCCTATGACGGTTTGTCACTTGCTCTTGGGACGGCCATGGCAATATGACCGTTCCGCTGTTCACGATGGGCGTACAAATCGCTACACATTTCGGTGGCACAATATGGATGTCATCTTGAAGCCGCTTACACCGCAACAAATTGTCAATTCCTCCATGCCGAAAATTGAGATGCACGTTGAGAGTGCACAAGAGCGAGAGAACATTCTGAGTCATAACAAGAAACGTGAGGGAGAGAAGAATTTAGTGATGTTAGCCACCAAATCAGAGATGCGAGAATTCAGCGAGGACCCTAATTTGGTGCATGTGGTGCTGCTGTACAAAGATGCATTGCTTTCGACTAACGACTTAACTTCTATTCCGAGTGGTGTTGTTTCTGTTTTGCAGGTTTTCAGCGATGTCCTTCCAGAGGAGGTACCAGCTGGGCTACCACCAATCCGCAGGATAGAACATAAGATCGACTTCATTCCAGGAGCATCACTACCGAACCGACCACCGTACCGCACCAATCCCGAGGAAACAAAGGAAATTCAGAAACAAGTACAAGAGCTTCTCTCCAAAGGGTATGTACGTGAAAGCTTAAGCCCTTGTGCTGTTCCTGTTATTTTAGTTCCTAAGAAAGATGGTTCATGGCGTATGTGCGTAGATTGTCGAGCGATTAATAATATCACAATTCGATATCGTCATCCTATACCTCGCTTAGATGATATGCTAGACGAATTGAGTGGTGCTGTTATTTTCTCTAAGATAGATTTGCGCAGTGGTTACCATCAAATTAGAATGCATGATGGGGATGAGTGGAAAACAGCCTTTAAAACGAAATTTGGGTTGTACGAGTGGTTAGTCATGCCTTTTGGTTTGACTAATGCACCCAGTACATTCATGCGCTTGATGAATCATGTTTTAAGGCATTTCATTGGTAAATTTGTGGTTGTGTACTTTGATGATATTCTGATTTACAGTCGCACTGAATCTGAACACATAGACCATCTTAGACAAGTTCTTCAAGTTTTGCGTGAGAATAGGTTATTTGGTAACTTAGAGAAGTGCACTTTTTGCAAAGATCGTGTCATCTTTTTGGGCTATGTTGTTTCTGCACAGGGGGTTGAAGTAGATGAGTCTAAAATTGAAGCAATTAAAAATTGGCCAACTCCTGTGAACGTAAGTCAGGTTAGGAGCTTTCATGGTCTCGCTGGTTTTTATCGGCGTTTTGTGAAGGATTTTAGCACCGTCGCTGCCCCTTTGAATGAACTTACTAAAAAGGGTGTTGAATTTGTGTGGGGGGTAGCGCAAGAAAATGCTTTTACTGAACTTAAGAGACGCTTGACTGAAGCACTGTTGCTTGTTTTACCTGATTTCACTAAAAATTTTGCAATTGAATGTGATGCTAGTGGATTGGGTATTGGCGGTGTTTTATTGCAAGAGGGTAGACCGGTAGCTTATTTTAGTGAGAAATTGAATGGTGCTCAATTGAATTATCCGGTCTATGACAAAGAGCTGTATGCGTTAGTGCGTGCATTAGAAACTTGGCAACACTATTTATGGCCTAAAGAGTTTATTATTCATACTGATCATGAGGCATTGAAGTATTTAAAGGGCCAAGCAAACCTGAACCGTAGACATGCCAAATGGGTCGAATTCATTGAGTCATTTCCTTACATTGTGAAATATAAGAAAGGAAAGGAAAATGTGGTAGCTGATGCTCTTTCTATGAAAAGTGTGCTTTTAACTCAATTAGGAGTGCAAGTCCCTGGTTTAGCGAGTTTGCGTGATTTATATGCTCATGACCATGATTTTTCCGTTCCTTTTGCACATTGCACAGAGGGAAAAGGCTGGGATAAATTTCACATCCATGATGGGTTTTTGTTTCGCACTAACAAATTATGCGTTCCAGAATCCTCCGTGCGTTTGCTATTACTGCAGGAATCACATGCAGGTGGATTGATGGGACATTTTGGACGTGAGAAGACGTTGTCTATGCTGAGCGATCACTTTTATTGGCCTAAGATGAGGCGAGATGTGGAGAGGTATGTGCAGCGATGCATTACTTGCCACAAAGCGAAATCGAAGTTGAATCCACACGGTTTGTATACCCCTTTACCTGTTCCCAATGCCCCATGGGAAGATATTAGTATGGATTTTGTTTTAGGACTGCCTAGAACTAAGAGGGGGAGTGATTCTGTTTTTGTCGTTGTGGATCGTTTTTCGAAGATGGCACACTTTATTCCGTGCCACAAGAGCGACAATGCGTCGCATATTGCTGACTTGTTTTTCAGGGAGATCGTGCGACTACATGGCGTGCCCCGTACTATTGTGTCAGATCGCGACGTGAAGTTCATGAGCTACTTCTGGAAGACGCTTTGGGGTAAACTGGGGACGAAGTTGTTATTCAGCACAACTTGTCATCCCCAAACTGATGGTCAAACAGAGGTGGTGAACCGCACACTTTCGATGCTACTCCGGACCATGATCAAGAAGAATCTACGCGAGTGGGAGGATTGTTTGCCGCACGTGGAATTCGCTTATAATCGGGCCGTGCATTCCACTACGCAGATGTGTCCATTTGAGGTAGTTTATGGTTTCAAGCCCTTTACACCGCTTGATTTGTTGCCGTTTCCCAGTCAACACCATACTCATATGGAGGCGTCCAAGCGAGCTGAATATGTGAAGAAATTGCATCTCAAGACAAAAGAAGAGATAGAGCGCAAGGTCAAGTACTATGCTGAGAAGGCGAACAAGAAAAGGAAGAAGATGGTTTTTCAACCAGGCGATTTGGTTTGGGTACACTACCGCAAGGATCGTTTTCCAGAACGCCGCAAGTCTAAATTGCTGCCGCGAGGTGATGGACCTTTCAAGGTTCTTGCAAAGATCAACGACAATGCCTACAAGATCGAGCTTTCCGGCGATGACTATGGTGTGAGCTCTACGTTCAATGTCGCTGATTTATCACCTTTCTTCGGTGGTGATGACCCAGCGTCGAGGACGACGCCTTTTCAAGAGGGGGAGGATGATGAGGGCATCCCTAACAATTATACATCTTCTCCTATTGGTGGTCATGCACATACTGATGAGGACATCGCTAGTAATGCCAAAGCGAGTAATGAGACTTCAATAACAGGACCAATAACAAGAGCACGAGCTAAGAAACTACAATCTCAGGTGAACCTGCTCCTTAATGAATATGTCATTAATTTTAATGAGAATTTTATACTACCTAAAAACAATGTTTTACTTGTGCTCAGGTTTGAAGAGTCAGCGATGGATGGAGATCAAGAATATGTGGCCGTCACCCAAGAAAGCACAAGTCCACGGCATGAGCAACGATCGGTCCACGAACAGCATCCAGACCATGAATAGTACCCCCGCTACAGTACGGCCCGTGAACAGTACCGCTACAGTTCGGCCTGTGAACAGTAACGCTACAGTACGGCCCGTGAACAGTAGCGCTACAGTACTTGCGGATGAATAGTACCACGTGGAGATTTTAGTGTTGAATGGTCTTAGGTTGAGACTATATATTGAGGGGTAGACCCCCATTGTAAAGGTAACCAAGTTTTTGCATAAGATTGAAACATAGCTATTGCTTGTTCTTTCAACACCAGAGTTCATGCGAGGACTTTGAGAGAGAACTAGGCGATCCATTGTTCGTTCTACAATTCAAGGTCAAGCCGTCGTTCCATTGGGAATTGGGGACTTGGCGTTCGTCGCTTGTGGTCTCGCGACGAACAATTATCCGGTGTGTTTTGGGCGTATTCCGAAGAGTTGAGGGTTCGTGCATTGGCGCGAGTGTTCAACTAGCGACATCGTCTACTTCGCATCAACAATCTACAGTTCCTCACTGAGAAGATCGGGACCCCTCCCCGTATCAGACTACAACCGTACGACAACGCTTGCGCCTTAGCAATCGCTGAACCAACTCCGAGATGTTATTGATCTTGCTGGAAGCGCGATCAACCTGAACACGAAGTTCAATCCCTGCGAGCAATCGAAGAACTAGCAAGAATAAGATGTAGGCAATCTGATATTGCAGATATGAATGAAGCACAAATTGTATTGCGAATAACAAAGTTGGGATTCCGAAGATGTCTTGACAGGTGGTCGTCCGACACAACTGAAGAACAAAAGTTTGCACAATGGCTAAACCTAAACTTAACGAAATTCAAGTCTTAGCAACGGAGGCGGCGGCCCCTTTATAGGAAGAACGACCAGGGGGGGCGTCCAAGGGCACGCCCTAGGGTTACAAGGCCCATGGGCCCAAGTGGAGGTGGCGCAGCACCTTTTTTGACTCGGACTCAGAAACCAACGTGGAGTCTTTTGATGATTGCGGCTGGCTCAGATGGAATTTGAAGATGAGATTGAATCCGTTGGAAAATACACTTCCTAAGCTTTCCATGAAGTACAAGAACGTCCCAATCGGAGTCCGTATGAGGAAGTTATGCCCGTTTGAACTTGGTACCATCGCAGCAGTCCGAATCTGATTCCAGAACGTGTCCAACTCGAATTCTTGTTTGGCTTGGCCCCAAAGTGACGTGGTGAACTCCATTATTCCATCCAGGCATGTCCATGACTCCATGTCCCTCTCCTTCATCCTTTCCCAGGTTCCTAAGCACAATTAAATCACTTGCATTAGGTAGCGGTCTATTCTCAGTAATACATGAACCTAGGAATGAATTCACCTGGTAATTAAGTTGACGAGCACGAGCTCGAGTGAGTGGTCCTTGTAACACTTGCTGTGGCTGAGTTGTATCCATGGAAAGGATGTCCTCATCACACAAGATTCATCATCAGGAATTAAAACTTTAATTTTGCAATTTCAGAATCTAGAGATTCAATCTAAGTATCGTATTTATTAATCTTTTTATCTTTTTTTTTCTAGCAAAATACCAAGTTTAGCAACAGTTTTAGCTAAATCATATAAGAAGGTTCTACCTCATTGTAGTTGTCGCTGTCAAGATCATCATTGTCGGTGGAGCTTTTGCTACTTGCCATTAGACACAACCCAGTTAAACCTTTCTTGCCTTTGGGAGCATCATCCTCGCTGTCCGTGTCCACATCACGCAAATTAATTTGCCTAAGAGCCGAAAGAACACGATGCACCACCTTGCGATTCATATAGCCCTTTCTTTTATTCTTCCTTTTTTTCTTTCTCCATCTCTTCTTCCTTCTCATTCTCTTCCCTTACAAATCTTGCTCGAAACTTTGAACATTTGAGACGAATATGATTGAGATCACCACACTCATAGCACCTTTGAGGACCAAAATTTCCTCTCTTTCTTGATCTCACATTTTGCAAAGCTCTTGTGAAGCATGTAGAGAGGAGTGCCAAATCATCTTCCGGAAGTTGCTCTAGCTATTCATCGGTTAGTGAAGACAAAGAAGACAAAGCATAGCTAGTAGAAGAATTATCACCATTAGACTTGCTAGATTGTGAAGCTAAAGCAATTGATTTAATACCATTATTTTTTCTAGCAAAAACATCTAATTCATGAGTTTTGAACTTAGAATAAAGTACATCTAATGTAAGTGTACTCATGACAGTAGATTCTCTAATAGATGTAACCTTCATATCCCATATAGACATATCTAATGCTCCAAGTAATTGACGTGCATTTTCAGCATCAGTATAAGTAACATTAACAGCACGAAGGTTACTAAGAATTTTAATAAAGCGAGCAAAGAGATTATCTATTGATTCACCAGGTTTCATCTCAAAACAGATGTAATCCTTTTTGTACATATCTTGACATACCTCTTTAATAGTACATGAACCCTCATGATAATCACATAGTGCTTTCTATACCTCATATGCGGATTTAAGATGCACAACATGATCAAAATCACTCCTTCCTAGTCCTTCAATTATCAGGTTCCTTGCCTTGCTATTTGCCTCCACTTGTGCTATATTTGCAGTTGTCACAGCATCATTCTCGGACACTTGATAAGTCTTGTAGACCTTCTCCCATATTGCAAAGCCTTGAGCTTGAATGTATGCCTCCATCTTCGCTTTCCAATACTGAAAATCAACACCATCGAAAATACAAGGTTTTGTGGAATACCTATCCGTCGACATGTTTTCTAATCACCGGTTAAGATCAATTAGAAAAATAAACCTGCTCTGATACCACTTGTAGGATCGTTGATAGCAATCAGAGGGGGGTAATTGATTGCAGCGTAAGCGGAAACTTTTTTTTAGATTTTCTACCTTTTAAAGTGCAAAAACCAGAATAACAAAAACAAAAAAAATATTTTTTTCTAATTTTACTGTAACAAAGTACTGTAGTGATTTACTGTAGCAGTTAATGTAGCGCCGAGAAAAGGTTTCGATCGATCAGCGAAAGTGCAAGTTTTTTGTTCAATCTTCCAATCAATTTTAATTAAAACTAATTTATGTATGTAAGCAACAAAAATACCTACACATAGATCAATGCGCGGAGATTCTATAGGAATTAAAAAACCAAGAAAAAGGATAACAGATGCGAATTAAAAAACTCACAAACTTTATTCAAAAACTGCAGGCACTATTCACTTTTTCCTTTGCACAGACGCATCCATGCCTGCGTCCCTTTTTTGTTCGCTCGAACCGCACTGCCCAAAACGCCTCTTTTTCTTCACACGTACTTTTTCTCCACGGCTCCTCGGTACAAATTCTTGCCACGCCGCCGCATGCATATATATACAAACGCAGCCCTCTATAACACCTATTCAAACTCTACTTAAAATCCTAATCCAATTCTAACTAGGCCTTAAAATCCTAATCCAACTCCAACTAGGCCTTAAAATCCTAATCCAACTCCAACTAGGCCTTAAAATCCTAATCCAACTCCAACTAGACCTTAAAATCCTAATCCAACTCCAACTAGGCCTTAAAATCCTAATCCAACTCCAACTAGGCTTGGGCCTTTTTACCTCAACTAGACTTTTGGTCCACTAATTTTCAAGGGACCCGAAACCCTTCCTAACACGGGTTTTCACACTCACGACTTTTTTAACGCGTCACGTGTCGAAGCCTCCAGGACCGCACCTCCCGTAGCTTCTCCACGTATCATCCACCTTTGATCTCCATGCGCCCCAAACATGAGCCCGATCATCTCGTGACTTCCTTGACTGTCTGAACCTCGGATCTCCCTATCCTAGTTCCAGTCCACCTCGTCACCGACCATGATCGCCTCCATGCTCAACCTGCACATGCAAAGACCAAAGAATATTTTTCCGGCACAAGTTCGTCTCAACTTGACCAACATCAGTCCGCACGCACGCGACACAACTCGCATAACAACGCTAAACCAAATCATCAAACATTCATCATAACAAATTAACCATTGTCAATTATTCATCACCAAAATATCCTAAACCTAACTACATGGTCAAACAGTTTTACCAATCAGCAAAATATCCTAAACCTAGCCACATGCCATGGCTTGCGGCCCGTTACACTTCCCTGATGCTCATGTGAGCATGTGCAGTCAACAGTCAAGTTGATGCATGTTATATGTGAATTTTTTAAGATAACAGTTATCCAAGTTGTATCCAAAGCTCACCCTCCCAGATAGAGCTCTTTTACAATACCCTAAAATGAATATGGACCCTTTGTTCTTTTTAATCTCCAACGTATCAGATCAATATAGATTTATTTATACTACCACCATCACTGCTAGTAGTATAATACCAAGAGGGTTAACTTTGTCATGGAAACATGTAGCGCAATTTCCAGGTTTCTTGGCTGACCTCACAGCCTCTAGGAGCTCCTCGCCTACAATGAGTTCTCGCCGTTGCCATTGCTGGAGAGACTTGGTGGCCTCACCGGCCTCTTCATGCTGTTCATGCCATTTTCCGTATAGGGTTTTCACTTCCAACAGAAGAAGATGCAGACCATCCCTTGTCGCTAATTCAGCAAGTAGACGATAGGCTGATCGAACTGATTACATACCATGCTTTTCATACGCCCAAGCCCACCAATTAGATGACAACTTTCTAAGGGGAATCCAGATGATAGCTTTGACATCCGGCTCCATCAGATTGCTTCTCAGGGTCTGTTATCCCAATTTTAACCATCAGAAGACATCAGATCACACACCCTTTGCGCCGTGGCTTCCTCTAGTTTTCCCATAGATTTATGATCATAGGCATCTAGGATCCAGCGACCTTCCCAAATGTTAGTGTGGCAGCCATCCCCAATGCTTCTAACCAATCCTTTCTTCAGAGCTTGTTGGCCACTTGATAGTGCCCGCTAGGTATGTGAAGAGTGCTTCTTCTTCGTGGCCGGTAGAAAAGCACTATTAGGGAAGTATTTACCCTTGAGTACTCTTGCACAGAGTAAGTCCGACTTAGTCAACAGATGCCATCTTGCTTCCCCAACATAGCAAGATTAAATTTCTTCATATCTCGAAAACCCATGCCCACCTTTAAGTTTAGACTGAGTGAGTTTATCCCATCTTTGCCAATTTATTTTCCAGTTGTCCGACGTACCACCCCACTGATAGTTGGAAATGCAGGCTGTGATTTATTTACAAGTTGATGCTGACAGTTTGAAACAACTTATGGAATAAGTCTGGATTGCTTGTGCCACCGATTTAATTAGCACTTCTCGGCCCGCTCAAGTGAGTTTCTTCTCACTCCAACCACCCATTAATCTGTGAATCTTAGTAGGAATATGTTCGAACACTTCCTTTGTGCAGCGCCCAAGTGTAGTCGGCAGCCCAAGATACTTCTCACCCAACGCTTCCATTGGGATCATCACTGCAGTTCGGACTGGAAAACATGGCCGAGTTTCTTCTATTTACCATCTGGCCAGAGCCCCTCTAATATCTCTCCAAAATGCCCTCCAAAAAACTATATTGAAAAACAAAAGTCTATAATACCCTTATAAATCAATAGTCAGATTTTATTTCTACAGCCACTTTCTACTACCAGTATAATGTATTGTAAACAACCTCCCCAGAAATCCCAGTCTGATGCTCCAGTTCAGAATTTGGCTCAGCATTTGCACTTTCAATGTTATCAGCACCTTCCCCTTTGCCATGCATAATATCCCTGATCATCCTCTCCAATGCTTTCCCAGGTTTGAGAGCAACCAGCTTGCTCAAGAAGTTTCCCTATTCATTCAGATAGCATGATATTAAAACCTTGCATTCAATAACGAAGTATCATTGATTAATAGTTTGTACATAAGTAAAAAAATTCGGTTCCTGGAAATAACTGAATATGTCAATCATGAAAGTATGCAAGGAAACTGACAATTTCATGATGCCCCTTCATGTATCAAATCTCTACAACCAAAAAGGAAGTAATTTAGGTGCTCTAAAGACCTTTGTAAAAAGGACATTTCAAGTCTACAACTAGACATGACATTAATGATTCTAGCGGTGAAATTTCAGGAGTACCAACAAGTCTAAAACATACCTCTGCCTCTGGAAGGGTAGTGAGACCACGGTCATTTCTTTCATCTAACAGGCCACCTCCCATCATATTTCGAGCTTCCTCTCTTACTATAACTAGTCTTGCAAGAAGTTTTCGATCAGGAATTGTGGGTCTGGATTCCATTGACTGCAGTAATAATGGAAAAAATAGGTCATAAGATTGGGGAACAATCTGTTCTCATGGAGATCTAAATAAAATAATTACTTCAAAGTTCAAACAGCCCTCTTTTCTAGTCATAAACAAGAATTATAGTGAGACCGCATGTACTTCATCTCTAGTGACTTCTCTGTTACATTTTCAGAATTTCAAATATTAATTACAACTTAAATTCGCCATCACAGATTAAAGTATCAATTCACAGCTCTAGCATTCCACGTCTGACACTGTATTTGAAGTCTAGATGAGCAAAAATGAAATCTCATTTCGTACTAGAATAGTAAATCCAAGTAGTATTTGGTTGAAAGGTAGCAGGCTCCTCTCTTGTTCTCCCTCTCTGTAAAATAAAAAACAACAGCTTTTTTGAATATTGACAAGGATGTATCTAACGTGTAAGCCCCACTGCTAATTGTGGATACTTTTAAATAATGCATAATGTGCAGCACGTAGAGCATGCAGAATATGTACTCTAGTTTACAGACTTAGTTGTCATTTGTGAGGTTGCATATGAGCCCCAACCAATTTCAGAGTTGTAATATTACACTGACTATTAGTTTACACACAAATTGGTTCTTTTATCTGCTTGAGGGGGATGAAGGTTAATTGAATGTAGCTGATAATAAAATTACGGAAACTGGGCTACAAATTTGAAACAATAGTACAAGATCACCATGCAAACAAGATTTCTTAGAACTTTGCCACTTCGAGAGGTGGTTGTACCAAGTTAGCCTGTCTTACATACAGGTATCACTTTTGCATGCCAATAGTTCATAACTTATTTATGTAATGTGGAGAGGTATAATTACTTTGAATACTGAAACTAGATCAATATATTGTCTATCTTTTGTTTATTAGTAACTAACTTTTGGTTCTTTTTAAGAATTTCTCTTATTGATTGTCCTATCAACATCCAACAAACATTAACATCTATCCTTCCCCCATAACCGCTAAATTACACCGCTATACATATATCATTGCAGTAAACCCACCGCTACCTTGGCAGTGGCTGCTATCAAGCTCATCATATCAGGTAATTTATCCTCATAAATCTCACATACTTTACAGTTGTCATGTCATTCTAGATATACCAGGATTTTCAATGTCATATTGATAACCAACATTACTACCTCATTGGTCTATATGGTAAGTTGGCAATAATATGGAATGTCATGATTCAAATGTAAATCGTTAACTTATGTAAGTAACTAAAGGTAATCACATCAACTTAATGTTTGTAGTAAATTTGCAGAGTCAAAGCACAAGTGGGAGCTGAGAATTCTATAGCAAACTCTACGAGAAACAAATGTAAACAAGGGAAAATTTTGATCTGCCACTATGACTGCGCCATATTTTGGACCTACCACAAGAATTTGGCTATTTTTGTATTTACCATCCAAAAGACCAAATGATGTTTGTTTGGGCCACTTTTGACTTGTTGATCAGGTCACCAACTCAGAACAATGAACGGAAGCAGAGGAGTGTCGCTGTGCTCACTGGAGTAGAAGAAGCATCAATGAGACTGAGTACAGGAGGAATGCATCCGGTCATCATCCGCATGGTGGTGCAAATTTGCTAACAATGATCAGTGGAGGTGGCTGATAGCGCATGTCTGGTCAACAAGTTTTAGGGAGAAGCAGCATCAGTGCATCTCAACTGGAATCTACGGCGCACTGGCTACAATGACCAGCTCAGTAGGTCAAAAATGGCAACAACAAGCATCAATTACTTTTCTGGATGGTAAATAAAAAAATAGCCAAATTCTGAAGGTTAATCCAAATTACCTCAAGGTCCCTCATGCCTCCAACACTAAATAGCAGCTAGGGTGTCAATTACCAACTGTATCATGCCTCTAACACTAAAGCCCCTTACTGTAATGCCCCAAACTCCAAACAGGCTTAGGCATACTTGCATTCTAGATAAACCATGCACTTGCACCAAACCCACTTACTTTTTTGTTTTCACTTTGCGTAAAAAGGTTAACCCGAGGTTGAAATGCATTGGCACTAGGGTTTATATGTTGTGCTGTCTCACCCTCAACTAGCAACTTGGGACTATCCCATCCATATTGCATGCCCTACATGGGCCTCACTTGGGCTCAATCCTAATTGGGCCAAAGGATCCGACATTCTCATCACAACATACCAACATTGAGGTAAATGGACAGGATCTCCCCTCTTGGCACACGATGCATCTAATGCTGGCATATATGCCATACCGTGTGTCCATTCATCTGGGCCCACACGCGCCATGAGCCACTCATTGGGCCCACACACGCCATGAGCCATATCGCACATGACACACACACACACAAACATGTAACCACAAGGGTCGGCTCTGATACCATTTTAGCGCGCCAAGGTCCAAACATGCTCGGGTCTACCCACACGCCTGATAAACCATGCACTCGTACCAAACCGACTTAAGCTTTTCTCCTCACTTCGCGTAAAAGAGTTAACCCAGGGTTGAATGCTTAGGCACCCTTGGCCTTATATGTAGGTGTTTTTCTCAGGAGCTAGGCAATGTGATACTAATCCCACACCCTCTCATGCTCATGCCACTACATGGGCCTTAATTGGCTCAATCCCAAATGGCTATGGTCACAATTACACTACATAATATTTTTGGAACATGTCTTTGTGGCAGAACCGTTATATGGTTATTTCAACATCTACAAATGATAAAAAAGCTACAATATCATTGTTACATAATTAAAATACACTATCATACATTTAGCATTTGTATGTTGTAGGACTGGTATGGCAAAGAGGTGGTAAATAATTCCTTCAATTTTTTCCCAAATATTCGCCGATCCTTCACACCGATAGCGACGGAGTTATGAAGATTTAGAATAGAAAGCTAATATAAAAATAAGCAAATCAAAAAACTAAAAATCCAAGAAATTCAAAACCCCACTGATCATACCTCTAGCAAAATCCGGTCATACCGGTGAACAGTAAAATTGATCATATCAGTGAAGTAAAATCAGATCGGTGAACAGTAAAATCAGTAATATTTCAAAACCAAGAATTCATGTAAGTTTTGATCCATAGATCCAAATGACTTAACTTGACATGTACCTTTTCTTGGATGTTACGAACCTATTCCAACTAATGATCAAGAGAATTGCTATCAAAGTTGTGACATTTTTCCATTTGAAAGAAGGTTGTTGTCCACTTATCACAATCCCAACCCGTTAAATCGACAAGACAACCAGCCCCATCGTTAATGGATATTATCCACTTATCATAAATGGGAAAAATCCATTAACCCCATATAACACAAGTTTTACTCACACATTATGCTTACGTACGCTTTTCAAAGCACATAAGTCCGAATCTGCTAAGTCTTTAGCCTTAGATATAATTTGATTTTCTGATGTGACCACGCCACAAACACACACGACCGTGCACCCAATATCAAGATTGCACTAAAGGTGAATTCGTTTCGTCAGCTTCAACATATTTTAAATGAGAATATGATGCTACCTCATGTCACTACTTTATTCATTCTCAGTTTTGACAAATGGAATACTTTCGAACCGAGAGGGAGGCCGGCGCCAAAGCAATGGAGAAAAAACAAGGAAGAAGAAGCCCAAGGAGAAGCCATGCTGATACGGGGTCGCCCGATCTTCTCGACATAGGATGGATACTCACGGGTGTCTTGATGAATCGTAATGATCCTCCAATGCCAATGCAAGGGATGAACACTCTTCAATCCGCCAAAACACACTCGTGTTGATTTCGCCGACCACCAAGCGAAGATCTATCGTGCACCCAATTCCCAACGGAAAGGCTGAACGATCTTGATTGAAGAAGACACTCCAAATTCCCTAAGGAATTTTGGCAGCAATTCTAAACTCTAAAACTTTAGTAGATTGATTTCTCTCAAATGTGGTCTGCCTTAAACAAAAGGGATACAAGGGGGTTTTATAGTGCTTTCCCCGAACTCACGCAAGGAAAACTTGGCCGAATCAATCTCTAATTCGGTGAAGGTCTCTAATGCACGCACAAGAGCATACAATTCTTTGTCATAAACAGGATAATTCTCACTAAAATATGCAACATGTTTTCTTTCTTGCATCAAAACACCACCAATACCTATTCCACTAGCATCACATTCAATCTCAAAAGTTTTAGCGAAATCAGTAAAACAAGCAATGGTGTTTCAGTTAAACATTTCTTCAATTCAGCAAAAGCTTTGTCTTGTTTTTCTCCCCACTCAAAAGTGACTCCTTTTTTTGTTAATTCATTTAATGGGGCAGCAATGGTGCTAAAATCTTTCACAAATCGTCGATAAAAACTAGCAAGGCCATGGAAGCTACGAATTTGATTAACATCACAGGAGTAGGCCAATTGCAAATAGCTTCAATTTTAGATTCATCAACTTCAATTCCATGAGCTGAAACAACATAGCCTAAGAACACCACTTTGTTTGTGCAAAACGTACGCTTATCAAGATTAGCATACAATTTTTCAGTTCTTAGTACTTCTAGCACTTGTCTAATGTGTTCAACACGTTCTTCCAATGAGCGGCTATATATCAGAATGTCATCAAAATAAACTACCACAAATTTTCCAATGAAGTGTCTCAAAACATGGTTCATTAATCGCATGAATGTACTGGGGGCATTAGATAAACCAAAAGGCATCACTAACCATTCATACAATCCAAATTTTGTTTTAAAAGCTGTCTTCCACTCATCACCATGTTTCATTCTACGCAAATCAATCTTAGAAAAGATAGTAGAGCCACTCAATTTATCAAGCATATCATCTAACCTAGGAATAGGATGACGATATCGAATGGTAATATTGTTGATAGCTCTACAGTCTACGCACATTCTCCATGTACCATCTTTCTTAGGAATAAGAATGACAGGAACGGCACAAGGACTAAGACTTTCGCGTACATACCCGCGCTTGCACTTGCCGCTGAATTTCTTTTGTCTCCTCCGGGTTTGTGCGGTACGGCGGCCGGTTGGGAAGTGGAGCTCCTGGTACCAAGTCAATTTGATGTTCGATGCCTCGAATGGGTGGTAGACCAGCGGGTACCTCCTCCGAAAAACATCCTCATAATCCTGTAACACATGAGAAACCACACTAGGAAGAGAGGTTAAGTCATTAGTACAGAGCATAACTTCTTTATACAGCAATACCAAATGCTCCAAAGTGGGATCATCTCTCATCCCTCGCAAATCAGATTTGGTGGCTATCATGACTAACTTTTTCTCTCCCTCACCTTTTTTTCCACTCAGTTTTAGCTTGTGGTTCTCACTCACATTTTGTGGAATCACACTCTTTTGCTCCTTCCCTTTCTCATTCTCCACTTTCACCTCAACCTTTCTCTATTATTCCACATGAACTTGTATTGATTAGTTCTTCCATCATGAATCACAGAACGATCATATTGCCATGGTCTACCTAATAGCAAGTGACATACTTCCATGGACACAACATCACATTCTACAGTATCACGATAAGACTCAACTGAAAGCTAACATCAACAGTGTACCCAACATTCATGGAACCATTATTATTCAACCACTGAATTTGATATGGATGTGGGTGTTTCTTGTATTTCAATCCAAGTTTAGTGCAAAGTTCTTTGCTAGCTAGGTTATGACAACTACCTTCATCAATAATAACTTTGCAACACTTACCATCTTTACTTACCTGAGCTCTTGTTTGGAAAAGGTTGCAGCGCTGTTCATGATTGGGTTTTGCTTGAACGCTCAATACCGAAGGGGTGCACACAAGAATAGGACCGGACTCGGGGTCACAATACCCATCCCTATGTGTTTCTTCTTCTGTTTCTTCCTCATGGCCATCCTCAACGCCTCAAAATCAGCAAGGTGCTCTCCATCTTCTTCAGCAGAATCATATTCTCCATTCTCAGTTACCAACATTACCTTGCTATTTGGGCAATCCTTTTACATATGTCCGCGGCCAAGACACTTGAAGCATTGGATGAAGCTACTCTTGGCCGTAGAACCAACAGAAGATGATGAAGATGGGACTTGTCCTCTCTTTGCAAAGGAAGGAGTGGCGTTCTTGACACTCGGGGCAGCACGTGCACTAGAAGTAAAACTTGCACTAGATGGGTAAGTTTTAAATGAATTGAAACGAGATGTGGTTTTACCTCCTGTAGGTGCTGTACGGGGAGTGTAGGAAGATGATTTTGAAACCCTTATGTCCTGTTGTACTTGCCTCTCAGCCTTAGTGGCTTGATGTACCAACTCCACCATGTTGTTGTAGGGTTGAAATTCGACAATTCGCTTGATGGAAGGATGCAAACCAGCAAGGAAACGAGCCATAGTTTGCTCTTCTTGTTCATAAACATTAGCCCTTATCATAGCCATTTCCATCTCTTTGTAGTACTCCTCAATCGTGAAACTCCCTTGCTTCAAATTCTGCAACTTATCAAAAATGTCACATTTGTAATGTTTACGAAGAAACCTTGCCCTCATATATGGTACTTCATCTCGTCCCATGTAGTGATGGGTGGATCATTGTTCTCCATCCTTTGGTTTTGCACTCGTTCCCACCAAACCAAAGCATAATCATTGAATTCTAGTCCTGCCATATGGATTTTCTTTTCTTCAGAATAGTTGTGCAAGCGGAACACCTTGTCCACCTTGAGCTCCCAAGTAAGGTATTCTTCGGGTTCATGTGTACCTGAAAATGAAGGCATTGTAAATTTGAGCTTACCAAATTTCTCCTCGTGTGGTCGTTCTTCGCCGTAACGATTATGGTGGTGGTAGCCGTCATCGTAGTGCAGAAAGTCATCGTCGTCAAAGTGAAGTGCTCCCCACCACGTCCTCCATGTCCATGGCCCCTCCCCGGACCATGGAAGCCGCCCCCTGCACCTCTCCCAGGCGGGGGTGGACGGATGGCGTTTGCCACCACGCCGTCTCGCCGTTGTGGTGCATCTGGGCCACCTCAAGCAACGCCTGCTTCCTCATCTCGTGGAGGTAGGCCACCCCCACGATGAACACTGCCTTCCTCTTGTGGTGGTCGAAGTGCACGCACCACATCGTTCACAATGTTGGTACGTAGCACATTCATTTGTTGGTTCATCTCAATGCGCATGTCTTGTGTAGAATTATTGATCTCTGCCTTGAGTTGCTCCTCCAGGGCAGAAGTAGTGGCGGCGAACTCATTGCGTAAAGTTCCCCTCAAAGCTTGGAATTGAAAATGAGTCACCGGGGAATTCATACCATGCTCCTTTCCCATGTTGTTGTCTCCACCTGACATGGTTAGTAGCACAAAAAGACACAAAAGCCACAAATATATAGGTGATATGTGGACTCACTCAATCCCACTTTTCCTCAACCAAGTAAAGTTCTTATCTTTCCAAAGTGAATTGAGGCCAAAAGAAACTTACACTTGGTGGTGGCTACAATAACAAGTGATGATCAAGCGGATTCAAAAGTGACTCACAATTGCACGGCAAAGGATATTTTGTGGAGCTTGGTTAGGAAATATTTATCCCTACACGATCTGAATTTCACGATGTTGTAAAATTAAGTAATAATCCAAGCTAGAAAATATTGCCTATGTGCTGATCCAATAGATATAAGTGAAGTGTATGAACGCACACGCAAGGATCAATGTGACTTAATGCAACAAAGGAATGAGCTAGATGGAACAATCAGGAAAATTAGCTCGTTTGCATCAAGTACTATAAGAGACGCTAGCCAATTGCAATAACAAGAAAAGAGGGCACATGATTGCTCAAGTACTCAAACTGAAAATATGAACAAGAACCACTCACCCAAATCAGCCTCCTCACTTTTTTTTCGCTCCTTTTTTTTGCTCGCCTCTTTTTTTTTTTTTGCTACTGAGCCACTGACCCAAATATATTCAAATCACTGTTCCGCGTCTATTGAGGTATATGGGTCACAAACATTTTGTGGAAGGTAGGGGTATAAAGGTAATTAAAAGATTCTCTCTCTCTAAACTTTGAATTTTTTTAATCGGCCGGGATGAGTGATGCACAAGCCCAATGTTCAGCTAGGAGCATTCAAGAGCAGCCCCAATGCAATATCAATGACTAGTCTCAAGATGATACGGGGTCGCCCGATCTTCTCGACGTAGGATGGATACTCACGGGAGTCTTGATGAATCGTAATGATCCTCCAATGCCAATGCAAGGGACGAACACTCTTTAATCCACCAAAACACACTCGTGTTGATTTCGCCGACCACCAAGCGAAGATCGATAGTGCACCCAATTCCCAACGGAAAGGCTGAACGATCTTGATTGAAGAAGACACTCCAAATTCCCAAAGGAATTTCGGCAGCAATTCTAAACTCGAAAACTTTAGTAGATTGATTTTTCTCAAACGTGGTCTACCTTAAACAAAAGGGATACAAGGGGGTTTTATAGTGCTTCCCCCGAACTCACGCAAGGAAAGCTTGGCCGAATCAATCTCTAATTCGGTGAAGGTGTCCTAATCTAATTCCTAAAATTTAGCAAGTCTGTTTCCTTTAATTTCGGGCTAAGCCCCTATCCTATTACAGAACCGAGATTTGAGGTGGACTCGGTCAGCTTTTGGGCACACAGGCCACATCATGCACACACCATGAGATTTGTGATCTTGGATTCTCATTCTCTTGACTCGCGGCCGGTTGGTTCTTCTCCACTTGATCTTCCGTTCTTCGAATCTGAGAAGGCGCAACATATTTGCATTAGGTAGTATGCTATTCTCATCTAACGTAATAGAAGACTCTCTAAGAAACAAAAGCACCTGTTGTTGAAGTAGTTTAGCTCTTGCTCTTGTCATAGGACCTTTTGGAGCCTCTTCACTTGTTTTGCCATGCACACTTGGAGTGGACGATGATTGTGTAATAGAGATGTCCTCATCATCCTCCCCCTCTTGAAAAGGAGTCATCCTCGACTCTGTGCCATCTTGTCCAAAAAATGGTGATAAATTAGCAACATTAAAAGTAGTACTCACCCCATAATCGTCTCCTGGAAGCTCTATCTTGTATGCATTATCATTGATCTTGGCAAGTACTTTAAAAGGACCATCACCACGGGGCATCAATTTTGATTTACGCTTCTCCAGAAAACGTTCTTTGCGAAGATGTACCCATACTAAGTCACCTGGTTCAAATAGCATTTTCTTTCTAGTCTTGTTAAATTTAGAAGCATAAGCATGTACCTTTTCAATTACCTCTTTAGTCTTTTCATGCAGCTTTTTCATAAAATCAGCACGCTTAGAAGCCTCCATATTTGTACGTTCTTGTAATGGAAGTGGCATCAAGTCAAGTGGCGTGATCGGTTTGAAACAATACACCACCTCAAATGGACACAATTGAGTTGTAGAATGCACCGCCCGATTATATGCAAATTCAACATGCGGTAGACAATCTTCCCACTCTTTCAATTCTTTTTTATCATTGTCCGCAGCAGCATTGAGAGTGTACGGTTCACCACCTCCGTTTGTCCATCTGTTTGTGGGTGATAAGTCGTTGAAAACAACAACGTTGTCCCAAGCTTGGCCCACAAAGTCTTCCAAAAGTAGCTCATGAACTTGACGTCACGATCTGAAACAATAGTTCTTGGCATTCCATGCAACCTCACAATCTCCCTGAAAAACAAGTCAGCTACATGCGACACATCGTCGCTCTTATGACAGGGAATAAAATGTGCCATTTTAGAAAACCGATTCACAACAACAAAGACTAAATCCCTCCCCTCTTAGTCCTAGGTAATCCCAACAGAACATCCATGCTATATCTTCCCAAGGAACACTAAGAACTGGAAGTGGAGTGTACAAACCATGTGGATTGAGTTTTGATTTTGCTTTGTATCCCTAGTTAGTAGATTGGTTTTTATTTCCTATAGTCCAGAAAAAAATTGCCCCACAAAAAGAGTTAATTTCCGCTATCCAAACCCCGTTGTGCCTTTCAATCTGTTAGTTTTGGTTTGCTAAATTGAATTTGTGTCCGTCTTAGCATTGTCTAGTTGCTGGTCATATCTTTGTTCCATTAAAAATCCAAACAAAAAAATTCCCCACCCCAAACCCTAATTCCAGTTCGGCTGATTTTTCCTTTCTCTGCAGCTGCCACCAAAAACGCCATAACTTTTGATTCCGAGATTATTTTTGAGATCACCGCCATTAGATTCAGAAATTCATTTTCCATCTATCTGTAAAATTTCACATCATTCCAGCAAGGCAGTTAAGAGATATATGCGGTGAAAGTTGACCCAAATTTCTGAATTGAATCTGCAACAGTCGGCACTTGTGAATTTTGTGCGAATTTTTCGGTCGGTTTCCAGAACTTGACCCCAAAACAAAAGGTGTAGAAAAAGCCATCAGGAAACGGAGAAAAAAATGAATCATTGAAAAAAAGACAACTGACAAAAGGTACAGCCGAAATACCGACGTGCTGTCCAGTGGATAGAAATTTTCAGTTTTCATGTTTTGGGTCAATCCTTGTGTTCTTCAATTTCAGATTGCATTCGATTGAATTATCTTGTATTTACCACTTTTATACATTGCCATACACTTATTTTAGCCTTCTTCCATCCTTGGTTGATCAGCAACATAGGCTAAGTGCTAAATACGAACTATAATTCAATTCTGTGCAATTTCTGAAATTAATTGATTGTTTTCCTTTGCTACAAAAATACATAGCCTATCCAAGCTCCATTTTTCTACTAACCGAACAGGTCTCGCTGTACCTTGCAATCGCTTTACTCATCACTTGAGTTAGATTTATCACGAACCAGCCACCGGTTGCACCACCTATTTGCTTTGGTAAGAACTTGTAAGAATTTGTTAAGAGCTTGAGAGATGCGTGACTTGATTTGAGCCTCCATATCCTAGTAGTTGATAGAGACATTTACTTGTGATTTGTTTCCTTGTTTTCTACTAACAATGACAGGCTTGAGAAAATTGGTAGATTATGATGTCATCGCGGGTAGATTAAACTCGAAGGGAAACAATTACTGGTATATATCTTGCCACTCACCACTGAGAGTACGTCGTCGGACTACTTCTTGTGGGTTACTATGTTGGATAGCTACTTTGAAAGACAGGATCTTGATCCTGTTGAGAAGATGATGAGGACACGACCCCTATGGATACAACCATATTTGCTATGCTTGTTGTTCCAATTACAAGAGCTCCTACGCATCGTTTAAATTATAAGGTGAGCCCGTTTCAAAGAGGTTTTACTTTGTTTTATAAAGAACTTATGATATTACATAATGAGAGTTTGTTGCGTTTGTTATTATGTACCGAGTTTTATGATGAAGATCATACAATACATGAGGCTACACATACGCTAAAACCGAGGACGGTTTTCTATCAAGAAGGGGAGGATGATGTAACCACGCCACCAACACATATGACCCTAGCGCCCAATAGCAAGATTGAACTAAAGGTGAATTCGTTTCTTCAGTTTCAACATATTTTAAATAAGAATATGATGCTACCTAATGATGAAAATATATATTTTTGTAGCACCACATCATGTTTGCACCAATTCAAGCAAGAGTTCAACTTGGACACGTTTTGGAATCCAATTCGGCCTCCAGATCAGTTCGGATTCAGCATGACGACCCAACTTCAAATGTGCATAACTTTCACATACGGAGTCTGTTTGAGGTCCACGAGTACTCGATGGAAAGCTTTTCTCGTCCTCTTTCCAATGGATCCAGCCTCATCTCCAAATTCCTTCTGTGCTTGCCGCAATCACTCGATGAAGGTGCTGCATCACCTATTTGGGTCAAATTGGGCCTTGTAATGTTTGGGCCCAAAGGGGAGGTGCTCCCCCACCTAGGCCCATACTGTTCACTCGTTACTATTTACGTGAACAGTATCATAAATAGTACCACCCCTTTTCCTTAGTTTTGTGTGGCTTCCCCACCCCTATTTAAGGAGGCTGCACCTTTCTAGTTTTCTTGGATTTCGTTTGATTAGTTTTTCCATGGTGAAAACTTTTGTTCTTCGCTTGTGTCGGCTAGACCAACCGTAAAGAACCTTCTGCGGAATCCCACCTTTTGAGCTTAATATAAATATTTGCAATTTCAGATTGCTTGTTATCTTGTTCTTGCGTGTTCTTCGGTTGCATGCAGGAATAGACCTTCGTGGTCAGGTCAACCGCGTTCTTGGCACGGTTGATAACGACTTGGAATGTGGTTTTGCGATTGCTTGGCGTTCTGGTCGTGACCGGTTAGTAGCCGCATCGTCAAAGTCGTTCTCCTCCAAATCGAAGTTATCATCCTATCGGAAGATCGGGACCCCGTCGCCTCATCAGAAGATGAGCTTGGCAAGGACGGCGCTGATTGGTGATGTTCAACATTGGTGGTCAAATCTCGAGTTGCACTATATATACACATGGGAGGAGATGAAAAAGAAATTGCGACATCGTTTTGTATCTCCAGCACCCACGGTCACAAGCGAGGTGCAACCTGAGGTAATTAAAAATGTTGATATTGTTTTGGTTCCTACTCCAACTACAGATACCACCGAGATACTTGAAGAGGTGAAGGATGATCTGGTGCATCTTATGCCGTTAGAGGAGAAGTTTGAGGTACCTACAGTATCTGATGAGGACGATAATGACAAAGGTACTGATTTGGAGCTACAACAAGACATAGAGCAACCTTGTGAGTATATACCTGCTGTAGTGCAATCTTTTGATATTCCTTGTGTTGACTTGAACGAACCATGTGCTGATCTAAATTCTCATAATTTTGCACATGTCGAATTAATTACACATAAGGAAGTATTTGATAGAATATCCCTTGCTGGTGCATTGTGCTATATCATGCTTCATGAGGCCGTTAGTTTGGATTGTGCTATGGGGAAAGTTTCTGAACTTGCATGTTCGAAATTCTTGTTTAATGCCTACACCCCTGGGTATAAGTTTAATTTGATTGGAGATTATGGTGTAGAAAATCAATTTTTTGTATATCGAATATGCATAACTTGTGATCACATGGATGAATTGAAGCATACTGTTTTGGACAACAATTCTTGTGTGTTGAATCTTGTTCAATATGAGAGGGAAGTAAAATTTAGTACTCATCCAATGTCTATGTGTTCATCTCTTTTTGCACCATCTAATATGGACAATCTGAATAAAGATGTTGAATTATGGAAGAACTTACAAATCTTTTCACCCTTACTAGATGAATTTGTTATTGCTCAATTGAAATCTGATTATATGGATAAACTTTGGTTGATTCCAAAAGTTGTAGCTTTGCCCATATGTGCCACCACAACAAGTTTACAACTTCAAAATTTTGAATTGTATAAATGCTTCACTTACATTTGCAAAACAAGTTGCAATAATTACTGTGTGAGAAATTTTGATTTGTTCATTAACATATATGATTACTTTTAGGTTAATAATACAATGAGCTTTTATGATTGCTGCTGTGTTATAACATTAATTGTGCAACAACGAAGAACTGTTACAACGGATGACATATACATATACCATGCATACACCTTGGCTTCTTTGTTACCATACTTTCAGTTTATCAAAAGCCGAGGACGGCTTTGTTTTCAAGAAGGGGAGGATGATGAGGACATGACCCCATGGATACAACCATATTTGCTATGCTTGTTGTCCCAATTACAAGAGCTCCTACGCATCGCTTAAATTATCAAGTGAGCTCGTTTCGAAGAGGTTTTACTTTGCTTGATAAAGAACTTATGATATTACATAATGAGGGTTTGTTGCGTTTGTTATCATATACCGAGATTTATGATCAAGATCATGCAATACGTGAGGCTACACATATGTTAAAACCGAGGACAGTTTTCTGTCAAGAAGGGGAGGATGACGTGACCACGCCACAAACACATACGCCAATAGCGTCCAATATCAAGATTGAATTAAAGGTGAATTCGTTTCTTCACTCAACATATTTTAAATGAGAATATGATGCAACCTAATGATGAAAATATATATTTTTACAGCACCACGTCACTTTTACACCAATTCAAGCAAGAGTTCAAGATGGACACGTTTTGGAATCCAATTCGGCCTCCAGATCAATTCGGATTCAGTGATGAGGACATCCTTTCCATGCATACAACCATGCCGAATACACACCAAACTGAAACTATGATACAAGGACCAATGACTAGAGCGCGAGCACGTCAACTTAACCATCAGGTGAATGCGTTCCTAAGTTTGCATACAAATGTTTCAAAGAATGGAATACTACTTAATTCTTGTGATGATTTAATTGTCCTTAGGAACCATGGGGAAGAACCACATGAGCTCAAGTATAGAAGTGGAACCGTCAAGCGCAAACCAAGTCCTGTTCACGAGTTTGACTCGGATTCGGCCTTGTTGACAGCGTCTACTTCAAACGGCCATAACTTTTGATCCAGAAGGTTTCTCGAGGCCCATGAGTACTCGTTGGAAAGCTCTTGAAGTCTACTTTCAGATGGATCCAGTCTCACCTCCAAATTCCATCCGAGTCGGTCAGAAACGGCCAAACAAGTCACATCACTTTTCCAGTCCGAGTCAAAGTGGGTCTTGGGCCTTGTAATTTGAGTCCTATTCGGCTTCCTTGTGTTTTGGCCGACCCTCCACCTTCCGTGTCCCTTAAATAGGTAGCCGCACCCTCTTCTAGGGTTTGGGGTTTTGATAGACTAAGTTAGCTTTTGCTACTTTGCCTTGTACTCGCGCGTGTCGGCTAGACCGCCCGGATAATTGTCTTCGGAACCCCACCGTTCTTCTGTTTTCGATTGAATCCTATATCGTTTATTTGCAATTGAGTTGTTGTTCATCTTGTTCTTGTCTGTTCTTCGATTGCTTGTAGGAACAAGTACCCTCGTGGTTAGGTTGATCGTGCGCCGACAAGGTCACGAACAATCTCTGGAGTTGGTGTATCGATCGCTAAGGCGCAACGTCCTTGGATGGTTGTAGTTGGGTCGTCAACGTCATCTCCTTCCCCAATCGAATCTACCACGTTCATCGAAAGATCGGGACCGCTAGTGCTATCATTCAGCCTGACAGGCCCAAATTCAAATGTGCATAACTTTCACATATGAAGTCTGTTTGAGGTCCACGAGTACTTGTTGGAAAGCTTATCAAGTCTACTTTCTAAAGGATTCAACCCCATCTTCGAATTCTATCTGAGCCGGCCGTAATCGTCAAAAGAGTCCTTGTTGGACACGTATTGGAATCGGACATAAATTCCTCATACGGACTCCGTTTGGGACGTTCTTGTACTTCATGGAAAGCTTATGAAGTCTACTTTCCAATGGATCCAACTCATCTTCGAATTCTGTCTGAGCTGGCTGCAATCATCAAAAGAGTCCACGTTGGTTTCTGAGTCCGAGTCAAAAAAGGTGCTGCGCCACTACCACTTGGGCCCATGTGCCTTGTAACCCTAGGGGGTCGTTCTCTCTATATAAGAGCCGCCGTCTCCTCAGCTAGGACTTGGATTTCGTTGAGTTTAGGTTTAGCTATTATGCAAATTTTTGTTCTTCAGTTGTGTCGGACGACCACCTGTCAAGACAGCCTTCGGAATCCCACCTTTTGAATTCAATATCAATATTTGCAATTTCAGATTGCTTGTTATCTTGTCCTTGCGTGTTCTTCGATTGCATGCAGGAATAGACCTTCGTGGTCAGGTCAACCGCGTTCTTGGCACGGTTGATAACAACTTGGAGTGTGGTTCAGCGATTGCTAAGGCGCAAGCGACGTCGTTCGGTTGTAGTCAGATCGCAGGGTCACCTCCAACAAAATCGATAGTTATCATCCTATCGGAAGATCGGGACCCCATCGCCTCATCATATTGCCAGCCTTTAGGGCTCAGACCACGTTTGAGAAAAATCAATCTACTAAAGTTTTCGAGTTTAGCATTGCTGCTGAAATTCCTTATGGAATTAGGAGTATCTTCTTCAGTCAAGATCGTCCAGCCTTTCCGCTGGGAATTGGGTGCACGATAGATCTTCGCTTGGTGATCGGCGAAATCAACACGAGTGTGTTTTGGCGGATTAAAGAGTGTTCGTCCCTTGCACTGGCATTGGAGGATCATTACGATTCATCAAGACTCCCGTGAGTATCTATCCTACGTCGAGAAGATCGGGCGACCCCGTATCATCTTGGTATTAGAGCGCGGTTTACTCGGTAGAATCTTATCCCTTTAAATTTCAGTTTATTACTTGCTGTCCTATAGTCCATAAACCAAAAACACACAAAAAAATCCAAACCCTAGTTTCGTATCTGTTATTTTTGTGTGTTTTATTAAGTCTTGATCCATTAGAAATTTTGTTTACGTGCTGATCTTTGTATTCCTTCGCGTAACTTGATCTTGTGTTTCCATAAAACAAAAAAAAGTAGATTCAATTTACTCTTGAAGTTGAGTCCGTGTCGATAACTCTTCCTAGATCAATCCGAGTACAACCCTAGAATCCAAGTCGGTTTTGGCTAGCTGTCCACTTCCGAATCCGCTTGGAAGTTGTCATCCGAAACCAACTCAGGGAGGTGTTAGTGTTCGCGTTGGCTTCCTTGAACACCATACGGCTGAACACCACACGTACGAGCTTCACTTATATCCTTTGAATACTTGAGACTAGTCATTGATATTGCATTGAGGGCTGCTCCTGAATACTTATAGCTGAATATTGGGCTTGTGCATCACCACTCCGGCCGATCAAAAAAAATTCAAAGTTTAGAGAGAGAGATATCCCTACCTGCCACAAAAGTTTGTGACCCATATGCCTTAATAGACTCAGCACAGTGAGTTGAACATATTTGAGTGGTTGGCAAGGTAGCCAAAAAAAGAGAAAGAAAAAAAAGAGGTGAGCAAAAAAAAGAGAAAAAAAGAAGAGAAGGTTGATTGGGTGAGTGGTTCTAGTTCCTATTTTCAGTTTGAGTGACTAAAATTCTTGAGCAATCCTGTGCCCTCTATTCTTGTTATTGCAATTGGCTAGCATTTCTCCTATTACTTGATGCAAATGAGCTATTGTTTCTAATTGTGTCTATTTAGCTCATTCCTTTGTTGCATTGAGTCACATTGATCATTGCGTGTGCGTTCATATACTTCACTTATATCTATTGGATCAGCACATAGACAATATTTTCTAGCTTGGATTATTACTTAATTTTACAACATCGTGAAATTCAGATCGTGTAGGATAAATACTTCCTAACCAAGCTCCACAAAATATCCTTTGCCGTGCAATTGTGAGTCACTTTTAAATCCGCTTGATCATCACTTGTTATTGTAGCCACCACCAAGTGTAAGTTTCTTTTGACCTCAATTCACTTTGGAAAGGTAAGAACTTTACTTGGTTGAGGAAAAGTGAGATTGAGTCACTCCACACATTACCCATATATTTGTGGCTTTTTGTGTCTTCTTGTGCTACTAACCATGTCAGGTGGAGACGACAACAAGGGAGAGGAAGTTAATCTTAATACCCTGGTGACACGCTTTCAACATCAGGCATCAAAAAGTGCATTGCAACAAGAGCTCCAATCAGGCACCACTGCTAAGCATGTACAACTTAAGGCGGATATGCAGGATTTCCGTAATGAGCTCAATCAACAAATGAAGGTGTTACACAAAAACATCGTGAATGATATTGTGTAAGCACTTCATCCACAACAAGAAGAAGATAGCTTTGTTCCTTTCTATGGCAGTGATGATCCAGAGGAGTATCTTGAATGGGAATGGCGAATGGAGAAAGTGTTTAGATTTCAGAAAGTTTCCAAAGACCAAGAGGTGATGCGTGCCACGAGGGAGTTTGAAGACTATGCTTATAGTTGGTGGCAACAACTAATTGGAAAACAATTCATTAAATCTTGGTCAGATTTGAAAGCGTTCATGAGAAGCGAGTTTGTGACATCCTGTTATGCACATGAATTGCTTCACCATCTGGAGAATATCACCCAAGGGAGCAATAATGTTCAAGATTACTATTATGAGTTGAAGCATGCATTGCGTCGTGCCGGTGTCACAAGTGCATTAAGGGAGAAGGCATATTTCAAAGAAGGCTGGAATTTCGAGATCGCCACTGCACTTCATGGTAAATATTTTAGTAGCATGCATGACCTTGTGAATTGCGCTATTGAGCAGGAGAAGAGACTTTTGGAGAAGGTGGCAGCCTATTTAAAAGATACAGAAGGTGGAGGGTCGGCCAAAGCACTTGGAAGCCGAATAGGACGTGACTTGTTTTGCAGTTTCTGACCGGCTCGGATGGAGTTTGGAGGTGAGACCAGATCCATCTGAAAGTAGACTTTAAGAGCTTTCCAACGAGTACTCACGGGCCCCTAGAGACCTTCTGGGCCACTCAATATATCATCAAAATAGACCACTACAAATTTACCAATGAAAGCACGCAAAACCTCGTTCATTAATCTCATGAATGTGCTAGGTGCATTAGTTAAACCAAATGGCATCACTAACCACTCATACAAACCAAACTTAGTTTTAAATGCTGTTTTCCATTCATCTCCCAATTTCATGCGAATTTGGTGGTACCCACTACGCAAATCAACTTTGGAGAAGACAACAGAGCCACTTAATTCATCAAGCATATAATCTAACCTAGGAATAGGGTGACGATATCTAATGGTAATGTTATTGATCGCTCTACAGTCCACACACATACGCCATGATCCATCTTTCTTAGGCTCTAAAATTACCGGAACAGTACAAGGACTAAGAGACTCACGCACATAACCTTTATCAAGCAGTTCTTGAACTTGACGCTGAATCTCCTTAGTTTCTTCCGGATTGGTCCTGTATGGCGCACGATTGGGCAAAGATGCCCCAGGAATCAAATCAATCTGGTGCTCAATCCCTCGCACTGGTGGTAGCCCTGGCGGCACATCCTTTGGAAAGACATCCATATACTCCTGCAAAAGATTAGTGACAGCAGGAGGCACAGAAGAAAATACATCCTCGAATGAAAATAAAGCTTGTTTGCAAATTAAAGCATAGCAAACAGATTTTTGAGTTTTTCTTTTTATGTTGCTCAAGTTCGTTTGCTACAATCTGATTTTCACTCCTACTATGCTCCTGATTTTTCTCTTTACTAGCTCTAGCAATTTCATCTTTTAAAATAGCTTCAGGAGACATAGGATGTAACACAATTTTCTTGTCATGATGCACAAAAGAATATTGGTTTGTTTTACCATGATGAAGAGAATCTTTATCATATTGCCACGGTCTACCTAACAGCATAGAGCATGCTTGCATAGGGACAACATCGCATTGTACCACATCATGATAAAAACCAATAGCAAAATTTACTCTCACCATTCGTGTTACCTTCACCTTGCCGCTGCTATTGAACCATTTAATGTAGTAAGGTTGTGGGTGTGGTTTGGTGTGCAGTGCAAGCTTCTCCACCATATTGGAGCTCGTCAAATTGTTGCAGCTCCCTCCATCAATGATCACACGGCATGAGCGTTCCTTCACGACACACTTTGTTTGGAAAAGGGTGTGCCGCTGATTTTGCTCCGTCCTCTCCATTTGTGCACTCAACACACGCTGCACAATGAGGCTCTCATAGCGCTCTGCATCTTCAGCACCAATGTGCTCTTCTTCTTGGTCCTTCCCACTACCTGCATGGTCAGCTGCAAGCATAGCATATGTATCCTCATCCAAATCACTAGCAGAAGAATACTCACCATCATCTCTCACAATCATAACACGCTTGCTTGGGCATTCACTCCGCACATGGCCATACCCCTTGCATTGATGACATTGGATATCTCTCGTTCGTCCCGTAGATGCAACGGATGAAGAGCTCTTTGCATGTACTTGGGCTGTCCCCTTTTTGCTTCGGATACCCGAGATGCTGAATTTGACGATGAAAACCGTGGCTTGCTGTGGAGGAAGAAGGTGCAAGAGGTTGGCTTGATGGTGCAGCAGATGCACGTTGAGACCAAATGTTACCACGACCTGCAGAAACGTTAGTCCTAGTGCTCGCGCGTCGTCCCTGTACTTCTCTTTCAGCTTTACAAGCAAGATGAAATAAACGAGTGATAGAATTATATTCCTTGTAAGCTAAAATGTCCTAAATCTCACGATCCAAACCACCCATAAACCTAGCCACAGCAGCTTCCTCAGTTTCCTCTAAATCACAACGCAGCATCCCTGTTTGCAAATCTTCAAAATATTCCTCTACGCTTTTACTACCTTGCCTCAATTGTTGCAACTTATGTAGCAAATCACGTGCATAATATGAAGGAACAAATCTAGCTGCGTGATTCTTTTCATTACAATATTCACTCCACCAAATAGACGCAAAGTCAGCGATGAGGCGATGGGGTCCCGATCTTCCGATAGGATGATAACTATCGATTTTGGTGGAGGCGACTCTTGCGATACGACTACAACCGTACGACGTCGCTTGCGTTTTAGCAATCGCTGAACCATACTCCAAGTCGTTATCAACCGTGCCAAGAACGCGGTTGACCTGACCACGAAGGTCTATTCCTGCATGCAACCGAAGAACACGCAAGAACAAGGATTGTGAGCAACCTGAAATTTGCTAGATATAAAAGTCGCACAAGGATAGTTGAAGTTCTGTAACACGAATCTGTTGGTCTAGCCGACACAAGAGACAACGTGGAGTTTGCACATGGGGCTAAACTGATCTAACAAAACCTAACCCTAAAGGCTATTAATGAAAGGCTTATATAACCCCTTGGGACGTCCAAAAGTCCCCAAACTGAATACAACTCAACCCGACATTGTATTAGACTCAAACTCATACAAAAAGGAATTCCTGATTTTTCCACTGTCACATTGTTTTAAATATTGTGGCGCGACCAGAAGGGTTCTGAAGCTGGAGCCTTACCCATTGGATGGGCCTTGGAATAAGCTTTCCAACAAGCACAAGAACACCTAAATCGAACTCCGTTTGTGAAAGTTATGGTTGTTTTATTATTACAGGCCTGTCTGGCTGTTCCGAACCGAATCCGAATTGAGTTCTGAGTTGATTCCGAGTTTGATTTCGGTTGGGCTTGTGGAAATGCCGAATTGGGTTTGGAAACCTCATCCAAAACATGGGTTTTTAAGTTCTTGGACCTCTCCACTTTTGCTCTCCCACTGCATGGCTTCTCCTTGGCTTTATTCTTCCTTGTTTTTCTCCATTGCTTTGATGCCGGCCTGCTTCGTCCCCTCGGTTCAAAAGTCTTCCATTTGTCAAACCTAAGAATGTACAAAGTAGTGACATGAGATAGTACCTCATTCTCATGAATAACATTAGTAGGAATAGACAGAAACGAATTCACCTTTTGTTCAATCTTGATATTGGGTGATATGGCCGCATATGTTTGTGACATGGTTACATCATCCTCCCCTTCTTGACAGAAAACCATCCTGGGTTTTAACATATGTGTAGGCTCACGTATTGCATGATCTTGATCATAAATCTCGGTACATGATAACAAACGCAACAAACTCTCATTATGTAATATCATAAGTTCTTTATCAAACAAAGTGAAACCTATTTGAAATGAACTCACCTGATAATTTAAGTGATGCATTCTTGTAATTGAAACAAGCATAGAAAATATGGCTGTATCCATAGGGTACATAATCTCATCAGTCAGTAAACTCACTAGTAGCAGCCCTAACGCTTTTGTTTTCAGGGAATGCATGACAAGCAAATTTCTGATCAACAGCCAATTCCCAAGTGATATAAGCATCAGGGTTATATTTTCCATCAAAAGGTGGCATAGTGAACTTAATCTTACCAAGTGATTCATCATTCTCACGTACCTCATTCCGACGTGGTTGACGATGACGGTGAGTGTCCTCATCATCATCGATCTCAGTATCAGCCGCATATTCGTCTCCACCATTTTCGTCCACCCTGCTGCCCAAGACACCAATGTTGGCACGTGTGCGTTGAGTTGGTGCAGCGGGAGATGCACGGCCCATCTCATCAAGACGTCTCAAAATCTCAGCAAGTGAGGTGTTGACGATGCCAACGGAAGCTTCCAATGTTGCAAGCGTAGTGTTGTTGTCGATCTGCGCGGCCTCCAATTGACCAAGGCGTTCATTAGTGACCCGTACATCCTCATCAAGTCCTTCAGTGTGTAGCTTCATTTGGCGCTCAAAGTGTTATATGATGTCCCTAGTCCGAGGGGAATGTGGCGCTGCCCGCAAGTCCACTGGTTCTCCTGACATTGTTAGAAGAACACAAGAGAACAAACCAAGAAGAGAAAAAAATAAAATTGCAAGTTATGCCCTCACAACTACTAGGATGTGGTTAAATCAAGTCGCACACTCTCAACCTGTTCTGTCAAGCTCTTACAAGTTCTTACCACAGCGAGCAGGAGGTGATGGCAGCCGACAAGACAAAACAATAACTTTTGGAGATTGGGTGTATTGTTGCCTCGGTAGCAAGTCCCTGTGAGGAAGTAGCCAAATCTGTGGAGCTATAGGTGGGCTGAGAATGAACAAAGGATACTAGAACCACGTTAGTCAAAGCAAGTTGAATAATCGCTCAACGACGGTACTGTGCTGGTCCTAAGGTAGACCGTACTAGAGACAAGAGCCTAGAACACAAATGAAAACACCGCGCAGAAAGAAACTAGATGACGCTGCACACGGAGTTCAGGAGCTCGAAAAATGATGTCGTCTGCTCGGGGAACCTTAGAATCACTTGTAAAAGGTTCCTGTCAATTTTGAGCAAATTCTGAGAAACATGATTTTTCCTCAGTTTGTGGGCCCGTTTTGAGGGCCTAAACGACGTTTTTGGGGTCGAAGTTGCCGCGTGTGTGCCTGGAGGCTTACGCGGATCTAAAATCTCCAGATTTCCCAGACTTTTTTTCACTCTATCTTCTCGTTTCCTTTCCAACGGATCAAGAAACGCCTCAATCGGAGGTCGTATGCAAAAGTTACACTTTTTTCTTTCTCTTTTTTTCTTTTTTTCACACACACGACGCTTTCCTGGTTGAATCCGAAACCTCCTTGGCTAAAATCGTGTCCTACTCCGAGACCGTCTAGGGCAAAGCCTCCCTAGAATCCGACTGCAACGGTGATACCAAGACGTGAACAGAACTCGAAACTCTAAACGAACTAGACACTAAGACCAACAAAGGACACGACGATGCAACCGAAAACTCAACAAACAAAGACTAAGCAGTAATAGAGTAAGGCTCAAATTGTTTCGGATTTTGGAGAACAAAACTAATCTACTATTTTTTTGGTTTTCTGGATTGTAGGTAGAAAAAGATGCAGAAACTAAATAAGATGATACGGGGACGCCCGATCTTCTCGACGTAGGATGGATACTCACGGGAGTCTTGATGAATCGTAATGATCCTCCAATGCCAATGCAAGGGACGAACACTCTTTAATCCGCCAAAACACACTCGTGTTGATTTCGCCGACCACCAAGCGAAGATCTATCGTGCACCCAATTCCCAGCGGAAAGGCTGAACGATCTTCATTGAAGAAAACACTCCTTCGGCAGCAACGCTAAACTCGAAAACTTTAGTAGACTGATTTTTCTCAAACGTGGTCTGAGCAAAACAAAGGAGATACAAGGGGGTTTTATAGTGCCTCCCCGAACTCACGCAAGGAAAGTCTTGGCCGAATCAATCCCTTATTCTTGACCCATATGCCTCAATAGACTCAGAACAGTGATTTGAACATAGGTCAGTGGCTCGGTAGCAAAAAAAAAAGAGGCGAGCAAAAAAAAGAGAGCGAAAAAAAGGTGAGGAGGCTGATTTGGGTGAGTGGTTCTAGTTCATAATTTCAGTTTGAGTGACTAAATTCTTGAGCAATCTTGTGCCCTTATTTCCATAGTATTGCAATTGGCTAGCGTCTCTCCTAGTACTTGATGCACACGAGCTAATTTTCCTGATTGTTTCCATCTAGCTCATTCCTTTGTTGCATTGAGTCACATTGATCTTTGCGTGTGCGTTCATACACTTCGCTTATATCTATTGGATCAGCACATAGGCAATATTTTCTAGCTTCGATTATTACTTAATTTTACAGCATCGTGAAATTAAGATCGTGTAGGGTAAATATTTCCTAACCAAGCTCTACAAAATATCCTTTGCCGTGCAATTGTGAGTCACTTTTAAATCCGCTTGATCATCACTTGCTATTGTAGCCACCACCAAGTGTAAGTTTCTTTTGGCCTCAATTCAGTTCGGAAAGGTAAGAACTTTACTTGGTTGAGGAAAAGTGAGATTGAGTGACTCCACATATCACCCATATATTTGTGGCTTTTGTGTCTTCTTTGTGTTACTAACCATGTCAGGTGGAGACGACAACATGGGAGAGGAGCATGGTATGAATTCCCCGGTGACTCGTTTTCAATTCCAAGCTTTGAGGGGAACTTTGCGCAATGAGTTCGCCGCCACTACTTCTGCCCTGGAGGAGCAACTCAAGGCAGAGATCAATAATTCCACACAAGACATGCGCATTGAGATGAACCAACAAATGAATGTGCTACGTACCAACATTGTGAACGATGTGGTGCGCGCACTTCGACCACCACAAGAGGAAGGCAGTGTTCATCGTGGGGGTGGCCTACCTCCACGAGATGAGGAAGCAGGCGTTGCTCGAGGTGGCCAGGATGCACCACAACGGCGAGACCGCGTGGTGGCAAACGCCATCCGTCCACCCCCGCCTGGGAGAGGTGCAAGGGGGCGGCTTCCATGGTCCGGGGAGGGGCCATGGACATGGAGGCCGTGGTGGGGGAGCACTTCACTTTGACGACGATGACTTTCTGCACTACGATGACGGCTGCCACCGCCGTAATCGTTACGGCGAAGAACGACCACACGAGGAGAAATTTGGTAAGCTCAAATTTTCAGGTACACATGAACCCGAAGAATACCTCACTTGGGAGCTCAAGGTAGACAAGGTGTTCCGCTTGCACAACTATTCTGAAGAAAAGAAAATCCATATGGCGGGACTAAAATTCAATGATTATGCTTTGGTTTGGTTGGAACAAGTGCAAAACCAAAGGATGGAGAACAATGATCCACCCATCACAACATGGGAAGAGATGAAGTACCATATGAGGGCAAGGTTTGTTCCTAAACATTACAAACGTAACCTTTTTGGTAAGTTGCAGAATTTGAAGCAAGGGGGTTTCACGATTGAGGAGTACTACAAAGAGATGGAAATGGCTATGATAGGGCTAATGTTTATGAACAAGAAGAGCAAACTATGGCCCGTTTTCTTGCTGGTTTGCATCCTTCCATCAAGCAAATTGTCGAATTTCAGCCCTATAACAACATGGTAGAGTTGGTACATCAAGCCACTAAGACTGAGAGGCAAGTACAACCGGACATAAGGGTTTCAAAATGATCTTCCTACACTTCCCGTACAGCACCTACAGGAGGTAAAACCACATCTCGTTTCAATTCATTTAAAACTAACCCATCTAGTGAAAGTTTTACTCCTAGTGCACGTGCTTCCCCGAGTGTCAAGAACGCCACTCCTTCCTTTGCAAAGAGAGGACATGATACGGGGAGGGGTCCCGATCTTCTCGGTGAGGAAACGTGGATAGTTGATGCGAAGTAGACGATGTCGCTAGTTGAACACTCGCGCCAATGCACGAACCCTCAACTCTTCGGAATACGCCCAAAACACACCGGATAGTTGTTCATCGCGAGACCACAAACGACGAACGCCAAGTCCCCAATTCCCAATGGAACGACGGCTTGACCTTGAATTGTAGAACGAACAATGGATCGCCTAGTTCTCTCTCAAAGTCCTCGCATGAACTCTGGTGTTGAAAGAACAAGCAATAGCTATGTTTCAATCTTATGCATAAAGTTGGTCCCCTTCTAAAGGCTGCCAATCCAAGGCTTATATAGCCCCTTAGGACGTCCATATGGTTCCCAAACCAATTACAACTCAACCCTATATGGTTTTGGATACGAACTCTCACAAAAAGAAAACTATATTTTCACCCGTCATCTTGTTTCAGTCATAACTTTTTATCCATGACGAATTTGAAGGTGGGACCAGATCCATTGCGTAACCCTTGAAATTATCTTTCCAACAGTACAAGAACACCTGAATCAGACTCCGTTTTGAAAGTTATGGCCTTTTTAGTAACTGCCTGTCAGGCTGTCCCGAACCGAATGCGAATTGAATTCTGAGTTGAATCCGAGTTTGAATTGGGTTGAGCATGTGGGAAGTCTGAATTTGGCATGAAAATCTTATCCAAAACTTATAGCCTTCTCCCCTTTTGCTCTCCCACTGCATGGGCTTCTTTCCTCCTTGATCAGCTGCATGGGTTGCTTGGCTTTCTTCTTTCCATTCCCATGGGCTTTGAGCTTTCTGTTCTTGGTAGAAAATATGATTAACCCCCTTGTGCTTCTCCATTGCTTTGGCCCCGGACTCATCATAATACTCAAATTAATCATGTGCATATCCGCATCATCCTCCCCTTCTTTAAGAAAAGCTGTCCTCGGCTTTTGGTAACCTGAAATTGTACTAAGCAAAGAATACAACGTATATGCATGGCATATATATTTGTCATCAACACTTCTTTTGCTTAGCATATCAAGAACATATGAAGGCGTAGTAGATAAAAAGAAAAACACATACGCATGTTATATGTATGAATCAATTATTGTGTCATTCTCATTGTTCCACACAAACCAGTTAATATAACGACAACCATAAGATGTATACATTGCAATATTGTCTTTCATATCATTCTGATGAGGACATCCCTTCCATGGATACAACTCAGCCACAGCAAGTGTTACAAGGACCACTCACTCGAGCTCGTGCTCGTCAACTTAATTACCAGGTGAATTCATTCCTAGGTTCACATATTACTGAGAATAGACCGCTACCTAATACAAGTGATTTAATTGTGCTTAGGAACCGGGGAAAGGATGGAGAGGGACATGGAGTCATGGACATGCCTGGATGGAATAATGGAGTTCACCACGTCACTTTGGGGCCAAGCCAAACAAGAATTCGAGTTGGACACGTTCTGGAATCAGTTTCGGACTGCTGCGATGGTACCAAGTTCAAATAGGCATAACTTCCTCATACGGACTCCGATTGGGACGTTCTTGTACTTCATAGAAAGCTTAGGAAGTCTAGTTTCCAACGGATCTGACCTCATATTCAAATTCAATCTGAGCCAGCCGCAATCATCAAAAGACTCCACGGTGGTTTCTGAGTCCGAGTCAAAAAGGGTGCTGCGCCACCCCCACTTGGGCCCATGGGCCTTGTAACCCTAGGGCGTGCCTTTGGACGCCCCCCTGGTCCTTCTCCCTATAAAGGAGTCGCCGCCTCCGTTGCTAAGACTTGGATTTCGTTAAGTTTAGGTTTAGCCATTGTGCAAACTTTTGTTCTTCAGTTGTGTCGGTCGACCACCTGTCAAGACATCTTCGGAATCCCAACTTTGTTATTCGCAATACAATTTGTGCTTTATTCATATCTGCAATATCAGATTGCCTACATCTTATTCTTGCTAGTTCTTCGATTGCTCGCAGGGATTGAACTTCGTGTTCAGGTTGATCGCGCTTCCAGCGAGATCAATAACATCTCGGAGTTGGTTCAGCGATTGCTAAGGCGCAAGCGTCGTCGTACGGTTGTAGTCGGATCGTGAGGGTCATCTCCACCGAAATCGATAGTTATCAATCTCATCGAAAGATCGGGCACCTCGTCTCCATCAAGTGGTATCAGAGCTCAAGGTTGCTCGGTGAGAAATTTCCTGTTTACTTTAGATTAGATTGATTTTCCTTACTTAGAGTACACAAAAACAAAAAAATAGCAGTAGATTAATCTGTCCAAACCAGTCTTAGCCTCGCAATTTTTCTTTTCAGTACATTGCATCGTTGAATTTTCGGTTGCATCGTCGTGTCCTTTGCTGGTCTTAGTGTCTAGTTTCCTCTAGAGTTTCGAGTTCTGTTCACGTTTTGGTCTCACCGCTGCAGTTAAATCCGAACTACCACGGTGAGGGAAGGAAAGGAGGAGGACTCGGTTTCTTGGGAGGCTTTGCCCTAGTTGGTTTCGGAGTAGGACACGATCTCAGAGTTGGTTTCGGAGTAGATTTCAACCGCGTCGTGTGTGAAAAAAAAGAGAGAAGAAGGAACAGGCAGCCGCATTTAGAAAGAGCCGCGACAAAAAAAAAGAGGAGAGAGAAACAGCTAACTTTTGCATACGACCTCCGATTGAGGCGATTCTTGATCCGTTGGAAAGGAAATCAGAAGATAGAGCGAAAAAAAAGAAGTCTAGAAAATCTGGAGATTTCAGATCCGCGTAAGCCTCCAGGCACATACGCAGCAACTTCGACCCCAAAAAACGTCGTTTAGGCCCTTAAAACGGGCCCGCAAACCGAGGAAAAATCAAGTTTCTCAGAATTTGCTCAAAATTGACAGGAACCTTCTACATGTGATTCTAAGGTTCCCCGTGCAGACGGCATCCTTTTTCGAGCTCCTGAACTCCGTGTTCAACGTCATCTAGTTTCTTTCTGCGCGATGTACTCGTTTGTGTTCTAGTCACGCGTCTCTAGTACGGTCTAGCCTAGGGCCAGCACCAACCGGCGTTGAACGATTTTTCAGCTTGCATTTTCTGAACTGATTGTTGCTACTCCTTGCTACCAAACTTGAGCCCTCCTAGCTACACCTTTTTTACACCGTACAGGCTGAGCTTCACCTAGCAATCGCTCCATCCAATCTTCGCAGATATATTGTCATCGCTGGTTGCCGATCGCCTTGTGTGCTTGGTAAGAATTGGTAAGAATTCGATAGAAGGTTTGAGTGCGAACACCATACCCTAGTACTTGTTAGGGACATATTCTTGTGTTTTTGCTAACAATGGCAGGTTCTGGAGAGTTTTCAGATCAGAACTCATCTCATAGTCCTCGTACGAAGGGAATCATAAAACATTTCACACACGAAATGAATCGTCGTGCGGAGGGCCTTGAGGAGGATGTCAGAGTCACAAATGAGCGACTTGCTCAACTCGAGGGCGCCCAGATTGAGACAAACACAACGCTTGCTGCGATGAAGAAAGCACAAGGTATCACTAACAAATCTTTGGCAGATATTATGGCGCGCCTTGAGGAGATTGCCCAAGCTTCGGCTGTTGTTCCCCCTGCTGTGACGGTAGAGGGACAAGATGAAGTTGACAATGTGCGTTTTAACCGACAGGGTATGCAAAGAGATCCCCCACGACGTGAGGTACGTGACCACGATGATGCTTTTGCTAAGGTTAAATTCACTATGCCCACTTTTAATGGTAAATATGATCCTGATGGTTATCTTGATTGGGAACTAGCTGTTGATCAAAAATTTACTTGCCATGATTTTCCTGAGAATAGACGAGTTAGGGCTGCTACTAGTGAATTTACCGATTTTGCTTCTATTTGGTGGAAAGCACATTGCCGTCAACATCCCAATAACATACCAAACACTTGGGAGGCTTTAAAATTGCTTATGCGCCATCGATTTGTTCCCTCATATTATGCTCGTGATTTGTTAAATAAACTGCAACGTTTACAACAAGGTGGAAAGTCTGTGGAAGAATACTATCAGGAATTACAGATTGGTATGTTGTGTTGTGGGTTAGTTGAGAATGAGGAGGCATCAATGGCTAGGTTTTTGGGAGGGTTGAATCGTGAAATTCAGGACATTCTTGATTACAAAGATTACAACTCCATGACTAGATTGTTTCATCTTGCTTGCAAAGCTGAATGAGAATTGCAGGGACGTCAGACGAGAACGCGATCTAACTTTTCTGCAGGTCGCACAAATTCATGGACACCGCGTACACCTTCTTCTTCATCTACTTTGGCGCCCCCACCATTACCCTCCAACAGCAAGCAGCGCCCTACTACGTCAAATTCAGCGCCACGAGTTTCCGAAGCACCCAAATCAGCACCACAACTTTATGCAAAAACTTCCTCTTCGGTTGCTTCGACAGGACGGACGAGGGACGTTCAATGCCATCGATGCAAAGGCTTTGGACACATGATGCGGGACTGTCCTGGCAAGCGTTTATTGATTATACGCGATGATGGTGGGTATTCTTCTGCTAGTGATCTTGATGATGAAACATATGCTATGCTTGCAAATGACCCTGCAGGACATGATGAAGAGTCTGACCATGAGGAGGAACATGTTGGCGCCGAAGATGCCGACAAGTATTTGAGCATTATAGTGCAACGCGTACTAAGTGCTCAAGTGTCTCGTGCCGAGCAAAATCAGCGCCATAATTTGTTCCAAATCAAGGGCGTTGTCAAGGAACGCTCGATTTGAATAATTATTGATGGTGGAAGTTGCAACAACTTGGCGAGTATGGATATGGTGGAGAAGCTTGCTTTGCCAACCAAACCTCATACCCACCCATACCATATTCAGTGGTTCAACAACAGTGGTAAGTTAAAGGTAACACGGATGGTGAGAGTACACTTTTCTATGGGTTCATACCATGATTATGTTGATTGCGACGTTGTTCCTATGCAAGCTTGTTCATTGTTATTAGGAAGACCTTGGCAATACGATACTGATTGTGTGCATCATGGTAGGAATAATCAATATTCTCTCATGTTTAATGGAAAGAAAATTGTGCTGCATCCTATGACTTATGAACAAATTGTTAAAGATGATCTTGCTAGAGCGAGTAGAGAGAAAAGCCAAGAGAATGCTGAGAGCGAAAATCAGATTGTAGCAAAAGAGCTTGAGCAACATAAAAAGAAAGAACCTAAATCTGTTCATGCGAAGAATAAAGAAATTAAATTGAAATGTGCTTGTTTCCTTGCTACCAAATCTAACATGACTGAGCTGAATGCTAGTGATTCTGTTTGCTATGCTTTAGTTTGCAAAGAAGCTTTATTTTCCTTTGAGGATATTCCTCCTTCTTTGCCACCTGCTGTCACTAACATTTTGCAGAAGTACCAAGATGTCTTTCCAAAGGACACACCACCGGGGCTGCCACCACTTCGTGGGATTGAGCATCAAATTGATTTAATTCTCGGTGCATCTTTGCCCAACCGCGCACCATACAGGACCAATCCAGAAGAAACTAAAGAAATTCAGCGCCAAGTTCAAGAGTTGCTTGATAAAGGGTATGTGCGCGAATCCCTTAGCCCTTGTGCTGTTCCGGTCATTTTGGTACCAAAGAAAGATGGGTCATGGCGCATGTGTGTGGATTGTAGAGCAATCAATAATATCACCATTAGGTATCGTCATCCTATTCCTAGGTTAGATGATATGCTTGATGAATTGAGTGGCTCTGTTGTCTTTTCCAAGGTTGATTTGCGTAGTGGCTATCATCAAATCCGCATGAAATTAGGCGATGAATGGAAACGACATTTAAAACTAAGTTCGGGTTATATGAGTGGTTAGTAATGCCTTTTGGTTTAACTAATGCACCTAGTACCTTCATGAGATTAATGAACGAGGTTTTGCGTGCTTTCATTGGTAGATTTGTGGTGGTTTATTTTGATGATATATTGATATATAGCAAATCATTAGAGGAACATCGTGACCATTTACGTGCTGTTTTTAATGCTTTACGTGATGCACGCCTATTTGGTAACCTTGAGAAGTGCACCTTTTGCACCGATCGAGTCGCGTTTCTTGGCTATGTTGTTACTCCACAGGGAATTGAAGTTGATCAAGCCAAGGTTGAAGCAATACAGAGTTGGCCGACTCCTAACACGGTCACACGGGTGCGGAGCTTTTTAGGACTTGCCGGGTTCTACCGCCGCTTTGTGAAGGATTTCAGCACTATCGCCGCACCATTGAATGAGCTTACCAAGAAGGGCGTGCCATTTGTTTGGGGTGCCGCACAGGAGAACGCCTTCACCACATTGAAAGATAAGTTAACACATGCACCTTTACTCCAACTCCCTGATTTCAATAAGACTTTCGAACTAGAATGTGATGCAAGCGGAATTGGTTTGGGTGGTGTGTTGTTACAAGAAGGCAAACCTATAGCATACTTCAGTGAGAAATTGAGTGGGCCTAGATTGAACTATTCTACTTATGAAAGGAGTTATATGCCCTCTTTCGAACCTTAGAAACTTGTCAACATTATTTATGGCCCAAAGAATTTGTTATACATTCTGATCATGAATCTTTAAAGCATATTCAAAGTCATGGTAATCTGAACCGTAGACATGCAAAGTGGGTTGAATTTATAGAGTCTTTTCCCTATGTCATAAAACACAAGAAGGGAAAGGAGAATGTTATTGCTGATGCTTTGTTTATGAGATATTCCATGCTATCACAACTTGACTTCAAAATTTTTGGATTAGAGACTATTAAAGAGCAATATGTGCACGACGTTGATTTTGTGGAAATACTGTTGAATTGTAAAGAAGGGAAAATGTGGAATAAATTTATCATTAATGATGGGTTTGTATTTAGAGCCAACAAGTTGTGCATTCCTGCTGGTTCCGTTCGTCTGTTGTTGTTACAGGAAGCACATGGAGGCGGGTTGATGGGACATTTTGGTGTGAAGAAAACGGAGGACATACTTGCTGATCATTTCTTTTGGCCAAAAATGAGACGGGACGTCGAGCGCTACGTTGCTCGCTGCACTACATGTCAAAGAGCTAAGTCACGACTTAATCCTCATGGTTTATATATGCCTTTACCCGTTCCTAGCGTTCCGTGGGACGATATTTCGATGGACTTTGTTTTAGGATTGCCTAGGACCAAGGGGAGGGATAGTATATTTGTGGTTGTTGATAGATTTTCTAAGATGGTCCATTTTATACCATGTCATTAGAGCGATGATGCTACCCATATTGCTGATTTATTCTTTCGTGAAGTTATTCGCTTGCATGGTGTGCCCAATACTACAGTTTTGGAGAACTCTATGGGCTAAATTGGGGACTAAGCTGTTATTTTCTACTACTTGTCATCCACAAACTGATGGACAAACTGAGGTTGTGAATAGAACTTTATCTACCATGCTTAGGGCTGTGTTGAAAAAGAATTTAAAAATGCGGGAAGAATGCTTGCCTCATGTTGAGTTTTCTTACAATCGTTCTTTGCATTCTACTACAAAGATGTGCCCTTTTGAAGTTGTTTATGGTTTTGTGCCTCGTGCTCCTATTGATTTAATGCTTCTTCCATCTTCGGAGAAATTGAACCCTGATGCTAAACAGCGTGCTGAATTGATTTTAAAAATTCATGAGACAACTAAGGAGAATATAGAACGCATGAATGCTAAATATAAACTTGCTGGTAGTCAGGGGAGGAAACGTTTAACTTTTGAACCTGGGGATCTTGTTTGGTTGCATTTAAGAAAAGATAAGTTCCCTGAATTGAGAAAATCGAAATTGATGCCAAGAGCTGATGGTCCTTTCAAGGTATTAGAAAAAATTAATGATAATGCATACAAGCTTCAACTGCTTGCAGATTTGCTGTGAGTCCCACTTTTAACATTGCAGATTTAAAGCCCTACTTGGGAGAAGAGAACGAGTTTGAGTCGAGGACGACTCAAATGCAAGAAGGGGAGGAAGATGAGGACATCCCTTCCATGGATACAACTCAGCCACAGCAAGTGTTACAAGGACCACTCACTCGAGCTCGTGCTCGTCAACTTAATTACCAGGTGAATTCATTCCTAGGTTCATATATTACTGAGAATAGACCGCTACCTAATACAAGTGATTTAATTGTGCTTAGGAACCGGGGAAAGGATGGAGAGGGACATGGAGTCATGGACATGCCTGGATGGAATAATGGAGTTCACCACGTCACTTTGGGGCCAAGCCAAACAAGAATTCGAGTTGGACACGTTCTGGAATCAGATTCGGACTGCTGCGATGGTACCAAGTTCAAACAGGCATAACTTCCTCATACGGACTCCGATTGGGACGTTCTTGTACTTCATGGAAAGCTTAGGAAGTCTAGTTTCCAACGGATCCGATCTCATATTCAAATTCCATCTGAGCCGGCCGCAATCATCAAAAGACTCCACGGTGGTTTCTAAGTCCGAGACAAAAAGGGTGCTGCGCCACCCCCACTTGGGCCCATGGGCCTTGTAACCCTAGGGCGTGCCTTTGGACGCCCCCCTGGTCGTTCTCCCTATAAAGGAGCCGCCGCCTCCGTTGCTAAGACTTGGATTTCGTTAAGTTTAGGTTTAGCCATTGTGCAAACTTTTGTTCTTCAGTTGTGTCGGTCAACCACCTGTCAAGACATCTTCGGAATCCCAACTTTGTTATTCGCAATACAATTTGTGCTTTATTCATATCTGCAATATCAGATTGCCTACATCTTATTCTTTCTAGTTCTTCAATTGCTCGCAGGGATTGAACTTCGTGTTCAGGTTGATCGCGCTTCCAGCGAGATCAATAACATCTCGGAGTTGGTTCAGCGATTGCTAAGGCGCAAGCGTCGTCGTACGGTTGTAGTCGGATCGTGAGGGTCATCTCCACCGAAATCGATAGTTATCAATCTCATCGAAAGATCGGGCACCTCGTCTCCATCACATTCTCCCTCCCATGAGAAAAAGTCATCCTCGACTTTGCTAAGCACATGGACAAGGTATTAATGGGCCAAACCAAATTAAGTTGTTCAAATATGGGGGAGAAAATTTTTAGTTCCTTCCATGCTTCAACTGCGCTACTCTGATTATTTGTACATGATTGTACATTAAAGGATGAATAAGTAGGCTTAAGAAATCTTTTAAAACATGAAGCACTATTGTTGAAACTCATCTCGTTGTGATCATGATATGGCACAAAAGTTTGTTTATCCAAAATATGCAATTTCAATTCAGCAAGCTTATCACATGTAATGCATATTCGGTAAACATAAAATTTATCATCTATACCATAATTTCCAATCAAATTGAACATATATGTATATGCATAGGTACTAACTAGTGATTTTAAACACGAAATTTCAGCAACTTTCTCAATCACACTAGATAGCTCTCTAGAATCATCAAACATGATATAGCACAAAGAATCACTAGGAGATATTCGAGTAAGAACTTCCTTATGAGTACTCAATTCCACATTATGTAAATTGAGCAAAGAAATTTCAGAACATGGAATTTTCATTCGCACATATGAGTTCTCATAAGTACTCACCGTTCCACAATTAATTCCAGCGCCAATATTGTTACATTTGTTGTTCTCCTCAGTTGATATAGGTGTTGTAGGTATTAAATTATCATGATGTAACAACGGGACAGCAAATACTTCATCTTCAAATGTGGTTATCTCCTCATCTTTGACTTCCAATGATGTCGGTTGTTGAATGTTTAATTCCTCATCTTCAATTTCAACCTGCACAATGTGAGAAACAACACTAGAAGTAGACATTAATGTGTTAGTTTCAAAATCAACCTCACTTTGTCCATCATCTACCTCTTTCTTCTCTTTTGATGTTTCTCTCACACTCTCAATTGGGATGCTCTCAAATTCATATATGGTGGAATCACACAACTCACTCTTTTTAATACTCTCTTTCCCTTTAGCTATGTGGCTCTCACTCTCACATGGGTTTTGATGCATCTCAAGTGTTGTTTGTAGCAAAGGGGCAGCATGTGCACTTGTACTAAAACTTCCAATAGATGGATTAGTTTTAAACGAATTGAAACGAGATGTGGTTTTACCTCCTGTAGGTGCTGTACGGAGAGTGTGGGAAGATGATTTTGAAACCCTCATGTCCTCCTCGGTCTCATTGTGCAGAACGACCGGAGGGCTGTGCACAGTTGTGTCATCAGCTGGTGCACCCCCACGTAGATTGTGGTGTGCGAACATGGCACACAGCTCCCGAAAGTTATTGTTGATGGTCGTACGCAACTGTTTGACCTCCACCCCGAGGGTGTTCAGTCCAGTCTGAACTTACCTGAGCTCATCGCACACGCCATTGTCACCATTATGACGTTGTTTTTGTCGCATCTCGCGCAACCGAGTGTACTCGGTCCACGTAACCGGCGCCTCCAGATTAGTTGGATCCTTCTCGTGACCTGACATGGGAACGACTCACAAACAAGAAACGAGGTTATATCCGGGTTAGTAAATCAAAAGCTCTCTCTATGCTTGCAACTCACTGTCCAGAAAACAAGACAAGCTTACCGTTCCAAAGTGAATCAAGGACGGCAAGTCGACAATTGTGACAGCGAACGATATGAATCCGGTAATGTATGAGCGTAACCAAGAGCAAGGGAGTACACAAACGGGTGTCAGTGGAGCTTGGACAGTTATGTATTTTGTAGCAAGGGAAAACAATCAATTAATTTCAGAAATTGCATAGAATTGAATTATAGTTCGTATCTAGCACTTAGCCTATGTTGCTGATCAACCAAGAATGGAAAAAGGCTAAAATAAGTGTATGGCAATGTATGGGAGTGGCATATACAAGATAATTCAATCGAATGCAATCTGGAATTGAAGAACACAAGGGTTGACCCAAAACTTGAAAACTGAGGATTTCTGTCTACTGCACAGCATGTCGGTATTTCGGCCGTAACTTTTTGTAAGTTGCCTTTTTTCAATTATTCTTTTTTTCTTAGTTTTCTGACGGTTTTTTCTACAACTTTTGTTTTGGGGCCAAGTTCTGAAAACCGACTATTGCAGATTCAATTCAGAAATTTGGGTCAACTTTCACCGGATATATCTCTTAACTGCCTTGCTGGAATGACGTGAAATTTTACAGATAGATGGACAATGAAGTTTATAATCTAATGGCGGTGGTCTCACTCAAAAATAATCTCGGAATCAAAAGTTATGGCGTTTTTTGTGGCGGCTGCAGAGAAAGGAAAAATCAGCCGAATTGGAATTAGGGTTTGGGGTGGGTAATTTTTTTTGTTTGGATTTTTAATGGAACAAAGATATGACCAGCAACTAGACAATGCTAAGACGGACACAAATTCAATTTAGTAACCCAAAACTAACAGATTGAAAGGCACAACGGGGTTTGGACAGCGGACATTAACTCTTTTTGTGGGACAATTGTTTTTTGGACAATAGAAAATAAAAACCAATGTACTAACTACGGGTAAAGAAGTTCTCACCGAGTAAACCTAGAATCTGATACCACATGATACGGGGAGGGGTCCCGATCTTCTCGGTGAGGAAACGTGGATAGTTGATGCGAAGTAGACGATGTCGCTAGTTGAACACTCGCGCCAATGCACGAACCCTCAACTCTTCGGAATACGCCCAAAACACACCGGATAGTTGTTCGTCGCGAGACCACAAACGATAAACGCCAAGTCCCCAATTCCCAATGGAACGACGGCTTGACCTTGAATTGCAGAACGAACAATGGATCGCCTAGTTCTCTCTCAAAGTCCTCGCATGAACTCTGGTGTTGAAAGAACAAGCAATAGCTATGTTTCAATCTTATACATAAAGTTGGTCCCCTTCTAAAGGCTGCCAATCCAAGGCTTATATAGCCCCTTGGGACGTCCATATGGTCCCCAAACCAATTACAACTCAACCCTATATGGTTTTGGATACGAACTCTCACAAAAAAAACTATATTTTCACCTGTCATCTTGTTTCGGTCATAACTTTTTATCCATGACGAATTTGAAGGTGGTACCAGATCCATTGCGTAACCCTTGAAATTATCTTTCCAACGAGTACAAGAACACCTGAATCGGACTCCGTTTGTGAAAGTTATGGCCTTTTTAGTAACTGCCTGTCAGGCTGTCCCGAACCGAATGCGAATTGAATTCTGAGTTGAATCCGAGTTTGAATTGGGTTGAGCACGTGGGAAGTCCGAATTTGGCTTGAAAATCTTATCCAAAACTTATAGTTTAAGTCCTTGACCTTCTCCCATTTTGCTCTCCCACTGCATGGGCTTCTTTCCTCCTTGATCAGCTGCATGGGTTGCTTGGCTTTGTTCTTTCCATTCCCATGGGCTTTGAGCTTTCTGTTCTTGGTAGCAAATATGATTAACCTTCTTGTGCTTCTCCATTGCTTTGGCCCCAGACTCATCATAATATTCAAATTAATCATGTGCATATCCGCATCAGGACAAGTCCCATCTTCATCATCTTCTATTGGTTCTTCGGCCAAGAGTAGCTCCATCCAATGCTTCAAGTGTCTTGATCGCGGACATATGCAAAAGGATTGCCCAAATAGCAAGGTAATGTTGGTAACTGAGAATGGAGAATATGATTCTGCTGAAGAAGATGGATAGCACCTTGCTGATTTTGAGGCGTTTGAGGATGGCCATGAGGAAGAAACAGAAGAAGAAACACATAGGGATGGGTATAGTGACCCCGAGTCCGGTCCTATCCTTGTGTGTACCCCTTCGGTATTGAGCGTTCAAGCAAAACCCAACCATGAACAGCGCTGCAATCTTTTCCAAACAAGAGCTCAGGTAAGTAAATATGGTATGTGTTGCAAAGTTATTATTGATGGAGGTAGATGTCATAACCTAGCTAGCAAGGAACTTTGCACTAAACTTGGATTGAAATACAAGAAACACCCATATCCATATCAAATTCAGTAGTTGAATAATAATGGTTCCATGAATGTTGGGTACACTGTTGATGTTAGCTTTCAGATTGGTTCTTATCGTGATACTGTAGAATGTGATGTTGTGTCCATGGAAGTATGTCACTTGCTATTAGGTAGACCATGGCAATATGATCGTTCTGTGATTCATGATGGAAGAACTAATCAATACAAGTTCATGTGGAATAATAGAGAAGTATTGTTACAACCATTAAGCCCTCAAATTATACATGATAACATGCAAAAGGTTGAGGTGAAAGTGGAGAATGAGAAAGGGAAGGAGCAAAAGAGTGTGATTCCACAAAATGTGAGTGAGAGCCACAAGCTAAAACTGAGTGGAAAAGAAAGGGTGAGGGAGAGAAAAAGTTAGTCATGATAGCCACCAAATCTGATTTGCAAGAGATGAGAGATGATCCCACTTTGGAGCATTTGGTATTGCTGTATAAAGAAGTTTTGCTCTCTACTAATGACTTAACCTCTCTTCCTAGTGTGGTTTCTCATGTGTTACAGGATTATGAGGATGTTTTTCCGGAGGAGGTACCCACTGGTTTACCACCCATTCGAGGCATCGAACATCAAACTGACTTGGTACCAGGAGCTCCACTTCCCAACCGGCCGCCATACCGCACAAACCCGGAGGAGATAGATGAAACTCAGCGGCAAGTGCAAGCGCTCATGGACAAAGGGTACGTATGCGAAAGTCTTAGTTCTTGTGATGTTCCTGTCATTCTTGTTCCTAAGAAAGATGGTACATAGAGAATGTGCGTAGACTGTAGAGCTATCAACAATATTACCATTCGATATCGTCATCCTATTCCTAGGTTAGATGATATGCTTAATGAATTGAGTGGCTCTACTATCTTTTCTAAGATTGATTTGCATAGCGGATATCATCAAATTAGAATGAAACATGGTGATGAGTGGAAGACAGCTTTTCAAACAAAATTTGGATTGTATGAATGGTTAGTGATGCCTTTTGGTTTATCTAATACTCCTAGTACATTCATGCGATTAATGAACCATGTTTTGAGACACTTCATTGGAAAATTTGTGGTAGTCTATTTTGATGACATTCTGATTTATAGCCGCTCATTGCAAGAACATGTTGAACACATTAGACAAGTGCTAGAAGTGCTAAGAGCTGAAAAATTGTATGCTAATCTTGAGAAGTGTACCTTTTGCACAAACAAAGTGGTGTTCTTAGGCTATGTTGTTTCAGCCCATGGAATTGAAGTTGATGAATCTAAAATTGAAGCTATTCGCAATTGGCCTACTCCTGTGAATGTTAGTCAAATTCGTAGCTTCCATGCCTTGCTAGTTTTTATAGGCGATTTGTGAAAGACTTTAGCACCATTGCTGCCCCATTAAATGAATTAACTAAAAAGGGAATCACTTTTGACTGGGGGAAAAACAAGACAAAGCTTTTGCTGAATTGAAGAAGCGTTTGACTGAAGCACCATTGCTTGTTTTACCTGATTTTACTAAAACTTTTGAGATTGAATGTGATGCTAGTGGAATAGGTATTGATGGTGTTTTGATGCAAGATAGAAAACCTGTTGCGTATTTCAGTGAGAAACTTTATGGTGCACAATTGAATTATCCTGTTTATGACAAAGAATTGTATGCTCTTGTGCGCGTATTAGAGACTTGGCAACATTATCTTTGGCCTAAAGAATTTGTCATTCATTCTGATCATGAAGCATTGAAATATTTGAAAGGACAAGCTAAACTGAACCGTAGACATGCTAAGTGGGTTGAATTCATTGAAACTTTTCCATATGTTGTTAAATACAAGAAAGGCAAGGAAAATGTGGTAGCTGATGCATTGTCTAGAAAACATGTGCTTTTCACTCAATTGGAAGTAAAGGTTCCAGGGCTAGAGAGTTTGAAAGATTTGTATGCTTCTGATCATGACTTTTCAGCACCATATTCTAATTGCAAAGATGGGAAAGGGTGGGATAAGTTTCATGTTCATGATGGATTTCTCTTTCGCATGAACAAACTATGTGTTCCAGATTCTTCTGTGCGTTTGCTACTTTTGCAGGAGTCTCATGCAGAGTCACTTTGGAAGAGAGAAGACATACTTGATGTTGGCTGATCACTTATATTGGCCAACGATGAGGCGCGACGCGAGAGATTTGTTTAAAGATGCATCACATGCCATAAAGCAAAGTCAAAACTCAATCCACATGGTTTGTACACTCCACTTCCAGTTCCTAGTGTTCCTTGTGAAGATATTACCATGGATTTTGTGTTGGGATTACCTAGGACCAAGAGGGGGAGGGATTCAGTCTTTGTTGTTGTGGATCGGTTTTCTAAAATGGCACATTTTATTCCCTGTCATAAGAGCGACGATGCGTCGCATGTAGCTGACTTGTTTTTCAGGGAGATTGTGAGGTTGCACTGAATGCCAAAAACTATTGTTTAAAATCGTGACGTGAAGTTCATGAGCTACTTTTGGAAGACTTTGTGGGCCAAGCTTGGGACAAAGTTGTTGTTTTCAACAACTTGTCACCCACAAACAGTACAAACGGAGGTGGTGAACCGTACACTCTCAATGCTGCTGCGGACAATGATCAAAAAGAATTTGAAAGAGTGGGAAGATTGCCTACCGCATGTTGAATTTGCATATAATCGGGCGGTGCATTCTACAACTCAATTGTGTCCGTTTGAGGTGGTGTATGGTTTCAAACCGATCACGCCACTTGACTTGATGCCACTTCCATTACAAGAACGTACAAATATGGAGGCTTCTAAGCGTGCTGATTTTGTGAAAAAGCTCCATGAAAAGACTAAAGAGATAATTGAAAAGAAGGTACGTGCTTATGCTTCTAAAGCTAACAAGACTAGAAAGAAAATGCTATTTTAGCCAGGTGACTTAGTATGGGTGCATCTTCGCAAAGAACGCTTTCCGGAGAAGCGTAAATCAAAATTGATGCCCCGTGGTGATGGTCCTTTTAAAGTACTTGCCAAGATCAATGACAACGCATACAAGATAGAGCTTCCAGGAGACGATTATGTGGTGAGTACTACTTTTAATGTTGCTGATTTATCACCATTCTTTGGACACGATGGCACAGAGTCGAGGACGACTCCTTTTCAAGAGGGGGAGGATGATGAGGACATCTCTACTACACATTCTTCATCCACTCCAAGTGTGCATGACAAAGCTAGTGATGAGGCTCCAAAAGGTCCTATGACAAGAGCAAGAGCTAAGCTACTTCAACAACAGGTGCATTTGTTTCTTAAAGAGTCTTCTATTATATTAGATGAGAATAGCATACTACCTAATGCAAATATGTTTTGTGTTCTCAGTTTTGAAGCAACAGAAGATCAAGTGGAGAAGGACCAAGTGGCCAACAGAAGATCAAGTGGAGAAGGACCAAGTGGCCATGAGTCATGACAAGAAGAGTCCATGCGGGCAAGGAGCTAATCAACGGAGGCCACGTGATCACATATCTCATGGCGTGCACAAGATGTGGCCTGCGTGCCAAAGGGTGACCGAGTCCAACCCAATCTCGGTCTTGTAATAGGATAGGGGCTTAGCCCGAAAATAAAGGAAACAGATTGCTAAGTTTTAGGAATTGGAAAAGGACACCTTGACCGAATAAGGGATTGATTCGACCAAGACTTTCCTTGCGTGAGTTCGGGGAGGCACTATAAAACCTCCTTGTATCCCCTTTGTTTTGCTCAGACCACGTTTGAGAAAAATCAATCTACTAAAGTTTTCGAGTTTAGCATTGCTGCCGAAGGAGTGTTTTCTTCAATCAAGATCGTTCAGCCTTTCCGTTGGGAATTGGGTGCACGATAGATCTTCGCTTGGTCGGCGAAATCAACACAAGTGTGTTTTGGCGGATTAAAGAGTGTTCATCCCTTGCATTGGCATTGGAGGATCATTACGATTCATCAAGACTCCCGTGAGTATCCATCCTATGTCGAGAAGATCGGGCGACCCCGTATCAGGTTGGTTTCTCCACTTGTTCTTCCATTGCTTCAAATTTGAGAACGCACAATGTATGTGCATAAGATAGTATACCATTCTCTTCTAAAGCAATAGGAAACTCTCTAAGAAACAAAAGCACCTGTTGTTGGAGTATCTTAGCTCTTGCTCTTGTCATAAGACCTTTTGGAACCTCATTATTAGCTTTCTCATGCACACTTGGAGTGGAAGATGAATGTGTAGTAGAGACGCTCTCATCATCCTCCCCCTTTTGAGAAAGTGTTGTTCTATGGACCATCTCCACCCTATCTTGTACATCCTCATTCAACCCATTAAAGAAACGTGTCATAGTAGCCTCATCATGCTCCTCTGTCCCTGTACGGATCATCAACATCTCCATCTCTTTATAATATTCATCAACACTAGAATTACCTTGACGTGGTTGTTGTAGCCGGTTATACAAGGTCCTAGTGTAGTGTGCTGGGACAAAACGCCGCCTCAAAATATTCTTCAATTGTACCCAAGTATCCGGACGAGCTCCTACGCGACACAATTGGTTCCACCAAACAAGAGCATATCCGGTGAACTCAATTGTCGCCAACCGAATCTTCTTATCCTCAGTATAGTGATGGCTGTCAAAAATTTGTTCGACACGCATCTCCCAATCCAAGTACTCCTCGGTTCAGCTTTACCATTAAATGATGGGACAGAAATTTTTATCCGCCCAATTCCATCATCCACGACAACACGCTGAGCAAACCCGACACCATCACGCATACCTCCACCATGGGCAGCACCTCTGCCACGCATGTCCCTACCACGGTCAGCACCACGGTAGTCCCGAGCATGGCGCGGTTGTGGAGCCAAAGCCCGCTGCACCATCAAAGTTCTCGTTTTCGTTGTCTTCATATGGTGCACGCCGTTTGGGATATTGAGGTCCCCGTTCAGCATGCTGAAATTGTGGTGGCTGGTTGCGTATCGCCTCCGTCAAAGCATCAATTCGTGCCCCCAAATCATCAACCTTGCCTTCAAGCGACTAGTGACAACTTAAGAAGTAGTCACGTGTCGCTTCAAGCCCATGTCGCACCTCGGGCAGCAAAGACGCCGCATATTGGGGCACCTCCCCGATTGGCTTGGCATGATTATGTCACGCCTTGCCATCTTTAATCTTCATAGAACCAAGCATCAAGAAAAATTCAGCAACCTCGTACCGTGATCAACCACGCTCTGATACCAAGATGATGCGGATCCACCTAGCAAGCTAGCTGAACCCCGTTGCTTTGGCCCTGATCTTTCACGATACGCCTTGTTGGATGCCCTCTCCAAGATAAGCCTTCTCCCACGCACACCGTAGCACGTGAATGAAGGGTAGAGAAACCGAAGTTTCAACGAGTAGAATCCAACACCACAATTGGATTCAACACACCAAGAGTAATTCCTCGATGGAAATCTCAAGAACACGCCAACAATGGCCACCAAACCATGGTGATTTTCTGGTTTCTATTTCTCAATTCATAACCTAAGTTACAATGGGGCTAAGGTACTGGCCTTATATTGGTGTACAACGCACGGCCTTGACTAAAACTCACGCACAACCTGGCCTAATGCCGAAACAAACTCCAATATGAACTAAAAAGGAAATATCTAAATTACTACCACCTGATTCTCTCTTAATTTGCGATCTGATTATGAGGATTTCGTGGCTGGCACCTTATCCATTGTGTGGGGCTTCGAAATAGCTTTCCAACGAGTCTAAGAACGCCCAAATCGGACTCCATTTGTGAACGTTATGGACGTTTTAGTATCGGTCTTGCCAGCTGTCCCAATCTGAGTCCGAATCGGTTTCAAATCTTTATATGTTTTGTTTTCTTGTTCAAGGGGCTTCCAAATCCGTTTGGAACCTGAAAATAAGTTCTTCTCAACCTTAGAAAGCCATGGTGTGGTCGGATTTTACCCTTACTTGCATTGCAATACTCGAACTCTTTATGTTTGGCAAGTCTCGCGCGTCTCTCCGGATAGCTCGTGCAGCATCCAATGAAATTGCCATAACTTTGTGTAGGAAGCTCCAATCAAGTGTCGTTTGATTCGTTGGAAAATAGACTTCATTAGCTTTCCAAATATGTCTTTTGTGCAGATTAGAAACCTCAGAATTGGTATTCAAAGCTTCTTGAACAATGTGCACAGAACTACAAGCACTAACCAAGGTTGTATTGCTACTTGGTGCCACATCAAAGTCAATCTGATGCTTAATACCTCGAATGGGTGGTAGACCAACAGGTACCTCCTCCGGAAACACGTCATCATAAGCCTAGAAAACTTAGGAGATAGCACTAGGAAGAGAGGTTATGTCATTAGTAGTCATCAAAGCATCTTTGTACAGCAACACAAGTGAGTCAAAGTGGGATCATTTCTCATCTCCCTCAATTAGATTTTGTGGCTATCATTACTAACTTGTTCTCTCCCTCACGCTTGGTCTTCCACTCGACTTCAGCTTTTCTCTCTTGCTAACCTTTTATGGAATTACACTCTTTTGTTCCCTCTCTCTTTCACTTTCTGATACGGGCGGCCTTGATCTTCTCGACGTAGGATCACGATAACTAGTGTCTCTCAACCAATGTCTCTAGCTGTACACCCATGCCAATGCAAGGACACATAGCTCTTTGGAAATTCGCCAAGATACACCAAAGGATTCTCCACGAGACCACGAGTGGAGAAACGCCGTGCTATCAATTCCCAATGGAAAAGCAAACACAACCTTGATTCAAGAACGATCGCTCAATTCCTCTCAAGTAATCCTCGCATGGATACTTTGGTGAAAAGAAACAAGCAATATGTTGTTCTAATTTCAATCTGAAAATAAAGTGGTCTGCTTAATGGAGAAGGGGTGGTGGCTACTTATAGTCACACCCTAATCTCACGCACGCACATGTTGGGCCGATGACCAAGTTCCAAATTGTTCGGATCAAGAAACCGAAACAAACTCTACTTTACAACACCGAAATAACTTGAACACAACTATTTGATTTGGTCCGGACTCCTAATAGTCCGCGGCGAGCACGCCTCTTGTTTCGGACGGTCCGAATGTTCAAGGGGAAACGTTCGAACGGTTCGACCGTCTCCGTCTGGGATTCTTCGCGACGCACCGCTTGGGGTTGCTATTCGGACGGTCCAAACATTCAAGGAGAAGGATCCGGACGGTCCGAACGTCTCTGCCTGGAGTTCTTTGCAGCGCACAGTTCGTGGAAGTTAGGACTTTCCTGTTCCGAAACGCATCGTCCTTCATGAGTGAGCTCCTCTTCATACCTAAGCACGCACAGCACACTAGAATTAGGTAGTAGCAAATTCTTATCAAAATTATATTCTTTAAAGAACAAATTCACCTGTTGTTGGAGCTTCTTTGCGCGCGCACGTGTAATTGGTCCTGTTGGTTCAATTGGAGGAGTTGGGAGAAGGGTGGCCTCATCACTTTCTATTTTCACTTCTTTCTTTTGCACATTATCAATCACAATTTAGGGATGAGTCATAGGGTGAAGTGTTATTTTTTTTGTTATTTCACATGAACTTATATTAATTTGTTCTACCATCATGAATCACAGATCTATCATATTGCCATGGCCTCCCTAAAAGTAAATGAAATATCCATAGAGACCACATCATGCTCAACAATATCTCGGTAATTACCAATCTGAAAACTTAACATCAACAGTGTATCCAACATTCATGGAACTATCATTATTCAACCATTGAATCTGATATGGATGTGGATGTTTTTTGTATTTCAACCCAAGTTTGCTCTTCTTGTTCATAAACATTAGCCCTTATCATGGCCATCTCTATCTCTTTGTAGTACTCCTTAACCGTGAAACTCCCTTGCTTCAATTCTGCAATTTATCAAAGAGATCACGTTTGTACTATTTAGGAACAAACCTTGTCCTCGTGTGGTACTTCATCCCCTCCCATGTAGTGATGAGTGGCTCATTGTTCTCCCTCCTTTGGTTTTACACTTGTTCCCACCAAACCAATGCATAATCATTGAATTCAAGACACGCCATGTGAATTTTCTTCTCTTTAGAATATTGTGCAAGCGGAACACCTTGTCCATCTTGAGCTCCTAAGTGAGGTATTCTTTGGGCTCATGTGTACCTGAAAATGATGGCATTGTAAATTTAAGCTTACCAAATTTCTCCTCGTTTGGCCGATCATCACCGTAACAATTACGGCGGTGGTAGCCATCGTCATAGTGCAGAAAGTCATCGTCATTGAAGTATGGTGCTGATAGCACTAGCGGTCCCGATCTTTCGATGAGAGTGGTAGATTCGATTGGGGAAGGAGATGACGTTGACGACCCGACTACAACCATCCAAGGACGTTGCACCTTAGCGATCGATACACCAACTCCAGAGGTTGTTCATGACCTTGTCGGCGCACAATCAACCTAACCACGAGGGTACTTGTTCCTGCAAGCAATCGAAGAACAGGCAAGAACAAGATGAACATCAACTCAATTGCAAATAAACGATGTAGGATTCAATCTGAAACAGAAAGACGGTGGGGGGTTCTGTAACACAAATCTGTTGGTCTAGCCGACACAAGAGACAATGTGGAGTTTGCACATGGGCTAAACTGATCTAAACAAAACCTCAACTATCCTTGTGCGACTTTTATATCTAGCAAATTTCAGGTTGCTCACTATCCTTGTTCTTGCGTGTTCTTCGATTGCATGCAGGAATAGACCTTCATGGTCAGGTCAACCGCGTTCTTGGCACGGTTGATAACGACTTGGAGTGTGGTTCAGCGATTGCTAAGGCGCAAGCGACGTCGTACGGTTGTAGTCGGATTGCAAGAGTCACCTCCACCAAAATCGATAGTTATCATCCTATCGGAAGATCGGGACCCCATAGCCTCATCAGGTGCTACCCTACTATGACCTCCATGTCCATGGCCCCTCCCCGGACCATGGAAGCCATCCCCGTTCACCTCTCCCAGGTGGGGGTGGATGAATGGTATTAGCCACCACGCGGTCTCACCTTTGTTGAGCTTCTTGTCCACCTCGACCAGCGGTCGCTCCCTCATCTCATGGAGGGATGGCACCCCCAGGATGAACACTACCTTCCTCTTGTTGTGGTCGAAGTGCGCACACAACATCGTTTATAATGCTTGTACATAGTACATTCATTTGTTGGTTCATCTCAATACGTATATCTTACATGGAATTGTTGATCTACGCCTTGAGTTGCTCTTCCAAGGTGGAAGTAGTGGTGGCGAACTCATTGCACAAAGTTCCCCTCAAAGCATGGAATTGAAATCTAGTCACCGAAGTGTTCAAATCATGCTCTTCTCCCATATTATCGTCTCTACCTGACCTGGTTAGTTGCGCAAAACAAGACACAAATAACACCAATATATGGATGATATGTGGAATTCACTCAATTTCACTCTTTCCTCTTTCAAGTAAAGTTCTTACTTTTCCAAAGTGAATGGAAGGTCAAAAGAAATTTACACTTGGTGGTGGTTACAATAGCAAGTGATGTTCAAGCAGATTTAAGAGTGAGTCACAATTACACATCATTGGTTATTTGGTTATTTAGTGGAGTTTGGTATAGAAATGTTTATTCTACACAATTTAAAATTCACAATGTTGTAAAATTAAGTAATAATCCAAGCTAGAAACTTCGTCTTAGTGTTGATCCAAAAGATTTAAGTGAAGTGTATGAACGCACACGCAAAAATTAACATGACTCAATGCAAACAATGGAATGAGCTAAATAGAAGCAATCTGAATTTGATGAGTAAATAGCTCATTTTGCACCAAGTACTAGGAGAGACGCTAGCCAATTGCAAGAATATGAATAGAAGGCATAAGATTGCTCAAGAATTTAAATACTCAAACTGAATTTACGGACTAGAGCCACTCACCTAATTCAGCCTTCTCTCAATTCTCTCTCTCTTTTTTTTTTGCTCTCACTCTTTTTTTGCTAACCTACACCTTACTCAAATCTCTTCAAATCTCCCTTCCGAGTTTAGAGACTTATAGGATCACAAACTCTCTCTATCTCTCTCTCTCTCTAAACTCAGAATGTTTTTTGATCAGTCGAGTGAGTGATGCACAAGTCAACAATGTTCAATCAAGAGTGACTAATTCAAGAGCAGCCCACAATGCAATATCAATGACTAGTCTCAAGTATTCAAAGGATTTAAGTAAAGATCAATCTGTATGGTGTTCGGCTGTTTTCAATTGCGCAAGGCAAGGAAATCAAGGAAGCAATTCCGAACACACAAAATCTTCTCTTGGATTTCGGAAAGGACTACCCTAGAGTTGGTTTTGGATGATAATATTCCAAAAGAATTCAAAAGTGGATAGCAAGCCAATCCGACTTGGACTCTAGAGTAGTACTTAGATTACGCTCGAAGGAATTCTAGACACATGGCCCAATGGCAGCTAGGGTTTTGTGGTTCTGTTGGCCACCAAGAACCGATGCACGATTGATTTCCAACCCTAATCTTGAAGTTGGCGCAAAGAAATAGGGCCGGACATTAAGACTCAACTTCAAAGAGTAAATTGAATCTATTCTTTTTGGAGATAATTGAAGGATGAACTAGCAGATTTTCAAAAGTTAATATGACAATGATTAAGCAACGCAAAAGACACTAAGATCAACACCAAAACAAATTTTCTAATGGATTAAACCTAATCAAACTCATGTGAAATAGCATATTAATCTAGGGGTTCAGATTTTCCATTTTTGTGAAGCAAATGTTCGGCTATAATGGACTATAGGATAGCAAGTAATGAACTAAACATTAAAGGGATAAAATCCTATCGACTAAATCGCGCTCTGATACCAAGAGATATGGTGTCGCCCGATCTTTTTGACGTAGGATTGGATACTCACGGGAGTCTTGATGAATCATAGTGATCCTCGAATGTCAATGCAAGAGACGAACACTCTTTAATCTGCCAAAACACACTCACATCGATTTCGCCGACCACCAAGCAAAGATCTATCGTGCACCTAATTCCCAGCGGAAAGGCTGAATGATCTTGATTGAAGAACACTACCTAACTCTCCATGGAATTTCAGCAGCAAAGGAAGAACACAAGCATGAACAATAGTAGATTAATTGTCAAAAGGTGGTCCAAGGGTTCCAAGAGGGTGGCGGCTGCCTTTAGGGTGTGCGCTCCCCCCTGCGCACACTCTTGGGCCCCACATCCTACACATGGGCTTTAGGGTTCCACATGCACACACTTGGCGTAAGGCCCATTCTACTTAGTCTTTATTCAATTTTTGGATCCCATAACAAGAGCTAGCTCCAAATTAGCCCTTAATCATAAAATGGCAAACACGCCTTTGTAGAAGTATAAACATGGACATTCCTATAGATGGGCTGGCCACATGACTTGGGTTTGCTTCCCCCTTGGTGGTATTCGGCCAATGTTGTCTTGGACCAGCCGATTGGACCTTCTTCTACTCAGGTTTAGCCACATGGGTCTTCTCCTCCTTTTGATGGTTGAACGCATGGGCCTCCTTCCCTGTGGCCGCATGAGCCTTTCTCTCCTTGTGCTTGGCTGGTTGGTCATTCTCCACTTGTTCTTCCATTGCTTCAAATCTGAGAATACACAATGTATTTGCATAAGGTAGCATACCATTCTCTTCTAAAACAACAAAAAAAACTTTCTAAGAAACAAAAGCACCTGTTATTGGAGTAGCTTAACTCTTGCTCTTGCCATAAGACCTTTTGAAGCCTCATTACTAGCTTTGTCATGCACACTTGGAGTGAAAGATGAATGTGTAGTAGAGATGCCCTCATCAAACACCTTGGTGAAGGGAGCCCCTATGAGCAAACCTACCCAGAATGCCCTCACTACATCTACGCCTTCCATAATACAAGGCTAGACCTAGATAACTTAATTAGCTAAAGCCAGAGCCCATAGAGCACATATGGTTGTATGGTGTGTCTTAGATGTGCAGCAATAGCGTTCGGTCCTTAATTGACCCGGGCGAGAATCTCCCCCTATCTACATGTGATATACCCTCTCACATTTGATAGTTTATTATATAACTTGCCCGCATCCAAAAACTAGATTTTTTATTTTATTTTATACCAAACTAATAGAGGTTCCTCCTCTGGTCCAATATTTTTAAATCTCCCATATCCATGCGCAAGCTTGTACAAAATATCAAACTTAGAGAAAGCTATTTGCATGGCTAAGCATCTAGACCATGTACCAATGTAATTACCCAATTTGACATTAGATAAGTCTAAACCATGTCCTACAATTTACAACAGTGAGGGTATCAAACTTGCAAGGAGGTGTAATGCATACAAGCGGTTGTAACTATCATTAACCATAGTATAGCAATTTTAATAGAATATACACGCATGCATAATAAATTTCGCAAACAATATACAATAATTGAAATACTGAGATCAACATGGTGAAATGGGGTGCTTGCCTTGCTTTTGTTGCTCAGAGATTGTTTCGGGCGTGTTCTCGAAGTTGTCCGGCGCGGCATCGTCTAATCGATAAAATCCAAATAAGTGTGAATAAGAGCCAAATAAATTTAAATAGAGATAAAACTTAAATATTCTTGTATATTCAGAAAGATCGTGATTTTAGAAAAAAAAATTAGAAACAAACTAAATTTGGAGTTTGTATGCAAAAGTTATAAGCGTTTTGAGTTTTGGCTAGGTTTGAATTATCTGTTTTCGACTGATGCCGTACTCTTTTCTGGCTGCTACAGTACTCTTTTGACTTTTAACACTCTACGGCCACTACAATGCTCTTTTCAACTTCTCATACTCTTTGGCCACTACAGTGCTCTTTACAACTTCTAACACTCTTCGTTTGCTACAGTGCTCTTTATAACTTCTAACACTCTTTGGGTGCTAAATGCTCTCTTCGACTACTCACACCCTTCGGCGCTACAATGTTCTCTTCGACTACTCAAACCCTTCGGCGCTACAGTGTTCTTTTCGACTACTCACACCCATCGGCACTATAGTTTTCTCCTCGACTACTCACATATTCTACAGTGCTCTTTTCGACTACGACTACTACAATTCTCTTTTCGATGTTGACAACTACAGTTTCTTTTCGAGTTTGACTGCTACAGTTCTCTTTTCGACTTCAACCACTACGGTTCTCTTTTCGACGTCGACTGCTACGGTATTCTTTTCGACTTCGATTGTTACGGTACTCTTTTCGACTTCGACTGTTACGGTACTTTTCTTAACTTCGACCGCTACAGTACTCTTTTTGACTTCGACCACTACGGTACTCTTTTCAACGTCGACCACTATGGTACTCTTTCGACTTCAACTGCTACGGTTCTCTTTTCAACTTCAACTGCTACAGTACTCTATTCAGTGATAGGGGAGCTTACATGGGGGGAGAGGAAGTCACTGAAAATGATGGTGGAACTCAGGAAGGCGTAGAGTGGCTTGGCAATGGAGAGAGGAGGCCCACTGCGGCAGCGAATTCTGACAATAGTGAAACTAAAAAAAGGGAGCGCGTGAGCTTGCTTGAAAGCATGCAGAGGTATGGGCAAATGAAATCAAGGTACGACTCACCAGAGAGAGAGGAAGGCTTACAGTGGCATCCTGGCCGGAGATGGAGAAGAAATCCTAGCCCGAATGGTCCACTGCATGAAAGGTCAATCAAATGAGTAGGGTGCTTAAGGTAGAGATAAGACACGTTGTGATGAAGTTGAGGAGGAGAGAAGCTCACCGGAGTTGCTAGAACACGGTGGTTTCTCGGTGCATGATAGGTCAATCAAATGACTTCGGATTCTTGGTGCTTCAGTGAGCAAGGTGCTCAAGAAACACCTGCAAGAGACTAAGGGGGCAAGCTGAAGAGCAAAGGCGCGGTTGGGAGGGCCTTGTAGGTATAGAATGGCCGAGGCAAAGTGCGAGTTCTTGTGAGCGCAATAGAGTAGCGTACTCAATTTCTCGCTGTGAAACGCAAGGTGCGGAAGAAGACAAGGGGAAGAAATGCGTTGCATTTAAGCGATGGGTAGGCAGGGGTTGGCAGTAGCAGACAGGAACATGGGCATGTCTTTAGAAACTAGGGGTAGCGCAGCCATGGTAGAGCTAGTGCGGGTGTGTAGAGGTGGAAGATGATCTCTGCGAGTGGCCCCCACACGGCAGTGAGAGAAAGAAAGGAGTAAGGGTTGAGAGGGTTGGTTATTTTTAAACCTATAAAACTTACTTACAAAATTATGAACATTTTTGTGGAAGCTCTTAACAAGGTGCAAATTATTGTATAAACTTTTCAGAATTTATATTCTCTGCATTTTTCTCAGAAATTCTGGAAAGGCTACTGGCCCATATAAAGTCGATTTCTAACTTAATTAAATTATTAGATCATGTTAAAAAAATTATTCAAATATTTATTTCCAGTGCTATGATTATATTTATGAGTTTTTATAATGATTTCCACCATACTTTCTCTCTTGCCACTTTTAACCATCTTTTCTAACATTTGATTTTGGATTTAATTTGATTTATATTTTATGCATTTTTTATTTTTGAAAATACATTTTTCAAAGATATTCCAATAAAAGCCAAGGGAAAACAAATGCACACAAAAGTTTTTAAATTACCACCATTTTCATTTTTTTTTGGAATTTTAGGATGGTGCAATCTTCATCTTGTCTTGCAAATAATCACCATACTTAACATGTGTAGATGCATCACTAGCTTACCACACGTCAGCAAGTCTCTTCCGTTTTGCTTCCACCAGACCATGCCTCACTTGGGCCAAGTCACGTAGTGCAACTGTTGCTCGAACTTCTCTTCAATATTTTTCACCTTCCTCCTACCATACTTTAGCTTAGCCATCTCACTTGGTATCCTTAATCATTCTAGACCTCAGCGTTGACCATGGTTGACTCAAAGAGACTCTGTACATCAAAAAACCAAGAAATCATTTTCAGGTATAAGTTCTTCACAATTTGACCCCACGTTAGTCAAAACATGCTTTATGTAACATTAATAAACTGACCAAACACAATTCAAAACAATGCATAACCAAACAGGTGGTAATACCGTTCCCAGTGACTGGATGATGTGGATCCACCTAGCAAGCTAGTTGAACCATGTTGTTTTGGCCCTAATCTTTCACGATACACCTTTGCTGGATGCCTTCCTTGTTCTAAGGTTCTTGTACACCCAAGAACAGCATGCCCTCCAAGATAAACCTTCTCCCATGCATACCACAGCACGTGAACAAAGGGTAAAGAAATCGAAGTTTCAGCGAGTAGAATCCAACGCCACAATTCGATTCAACACACCAAGAGCAATTCCTCGATGGAAATCTCAAGAACACACCAACAATGGCCACCAAACCGAAGTCATTTGATTGACCTTTCATGTAGTGGCCATGAGTGTGAATCTATATTGATTTGTGCTTCATCTATGCAATCTGATGTTACAAGGCTTAGTAGTGCTGAATTGCACAAGGAGAAAGAAGCAATCAGTTATGGGAGAGAGAAGAATATCCTAGTTCGTACGGATGTTTATGTGATTCCTCCTTTGCGCAATACAAACAAGACAACAAAGCATGAAATTAGAGGTGTGGATAGAGAAGGAAAAAGCTAGTTTGGTTAAAGAAGAAGACACAAGATCAATTAAGTTCTCGTGATTGCAGTTCTGTCTACAATGTTCATGAAGTTTTCAACACCAATTCTGAGGTTTATAATTCACACAAAATATATATTTGGAAAGCTAATGAAGTGTACTTTCCAACGAATCAAACAGAGCTTGATTTGGAGCTTTCTACACAAAGTTATTGCAACTTCATTGGATGCTGCACGAGCTGTCCAGAGAGATGCGCGAGACTTGCCAAACATAAAGAGTCCGAGTATTGCAATGCAAGTGATATGGGGTCGCCCGATCTTCTCGACATAGGATGGATACTCACGGGAGTCTTGATGAATCGTAATGATCCTCCAATGCCAATGCAAGGGACGAACACTCTTTAATCCGCCAAAACACACTCGTGTTGACTTCGCCGACCACCAAGCGAAGATCTATCGTGCACCCAATTCCCAACGGAAAGGCTGAATGATCTTGATTGAAGAAAACACTCCTTCGGCAACAATGCTAAACTCGAAAATTTTAGTAGATTGATTTTTCTCAAACGTGGTTTGAGCAAAACAAAGGGGATACAAGGGGGTTTTATAGTGCCTCCCCGAACCCACACAAGGAAAGTCTTGGCCGAATCAATCCCTTATTCAATCAAGGTGTCCTATTCCAATTCCTAAAACTTAGCAATCTGTTTCCTTTATTTTCGGGCTAAGCCCCTATCCTATTACAAGACCGAGATTGAGTTGGACTCGGTCACCCTTTGGCATGCAGGCCACATCTTGTGCACGCCATGAGATATGTGATCACGTGGCCTCCGTTGATTAGCTCCTTGCCCGCATGGACTCTTCTTGTCATGACTCATGGCCACTTGGTCCTTCTCCACTTGATCTTCTGTTGGCCACTTGGTCCTTCTCCACTTGATCTTCTGTTGCTTCAAAACTGAGAACACAAAACATATTTGCATTAGGTAGTATGAAATAGGACGCTCTTTTGAGGTCCCCACATAAAAGAGGCGGGCTTAAGTGAGCATTCACGAGTGTTCGCTCCACTATACTGGTATAAGCTAAAGAAATGTTGAGACATGTGCATGAATATTTGTATTGCATCACACAAATGTGCTTAATGTTTATAATATGTGAATAATGCGGATGATATTAGAGTTACTGTTTTGTCATGTTACTTGCTAAGTCTTAAATTCACCCTTGCTATTTTAGCTCTGTTGATGGTGACATGAGGGGAATGGGTGTAACACGTCCACATCACGTGTGAGAACCCAATAGTTCATCACTTTTAGGTACCTTATTAATAGCTTAGCAGGGCATGTTCTTTTTTTTGACTTATGGCTGTGGCTTATGCTTTTGGTTGAAATTTATGAATTTTGGGCTGTTCGCGATAGAGATTACGAAGAGATATACTCGCTTGCGATTTTGGATGGTACAGATATTGGGCTTTTAACGTTTATCAATATTCTTGTGCTTTCCTAGTTCCCACTAAATATGCTTTGAACGAACCAGTGTTATTAAGACATCGACTAGTCAACAACTAGTCGGCCGGCGGCGAATGACTGGAGGCGGCGACTCGACTAGCTATGGTTGTCGGCCAACTTGTCACCAACTGCCTCAACTTGGGCTGACTTGTCGCCAACTGGCTGCGAGAAGTCAGCCGACTGGCTCATCACACGGGAAGGCGCACGTAGCGCAAGAGAAGCACGCAGCGTGGGAGAAGGCACACGCTGGGTCTTTTTGGGCCGCCTTCGGGAGGAAATAAGAGAGCGAGGCAAAGAGGCTCTCACTTCCTCAGCGTGTAGAGCAGCGGCAATGGCTTGGCGATTTCCATCGTCGACCCCAGCGAAATCGCACTCCCTGTCATCGCCCCCAGACGGATCCCACTCCTCGCCGACAGGAGAGGGGAACCCTAGCCATCGCCGCCCCGTCCATGCCGCCGACAGCACCCGCTGCCATCTCCTTAAAAAAACCTCAGCCCTCCCCTGTCGCAAAACCTTGCAATCACGCAATCTGGCCGCCATCAACCATCATGGCGATTTTCTTTTTTATTTCACAAGTATAAAAACTTATCATATCGTAGCCTAAATTACAATGGGGCTAAGGCCCTGGCCTTATATTGGTGCACAATGCACGGCCTTGACTAAAACTCACGCACAACCTGGCCTAAGGCCGAAACGAACTCCAATACGAACTAAAAAGGAAATATCTAAACTACTACCATCAGATTCTCTCTCAATTTGCGACGTGACCATGAGGATTCTGATGTGGCACCAAGTAGCACTACAACTTTGGTTAGTGCTTGCAGTTCTGTTCACAATGTTCAAGAAGCTTTGAATACCAATTCTGAGGTTTCTAATGTGCACAAAAGATATATTTGGAAAGCTAATAAAGTCTATTTTCCAACGAATCAAACGACACTTGATTTAGAGCTTCCTACACAAAGTTATGGCAATTTCATTGGATGCTGCACGAGCTGTCCGGAGAGACGTGCGAGACTTGCCAAACATAAAGAGTTCGAGTATTGCAATGAAAGTAAGGATAAAATCCGACCACACCATAGCTTTCTAAAGGTTGAGAAGGACTCCTTTTCAGGTTCCAAATGGATTTGGAAGCCCCTTGAATAAGAAAACAAAACATATAAAGATTTGATACCGATTCGGACTCGGACTGGGACAGCTGACAAGACCGATACTAAAACATTCATAACTTTCACAAACGGAGTCCGATTTGAGCGTTCTTGGACTCGTTGGAAAGCTATTTCGAAGCCACACACAATGGACAAGGTGCCAGCCACGAAATCCTCATAGTCAGATCGCAACTTAAGAGAGAATTCAGAGGTAACAGTTTAGGTATTTCCTTTTTAGTTCGTATTGGAGTTTGTTTCGGCCTTAGGCCAAGTTGTGCGTAAGTTTTAGTCAAGGCCGTGCATTGTGCACCAATATAAGGCCAGTGCCTTAGCCCCATTGTAACTTAGGCTATGAATTGAGAAATAAAACCAGAAAATCACCATGGTTTGGTGGCCATTGTTGGCGTATTCTTGAGATTTCCATCGAGGAATTGCTCTTGGTGTGTTGAATCCAATTGTTTGTGGTGTTGGATTCTACTCACTAAAACTTCGGTTTCTCTACCCTTCGTTCACGTACTGCGGTGTGCGTGGGAGAAGACTTATCTTGGAGAGGGCATTCAACAAGGCGTATCGTGAAAGATCAGGGCCAAAGCAACGTGGTTCAGCTAGCTTGCTAGGTGGATCCGCATTAGATTCCGTGGCTAGCACCTTATCCATTGTATGTGGCTTTGAAATAGCTTTCCAACGAGTCCAAGAACGCCCAAATCGGACTTCGTTTGTGAAAGTTATGAGCGTTTTAGTGTTGGACTTCCTGTCTGACCCGAACCGAATCCAAACTGAATTCAAATCTGTATATGTTTTCTTTTTTCTTGTTCAAGGGGCTTCCAAATCCGTTTAGAACCAGAAAAGGAATCCTTCTCAACCTTTGAAAAACCGTGGTGTGGTCGGATTTTACCCTTACTTGCATTGCAATATTCGGACTCTTTATGTTTGGCAGGTCTCGTGCGTCTCTCCGGACAGCTCGTGCAGCATCCAATGAATTGCCATAACTTTGTGTAGGAAGCTTCAAATCAAGCGTCGTTTGATTCGTTGGAAAGTAGACTTCATTAACTTTCCAAATATGTATTTTGTGTGCATTAGAAACCTCAAAATTGGCATTGAGAACTTCATGAACATTGTGGACAGAACTGCAATCACGAAAACTTGATTGATCTTGTGTCTTCCTCTTTAGCCAAACTAACTTTCTTTCTTCTCCATCCACACCTCTAATTCCATGCATTGTTGTCTTGTTTGCACTGCGCAAAAGACGAATCACATAAGCATCCACACGAACTAGGATATTCTTCTCTCTCCTATAACCGATGGCTTCTTTCTCCTTACGTAATTCATCACTACTAAGCTTTGTAACTTCAGATTGCATAGATGAAACACAAACCAATGTAGTATTCACACTCTTAGCCACATCACCTGTGAGCACTCCCTCCTCCCCTTTCTCCTCTCCTCTCCTTCCTTTGGCAGTAATCTCTCCTCTCCTGTCCCTCCCTAGTCACCGTCGACCCCCATCCACGTCGTCGCCGCCGCCTCCTCCTCGGACCTCCCCAATCATTGCCGACCCCCGTTGGCCCTTCCACAACCACACGATACTGCTGGACTGCCCGCTTCCACCTCCTCCTCGGCCCTCCCCAATCGTCGTCGACCCGAACCTTGGTGAGCACTCCCTCCTCCTCCCCTTTCTCCTCTCCTCTCCTTCCTCTCGTCTCCTTTACCGACTTATGGAATGTGGAGTAGTAGTAGCAGACTAGCAGTATAGCAGCAGCAGTAGAGTAGGCGGATAGCAGTAGTACTAGTAGCAGCAGTTAGCACTACTAGTAGTATATGCACTGTGTCATATCCACAATAGTAATAGGCTAGTAGCAGTAGTACTAGTAGTATATCACAATTTGACATTTCCATTTCACCATCTGCAATTATGCTTAATGGTTGTCACTCCTAATAGAGAACTTAATTCATTATGCTGTGAGCTACCATCGTTGGCTAATATTAGTAATCAAATCCTTATGAAATGGATCAATGGAACATAAATCCTTATCAGAAGTGATACGTACAATATTCTATTGCATTCTCTGCTTAATGCCAACTGCCAAGGAGGTATGTATTACCTGTCTTTCACTGTTTCTTTTGTTGTGATGAAATGACGAGATGCATTTTTGATGCTTATTGCTTGGTCTATTTTTGAATGGAACAAATTGTAACAATATCTTTAGTTCTGTTCTAAATGCAAGTCAACATGTAGTCACAAGTAGTCGACTAGTCGGCAAGTCAGTCTCTTGACGACTCGATTCGACTTACCGACTTAATAATCATGGATTGAACAAACCCAATGCACAATACAATATTATTATATTTGGTTTTAGTTGATGAGGAGAACAAGTTGAGTAAAACAATATTGTTTTACATGTGAATGATTGCTGCTGGTAATAAAGGAAAAGAAAAAAACCCAAACACAGGAGAAAAAAAAATGTAAGAAGACCATACATCATTTTGCAATGAGTGGTTTGTCGTGTACACATTCAGTATTCAGTCCAACTACCTCTAATTGGTTCCTGACTAAAATGCATAAATTAAAATTGAAAGTAAAACCAAATAAATTAAAGTCACATTCTCCTTCTAACTAACCTACTACTGTACTGCCATGGATTATGATGCCCCCGAGGCAAGCACAATGCTCTAGCTAGTATATGATAATGCATATTATGACTTTCTGCCTATCAATAACTGCATGCATTATGTGATGATTGTGAATATGCAGGGCATTGTCACAGCAATAATGTGCCAAATTCGTATTTGCTGGGAGTCCCGTTAAGCAGTAATGCATTACAATATGAACCCCTAATTCCCTCGTAAATAAAGCTCTCAATCATTTCTTCACATGTACCTGCATTCACATCCATGTATGAGGTTCATCCATGTACCCGCAGTCGCAATAAGAAGGCAGAGAATGGGCCCTTCATTTCACCAGTTTGGGCTTGCGCTTTATAAAATTGCTTGTGAGCGACTTTGGTAGATGAAATATGCTCACTATAAATTTTGCATAGATAAAAGTTATGGATCTATGTATGGCTATAATTTAAATTATTCAATAACAAACAATTCAACAAATTAGCTGCCAGCCTGCCATCATGAAATGCTCAGTCCATTTCTTTCACTACAACTGTAGCATTATCTTCTTATGCCACACTCTTCTCCTCCTTTGTTCTTCATTTTAAAGTATGTGGAGATAAAAGTGCCAATTTCCCTAACTTAAATTGACACCAGATGATTTTATCATTCAAATAATAATAACTTGTCATATCTAGTGCTTGATATTACTTGTCGGTTGCCAGGACCAGTAACTGAATAACAATTCAATAATAGGACTCGTCCTGATAAGCTGGAATTTCATGAGTGTGTCTGCTAGAGCTCTGGAATTATTGAAAAGCTCCTATTTCAGTCCATGGCATGGGCCAGCAGGTTTTGTTATCTGACTATTTCCACAATTTCCAAGGAAAGAGACCAATACTGTAGGAATAAGATGTGAAACATTAAAACTTAATACTGTAGAACTACTACAATATTGGTTTACTAGTGCAGCACAATACAGATCAACTTAGATATTTATCAATGTGATACATGAAAGAAAGGTAGCAAAATAGCAATTTGTCCGTTCCAATTTCCACTGGTTAGTACAGAATTTCCCTTTCCTTCATCATAACCCATCCTCTTAGCTAGCAAAGACCTTTAAAAATTCTCACAAATTAGCAAAAAAACTCAGAAAGAACATGCCAAAATATTGCACATAGAAACATAATGTGACCCACAAAACCAGAGCACCACATATTGTTCCCATCAATTCATGATTTCAGAGTATTTGAAGCTTGCAGATGACAATTTTATGACCCAACAAATAACGCATCTCACAACAGCTTAACCAGAATTAACGCACACGGATCCGCAGATGCAAAGGTACAAAGCTTATGGCATTAATAGTCGTACACAGGTGGCGCCGCCGTCGCCTGCGCCGGAGCTGCCTACTTCTTGCCGCCGCCGGCCTTATTCTTGGAGTCCGTCGAGGTCCCGCCGCCCCCGCCGGCCGCAGCCTGCGCCGCCTTCTTGGCGGCCTTCTCCTCCAGGGCCTTCTTGTCCCTGCGCCAACAAAGATCCAATGAACCGGATCGGAACCGCGTCAGACGGCGCGGCCAAGATTCGACCGTGCTGGATCGAATCGGAGATCGTCGAGAACGAGACGCACCTCTCGCGGCGCTGCTCCGGGGTGAGGCCGTCCTGCGAGCCCTTGGCGGCGTTGGGCTTCCGCGCCTGCGCGCGCTCGCGGTCGCGATCCCTCTGGTTGCCGCGTGCGCCCGCCCACCGAAGTCAAGGAAGAAACAGAGCAAAGAACACGAACACCACGGCGCAAGAGCGAATCACAGAGAACAACGAGAAGGCAATAACAAGAGACATATAGATCTAATTGAGACGGGCAAGGATATGAGTCATCTTTGCTGCTTCCTCGCCTTGCTCTGCCCTGGCTTCCGCCGGAGAAACCTCGGCGACGACACGAAGAACTCTCTCTCTCTCTCTCTGTGTGTTTCCCTCCCTTCAGCGTCTCCTGTTTCTGTAGGGGGAGAGAGCATACCTGGGGAAGGCGGTGGGGAGGTTGCGGTAGGGATCAATTCTCCATAAAGGAGACTGACCTGTAGGCCCAAATTTTTTTTGGCCTGGTTGTCAGTGAGGGGAGGATGTGTGGTGCAGGTATATTCGGTTTCCGCTGCGCGAAGGTGCTACCGGGGCGTCACGTGTGACAGCTCTCGGACGTCTCCGGCTATCTGTGGTCGACGCCTGGTTTCGGCGGAACCAGATCCTCTGAGCCATGGCCCAGTCCAGCCCGGTCCTGAAAACAGCCTGTTTTTTCGTTGAAAGGCAAGGCCTGATCACAAACCATAAAAATATTATTTATTTGGTGTGTCTAAAAATCATTCGAATATTTTTTTTAAATAATCATCCAAATTTTATAACCCTTATATTAAGATCTAAAAGTTCTCATCCTTCCTCTTATTATATAATCCCTAACCCTAACCCTATCCTGACCAGTCGCCTCCCACCCTGCACCTTCTATGCGACCCCCTCCTCATCGCCCTCTGCCCTGCCCGCTCCCCATCGCCGGCGACGAAAACTCCTCCCATGGCCTCCTCTCTCACCGGAGCAGCTCCGCACGCCTCCCCCACCACCCGTGACCAGCGGTGCCTGCGATGCCTCGCCACGCTGCCCCCTACCCCTCCCCGTCGTGACGACCCCGCCCAACCTAATAGTTAGTGTCTTTCACCGCTGTCGCCTTTCGACAACACCCACCACCTTCCTACCTCGCCCGTCGCCCCCACCGCCACCCACCGCCCCCGGTCTCCCTCTATGTCTGGGGAACAGTGAACCTTAGGAGGCGGGACAGGATTCTCCCCTCGAGCTCACCAGTGAGGAGGAAGAAAGGGGTCATCGGAGAGGAGGAAGGAGCCGCTGGAGAAGAAGGTGGAGGTGGTGGCACACGAATTTTCGCGCACATCCAAATGTGAGAAATTTGGATGATCGTTTGAAAGAAAATTTTCGGGTGATGTTTAGCAAAATCCTTATTTTTTTCAATGAACAAACCCCGAATATTTCTTTTGCAGCGAACAAAACCCAAAAATATTGATTTTTACTCATTTTTAGAATAAAATATTATAATTATTCTAAACAAAAATATTACTTTGTCAAATTTATTAATTTTTATCAGCTTTAGGGCCGATGGGCCAAAACTTGAGCTCAAGCCTGAAAATATTGGGCCAAGTCCAAACTGAATGGGCCAACTTCCAAGTTCAAACTAGATCTTTCTATATTCTAACCCATATTTTTCTTGTCGATGTAAATACAAAATTGACTTTTTTATGCAAACACAAAAGAGAATCTCCTTATATGGCATGGAATGTTTGTCCTATCTCTTATTATGGCACTAATTGTCACTTCTATGTGGGACTGCACCAACCTTGTTAGAGAGATGATGAGAGATTTCGTAAATATTTAGTGGCATATAAGAAAAGCTAGCAAAGCACTAGAATGAATAAAGAAGACTACATTGGTAATGACCCTATACTCGATCCTTGCTCTTGATACATAGAGAAACATGATGCCAAGATATGAAAAAGAGGAGAAAACCGAGACCGTTATCAACTTTTTAACATGCCAATAGCATCACACACTTCATTCGTGACAGTGCACGAGAGGTAATGGGAGTCGAGGGAGTCAAAAAGGAGAGCAAGGAGGTCACAATGCTCCAATTTATAGAGCCAAAGTGGTGAAGGAGGGAGTGCGGCCATGACAGAATTGATGATGTTCGTTTTGAGTCGCTTCAATGGCATTGAACACAAATAGAAATGGCCGAAATTGACTCCGGGTGTTGTTGACACATTAAAGGAGGCTTGAATGTGGCAGTCATGAAGGTGGTGGTGCATAGCAGCAGGTGTAGGCACCAACTCCGCCAGGGCGGCTTGACATGGTGCTTGGCCAGAAGAAAAGAAATAGAGCAGGGGCAAGGCAGGAGAGAGAAAAAGAAAGGAAGGAAGGAAGGAAGGAAGAAAAAAAAAGGGAAGGAATAAGGAGAGATAGGCCAAGAAAAAAGAGCTTAACCCAGAAAAAAGAATTTGATATTTTTTCTAGAGATTTGAATTTGAATTTTGAAATTTAGAAATTAAATCGAGAATTGGATTATGAATTGGAAATGGGGATTAGTTTCTAGATTACACAAAAAATCCAAATAAAATCAAATGCTTTAAATTAATTAATTTTTATAACAAACCAATTTTTGGAATGGTACAAACCTACCCCCTTCAGAGAAATCACAACCTCGAGATTTAGATGGGCTAGCAAAGAGTTGGAGATGGTTGGTCTTCAAATCCTCTTGCCGCTCCAGGTGGCTTCATGTCCAGAGTGATTGCTCCAATGTACCTTGCAGAAATGGATGGTCTTCTTTCTGGTCTTGTGTTCTGTTATCTCAAGGATCTTGATTAGATGCTCCCTATAGGTGAGGTCCTCTTGAAGCTCAAAGGTCTCTAGCGCAGCTTGCCACGCGGGTACACAAAGACATTTCTTTAGTTGAGACACATGGAAGATGTCGTATAATCCTATCATGGTTGATGGCAACTCCAGTTGATATGCAACTTCTCCTCTGCATTCTAGGATCTTGAATGGTCCCACAAACCATGGTGCAAACTTTCCCTTAGTATGGAAACTCTTGACTCCTCTGAGTGGGGATACTCTATGGTAAACGAAGTCTCCAACTTCAAAAGTCAAGTCTCAACGATGATTGTCAGCATAGTTTTCTGGCGAGATTGGGCTATCTTTAATCTGTCTTCGATTTTCTCACTTTTTCTTCAACATCCTGAAGTAAGACATGTAAAGCTCTGCCAACTTACTCCCAGAGTAGGTCGTCTTGATAGATATGAAGTGGGCTACTTTGATCAAATGGTCTATCACCACCCAAATAGAGTCATAACCTGATTGATTTTTTGGAAGTTTAGTGATAAAATCCATGCCTCTCTTCCCACTTCCAATCTAAATTTTGCAATGGTTGCAAAAGTCCAGCAGGCCTCTGATGATCTACGTTAACTTTTTGGCATGTGTCATAAGCTTCAACAAACTCAACAATTTCTCGATTAATGCTAACCCACTAATATCTTTCTCTGTGGTCTTGCTACATCTTGGTATAGCTGAATGGATTAAGGGGACTCATGAGCTTCTCGTAGAATCACATCCTTAATCTCTTTATTGTTGGGCACATAGATATGATTCTCAAACCAAACTGTTCCATGTTCATCTTGAGTGAAACCAGTAGCTTTTCCTCTTCTCATGTTCTTTCTTATCTCCTTGATATCCTCATGAATCTTTTGTGCTTCTCTGATCTAATTAGATAAACTGGATTGAATCTCTATAGCTAAGAGAATACTCCGATTTATGGGGTTTAGGTTAAGATGGGTAGCTTCCTACAGAAGTTGGGTCTGTACCTCTTCTACCAATGTGCAGTCTGCATAGGTTTTTCAACTTAATGCATCTACCACAACATTGGCTTTGCCAGGATTGTAGTGGATTCCTAGGTCATAATCTTTGATTAGCTTTATTCATCTTCATTGCCTCAAATTGAGTTCTGCCTAGGTAAATATATACTTCAAACTTTTGTGGTCTGTGTAGATTTCATAGTGGTTACAAATGAGGTAATGCCACCAAATCTTCAAGGCATGAACCACTATTGCTAACTCTAAGTCATGAGTGGGATAGTTGCACTCATGAGGTCTCAACTGGCATGATAAATAGGCTGCTACCTTGCCTTCTTTCATCAAAGCACAACCAAGTCCTTGCCAAGAGGCATCATGGAAACTTCAAAATCCTAGTGTATGCCTGGCAAGACGAGCACTGGTGTGGATACCAACTAGCTCTTAAGGGTTGGAATGTTCATAGGCTTTTGTTCCTTTAAAATTCTTTTCCTTCTTTAGAAGTTGAGTCATAGGCTTGGCAATCTTGGAAAATCCTTCTATGGCTTGGTTACTCCTAATCTATGTTTTGACCTTTTTGCGTCCAATCCATTACTGCTTCCACTTTGGAGGGATCTACTACAATTCCTTCAGTTGTCACAGTATATCCAAGAAAAGCTACCTCCCTTAGCCAAAATTCATACTTTCTGAATTTGACATAGAGTTGGTGCTCTCTAAATTTCTCCAAATTATTTTGAGGTGGTTCGCATGCTATTTCTTATTTTTGGAATAAATGAGGATGTCATCAATGAATATCACAACAAACTTATCCAAGTACTCCATGAACACTTTGTTGATCATACTCATGAAGTAGGCTAGTGTATTTGTCAGTTCAAAAAGACCTGACAGCAAACTTGTATTGACCGTAACGAGTTGAGAAGGTAGTCTTGAGTATATCCATTTCATGTATCTTCAACTGGTGGTACCCTGACCTCAATCTATCTTGAAGAAGACGCTCATTTCAATTGATCAAAGAGATCATCGATCTTGGACAAAAGGATACTTGTTCATTTCAATTGCTCTATAGTCCACACAAATTCTCATACTGTCATCCTTCTTGACAAAGAGAACAGGTGCTCCCCAAGGTGATGAGCTTGGTTGGACAAAACTTTTGTCCTCTAATTCTTGAATTTTTTTCTTCAACTCACTAATTCATTAGCTGGCATGAGGTATGGCCTCTTGAGATTGGGATGATACTAGGGACAAATTCAATCATGAACTCAATATCCCTATCCTGTGGCATTCACAAACAACTGGTACTTCTTCTAGACCATGTAGGTGATTAAGGGTATACTTTTGTTCTATAGAGCTTTCTAGTGTGAGGTTCACTTCCACTCTTGATCATTGGTCAGGGTGATGGATCCGATGGCACAATCTATTTGTCCCCTATTCTTGGCTAACCAGTTCATGCCAAGAATGATATCCAACCTTGGGAATCAAAACTATTAGGTCGGCTAAAAAGACACCCCTTCTATGATCAAATCCACTTTGGACACAAGATCCCTATTCTCATCTCTGCCCCCAAAAAATTAACTACCATGGGGTTGCTAAGAGGAATGCAAACACATTCTTAACCATAAAAGTTTTTGAAATGAATGAATCAAAGCTCCAAAATCAAATAGAACTGATGCTGGTACGGAATTTACTAGAAACATACCTAGCACGACATCTGGTGTGGCCTAAGATTCCTCGGTGGTCACAAATTCACACGTCCCTTGACGAAATTTTAGGCTCCTTGAAAGCTTGTCCTAAGTTTTGGCCTCTTGCTGATCTAGTGTTAGCTGCATCCTAAGCTTCTTGGGATAGGACATGGCATAGTGTCTCATCTCCTTGCAGTATAAGCAAGTCAAACCATCAGATGAAGTAGTGCTCTTTTGCACTTGTTTGCTGGTAAAGGTGTTGCAGATCACCTTAGAGGTGGAGCGGTTAGCCTGGAAAGTGCCCTGGTTGGTGCTGCTGTCTTGAAGTTTCTAGATTATGGTGGAGTGCCACGAGCCTTGGGGAAACCTCTCGAGTTGACCTTCTGAGTGACCATCCTCCTCTTTCGGTTCTCCATCTCAACGTGCTTACCTTCTTGGTGGATGGCTAATGAGGGCATCCCTAACACTTATACATCTTCTCCTATTGGTGGTCATGCACATACTGATGAGGACATCCCCATTACATATACATCTTCCACTCCAAGCATGCATGAGAATAACCACGAACCAGAGGGCCCAATGACGAGGGCAAGAGCCAAGCCTTTAAACAAATAGGTGCTTTTGTTTTTTAAGGAGTTTCCTTTAATTGATGATGAACTTGGAATACTACCTCATGCTAGTATTTTATGTATTCTACTCATATGGAGGCGTCCAAGCGAGCTGAATATGTGAAGAAATTGCATCTCAAGATAAAAGAAGCGATAGAGCGCAAGGTCAAGTACTATGCTGAGAAGGCGAACAAGAAAAGGAAGAAGATGGTTTTTCAACTAGGTGATTTGGTTGGGTACACTACCGCAAGGATCGTTTTCCAGAACGTCGCAAGTCTAAGTTACTACCGCGCGGTGATGGGCCTTTCAAGGTGCTTGCGAAGATCAATGACAATGCCTACAAGATAGAGCTTTCCGGCGATGACTATGGCGTGAGCTCTACGTTCAATGTTGTTGATTTATCACCTTTCTTTGGTGGGGACGATCCAGCGTCGAGGACGACGCCTTTTCAAGAGGGGGAGGATGATGAGGGCATCCCTAACACTTATACATCTTCTCCTATTGGTGGTCATGCACATGCTGATGAGGACATCCCCATTACATATACATCTTCCACTCTAAGCATGCATAAGAATAACCAAGAACCAGAGGGCCCAATGACGAGGGTAAGAGCCAAGTGTTTAAACAAACATGTGCTTTTGTTTCTTAAGGAGTTTCCTTTAATTGATGATGAACTTGGAATACTACCTCATGCTAGTATTTTATGTATTATTATGTATGACTCATGTGTAGACTTAGGAGAGAAAAAGGGAGGAGACCAAGGACTTAAACTACAAGTTTTGGATAAAATTTTCAAGCCAAATTCGGACTTCCCACGTGCTCAACCCAATTCAAACTCGGATTCAACTCAGGATTCAATTCGGATTCGGTTCGGGACAGCCTGATAGACAGTTACTAAAAAGGCTATAACTTTCACAAACGGAGTCCTGATTCAGGTGTTCTTGTACTTGTTGGAAAGATAATTTCAAGGGCTACGCAATGGATCTAGTCCCACCTTCAAATTCATCACGGATAAAAAATTATGACCAAAAACAATATGACAAGTGAAAAATATAGTTTCCTTTCCGTAATTGTTGAGTTCGTACCTCATGAAGTGAATTATCACACTCATGACTTAAAATTAGCAGCAGTAGTACATACCTTAAAGACTTAGTGACATTACCTTACCGTAATTGTTGCAAGGTGTATCGGACCATAAAAGCTTACGGAAAGGAAACTATATTTTCACCCGTCATATTGTTTTGGTCATAACTTTTTATCCGTGATGAATTTAAAGGTGGGACTAGATCCATTGCGTAGCCCATAAAATTATCTTTCTAACGAGTACAAGAACACCTGAATCGGACTCCGTTTGTGAAAGTTATGGCCTTTTTAGTAACTGCCTGTCAGGCTGTCCTGAACCAAATCCGAATTGAATCCTGAGTTGAATCCGAGTTTGAATTGGATTGAGCACGTGGGAAGTCCGAATTTGGCTTGAAAATCTTATCCAAAACTTGTAGTTTAAGTCCTTGGTCTCCTCCCTTTTGCTCTCCCAAGTCTTCACATGAGTCATACATAAGAATGCATAAAATACTAGCATGAGGAAGTATTCCAAGTTCATCATCAATTAAAGGAAACTCCTTAAGAAACAAAAGCACCTGTTTGTTTAAACGCTTGGCTCTTGCCCTCGTCATTGGGCACTCTGGTTCTTGGTTATTCTCATGCATGCTTAGAGTGGAAGATGTATATGTAATGGGGATGTCCTCATCAGTATGTGCATGTCCACCAATAAAAGAAGATGTATAAGTGTTAGGGAAGCCCTCATCAATCTCTCTTGGGCAGCAAAGATTGAAATACACCTTTATACATAAAAGTGAAGCGATTGGCTCTCCCTTGGTGTGTAACATTGTGATCAAATTGTGATGAACCATGTGGAGGTGGCCATATGTGTATAATGAGTAATTGACCGTGGTTTAGATAAGTCGAGTTTGGTTTGAGTGGTTTAGACCATGTCGTTGCGTTGTGCGACGGACTCGGTCGTTTTGGTCAAACTTGGTCGTTTTCGGGTTAGGTTGCATATTCTGATGATTCGACAGGTTTGGACTTCATCTGTGATAAGTATGAGGTTATTTACGCTTTCACGTATCGAGCGGTGCTATTTGATGTGTTTCTTGTCTATGTGGCTGCAGGACATCGAGGCGGAGTCGTGGCGAGACACGGTGGACCGGACTAGGCGCAGGTGGCGCTGAGGTCAAAACGGTCGGGATGTATCGAAGACGACGTGGACTCGAGGTGGTTGCGAGGTGTGCGAGGCAAGGAGCGCAGAAGCTTCCCGGAAGGTGCACGAGGGGCGAATCGGGGAATTCGCGTGGCTGCACAAGCGGGAGCGGGCTCCGTTGGACGTAGCGGGCGTAACGGGGCGGAGACCCGTTAGCCATGTGCTATATAAAGGATTGAGGGGCTGCATGCTCACTTGAGCACTTGTAAGGAATTAGGGTTTACACTAGTCAAAAGAGGCTTTGAGAAGGTTGTTTCCTTTAGCTCTTTAGTTGGTGTGAGTTGGTGGAGGCAGAGTGTGCTCCCTCTGTTGTCCTCTACGATGGTTTCTAGGTGTGAGTCCTAGTGGGTGTTTTTCCTCCCTCCATGGATGAGTGTGTGTTCTTGAGTTGGAAGAGTGAGGAGATGGATTGAGAAGTCTTGTATCCATATCCTTGTCCTAATGTCCATGCGTATCGGGACTCCTATGTATTCCTTGTGATTCAATGAATGGAGTTTTGGTTTTAGTTCGTAGCCTCTGTTCTTCTTTTCCCTTTGTGCAAGATTTCTTGATTTTCATGGTTTTGAGTTCTTGCTTGCTGGAGAGTGCCAAAATGGGTTGCTATGACATGGGTGATGCTCAAAAGCCATTTGGCTATTTAATCCCAAGAGCAAACCGAGTTTGATTCTCAGATTTCAGTTTTGGCCTCCTCTGTTCTTCATTTCTCTTTTCTAGGGTTTGGTGCATCTCTTGATTCCCTTGGAGAAATGGCATGAAATTTGATCTGGATTATCCCATGGCTATTGCTAACATATCCTCAAAATTTCGTGGCCAAAGGATCAAAGGTTGGAGAGTAATTTGAGTTTTAGTGCCTCCTCTGTACTTTTTCAGATTTTAGGTGAAATCTGAATTTCTAAGGTTTTGGTTGGATTCTTTGTAGTTTGTCTTCTCAGATATGCTTAGTTTAGTCCCTTGAAGTTTTGCCTTAAAGGGCTTTTGAGGCATTTCTTCCCTTATCTTGTTTTTGGCAAATTTCTGAAAAACAAAGTTCTTCAGTTCGGCTACAGAGTTCCTCATTTCTTCAGTTTGGCAATTCTCCAGCGTGAGCTTCTTCATTGCTCGTTTTTTTCTCTTGCTGATCTTTGGCGATTTTCCATGCAAATCAAACAACGTTATTTTCAGCTAAAATTTTTACTGGTTAATCTCTGATTTATGCTGAATTTTTCGGTGTCACATGCGTTCCAAAATTCAGAGAAATTAATTTTAATTTTCTGTGAGGTGCTGTGTTTTGCATCTTTCTGAAAAAAAATCAGTGTTCGATTTCTTGGGGGTTTTGAAGCGAGCGACATTCACCCCCCTCTGCCGCCATTTCGGTCCTACAATTGGTATCAGAGCCGGTTAGCTCTAATTCATAGATCTTAACCGGTCTCAAGAGCCATGGCGACGGACAAGTACTCGACCAAGCCGCCCGTGTTCGATGGCATCGATTACCCTTCTGGAAGAGCCGAATGGAGACATACATCCAGGCCCAGGGGTATGCCATCTGGCGGAAGGTCAAAGTACGATTTGCTGTTCCTGCCGATGAGAACATCAATGCCGGGAACATGGCTGATGTTGAGGTGAATGCAAAGGCAAGGAACATCATCATCCAGGGGTTGAGTCGTAGCGAGTTTGACCGCATCTCTTATCTTCCGTCCGCCTTCGATATCTGGGAGACCCTCGATGCATACCATGAGGGCACCACCCAGATTAAGACGGTGAGACAGGACCAGTTTAAGCGAGATTACAACAAGTTTGAAATGCTCGCTGGCGAGTCCCTTGATGAGTGCTTTGCGCGTTTTCACAAGATTTTGAGCAATCTCCGAGCCGTCGGTCTCACATACTCCGACTCGGACAACGCTCGTCAAATGCTTGCTGCACTCGACCTTCGCGTTTGGGAAATGAAGGTGACTACCATCAAGGACACCACCGACCTCTCGACTTTGACGCTTGATGCGCTGTACTCGCGCCTCAAGACGCACGAGATCGACATTGTCTCTCGTAAGTCGAAGTTGCAGTCGATGGCTCTAGTCACCGATCCCAGTTCGGCTTCTGGTTTTTCCGCCGATTCGCTTTGTGGGTTCTCCCTAGCTGCTCTCTGTGACGTAACTGATGATCAGTTAGAGCAGCTAGAGGATGAACAGCTGGCCCTCCTAGCTCGGAAGTTCTCCCATGCTTACAAGAGGAGGAGGGACAGAAAGAGAGGCGGTCCAGTCATTTGCTTCGAGTGTGGTGGCCCCAACCACATTCGGGCAAACTGCCCCAAACTGGAGAAGGGCAAAGCTGACTACGGCGATTCGGGCAAGAATGACTACACCGACAAGAACCGCAACAAGAAGCCTCCAGTCCCTGCCCAAGGCAAGAAGAAGTTCCGCGACTTCGGGAAGGCCAAGAAGCTGTTTCACCGTGTCCTCACCGCGTTCGACGACCTCGACCTCAGCGAGGTGGAGGGATGGAGCGACGACGACGAGACGGGTGACCAGGACCCCAAGAGCGGCGACGACTTCTCCGGCATGTGCTTCATGGCCCTCGAGGGTGAACTCAGCGACAGCGAGCTGTACTCCGACTCGGACGAGGTATGCCCCACCTACGACCAGCTCAATCATGCTTTTCTTAAGCTAGGTGGATTTCATGCTAGAGCTAGGGCTAGGTGTACTGAGTTAGAGAAGGAAGTAGACAGATTGTCACTAGAGATTATTGCTCTTACATCTGGTCCCTCTAGTGACGACTGTGATACATGCTCTGTCTTGCTCGGTGACATGGAGAAATTAAGGACCTCGCATGATAGTCTGTCCTTTGAACTTGACATTGTTAAGGTGGAGAATCTTAGTCTCTTGGCTGAACTAGAAATGAGTAGGATTGCTTCTATTTCATCTACTCCTGTTGAGACTATTGCTTGCACCTCATGTGAGGATAAGGACAATGCTTTTAGAGGTCTTTACACCATGCTGTTAGATCTGCCCGAGTCTTGTGAAAACTGTAATAAATTAAAGATGAACCTAAAACGGGCAGATCACAAGATTGCTGAGTTGAGTGCTTCTTTACTTGAGCCTATTGATTCATGTTTGAACTGTCCAAAGTTAACTGCTGAACTTGAATCTGTCTCAAAACAGTTTCAAGAAATGATTGACAACAATAAGAAAATGGCTCAGTATGCGACTAAGGATCCTGTTAGCTCACCATGCATTAGTTGTGATAAACTAAAACTTGAACTCGTTGCTTTGAATGACAAATGTGTGAAGCTAACTAAGGACTTACTAAAGAAACCACAATCTGGTTGTGATATGATTGATGGTGTGAGGGAGAAGCCCCAGGGTAAGGGTGAGACGCCTAGAGACGCGAACCAACCTGCTAATAGTAGGACTGTCCCCTCAGAGTCGGCTGTGCGTGCACAAGCCATTCTTTCCTCTACTGTTGGTTCTTCTTCTGCTCCCTTACCTCCTGCTGTTCCCTCTTCTCCCTGCTCTTCTTGCACCTCTCTCTTTCGGGAGTGTCAGTATCTTATGAACACCCTTGAGAGATTTGTAGGAGGCAAGAAGAAGCTTAATCTTATTCTAGACCAATCCAAGATTTGTAAGTTCAATCAAGGTCTAGGATATGATTTCTATGAGGATATGAGGAAGCATCCTCCTGCTATTCTCAGACCCATAATAGGAGGTGTGATCGAGGTCGAGCCCAGATCTGATGAGGTCAAATTCAAATCAGCGGGCTTTGTCCAGGGGATCTCTGACAGCAAGGTGATTCCACCTGCTGCTTCGGCCTCTCAGAAGGCGAAGCCATTTCGTGCTACTTCCACTTCTCAGAAGGTGAAGTATCACTGCACCTTCTGTCAGAAGGATGGGCACTCGATCGAGAGATGCTTCAGGCGCGCCAAGATCGCGCGTAGAGACCGTGTTGAGTCTCTTAGGGGTATTCAGGGTCAGCCCCAGATCCTGAGTACACCTAAGACCAACATGAGGTCTAGGGTTGCGTTTGCTGATGATTTTGGGCAGCATCGAGGACTTGGTTTTTCTGAGTTTTCTGGTTTTCGTCCTCGTGCTGCTCCTGGTCGTGACTTCCGCCGTCCTGAGGGTACATCTCGTTTCCCCCGTCGAGACAGTTACCCACGGCGTGATCAGCGTGTTGCCGGTGTTCCGACTCGCTCTCCCGTAGCAGTCGGACCCCGCAACAGCTTCAGGTCTGCTCATAGACCTTCTGCTTCTTTGAGTCACGGAGAGCGTAGGGTAGATAGAGGTCAGTCGTGTTTGACTACTTCATCTGCTCCACGTGTTACTCGGTATTGGGTGCCAAAATCTCTCTTGATTTATCCCAGTACTGAGACTTTACTCTCTGTTTGACTCAGGTTCGCCGGGTAGGGAAGGAGAAGGTTTGGCTTGTAGACTCCGGTTGTTCTCGTCATATGACCGGAGAGTCCCGTTGGTTCTCCTCCCTAGCCCGCGCTCCAGGTGATGAGACGATCACCTTCGGAGACGCTTCGTCTGGGCGCGTCATCGCCAAAGGTACTGTGCATGTTAATGCTTCTTTTATTCTTAAGGATGTTGCCTTGGTTAGTAAGCTGCAGTACAATTTGCTTTCCGTTTCTCAGCTTACCGATGACGGTTTCGAGGTGAGCTTCAAGAAAAACAATTGCAAAATTCTTGATTCTTCGGGTAGTCTGGTTTGCGGGATTTCTCGTTTTGGGAGGATCTTTCGTGCTGATTTTTCTGAGTCTTCTGGTGATCCTCTCAGGTGTTTAGTTGCTTCTGAGTCCCGCGACCTCTCTTTCTGGCATAGGAGACTTGGTCATATTGGGTTTGACCATTTGACTCGAGTTAGCGGCCACGATCTCATTCGTGGTTTGCCGAAACTCAAGATGGTCAAAGATCTAGTTTGTGCTCCATGCCGGCACGGCAAGATGGTTGCCGCCTCCCATCCTCCGATCACAGTCACTATGACCGATGCACCGGGACAGCTGCTCCACATGGATACAGTGGGACCAGCTCGAGTGCAGTCAGCAGGAGGGAAGTGGTATGTTCTTGTCGTGGTCGATGACTTCTCGAGGTATTCTTGGGTGTTTTTCTTAGCCTCGAAGGATGAGACATTTTCACATTTTCGAGGTCTTTTCAGTAGGCTTTCTGTTGAGCTCCCAGGTGCCTTACGAGCGATCCGCAGTGACAATGGCACGGAGTTCAAGAATTCCTACTTTGAGAGTTTCTGTGGTGAGACAGGTGTAGAGCATCAGTTCTCCTCTCCGCACGTCCCACAGCAAAATGGCGTTGTGGAGAGAAAGAACCGTACTTTGGTCGAGATGGCCAGGACGATGCTTGATGAGTACTCTACACCGCGGAAGTTTTGGGCTGAGGCTATAGCCACCGCGTGCCATGTCTCAAATCGAGTCTTTCTTAGGGCACACTTGCACCGCACTTCTTATGAGTTGAGATACGGGCGAAAGCCCAGCGTCTCTCATTTTCGTGTGTTTGGTTGCAAGTGCTTTATTCTGAAGTCCGGGAACCTAGATAAGTTTGAGTCACGTTCTTGTGATGGGATCTTTCTAGGTTACTCGCCTTCTTCGCGGGCTTATAGGGTCTGGAACTGCGAGTCTAGCAAAATGGTAGAGACCTGTGAGGTGACCTTTGACGAGGCCAGACCGGGGACTAGGCCAGATATCTCAGGTTCTTTAGAACAGTCCGAGACCATCTTTGTGGATGATGAGGACGATGGAGACGATGGTTGTTTAGCTGATCCAGCTCCTCATCCTCCCCTTGAGATGCCTTCTTCCACGGTACCTCAAGGTGATCAGCCCATGCCTTCTGCCTCTTCTGGAGCTAGTGGCTCTGTTCCTACCTCGTCTGCTCACGAGGTAGAGGCCACTTCTTCATCTCATCCTGGTCCTCCTAGACATATCCAGAAAGCTCATCCTTCAGAGCAGATCATTGGAGACCTTTTCGAGCGTGTTACCTGCTCAAAATCTGGCTTATCTCAATTCTGTCTCCATTCTGCTTTCATTGCCTTCTTTGAGCCCAAAGATGTTTCTCATGCTTTATCTGATGAGTCTTGGGTCAATGCCATGCATGAGGAGCTAGAAAATTTCGAGAGGAACAAGGTCTGGTCGCTTGTCGAGCCCCCGCGAGGTCACAATATTATTGGGACTAAGTGGGTGTTCAAGAACAAGCAAAGCGAGGATGGTGTGGTTGTTCGAAACAAGGCTAGACTGGTAGCTCAGGGGTTCTCCCAGGTTGAAGGTCTAGATTTTGAGGAGACCTTTGCCCCTGTAGCTAGACTTGAAGCCATTAGAATCCTGCTTGCCTTTGTAGCTTCTAAGGGTTTCAAGCTTTACCAGATGGACGTCAAGAGTGCCTTTCTCAATGGCCTTATTGAGGAAGAGGTCTACGTCCGTCAGCCTCCTTGTTTCGAAAACCCCAAATACCCAAATCATGTCTTCAAGCTTTCCAAAGCTTTGTATGGATTTAAGCAAGCCCCTAGAGCTTGGTATGAGAGGCTTAAGTCCTACTTGTTAAGTCATGGTTTTGAGATGGGTAAAGTTGACAAGACCTTGTTCATCCGCCGGTTTGGCACTGACTTTCTGCTCGTCCAGATCTATGTCGATGACATTATCTTTGGCGGCTCTTCCCATGCTCTGGTTTCTCAGTTCTCGGATGTCATGAGCACCGAGTTTGAAATGAGCATGATGGGTGAGTTGACTTTCTTCCTTGGCTTCCAAATCAAGCAGTCTCGGGAGGGTACATTTCTACATCAAGGAAAGTACACTCGCGACCTCCTGAAGCGCATCGATATGAGTGATGGTAAGCCGGTGTCAACTCCCATGGCTTCTACAGCCTATCTTGACCCAGATGAGGATGGCGAGCCAGTTGATCAGAAAGAGTTCAGAAGTATGACCGGCTCCATTCTTTACCTCACTACCTCGAGACCAGACATACACTTCTCCGTGTGTCTGTGTTCTCGTTTTCAGGCTTCTCCTCGCGTATCTCATCGCCAGGCGGTGAAGCGCATCTTCCGGTACCTTCGAGCTACCATTGAGTATGGTATCTGGTACTCTTCCTCGTCCTGCCTTTCCTTGAGAGCCTTTTCGGATGCAGACTTTGCTGGCTGTAGGATAGATAGGAAGAGAACTTCGGGCACTTGCCAATTCATTGGCACTTCTCTCGTTTCCTGGTCTTCGAGGAGGCAGTCCGGTGTTGCACAGTCCACTGCAGAGGCCGAGTACGTTGCTGCAGCCAGTTGCTGTAGCCAAGTACTCTGGATGGTTTCGACCCTGCGGGACTTTGGGTTAGCTTTAGACAGTGTTCCACTCTTTTGTGATAACACGTCTGCGATTAACATCGCTAAGAACCCAGTGCAGCACTCTCGGACCAAGCATATCGATATTCGTTTCCACTTCCTTAGAGACCATGTAGAGAAGGGTGACATAGTGCTCCAGTTTGTGGAGAGTGACCACCAGTTGGCTGACATCTTCACCAAGCCTTTGGACAGTTCGAGGTTTTCAGCTCTGCGGGGAGAGCTTGGGGTGGTTTGTCCTTACGGACTGTAGTGAGGGGGAGCTTGGGCTTTACTGCTTTATTATATTAATTATGCTTCTGTCTCATTTCTGTTGCATTGCATTTGCGGGTGCATTGGGTTAAGTCCTTCTAGCATAGGTTAGAGTGTTTCTTGTGTTGAGTTGCTTAGACTTCTTACTCTTATCTTGTGCTTCCAAGATTAGCTATTTCTTATCTCACCAGGTTGAGCTCACTCACTTCTTGTAGGTTCTAGCGAGGGTTGGGCCACCCTCGGGTAGACAGGGTACGTGTTTGCTCTCTAGTGTGTGTTCGACGATCAACTGTTAGTCCTGGAGTCATTTGGGGTAGATGAGAGTCAGTTTAAGCCATAGTTGCTTCTATATCTTTTCTATGCTTGCCTGTTTGGTTTTCTTTGCCAGCTTCTCGATTTTTTTTGCTTTGGTTCAGGGGGAGTTCATTTGGGAGCTTCTGAAGCTTAATTTTGACATAACTCAACTTGAACTAAAAGTTGCATCTAATGTTGAGGGGGAGCTGGATTTTCTTGCATTTTCAGCATTCTAGCATTATAATCAATCTGCATTGAGCCTTGATTATTATCCTGTTATGATATGTTTTCAATGCTGTACACCTTGCCATGATTTGTACTTTATATGCTAGATTGATCATGACTTCATATGTGTAGACTAGCTTTTACCATGATAAGTTAATTAAAATTGCCAAACTTGAACTAAAACTTGTCATGCTCGCATTTGAGTCTAGTCTTGCCTTAGCTATCCCTTTATGATTCATGCCATGTCAAATAGGCTAAGTTGAGCGTTGATTCTCTATTGAGCCTTAGATTGAGCTATTTTAGTCTCTTGATGATGCATGAGTTAGTACAACATGTTAAAAAGCAAAAAGATCTCTTTTGTGTGCGAAAAAACTGATCTCACCAATTCTTTCTCATGAGACGGCTTGCCATTGCACTAGGCATGAACTCAGGGGGAGTTTTGGATGACCTAGACTATCTTCTTAATCTTCTTGCTTGGAGTAGTCGCATAAGGCTTGAGATCTAGCACATAACAAAAAATTGGGTTGGAAACGACAATGAATTTTAACAAGACAATGTTTTATGTGCTCAATTTGCTTAAGTTACAAAAAGAACCAAGTACTTTAATCAATGTTTCATTCTTGAGCATATAGCACTCTATTTGGACTCAATTTGAGCTTCTTGGTTACGCTTAGCTTATTGACATGGCCTGCATCATCCTTGGATATCTTTAGCTAGACTTTACTTGTTGATGACTTGACATTGCGCTAAATTTCAGATTGTCATCTATCTTGCTTAGCTGGCTTATATATGGGTCGTCATGATCTAGATAGCGTTTTATTTATGGCTTGGTGTAACTCATTATGGTCATTATGGATAATTCTCATGGCTCTAACTGCTTAGAATAATCAAACTTCAGCCATTTCATTCATTGACATGTCATATTCTCTCTTTTGCATCCTTGATGCGTTTATTGCCAAAAGGGGGAGAATAAAGAAGAAAAAGCTAGTTGGGATCATTTTAGAGCTTTGGAGAACAATTTGCTCTTTCAGTTGTTGCTCTAGTGTTCCTTCTGTCGACATGGTCATTTGTTTCATTCTCTTCTTTGGACCATGTTGGATTCTTCAAACTCAAACTCTTTTTTGCGCTTTTTCGGGGTTTGTCAATATACTCATCAAGGGGGAGATTGATGAACCATGTGGAGGTGGCCACATGTGTATAATGAGTAATTGACCGTGGTTTAGATAAGTCGAGTTTGGTTTGAGTGGTTTAGACCATGTCGTTGCGTTGTGCGACGGACTCGGTCGTTTTGGTCAAACTTGGTCGTTTTCGGGTTAGGTTGCATATTCTGATGATTCGACAGGTTTGGACTTCATCTGTGATAAGTATGAGGTTATTTACGCTTTCACGTATCGAGCGGTGCTATTTGATGTGTTTCTTGTCTGTGTGGCTGCAGGACATCGAGGCGGAGTCGTGGCGAGACACGGTGGACCGGACTAGGCGCAGGTGGCGCTGAGGTCAGAACGGTCGGGATGTGTCGAAGACGACGTGGACTCGAGGTGGTTGCGAGGCGTGCGAGGCAAGGAGCGCGGAAGCTTCCCGGAAGGTGCACGAGGGGCGAATCGGGAAATTCGCGTGGCTGCACAAGCGGGAGCGGGCTCCGTTGGACGTAGCGGGCGTAACAGGGCGGAGACCCGTTAGCCATGTGCTATATAAAGGATTGAGGGGCTGCATGCTCACTTGAGCACTTGTAAGGAATTAGGGTTTACACTAGTCAAAAGAGGCTTTGGGAAGGTTGTTTCCTTTAGCTCTTTAGTTGGTGTGAGTTGGTGGAGGTAGAGTGTTCTCCCTCTGTTGTCCTCTACGATGGTTTCTAGGTGTGAGTCCTAGTGGGTGTTCTTCCTCCCTCCATGGATGAGTGTGTGTTCTTGAGTTGGGAGAGTGAGGAGATGGATTGAGAAGTCTTGTATCCATATCCTTGTCCTAATGTCCATGCGTATCGGGACTCCTATGTATTCCTTGTGATTCAATGAATGGAGTTTTGGTTTCAGTTCGTAGCCTCTGTTCTTCTTTTCCCTTTGTGCAAGATTTTCTGTGAGGTGCTGTGTTTTGCATCTTTCTGAAAAAAATCAGTGTTCGATTTCTTGGGGGTTTTGAAGCGAGCGACATTCACCCCCCTCTGTCGCCATTTCGGTCCTACAAACTGCAACGGACGCCCCAACATGATGTAACACATGTGCATAGTCATGACGTCACACTCCACTTTGTCTTCATAACCATCAATTGAAAACGGCACACGAACTTTATGAGTAACTTTCAGCTTACCAACATTGTGAAGCCATTGCATATAGTATGGCTTAGGATGACGTCATGTGGTTAATGAGAGTGCATCAACCACGTCCTTGCTGATCACGTTGTTTTAGCTTCCACCATCGATTATAAGCTTGCACCGTTTGCCTTTGATCATGCATTGGGTTTGAAAAACACCACGTCGCTGCCCCTTCTCAACAATCAGCTTATTGTCACCATCCACCTTATGAGTCATCAAAGTTGGACCAACCTCAGGATCACAATACACAACTTCTCGCGGAGAATCATTGAATTTCTCGTCGTCATGTTCAGATTCCTCGCTTTTGCTGTCCGTAACATATCCCTCATGTGTGAGCAACACTTTCCTTGCATTTGGGCAATCCCTCATCATGTGACCCCTGCCCATACACTTGAAACATTCAATTTGACTTGTTCTAGCGGTGGAGAAAGTGCTAGAATCAGATTTGGATGCCTCCTTGCCAGCTGAACTTGTCACCTTAGATGCTTCTTTAAACGAAGTTCCAACCGATTTAGTGGATGCAACCGGCTTAGAACTTATGCCTCCTTCGCCCTCTTGCTGATTGGGCGACACCAAGTTGATGTATGAGTTCGGGCAACCATGGGATGGTTGTCTCTTACCCATTGTTCAACACGCTCTTCTTGGTGAAGTAGCTCTTGTACGGTGTTGTATTGCATCAAATCAACACGATTTCGCACATCATCGTTCAGCCCTTCAAAGAATCTTGTCATAGTAGCCTCCTCGGACTCACGAACTCCGGTACGGATCATGAGCACTTGCATCTCCTGATAGTATTCATCCACGGACTTGGAGCCTTGATTCAACCGTCGTAGCTTTGTATGCATTGTGCGTGTGTAGTATGCTGGTACAAAACGGTCCCTCATGACTCGCTTCATCGCCTCCCAGTGTGTGGACGTTCACCTGCACGGTTCAATTGATCCCACCAAATAATAGCGTATTCGGTGAACTCAATCGAAGCAACACGAACCTTATTTTCTTTGGAGTAGTTGTGGTTGTCAAAAATATGATTTACACGCATCTCCTAGTCCAATAAGCCTCCGCATCAGCTCTGCCCTTGAACTCCGGTATGGTGATTTTGATGCGACCAATACCGTCATCCTCACGTTCCACACCTCCTCCGCGGTGTCCTCCATGTGCAGCATCCCGGTGAAAAAAATCATGCTGTGGTGGTCGTGGATAGCCTCCACGGCCATCGGTCATGTCCTCATCATCTTCATAGTAGCGTGCGTCATAATGCGACTGCGCACGTCGCACAAAGTTGGGTACATGGTGCTGCACGCCGGCCCCTCTCGGTGGCGGAGTGTCACCTCCAGATTGTTGAAGCCCTCCGTGAGGCGAGCGTTCAACGTATCTTGCACCTTAGTGATTCTTGTATGCACGCTATTGATGCTTTGGTCGAAATCAGCACGTATGACGTCCTCCCAGCGTTTGATGTGGCCGGTAAGCACCTTGACTCGGCTCCGTACAGCGGGTGGTGAATCATCACCGAGTGGTTCGCCCAATTCATCACTGTGGTAGCCGCTCGAACCTCTTCTACTTGCTCCCGACATCCTGAAATCAGCAAGAAACACAAGCACGTACCGCGATCAACCACGCTCTGATACCACGATGATACGGACCAACTAAAGATTAGTTGATGCGTAGGGATGGCCCGATCTTTCCCGGTACATTCAGCGAGATTCCTTCTCCTTGTCTTGACGCAGCCAACAATCTTGATAAGGGCAATTTGCACTAGTATGCAAGGTGCACACTAGAAGCAATCCACCGAACTCCCCGAACTGTGAATTCAGCAAGAAGACACGAATTAGAAGAGATAAACCTTGTAGATTCGATGGGCTATCTCAAGAATCTCCTATTCTTGCCTTGCACCAACTCAGCAATGATGAGGACATGACCCCTATGGATACAACCATATTTGCTATGCTTGTTGTCCTAATTACAAGAGCTCCTACGCATCGCTTAAATTATCAGGTGAGCTCGTTTCAAAGAGGTTTTACTTTGTTTCATAAAGACCTTATGATATTACATAATGAGAGTTTGTTGCGTTTGTTATCATGTACCGAGATTTATGATCAAGATCATGCATACGTGAGGCTACACATATGTTAAAGCTGAGGACGGTTTTTTGTCAAGAAGGGGAGGACGATGTGACTACGCCACAAACACATACGACAATAGCGCCCAACATCAAGATTGAACTAAAGGTGAATTCGTTTCTTCAGCCTCAACATATTTTAAATGAGAATATGATGCTACCTAATGATGAAAAAAATATATTTTTATAGCACCACGTCACTTTTACACCAATTCAAGCAAGAGTTCAAGATGGACACGTTTTGGAATCCAATTCGGCCTCCAGATCAATTCGGATTCAGCCTGACAGGCCCAACTTCAAATGTGCATAATTTCACATATGAAGTCCGTTTGAGGTCCACGAGTACTTGTTGGAAAGCTTTTCTCATCCTCTTTCCAATGGATCTAGAATCACCTCTAAATTCCTTCTGTGTGCACCGCAATTATCAAAAGAGTCCGTGTTAGGCACGTACTGGAATCAGAATCGGACTGCTGCAATGGTGCAAGTTTAAACGGATGTAACTTTCTCATACAAACTCCGTTTGGGACGTTCTTAGACTTGATGAAAAGCTTATCAAGTCTACTTTCTAAAGGATTTAACTCCATCTTCAAATTCTATCTGAGCCGGCCGCAATTGTCAAAAGAGTCCACGTTGATTTCTGAGTTCGAGTCAAAAGGGTGCTGCGCCACCTCCACTTGGGGCCATGGGCCTTGTAACCCTAGGGGCATGCTCCTTGCCCACCACCCCTGGTCGTTCTCTCTATATAAGAGTCGCCGTTTCCTCAGCTAGGACTTGTATTTCGTTGAGTTTAGGTTTAGCTATTGTGCAAATTTCTGTTCTTCAGTTGTGTCGGACGACAACCTGTCAAGACAGCCTTCGGAATCCCACCTTTTGATCTTAATAGAAATATTTGCAATTTCAGATTGCTTGTTATCTTGTTCTTGCATGTTCTTCGATTGCATGCAGGAATAGACCTTCGTGGTCAGGTCAACCACGTTCTTGGTACGGTTGATAACATCTTGGGGTTGGTTCAGCGATTGCTAAGGCGCAAGCGACGTCGTACGGTTGTAGTCGGATCGCAAGGGTCACCTCCACCAAAATCGAAGTTATCATCCTATCGGAAGATCGGGACCCCATCGCCTCATCAAGCAAACTCCAAACGAGAAAACCTTGCAATCACGCAATCTGGCCGCCAACAACCATCATGGCTATTTATTCCTTTATTTCACAAGCATAAAAACTTATCATATCATTGCCTAAGTTAAATGGGGCTAAGGCCCTGGCCTTATATTAGTGCACAATGCACGACCTTGACTAAAACTCACGCACAACCTGGCCTATGGCCAAAACAAACTCCAATATGAAAAAAAGGGAATACTTAAACTGCTACCTCTGGTTTCTCTCTCAATTTGCGATGTGACCATGAGGATTCCGTGGATGGCACCTCATCCATTATATGGGGCTTCGAAATAGCTTTCCAACAAGTCCAAGAACGCCCAAATCGGACTCCGTTTGTGAAAGTTATGGGCGTTTTAATGTTGGACTTCCTGTCTGATCCGAACCGAATCCGAATTGAATTCAAATCTTTATATGTTTCCTTTTCTTATTCAAGGGGCTTCCAAATCCATTTGGAATCTGAAAAGGAGTCCTTCTCATCCTTTGAAAAGCCATGGTATGGTCAGATTTTACTCTTACTTGTATTGCAATACTCGGACTCTTTATATTTGGCAAGTCTCGCGCGTCTCTCCAGACAACTTGTGCAGCAATTAATGAAGTTGCCATAACTTTGTGTAGGAAGCTCCAATCATGCGTCGTTTGATTCGTTGCAAAGTAGACTTCATTAGCTTTCCAAATATGTGTTTTGTGTGCATTATAAACCTCAGAATTGGCATTGCAATCTTCGTGAACATTGTGGACAGAACTGCAATCACGAGAACTTGATTGATCTTATGTCTTCCTCTTTACCCAAACTAGCTTTCTTTCTTTACCATCCACACCTCTAATTCCATGCATTGTTGGCTTGTTTGCATAACACAAAGGAGGAATCACATAAGCATCCGCACGAACTAGGATATTCTTCTTTCTCCCATAACTGATTGCTTCTTTCTCCTTGTGCAATTTAGAGCTACTAAGCCTTGTAACTTCAGATTGCATGGGTGAAGCACAAATCAATATAGTATTCACACTCTTGGCCACATCACAACCCAAATTCAAATGCATGTAACTTTTGCATATGAACTCCAATAAAGTGATTTTCATCTCTAAAATTTTCTAAAATCATGCTCTTTTATATTTTGCAAAAATATTCAAATTTTTTCTTTGTTTGAATTTATTTGGCTCTTATTTGTGATATTTGGTATTTGCTTATTAGATACCAATGTTCCAGAGAACTTCGTCAACAAGCCTACAGCAAAACCAAGAGTTCAACAAGCAAAGCAAGCACTACTTTTGACCATGTTGTTCCTATATTTTAATGTTATGTATGTTGTATTCAAAACTAGTATGCAAAACCGCTTATTGGTAAGGACAATAGTTATACTCACTTGTTGCATCGATCCCACCTTGACAAGTTGTTAACTTTGCTATTGTCACCTTAGCACTTATATCCATAGTGGATAAAATGTGGAATTTAGAATTTGAAATGATGTAGATGATGATTAGCCACACTCATAACAGTATTATATGTGCTAGGTTGAAAATGGGTCAAAATGTTCAAAAAAGGGAGATACTTAAGAATTGCTCCAAAGGATTTATCTCTATTATTTTGTTTAGCAAATAAAATGAATAACATATTTTGGACTTGGGCGAGTTGTTGTGGAGACCGGTACGATGAGCACGAGACACTGATTTTGTGGATGTCTCACCTGGGTCACTAAGGACCGAGACTATGGTGTATTAGACCCAAAATAAACAATGTACAACCACATGTGCATTTATTGGAAGGCTTTAGCGTAATAAGTTACCATGTGCTAGCAACTTCACCTCAGGTTGTAGATTGTAGGTGATTTTTTGGGCTAGTGCAGGCATGGTGCAGATTCCACGTTCAGAGGGATCGTGTCAGTAAGAAAGGTTTGTGCAACACACTGTATGAATCTTGGCTCATTGGAGGGCACTCCCTATCCTGAGAAGGGAATCATAGTGCGGTGGTTGTTAGGACCAGTAATGTAAATGCTTTGCCACGAACTCTCAAATCGGGTATTGATGGTATCGTGTGATATGAATAACATAGTGGGATATTTGTGTCGTGTGGGTAAAATGTGCAACCTATACAGAGTGTAAAATTATTTGAATTGTCATGTCCATAGTCATAGACAACTTGGTGAATCCTCCACCTTAGTAGTGTTGTGTTTCATAAAATGCATTCAGGGAATGTATGGAACCTCTTGTTTAAATTATGCTACTATCGCTTTACCATTATTTACTTATAAAATTTAAATTGATGAGGCAATGGGGTCCCGATCTTCCGATAGGATGATAACTATCGATTTTGGTGGAGGTGACTCTTGCGATCCGACTACAATCGTATGACGTCACTTGCGCCTTAGCAATCGTTGAACCACACTCCAAGTCGTTATCAACCGTGCCAAGAACGCGGTTGACCTGACCAGAAGGTCTATTCCTGCATGCAACCGAAGAACACACAAGAACAAGATAACAAGCAATTTGAAATTGCAAATATTTATATTGAGCTCAAAAGGTGGGATTCCGTAGAGGTTCTTTAGGGTTGGTCTAGCCGACACAAGCGAAGAAGAAGAGTTTTCACAAAGGAAAAACTAATCAAACGAAATCCAAGAAAACTAGAAGGGTACAGCCTCCTTAAATAGGGGTGGGAAAGCCGCACAAAACTAAGGAAAAAGGGGTGATACTATTCACGGTACTGTTCACATGAATAGTCACTCGTGAACAGTATGGGGCACCTCCCCTTTGGGCCCAAACATTACAAGGCCCAATTTGACCCAAACAGGTGATGCAGCACCTTCTTTGAGTGATTGCGGCAAGCACAAGAAGAATTTGGAGATGAGACCAGATCCATTGGAAAGAGGACGAGAAAAGCTTTCCATCGAGTACTCGTGGACCTCAAACGGACTCTGTATATGAAAGTTATGCACATTTGAAGTTGGGCCGTCAGGCTGAGTCCGAACTGATATGGAGGCCGAATTGGATTCCAAAACGTGTCCAAGTTGAACTCTTGCTTGAATTGGTGCAAAAGTGATGTGGTGCTACAAAAATATATATTTTCATCATTAGGTAGCATCATATTCTCATTTAAAATTTGTTGAAACTGAAGAAACGAATTCACCTTTAGTTCAATCTTGATATTGGGCGCTATGGTTGTATGTGTTCGTGGCGTGGTCGCATCATAAATGCTCTCACAAATTTCATTTGTAATCTGTTACTCATTATTTTAATTGAAAGCATATTTTGCAAATTGAACTAGACTAGAAGTTACCTTTGACTCAGCCTGCATACTATATAACTTTGCTTAAAAGTCTTGTGGTGTACGATTTTCATACTCACCATTGCTTGTTGAATATATTAAGAGAATGCGAAAGAAAACTCGTCTTGTGGTTGTCATTACAGCAGGTTTTGGTGATGATTCGACACTGATTTCTTAGGTTCTACCCCAATCAGTTGTCTAAGGTTGGGATGGGACATACTTACTGGATTTTGATGTCTCTTTTATCTTTCACTTCCACTGAACTCTTTTATTTTATGTTCTATTTGGCCAGTTGGCACTAGTATTGCAAACTTCGTTGTATAGGTTTATGTCTGACCGTTACCTAAATGCACTACCTTGTTTTAAATTTATCGTGTATGGATGTGATATGAATATTGTCGAATATGTGTGCTAGCTGCTGATCATCGGACTAGCATAGTAAAAACATAGGGTTCAGAATGCAAATTTTGGGTTCTGATAATCCGTCCTAGTCTAAAATAGATTTTCACCATTTTATTTTATTTTGTAAACCAATGACAATTCCCATTGCCAAACATTTGATAAAATGAATTTGTATAAAGATTTTGATAGCATTATTCCCACCTAGGGATGATATCAACCGAATAGCATATCTAAACAATTCTATCATTATAAAGTAACCATAATAATGTACTCATTATTAATGGTAATCTATACTAGGGTGACAATGGTTCTTGGATTTCAAATATCAATGAGTCATTTCAATTAGGATTTAACTAACTCTTAATAATTGAATTATCACTGAATAAAAATAGCAATGCATAATAGTTTTCAAAAGATATAAAAATAAACTTTATAAACACTAGAATCAATATGATCAAGGAATATTGCCTTCATTGGATTGAACTGGTACTTCTTCTTGCTGACCTTGGATCAACTCAACAGCATCAGTGTCTAAACGCGCAAGATGAGTACAAAACAAATAACAAATAAATTCAAATAAAATAAAAAATATATAAAATAGTTACTGAATGTAGATAAAATCAGAAAAAAATATAAAATTTAGGAATTTGAATCACTCAATTTGGAGTTTAGGTAGTGGAGAATAGGCTCTCGGAAGATTTGTTGGAAAGGGAAATACTAAAAATTGAGAGGGGAAGGGAATATTCTCAAGAATATTCCATTTGGCTAAAAACAAATTAAAAGATACCTAGCAGTGGGCCCTGCTAGTTAGTGTATGAGAGAGAGTAATAAGATGGAGTGAGATAGGAAAATAGAGAAGGGGCAGCATTGGTCTGAATGGTGACAGCACCGGCGAGGGACGGTGACAGCGCTGGCAAGGGACGGTGTGGGCAACTGACAAAATGAAGTGTAGGGACCAAGGGGATGGGAGGTGTGACACGGCGAACGACGCATGGCTAAGTTGGTGGCAATGATTAGAGGCGGCGACCAGCGTAGGCCGCGGTGTTCCGGTGATGGCTAAAGAAAAGTAGCGCAAGCATAAGCTTCACGAAGGTGAGGGGAGTACTCTAGAGAAGTCGGCTAGTTCTGGGGTGGCCGGAGATGGCGAAGCGAAGGTGGTCAGCGACAAGGAAGGAAGCGGCGCGGCAGCGAAGTTCCACGGTGAAACATTGCCAAAACAATGTAGGGGAATTGAAGGGAAGATGGATGTGAAGTTGTATGTGCAAGGGATTAGAAAAAAGCTCACCAAAGATGACGAATCGATGACGAACTTGTTCAGCCAACCATGAGGAAGATGAGTCAATTTCCAGGGATTGACTGAACCAAAACGCAATTAACTTGGAGGATTGGTTGCTTGGATGCTAGAACATGATATGATGTGAACAAAACTTGGGGATTCTTACTAGAGATAGGAATTGAAGTGGTAGAGCATGGCGGCAGTTACGCGCCACAACGACAGCTTCAACAGGAAACCATGCGCAGTGACAGGGGAGGACTAGGGATTGCACAAGGATTGAATGCAAGGTATATCTCCTATTTATAGCCTCGGATAAGGGGAAACCAACATGGATTCTACAGGAAATCATGGGACCAATGACTTGAACGCGAGCACGTCAACTTAACCATTAGGTGAATGCGTTAGAATAGTTCAAACTAGGCCCACTCAATTTCTCACTAAAATATGCTATAGGTTTGCCTTCTTGTAACAACACACCACCTAAACCAATTCCGCTTGCATCACATTCTAGTTCAAAAGTCTTATTGAAATCAGGGAGTTGGAGTAAAGGTGCATGTGTTAACTTATCTTTCAGTGTGGTGAAGGCGTTCTCCTGTGCGGCGCCCCAAACAAATGTCACGCCCTTCTTGGTAAGCTCATTCAATGGTGCGGCGATGGTGCTGAAATCCTTCACAAAGCGGCGGTAGAACCCAGCAAGTCCTAAAAAGCTCCGCACCCGTGTGACCGTGTTAGGAGTCGGCCAACTTTGTATTGCTTCAACCTTGGCTTGATCAACTTCAATTCCCTGTGGAGTGACAACATAGCCAAGAAACGACACTCGATCGGTGCAAAAGGTGCACTTCTCAAGATTACCAAATAGGCGTGCACCACGTAGAGCATTAAAAACAGCACGCAAATGGTCAAGATGTTCCTCTAATGATTTACTATATATCAGTATATCATCAAAATAAACCACCACAAATCTACCAATGAAAGCACGCAAAACCTCGTTCATTAGTCTCATGAAGGTACTAGGTGCATTAGTTAAACCAAAAGGCATTACTAACCACTCAAATAACCCGAACTTAGTTTTAAATGCCGTTTTCCATTCATCGCCTAATATCATGCGGATTTGATGATAGCCACTCGCAAATCAACCTTGGAAAAGACAACAGAGCCACTCAATTCATCAAGCATATCATCTAACCTAGGAATAGGATGACGATACCTAATGGTGATATTATTGATTGCTCTACAATCCACACACATGCGCCATGATCCATCTTTCTTTGGTACTAAAATGACCGGAATAGCACAAGGGCTAAGAGATTCGCGCACATACCCTTTATCAAGCAACTCTTGGACTTGGCGCTGAATTTCTTTAGTTTCTTCTGGATTGGTCCTGTATGGTGCTCGGTTGGGCAATGATGCACCAGGGATTAAATCAATTTGATGCTCAATCCCACGAAGTGGTGGCAGCCCCGGTGGTATGTCTTTTGGAAAGACATATTTGTACTCCTGCAAAATGTTAGTGACCGCGGGTGGCAAAGAAGAAGGTATATCCTCAAATGAAAACAAAGCTTCTTTGCAAATCAATGCATAGCAAACAGAATTACTAGCATCAAGTTCAGTCATATCAGATTTAGTAGCAAGGAAACAAGCACCTTTCAATTTAATTTCTTTATTCTTGTCATGAACAGATTTAGGTTCTTTCTTTTTATGTTGCTTAAGCTCTTTTGCTACAATCTGATTTTCGCTCTCAGTATTCTCCTGACTTTTCTCTCTTCTAGCTCTAGCAAGGTCATCTTTAACAATTTGTTCAGGAGTCATAGGATGTAACACAATTTTCTTTCCCTTGAACATGAGAGAGTATTGATTATTCTTACCATGATGTACACAATCAGTATCATATTGCCAAGGTCTTCCTAATAACATTAAACAAGCTTGCATAGGAACAACGTCGCAATCAACATAATCATGGTATGAGCCCATACAAAAATGTACTCTCACCATACGAGTTACCTTCAACTTACCACTGTTGTTGAACCATTGAATATGGTATGGGTGGGGATGGGATTTGGTCAGCAAAGCAAGCTTCTCTACCATATCTATACTGGCCAAATTGTTGCAACTCCCACCATCAATAATTATGCGAATCGCGCGTTCCTTGACAACGCCCTTGATTTGGAACAAATTATGGCGCTGATTTTGCTCAGCACAAGACACTTGAGCACTTAGTACGCGTTGCACTATAATGCTCAAATACTTGTCGGCATTTTCGGCGCCAACATGTTCCTCCTCATGGTTAGATTCATCATCATGTCCTGCAGGGTCATTTGCAAGCATAGCATATGTTTCATCATCAAAATCACTAGCAGAAGAATACCCACCATCATCGCGTATAATCAATACACGCTTGCTTGGACAGTCCCGCATCATGTGTCCAAAGCCTTTGCAACGATGGCATTGAACGTCCCTCGTTCGTCCTGTCGAAACAACCGAAGAGGAAGTTTTTGCAGAAAGTTGTGGTGCTGATTTGGGTGCTTCGGAAACTCGTGGCGTTGAATTTGACGTAGTAGAGCGCTGCTTGTTGTTGGAGGGTAATGGTGGGGGCGCCACAGTGGATGAGGAAGAAGATGTACGCGTCCATGAATTTGTGCGACCTGCAGAAAAGTTAGATCGCGTTCTCGTTTGGCGTCCCTGCAATTCTCGTTCAGCTTTGCAAGCAAGATGAAACAATCTAGTCATGGAGTTGTAATCTTTGTAATCAAGAATGTCCTGAATTTCACGATTCAACCCACCTAAAAACCTAGCCATTGATGCCTCCTCATTCTCAACTAACCCACAACGCAACATACCAATTTGTAATTCCTGATAGTATTCTTCCACAGACTTTGCACCTTGTTGTAAACGTTGCAGTTTATTTAACAAATCACGAGCATAATATGATGAACAAATCGATGGCGCATAAGCAATTTTAAAGCCTCCCAAGTGTTTGGTATGTTATTGGGATGTTGACGGCAATGTTCTTTCCACCAAATAGAAGCAAAATCGGTAAATTCACTAGTAGCAGCCCTAACTCGTCTATTTCAGGAAAATCATGGCAAGTAAATTTTTGATCAACAGCTAGTTCCCAATCAAGATAACCATCAGGATCATATTTACCATTAAAAGAGGGCATAGTGAATTTAACCTTAGCAAAAGCATCATCGTGGTCACGTACCTCACGTCGTGGGGGATCTCTTCGCATACCTTGTCGGTTAAAACGCACATTGTCAACTTCATCTTGTCCCTCTACCGTCACAGCAGGGGGGAACAACAGCCGAAGCTTGGGCAATCTCCTCAAGGCGCGCCATAATATCTGCCAAAGAATTGTTAGTGATACCTTGTGCTTTCTCCATCGCAGCAAGCGTTGCGTTTGTCTCAATTTGGGCGCCCTCGAGTTGAGCAAGTCGCTCATTTGTGACTCTGACATCCTCCTCAAGACCCTCCGCACGACGATTTCATTTCGCGTGTGAAATGTTGTATGATTCCCTTCGTACGAGGACTATGAGATGAGTTCTGATATGAAAACTCTCCAGAACCTGCCATTGTTAGCAAAAACACAAGAATATGTCCCTAACAAGTACTAGGGTATGGTGCTCGCACTCAAACCTTCTATCGAATTCTTACCAATTCATATCAAGCACACAGGGCGATCGGCAACCAGCGATGACAATATATCTGCGAAGATTGGATGGAGCGATTGCCAGGTGAAGCTCAGCCTGTACAGTGTAGAAAAGGTGTAGCTGGGAAGGCTCAAGTTTGGTAGCAAGGAGTAGCATAATCAATTCAGAAAATGCAAGCTGAAAAATCGTTCAACGCCAGTTGGTGCTAGCCCTAGGCGAGACCGTACTAGAGACGCGAGCCTAGAAGACAAACGAGTACACCGCGCAGAAAGAAACTAGATGACGTTGCACACAGAGTTCAAGAGCTTGAAAAAGGATGCCGTCTGCACGGGGAACCTTAGAATCACTTGTAGAAGGTTCCTGTCAATTTTGAGCAAATTCTGAGAAACTTGATTTTTTCTCGGTTTGCGGGCCCGTTTTGAGGGCCTAAACGACGTTTTTTGGGGTCGAAGTTGTCGCGTATGTGCCTGGAGGCTTACGCGGATCTGAAATCTCCAGATTTTCCAGACTTCTTTTTTTTCGCTCTATCTTCTGATTTCCTTTCCAACGGATCAAGAATCGCCTCAATCGGAGGTCGTATGCAAAAGTTAGCTGTTTCTCTCCTTTTTTTTTGCCGCGGCTCTTTCTAAATGCGGCTGCCTGTTCCTTCTTTTCTCTCTTTTTTTTCTCTCTCCCTTTTTTTCACATACGACGCGGTTGAAACCTACTCCGAAACTAACTATGAGATCGTGTCCTACTCCGAAACCAACTAGGGCAAAGCCTCCCTAGAAACCGAGTCCTCCACCTTTCCTTCCCTCACCGTGGCAGTTCGGATCTAACTGCAACGGTGAGACCAAAACGTGAATAGAACTCAAAACTCTAGAGGAACTAGACACTAAGACCAGCAAAGGACACGACGATGCAACTGAAAGTTCAACAATGCAATGTACTGAAAAGAAAAATTGCGAGGCTAAGACTGGTTTGGACAGATTGATCTACTGCTAATTTTTTTTTGTTTTTGTGTACTCTAGGTAAGGAAAAGCTATCTAATCTATGGTAAACTAGAAATTTCTCACCGAGCAACCTTGAGCTCTGATACCACTTGATGGAGACGAGGTGCCCGATCTTTCGATGAGATTGATAACTATCGATTTTGGTGGAGGCGACTCTCACGATCCGACTACAACCGTACGATGACGCTTGCACCTTAGCAATCGCTGAACCAACTCCGAAGTGTTATTGACCATGCTGGAGGCGCGATCAACCTGTACACGAAGTTCAATCCCTGCGAGCAATCGAAGAACTAGCAAGAATAAGACGAAGGCAATCTGATATTGCAAATATGAATGAAGCATAAATTGTATTGCGAATAACAAAGATGGGATCTCGAAGCTGTCTTGACAGGTGGTCGTCCGACACAACTGAAGAACAAAGTTTGCACAATGGCTAAACCTAAACTCAACGAAATCCAAGTCTTAGCAATGGAGGCAGCGGCTCCTTTATAGGGAGAACGACCAGGGGACGTCCAAGGGCACGCCCTAGGGTTACAAGGCCCATGGGCCCAAGTGGAGGTGGCGCAGCACCCTTTTTGACTCGGACTCAGAAACCAACGTGGAGTCTTATGATGATTGCGGCCGGCTCAGATGGAATTTGAAGATGAGGTTGGATCCGTTGGAAAATAGACTTCCTAAGCTTTCCATGAAGTACACGAACGTCCCAATTGGAGTCCGTATGAGGAAGTTATGCCCATTTGAACTTGGTACCATCGCAGCAGTCCGAATCTGATTCCAGAACGTGTCCAACTCGAATTCTTGTTTGGCTTGGCCCCAAAGTGACGTGGTGAACTCCATTATTCCATCCAGGCATGTCCATGACTCCACGTCCCTCTCCTTCATCCTTTCCCAGGTTCCTAAGCACAATTAAATCACTTGCATTAGGTAGCGGTCTATTCTCAGAAATATATGAACCTAGGAATGAATTCACTTGGTAATTAAGTTGACGAGCACGAGCTCGAGTGAGTGGTCCTTGTAACACTTGCTGTGGCTGAGTTGTATCCATGGAAGGGATGTCCTCATCAGTTTGCATACAAATGTTTCAAAGAATGGAAGACTACTTAATTCTTGTGATGATTTAATTGTCCTTAGGAACCATGAGGAAGAACCACGGGAGCTCAAGTGTAGAAGTGGAACCGTGAAGCGCAATCCAAGTCATGTTCGTGAGTTCGACTTAGATTCGGCCTTCTGAACAGTGTCTAATTCAAATGGCCATAACTTTTGATCCAGAAGGTTTCTCGGGGCTCAAGAGTACTCTTTGGAAAGCCCTTGGAGTCTACTTTCAGATGGATTTGGTCTCACCTCCAAACTCCATCGGAGCTGATCCGAAACTGCCAAACAAGTCACGTCACTTTTTCAGTCCGAGTCAAAGTGGGCCTTGGGCCTTGTAATCGAGTCATGTTTGGCTTCCAAGTGTTTTGGCCAACCCTCCACCTCCTATGTCTCTTAAATAGGCAGTCGCACCCTCTTCTAGGGTTTGGGTTTTGATAGACTAAGTTAGCCTTTGCTACTTCGCCTTGTTTTTGCACGTGTCGGCAAGACCGTCCGAATACTTGTCTTTGGAACCCCCACTGTTTTTCTATTTCAGATTGAAACTTTCATCTTTTATTCGTAATTGAGTTGTTGTTCATCTTGTTTTTGCCTGTTCTTTGATTGCTTCAAGGAACAAGTACCCTCGTGGTTAGATTGATTGTGCTCCGACAAGGTCACGAACAACCTCTGGAGTGGTGTATCGATCGCTAAGGCGCAACATCCTTGGGTGGTTATAGTCGGGTCGTCAATGTTATCTCCTTCCCCAATCGAATCTACCACTTTCATCGAAAGATCGGGACCGCTAGTGCTATCAGTTGGTATCAGAGCTCAAGGTTGATCGGTGAGAGATTTTTTTAGTTTCTACATCTTTTTCTACCTATAGTCCAAAAAACCAAAAAAATAGTAGATTGGTTTTTTTAATCCAAAATCCAAAACAATTTGAGCCTTACACTATTGCTGCTTGGTCTTTGTTTGTTGAGTCTTCGGTTGCATCGTCGTGTCGAGTTGCTGGTATTAGTGTCTAATCCTTAGAGTTTCGAGTTCTTGTCACGTCAGATCACATTGCAGCCAATGCCGCCATCACCGCTGCCATCGTGTTCACCACTGTCATATACATCATCGCTGCCATCGCTTTCACCACTGTCATATACATCACCGCTGCCATCGCTTTCACCACCATCACATCACCGCCGCCATCGCTGTCTTTGGCCTAGGGTTTGGGTTCAGGATCACCGCTTTGAGGTCGAATCTATCTCTTTCCAAGTTGTATCTGAGTCTAAGTTGGCTACGAGTTGTGTTTCTGATGTGAGTCGGAGTCGGTTGCTTATTGTTCCAAAAAAAGAAGTTTGAAAAAATTGTCTCGAAAAAATTGTGAATTCAAAAAAAAGTTCCGGATATTATCTCTGTGCCACTTGGATTGACGTACACATGCCACTCGGATTAGCCTCATGTGCTGATCGAAAATCTCAGTTTAGAGAGAGAGTATCTTTTTTTACCGATTTCTTTACCGATTTACCCCTGGTCAAAAAAAGTGTGTGGTGCACGTTGCTTGTTACAGAGCTCTTGGTGGTCAAGTTAAGGATTTAGAGCTCCTGTGAAAAAATTAAAAAAATAAAAAAATTCTGAAAAAAGAGAAAAAATTCCAAAAAAAAAGACAGGAGCTCTAGTGAGTTCCTTCCTTTCATTGTGCTAGTTGGTGCTCTGTGGTTTCATTGGTGTCCAGTCTCGTGTCTCTAGTACGGTCTATCCAAGACCAGCACAGTACCGTCATTGAGCGATTATTCAACTTGCTTTGACTAACGTGGTTCTAGTTATCTTTTGTTCACTCTCAGCCCACCTATAGATCCATAGATTTGACTACCACCTCACACGTACTAGCTACTGAGGAAATGATACACCTAATTTCCAGGAGTTGTTGTCTTGTCGGCTGCCATCACCTCCTGCTCGCTGTGGTAAGAACTAGTAAGAGCTTGACAGAACAGGTTGAGAGTGTGTGACTTGATTTAGCCACATCCTGATGAGGACATGACCTCAATGGATACAACCATATTTGCTATGCTTGTTGTTCCTATTACAAGAGCTCCTACGTATCACATAAATTATCAGGTGAGCTCGTTTCAAAAAGGTTTTACTTTATTTGACAAAGAACTTATGATATTACATAATGAGAGTTTGTTGCGTCATTGTTATATACTGAGATTTATGATCAAGATCATGCAATACGTGAGGCTACACATTTGTTAAAACCGAGAATGGTTTTTGTCAAGAAGGGGAGGATGATGCGACCATGCCACAAACGCATACAACCATAGCACCTAATATTAAGATTGAACAAAAGGTGAATTTGTTTCTATCTATTACTATCAATGTTACTCATGAGAATAAAATACTACCTCATGTCACTACTTTGTTCATTCTCAGGTTTGACAAATGGAATACTTTTGAACCGAGAGGAAGGCCGACGCCAAAGCAATGGAGAAAAACAAGGAAGAAGAAGGCCAAGGAGATGCCATGCAGTGGGAGGGCAAAAGGGGAGAGGTCCAAGAACTTAAATCCCAAGTTTTGGATGAGGTTTCCAAGCCCAATTCGGAATTTCCTCAAGCCCAATCGAAATCAAACTCGGAATCAACTCAGAACTCAATTTGGACTCAGTGCCGGACAACCAGACAGGCCTGTAATAAAACGGCCATAACTTTCACAAACAGAGTCCTATTTAGGTGTTCTTGTACTTGTTGGAAAGCTTATTCCAAGGCCCACCAATGGGCAAGTCCTCAGCTTCAAAAACTTTTTTGTCGCGTCGCAATCGCCAAAACAATCCGAGGCTGATTCAGCCTGACAGGACCGATTTCCAGCATGCATAGAATTTACATCCGAAGTCTGTTTGGGATGGGTGAGTACTTGATGGAAAGCTTATCTTATCCTCTTTCCAATGGATCTAGCCTCAACTCAAAATTACTTCTATGCGTAAAGATATCACAAAAACAAGTAAGGACTATTTCTGAATCCGAGTCTAAAGGTGCTGTGTCACCTCCAATTGGTCCCAAGGGCTTTGTAATTTTTTTAGGGTGGGTGTCCAACCCTAGGACGACCCTTGGCTGCCCCTCTCTCTTCTCCAACTCATATATTCACCCTCTACCCCCTTTGAACTCTTTGGATTTCGTTGAATTTAGATTTAGCTTTTGTGCAAACTTCTATTATTCAGTTGTATCAGACGACCACCTGTCAAGACAGCCTTCGGAATCCCACCTTTTTGAACTCAATATAAATATTTGCAATTTTAGATTACTTGTTATCTTATTCTTGCGTGTTCTCCGATTGCATGTAGGAATAGACCTTCGTAGTTAGGTCAACCGCGTTCTTGGCATGGTTCATAATGACTTGGAGTGTGGTTCAGCAATTGCTGAGGCGTAAGCGACGTCGTGCAGTTGTAGTCGGTTCGCAAGGGTTACCTCCACCAAAATCGAAGTTATCATTCTATCGGAAGATCGGGACCCATAGCCTCATCACATCCCAGTAGTTGTGAGGGCATAACTTGCAATTTTATTATTTTTTTCTCTTCTTTGTTTGTTCTCGTGTGTTTTCCTAACAATGTCAGGAGAACCAGTAGACCCGAGGGCTGCACCACATTCCCCTCGGACTAGGGGCATCAATACAACACTTTGAGCACCAAGTGAAGCTGCACACTGAGAGACTTGATGAGGATGTACGGGTCACTAATGAACGCCTTGGTTAATTGGAGGCCGCGCAGATCGACACCAACACTACGCTTGCAACATTGGAGGCTTCCGTTGGCACCGTCAACACCTCACTTGCTGAGATTTTGAGATGTCTTGATGAGATGGGCCGTGCACCTTCCGCGCTACTCCTGCTACACCTACTCAGCGTACACATGCCAACAATGGTGTCTTGGGCAGCAGGGTGGACGAAAACGGTGGAGACGGATATGCGGCTGATACTGAGACCGATGATGATGAGGACGCTCACCATCATTGTAAACTACGCCGGAATCGCATTGGCATGGGTCCTATGTACCCACGCCATGAGGTACGTGAGGCTGATGAATCCTTGGTAAGATTAAGTTCACTATGCCACCTTTTGATGGAAAATATAAACCTGATGTTATATCACTTGGGAATTGGCTGTTGATCAGAAATTTGCTTGTCATGCATTTCCAAAAAATAAAAGGGTTAGGGCTGCTACTAGTGAGTTTACTGACTTTGCGTCTATTTGGTGGAGTGAATATTGTAAGAAAAATCTTTTAACCATACTATGAACTTGGTATGCATTAAAAAGAATCATGCGAGCTAGATTGTTCCTTCATATTATGCACGTGATTTGTTACATAATTGCAACAATTGAGGCAAGGTAGTAAAAGCGTAGAGGAATATTTTCAAGGTTTGCAAATAGGAATGTTGCGTTGTGACTTAGAGGAAACTGAGGAAGCTGCTATGGCTAGGTTTATGGTGGTTTGGATCGTGAAATTCAAGACATTTTAGCTTACAAGGAATATAATTCTATCACTCGTTTATTTCATCTTGCTTGTAAAACTGAAAGGGAAGTACAAGGACGACGCGCGAGCACTAGGACTAATGATTCTGCAGGTCGTGCTAACATTTGGTCTCAACGTGCATCTGCTGCACCATCAAAGCCAACATTCTGCACCTTCTTCCTTCAACAGCAAGCCACAATTTTCATCGTCAAATTCAGCATCTCGGGTATCCGAAGCAACAAAGGGGTCAGCCCAAGCATATGCAAAGAGCTCTTCATCCATTGCATCTACGGGATGAACGAGGGATATCCAATGTCATCAATGCAAGGGGTATGGCCATGTGCGGAGTGAATGCCCAAGCAAGCGTGTTTTGATTGTGAGAGATGATGGTGAGTATTGTTCTACTAGTGATTTGGATGAGGATACATATGCTATGCTTGCAGCTGACCATGCAGGTAGTGGGAAGGAGCAAGAAGAAGAGCACGTTGGTGCTGAAGATGCAGAGCGCTATAAGAGCCTCATTGTATAGCATGTGTTGAGTGCACAAATGGAGAGGACGGAGCAAAATCAGCAGCACACTCTTTTCCAAACAAAGTGTGTCGTGAAGGAATGCTCATGCCGTGTGATCATTGATGGAGGGAGCTGCAACAACTTGGCGAGCTCCAATATGGTGGAGAAATTGCGTTGAACACCAAACCACACCCACAACCTTAATGCATTCAATGGTTCAATAGCAGCGGCAAGGTAAAGGTAACACGAATGGTGAGAGTAAATTTTGCTATTGGTTCTTATCATGATGTTGTAGAATGTGATGTTGTCCCTTTGAAAGCATGTTCTATGCTGTTAGGTAGACTGTGGCAATATTGATGAGGACATCCTTTCCATAGATACAACTGTGCCGACTCCACAACAAGCTCAATAAACTGAAACTATGATACAAGGACCAATGACTAGAGCGCAAGCACGTCAACTTAACCATCAGGTGAATGCGTTCCTAAGTTTGCATACAAATGTTTCAAAGAATGGAATACTACTTAATTCTTGTGATGATTTAATCGTCCTTAGGAACCATGGGGAAGAACCACGTGAGCTCAAGTATAGAAGTGGAACCGTCAAGCGCAACCCAAGTCTTGTTCGCGAGTTTGACTCGAATTCGGCCTTCCTAATAGCGTCTACTTCAAAAGCTTTTGCTACTTCGCCTAATATTCGCGCGTGTCGGCAAGACCATCCGAATACTTGTCTTTGGAACCCCACCGTTTTCTGTTTCCGATTGAAACCTTCATCTTTTATTTGCAATTGAGTTGTTGTTCATTTTGTTCTTGCCTGTTCTTCGATTTCTTGCAAGAACAAGTACCCTCGTGGTTAGGTTGATTGTGCTCCGACAAGGTCACGAACAACCTCTGGAGTTGGTGTATCGATCGCTAAGGCGCAACGTCCTTGGATGGTTGTCGGGTCGTCAACGTTATCTCCTTCCCCAATCGAATCTACCACTTTCATCAAAAGATCGGGACCGCTAGTGCTATCAATATGATAAAGATTCTCTGTATCATGGTAAGACAAACCAATATTCTTTTGTGCATCATGACAAGAAAATTGTGCTACATCCTATGTCTCCTGAAGCTATTTTAAAAGATGAGATTGGTAGAGCTAGTAGAGAGAAAAATCAAGAGCGTAACAGGAGTGAAAATCAGATTGTAGCAAACGAATTTGAGCAACATAAAAAGAAAAACTCTAAATCTATTCATGAGAAAAAAACTGAGATTAAATTTAAAAGGTGCATGTTTTCTTGCTACTAAGTCTGATGTGAATGAGCTGGATGCTAGTACTTCTGTTTGCTATGCCTTACTTTGCAAACAAGCTTTATTTTCATTCGAGGATGTATCTTCTTCTGTGCCTTCTGTTGTCACTAATCTTTTGCAGGAGTACATGGATGTCTTTCCAAAGGACATGCTGCTAGGGCTACCACCAGTGCGAGGGATTGAGCACCAGATTGATCTGATTCCCGGGGCATCTTTGCCCAATGTGCACCATACATAACCAATCCGGAAGAAACTAAGGAGATTCAGCGTCAAGTTCAAGAACTACTTGATAAAGGTTATGTGCGTGAGTCTCTTAGTCCTTGTATTGTTCCGGTAATTTTAGTGCCTAAGAAAGATGGATCATGGCAAATATGTGTGGACTGTAGAGCGATCAATAACATTACCATGAGATATCGTCACCCTATTCCTACGTTAGATGATATGTTTGATGAATTAAGTGGCTCTATTGTCTTCTCTAAAGTTGACTTGCGTAGTGGGTACCACCAAATTCGCATGAAATTGGGAGATGAATGGAAAACAGCATTTAAAACTAAGTTCGGTTTGTATGAGTGGTTAGTGATGCCGTTTGGTTTAACTAATGTACCTAGCACATTCATGAGATTAATGAACGAGGTTTTACGTGCTTTCATTGGTAAATTTGTAGTGGTATATTTTGATGATATATTGATATATAGCAAATCACTAGAGGAACACATTTACCATTTACGTGTTGTTTTTTATGCTTTATGTAATGCACATTTATTTGGTAATCTTGAGAAGTGCATATTGTGCACGGATCAAGTCTCTTTTCTTGGCTATGTTGTTACTCCACAGGAGACTGAAGTTGATCAAGCCAAGGTTGAGGCAATACAGAGTTGGCCGACTCCTAACACGGTCACGCAGGTGCGAAGTTTTCTAGGACTTGCTGGATTCTATCGTCATTTTGTGAAGAGTTTCAGCACCATTGCCGCACCATTGAATGAGCTCACTAAAAAGGGGGTGCCGTTTACTTGGGGGAATGCACAGAGGATGCTTTCAACACATTGAAAGATAAGTTAATACATACACTATTACTCCAACTTCCAGATTTTAGTCAGACTTTTGAGCTAGAATGTGATGCTAGTGGAATTGGATTGGGTGGTATGTTGTTGCAAGAAGGTAAACATGTGGCATACTTTAGTGAAAAATTGAGTGGGCCTAGTTTGAACTATTCTACTTATGATAAGGAATTATATGCTCTAGTTCAAACTTTCGAGACATGGCAACATTATTTATGGCCCAAAGAATTTGTCATTCATTCTGATCACGAATCATTAAAGCATATTAGAAGTCAAGAGAAATTGAACCGTAGGCATGCAAAGTGAGTTGAATTCATAGAGTCTTTTCCTTATGTCATAAAACACAAAAAGGGAAAGGAGAATGTTATTGCCGATGCATTGTCTAGGAGATATACCATGCTCTCACAACTTGACTTCAAAATTTTTGGATTAGAAACAATTAAAGAGCGTTATGTTCATGATGATGATTTTAAAGATATGTTGCTGAATTGGAAAGAGGGGAAAACGTGGAATAAATTTGTCCAAAATGATGGATTTGTGTTTAGAGCTAACAAGCTATACATTCCAGCTAGCTCTGTTCGTTTGGTGTTGTTACAGAAAGCACATGGAGGTGGGCTGATAGGACATTTTGGAGTGAAGAAGACGGAAGACATATTTGCTGGTCATTTCTTTTGGCCAAAGATGAGACGTGATGTGGAACATTTCATTGCTCGCTGCACTACATGTGAAAAGGCTAAGTCACGACTTAATTCTCATGGTTTGTATATCCCACTACCTGTTCCTAACGTGCCTTGGGAAGATATTTCTATGAACTTTGTTTTAGGACTACCTAGGACAAAGAAGGGGAGGGATAGCATATTTGTTGTTGTTGATAGATTTTCTAAGAGGGCACATTTCATTCCATGTCATAAAAGTGATGATGCTACCAACATTGCTGATTTGTTCTTTTGTGAAGTTGTTCGCTTGCATGGTGTGCCAAATACAATAGTTTCCAATCATAAAACTAAATTCCTTAGCCATTTTTGGAGAACTTTATGGGCTAAATTGGGGACTAAGCTGTTATTTTATACTACTTGTCATCCCCAAACTGATGGAAAACTAAAGTTGTGAATAGAACTTTACCATGCTTAGGGCTGTTTTGAAAAATAACATCAAAATGTGGGAAGAATGCTTGCCTCATATTGAGTTTGCTTATAATTGTTCGCTGCATTCTACTACAAAGTTGTGCCCTTTTGAGATTGTCTATGGTTTTGTACCTTGTGCTCCTATTGATTTGTTACCACTTCCATCTTCGGAGAAGTTAAATTTTGATGCTAAACAGCGTGCTGATTTGATGTTGAAAATGCATGAGACAACCAAAGAAAATATTGAACGCATGAATGCTAAATATAAACTTACTGGTAGTAAAGGAAGGAAGCATTTAACTTTTCAACCGGGTGATTTAGTTTGGTTGCATTTGAGAAAAGATAGATTTCCTGAATTGAGGAGGTCTAAGTTAATGCCTAGAGCTGATGGTCCTTTCAAAGTGTTGAAAAACATTAATGATAATGCATATAAGCTTGAGTTACCTGCAGATTTTGGGGTTATTCCCACCTTTAACATTACAGATTTGACGCCATACTTGGGAGAAGAAGATGAGCTTAAGTCACGGACAACTCAAATGCAAGAAGGGCAGGATGATGAGGAGCGGCAAACCACACCCACAACCTTAATACATTCAATGGTTCAATAGCAGCGGCAAGGTAAAGGTAACACGAATGGTGAGAGTAAATTTTGCTATTGGTTCTTATCATGATGTTGTAGAATGTGATGTTGTCCCTATGAAAGCATGTTCTATGCTGTTAGGTAGACCGTGGCAATATTGATGAGGACATCCTTTCCATAGATACAACTGTGCCGACTCCACAACAAGCTCAATAAACTGAAACTATGATACAAGGACCAATGACTAGAGCGCGAGCACGTCAACTTAACCATCAGGTGAATGCGTTCCTAAGTTTGCATACAAATGTTTCAAAGAATGGAATACTACTTAATTCTTGTGATGATTTAATCGTCCTTAGGAACCATGGGGAAAAACCACAGGAGCTCAAGTGTAGAAGTGGAACTGTCAAGCGCAATCCAAGTCCTGTTCGTGAGTTCGACTCAGATTCGGCCTTCTTAACAATGTCTAATTCAAATAGCCATAACTTTTGATCTAGAATATTTTTCGGGGCGCGTGAGTACTCTTTGGAAAGCTCTTGGAGTATAGTTTCATATGGATCTAGTCTCACCTCCAAACTCCATCTGAGCCGATCAGAAACTGCCAAGTAAGTCGCATCACTTTTCCAGTCCGAGTCAAGTGGGCCTTGGACCTTGTAATCGAGTCCTGTTCGCCTTCCAAGTGTTTTGGCCGACCCTCCACCTCCTGTCTCTTAAATAGGCAGCCGCACCCTCTTCTAGGGTTTGGGTTTTTATAGACTAAGTTAGCCTTTGCTACTTCGCCTTGTTTTTGCGCGTGTCGGCAAGACCATCCGAATACTTGTCTTGGGAACCCCACTGTTTTTCTGTTTCAGATTGAAACTTACGTCTTTTATTCGCAATTGAGTTGATGTTCATCTTGTTCTTGCCTGTTCTTCGATTGCTTGCAGGAACAAGTACCCTCGTGGTTAGGTTGATTGTGCTCCGACAAGGTCACGAACAACCTCTGGAGTGGTGTATCGATCGCTAAGGCGCAACGTCTGTAATATCCCAAAAGCCTTTCGGGAAATAATTGTTTAATTGGAGAGGGGGACCTTAAACGAAAGAATAAAATAATGTTTCGGGGGGTTTTCTGAATTTTCCATGCAACCTGGGCCTGGGCCAAGGCCCAGGGGGAAACCAGCCAAAGAGGGGGGGAGAGGCACCCACCCCCCTCCAACCCTAGCCGCCCCTCCCTGCCCCCATTGCGCCGCCCCTCCCTGCCCCTTGTGCGCCCCCTCCAGCAGTTCCTCCCCCTCTCCCTCCCCCATTGAAAAATCTTCCTTTAGCTGCCGGTCGAACGGAGAAGGGAGATCAAGTGCAGCGAGGCGATTGGATCCAGAGGAAGGGAAGAGGAAGGGAAAAAGGGGAAAAGGAGAAGAGGAGGAGTTCGTAGGGCGTTCATCATAATCTACAGCGGTTCGTCAAGGGAGGAGGACGGATCCCAAGGGCCGCACCTTCTGCTCATCCCCCGTTTTCTCGTGGTTAAGGCAAGTATAATGATGGTTTAAACTTTATAGTGTGGATTGTTGATGATTGTTGGTTTGTAGATGTTTGGTCTATATTATGAGTATATGTGATCTTGATTATGTTAATGATATGTTGATATTGTTTATGGTCGATTGCAATTGAAAGTGTTCAGGAGAATTTCTGATGCATAGATGTTGTGAATGCAAGTTTTATTTGTTGAGATATTCACGTTTGTGCATCATGCTGATTTATTGAAGTCTTGGTCACGAGATGACCAAGCGCCGAGGTCCCCGTCATGTTGATGACATGACGGGCTAAAGGTCCCCATACTTGTGGAGTATGGGCAATTGGTCCCTGTACCAGATGGTACAGGCATGGGTGTGCATTGACGGATGCACACTCCGCATTACCGGTAAAATGCGAAAGAGAAGAGATAAAGAGATTTTTGATCATATTGCATAGCATAGTTTATTTATATGATTGATGGATGAACTTGTGAAATGATGTTCACTTTTATTCTTGTTACCACTTATTATATTTGCTGAGTCGTTGAACTCACTATTGTTGTTGTTGTGGTTGCTGTTTGTTTTAGGTATCTACATGAGATCGCATGCATGGGGATAAAGAAGGATTAGTTTTGTTGCACTTGCACGGTCTATTCACCATGGAAGAAAGAAAGAATATTAAACACTATTTGCTGAATAATTCAAGTGGTATTTGATTAATGTCTATCAGGTTCAAAATGTAATAAAAGAATAGAACTCTTTTACATTGATTCCGTTCTTTATCTAAGTAGTATTGTTATGAGTGCGATGATGAACATAATCCAGTTTTGCTTATAAATGACTATATTACTTACTGTTATTCATATCATTTGATTATGCTTGTTGAAACCTCTGATTTACCCAATAAACAAAGGAGGTTCTGCCGAAATTTTGTAAGATGAATTTTAGTTTTTCTTTATTATGTTATTAGTTTGGTAGCATTCTAGGTCATTGATTGGCTGGGGTGTTACAACGTCCTTGTGTGGTTGTAGTCGGGTCATCAACGTTATCTCCTTCCCCAATCGAATCTACCACTTTCATCGAAAGATCGGGACCGCAAGTGCTATCACATGCTTTTGGAAACCTACAAACGGAAGAAATCAATGGAGGAGAAAATGGAAGAGTTAATAGCATGTAGAAACAGAAAGAATTGATTGGGCACAGGGTTTGCAGTTTGATTGCGAGAGTTACCAAAAACTTGTAGGGGCTCAGCTAAATAGCGAAGTGGCATGGGCATAGAGCAGAAGCAGAGCAAAGCTCAGCTATAGAAAGAAAGAAAAGAAAGAAGACAGAGACAAAGGGAAAATGGGCCGGTTGGCCAGGACTCAGCCTAGGGGAAAAGAAAGGAGATAGGCTTGGCCTGGGAAAAAAAATTAAAAATGAGATTTGGATTTGAGACTTGAAGTTGAATTTGAAATTTGGAATTGGATTTGAATTGAAATTGGGGATTAACTTCCAAGATTACACAGAAAATCCAAATCTTTGAAATAGTTAATTTTGAAATTAAATTTTTAAGAAAGCCAAATTTTGAGATATTATAAACATCTTGTAGCATTGTCAATAAAGGCTATGAAATATCTTTTCCCTTCCTTAGTCAATACTCCATTCATTTTACACAGATTATAATGGACTAATTCTAACAGTGTTAGAGTTTCTCCCCTATGGTCTTAAAAGGCTTTCGAGGTTGCTTTGCTTGCACACATGCCTGACACTTAGAACCTCTGACTACAGAAAAGTTTGGAATTAAATTAAGTTGGACAAGTGGATGATACAATCAAAGTTAATATGATATAAGCGAGAATGCCAAACAATGGCTTCCACAATATTTTCAAAACTAGAAGAACATGATAATGAGTTCACAAAGCTATTACAACCTTCATAAACTGAGAGGCGAAATAGACCTCCACACTCATAGACCTTTCCAATAAAGGAACAAACTTTGAAATAATAAATGTATTCGACTATAAAACTAGCTTATGGCCATCACAGCATAAAAGTGAACCACTAAGGAGGTTCTTATTTATTTTTGGCACATGCTGCACATTTTTCAATGATAGTCTTTCCAGAGGACAGCTTCAAATCAACTCTACCAACACCTTGTACAACAGCCCACGACCCATTTCCCATCAAGACGGAGCAACTATGGATAGCCTGATATGATGAGGCGATGGGGTCCGATCTTCCGATAGGATGATAACTATCGATTTTGGTGGAGGTGACTCTTGCGATCCGACTACAACCGTACGACGTCACTTGCGCCTTAGCAATCGCTGAACCAATCCCAAGATGTTATCAACCGTGCCATGAGCGCGGTTGACCTACCACGAAGGTCTATTCCTGCATGCAATCGAAGAACAAGCAAGAACAAGATAACAAGCAATCTGAAATTGCAAATATTTCTATTGATCTCAAAAGGTGGGATTCCGAAGGCTGTCTTGACAGGTGGTCGTCTGGCACAACTGAAGAACAGAAGTTTGCACAATAGCTAAACCTAAACTCAACGAAATCCAAGTCCTAGCTGGGGAGACGACGTCTCTTATATAGAGAGAACGACCAGGGGTGGCGGCCAAGGAGCATGCCCCTAGGGTTACAAGGCACATGGGCCCAAGTGGAGGTGGCGCAACACCCTTTTGACTTGAACTCAGAAACCAACATGGACTCTTTTGATAATTTCGGCCGGCTCAAATATAATTTGAAGGTGCAGTTAAATCCTTTAGAAATTAGACTTGATAAGCTTTCCATGAAGTCCAATAACGTCCAAAACGGAGTCCGTATGAGAAAGTTACGTCCGTTTAAACTTGCACCATTGCAGCAGTCCAAATCCGATTCCAGTACGTGTCCAACACGGACTCTTTTGATGATTGCGGTGCGCACAGAAAAAAATTTAAAGGTGATACCAGATTCATTGGAAAGAGGACAAGAAAACCTTTCCAACAAGTACTCATGGACCTCAAACGGACTTTGTATGTGAAAGTTATGCACATTTGAAGTTGGGCCTGTCAGGCTGAATTCGAATTGATCTGGAGGCCGAATTGGATTCCAAAACGTGTCCAACTTGAACTCTTGCTTGAATTGGTGTAAAAATGATGTGGTGCTGTCAAAATATATATTTTCATCATTAGGTAGCATCATTTTCTTATTTAAAATATGTTGAAGCTGAAGAAACGAATTCACCTTTAGTTCAATCTTGATATTGGGCACTATGGTCGTGTGTGTTTGTGGCGTGGTCACATCATGATAAGTGCAGAAACAATTAAGGTCAGCACAAACATGAACATGTCAAAGGAGTTACAGGTACATACCCTGATCCTCTGGCCTCGCTAACAGTCATGTTCTCAGTCCTCTGACCATCCCGCCTGCCCTTTCACATGTGGCATTTCCTAGCCATATGACCAGGTTTGCCACAAACAAAGCAAGTAAGGTCTTGTTTCTTCTTCTTCTTGAAGCTAGTAGTTTGTTTGGTCTTTCCTTTGTTCTTGTTGTTCTTTCTAGTAGTTTGTTTAGTCTTTCCTTTGTTCTTGTTGTTCTTTCCTCCACCACCAGATTTGTCATCCACCACATTTGCATTAGAGGGAACCTCCTGTGGGCGAGAAGGAGGTACATCCTTGGATCTTGCCTTCTCAACATCAAGAGCGGCGATTAGACCATCAACGATCATGGTATCCCTCTTGTGTATCAGGCTCGTGGCAAAGTTCCTCCATGAAGAGGGCAACTTGGCAATTATGCCACCGACCACGAACTTGTCAGGTAGGACGCATTCAAAGTGTGCAAGTTCCCCCACCAGAAGCTGGATCTCATGAGCTTGTTCCACAACCGAACAGTTATCCACCATGCAGAAGTCCTAGTACTACTCATTAACATTCAATTCACATCCAACATCTAATTCTACATACTTGCTTCTAGGGCTTCCCATAATTCGACAACAATGGTGTAATGCATGTAGACATCACAAAGCTGATCCGAGAGAAGGGACAACAAACAGCCAAGAATTGTGTTGTTACACACATCATAATCATGATGTTGTTCAGCGGTGAGGGGCCTTGTTGTGGACATGATCCACTAGAGATTCATCGATATGAGCTAGAACTATACAATGGTGTAATCGCTCAGGTTTTAATGCATTCGAAATACTAGCCATATTAATTTTATCTGGTTTCTGGACTATTACAAAATTAACATGGCATATTGTTAATTTAATTATAATATTACACAATAATATGATTATAAATATTACTGCACCTATAGATAATCTACTAGCAGGAAACATATAACATGCTCGTACTCCAGAAATAAGTATCAAAATAGAGGTGCCTACACATTCTAGATAGATTGGCACAAAGCCTAAAAACATAGTCCTGAAAGCATGCGTAGCCTACATGATTAAAGATCAACTCACAATGAATGATGTTGGTGGAAGCCATCCTGGTGCAGATGTTGATCAAACATGCAGCCATGCACCGGTGCACTTCCCAGAATCTAGATCGCCTATTTAGGTCCTCAAATCACCAGTGTAGGCTCGGAGACACTACTCTCCCCTTGTGCGCTGCGTGGAGGAGAGTAGTGGAAGAGGTGGAAGACATGGGTGGAATTGATTGTGCTCTGATCCTCTCATGTACAAGGATGTCTCCGTATATAGAGGTGAAAGAGAGAGCAATGCTGCCCACACTTATTCCGAACTGCCCCTATTTCCAGGAACCACCCCTGGAATCTCTCAAACGTGGGTGCAACTGACTATCTACATGTGAACATGGTGCCACGTAGAAATCTAGGTATCGATGACATGGCAACTCTACATGCATGGTAAAAAAAAAGGCACGAACACTTTGCATGCCATGTCACACGAATAAATGCTCGTGTGTGTGTGTTCCCCTAGCAATACCCTTGCATGTCTCATATTTAAGAGGACCACATGAGGCCCCCTTATAAATTGTGCTCCACTCATCTAGATTGGCAATGTGGGACTTCTTATGAATTAATTCCAACAACAGTTGTGCCAGGCGAGGGTTGTCCAAACATATGAGGCAAAGGGGCAATGGAAGCACAAGTGTAATGTTTCTGGGTTAGCATTGCAGAGGGGCAAGTCTGGTGGTGTGGCTAGCCCCTGATTGCTAGATAAAGCAGTGACAATTTTGTTTTGCATGAGTGCCCAGGTAAACATTTGCATTTATTTTCAGCTCTTGCTTTCCAAATGATGCTCGTGTGAAATTGTGCCAAATATGCCGACTTGGTGGAGTATTTGCCATCCGCTCTCTGTCTCCATGTGATGGTGTCTAGGATCTCCTGTTGAAGATGTATTCGTTGAAGGCAGATCCAAAGTGACACAAATTCTTCTAGTTCAGTGGAGTTTGAGATCTTTCCTCCAATGGCTCTTATCCAATTGCTATTTATGAGATCATGTTGTACCGATTGGTTTTCCCTCCTCGTCAATTTGAAGAGGCTAGGCACTAGGGTTTTGGGGCCAAAACTTGGTTTTCTTTTCATTTCCGAGAGTAATATAGGTTGAGGAGTTGAAGAGGCGATGGTCTAAGTCATCACAAGGGACGCAAGTACCAACCCACGGTTTGGAGTTGTTCATCCATTCATACCAGAACCACCTTTGTCTAAGGGCTCTAGCAAACTTGTCCAGATCAACAACCCCTAGGCCTCCCGCTTTTTTGGTCAGCATACATTTTTCCAATTGACTAGGCAGTGCCCACCATGTGTCTTCCTTTCTTTTCCAAACAAAGGATCTTATAGTCTTATCCATCTTCTTCCTCTCCCAGGCAGAAGGAGCTACGCTTCCACCATGGCAGACTAGCCCCAGTTTGTTGATGAGTAGCACGTGTTCGTACTGGTGTCTATTTCTAGTTTTTGCTTGGAGGAGTCAGGATCCAATATGAACACCTAAATTATCGAACCAGCTTCTCCACTCCTCTTGCTCTCGTCTCGCTCCGAGGATAAGTCAGAGGATCACAGGTGCATCACATACATCATTCCTCTCACTCCTATCGCAAGCATGCATTTCTCACTCACTTTTTGCACCACTCGCCCCTCCTTCTACAAGCTACTTCTTTCAGCTACTACTATAGTCAGAAGCCATTAGTAGAGACCAATACGAACATTTCTTCAGTTTGCGGGTATGTAGTTGCAGCCCAAGGTAGCCACATGAGAATGCCTACTCCCTTGCTATGTCTCCTTTCTTTTTACCTTTTCTTATTTAAGCCCCTAAAGTTGAACACATCGTCCCTTCCTCTATCTCCCTCTTATCTAATCCCTACTAGCTTGGTCATTGCTTATAATTTGTCTACTGAAAAGCATAAGTGCCCTTCTTTTATAAGTGTCCTTCACTTGTAAGGATAGAAGTGAAGACTAGTTAAAGCATTGTGTGCAAACAGGTACCATCTTTCTTTCTACATGGTGGGAATGTATCGTCACTAAGTATTGAATCAAAATTATTCATGTCAGCATGGACCGGTATAGTGATGACTAGCTCAATTACTCACTGCAAGAACTTTTACATGGTGGGAATGTATCGTCACTAAGTATTGAATTTCCAAACATTAGAGTACAAAATTGGTGCATCGTTATGTTTGAACCACTTGAAACCATCAACAAAAAGTGTTGCTTTTTCTAGTAAAAGGTTCAATACATCACCCATATAGTTTTTGAGAAAAATGTTTTGTGATGACGACTTACATTACTCAGTTTTTAATTGATTGAATCATGGGCTTACAAAGCTGGTTAATCTATAGCTATACATATGTTTGAAATGTTTATTGAATAGGATTTTAATAGAAAATTCAAAGCTTGTTACTAGTTTGTCATCACAAGTGATTTTTGTTTGTAGATCATGTCATGTCTGTGCTCTATGGAGAGTGAGCACATTAGTTGTTCTACAGCTTAACATTACCTTCACACAAATGATAGTAGTATCATCTCATGCAATTAGGTAAAGCAACTTGGGCAACTTGGCACTGTACTCTAGCTACTTCTGCACCTAGTTATGTAATCCAGCTATAGCTGTAGGACAAGTGCACAATCATTGTTGGTAGTACATGCAGCATCGACTGCCTACGTTTTCAGGTCATCAATCTATGGGTAGCTATCCCAATGCATCCCCAGCCAAATGCAAGTTTGCAACTAGAACTCCATATGAGCATATCATAGCTACTCAACCTGAACATTCAAACAGAGGAGCTTGATTATAGCATGCACACATGCATTCAACTGAAGGCCTAACTACATTCCTTGTTGCCTACAAAGCATGAGTGGAAAATACCATCATATTAAGCTCCAATCCAAATCCTGTCTACCTTCTTTTTTTCTTTTTTACTAAAAGATTGATGCACATTGGCCTTCTTTTATAAGTGCACACTTCACTCGCAATTGCTTGTAAATATGTCAGGCTTTGACACGAAAAGGACTGAAAGAGTGAAGAGTAAAGCATGGTATGAATATAGGTGCTGCCTTTCTTTCTACACTATGGACTGATCTATTGGTGAATATCGATTTATGAGAGGGGTTTTGTTACGCCTTCTAAAACAAGCGTACATAATGTACAGTGCCTCTTCTATCATAAATTAAACTGAAAGATTCAATTGCAATACTTTTAGCATTCTTTCGATCCCCATAGCTTGTGTCTTGTTTGCTTGAAGATCCCAACGAACGCAAAATAATGTGATCAATCTCTTCTATAAAGATTTCATGTTCACAAATGAATCCTCAAAAAAATGATGATTCTGGTGTCTTAACTATGAACTAATAAAACACCCAACGAGCACAACACAAAATAGAGAATCTGTGAGATTGTGTCTTAGTTGGTGCCATCCTACCAACAAATCAACAATAGGTTTCCATTGCCAACATTATTACATACAAAAAATTTCTCTAGTGGACGTGAACATGTGCTCCTGATTCTACAAGAACACAGCCTGCAATCTACATGCATGTGGCTAATGCGCATCTTCGTCCTTTTGGAATTAGTACCCTATATGATGCAACCAAAAGTGCTATGGCTACTTTGCGTTGTGTTTCAGCATTGCAATCTAAATATACAATGTGATACGGGGTCGCCCGATCTTCTCGACGTAGGATGGATACTCACGGGAGTCTTGATGAATCATAATGATCCCCCATGCCAGTGCAAGGGACGAACACTCTTTAATCCGCCAAAACACACTCGTGTTTATTTCGCTGACCACCAAGCGAAGATCTATCGTGCACCCAATTCCCAGCGGAAAGGCTGAACGATCTTGATTGAAGAAGATACTCCTAATTCCATAAGGAATTTTGGCAACGATGCTAAACTCAAAAACTATAGTAGATTGATTTTTCTCAAACGTGGTCTGAGCCCTAAAGGCTGCCAATACATGGCTTATATAGCCCCTTGGGACATCCATATGGTCCACAAACCAAGTACAACTCAACCCTATATGGTTTAAATACAAACTCTCACAAAAAGGAAACTATATTTTTCACCTGTCATATTGTTTTGGTCATAACTTTGTATCCGTGATGAATTTGAATGTGGGACCAGATCCATTGCGTAGCACTTGAAATTATCTTTCCAACGAGCACACGAACACCTGAATCGGACATTGTTTGTGAAAGTTATGGCCTTTTTAGTAACTGTCTGTCAGGCTGTCCCGAACCGAATCCGAATTGAATCCTGAGTTGAATTCGATTTTGAATTGGGTTGAGCACGTGGGAAGTCCGAATTTGGCTTGAAAATCTTATCCAAAACTTGTAGTTTAAGTCCTTGGGCTTCTCCCCTTTTGCTCTCCCACTGCATGGGCTTCTTTCCTCCTTGATGAGCTGCATAGGCTGCTTGGCTTTCTCCATTGCTTTGGCCCCGGAATCATCATAATATTCAAACCTAATAATAAACAAAAATTTGGCATAAGGTAATATATCATTCCCACGAATAGAAGGAAATTCATTAAGAAACAAATTCACCTGACAATATTTAATGCGGCTCAATACTTCTTTCCAGTGAAATAATGTACTTGACTGAAAAGTGCTAAACATGTGCATATCCGCGTTATCCTCCCCTTCTCCAAGAAAAGCCGTCCTCGGCTTTTGGTAGCCTGAAATTGTACTAAGCAAAAAATACAACGTATATGCATGGTATAGATATTTATCATCAACACTTCTTTTGCTTAGCATATCAAGAACATTTGAAGGCGTATTAGATAAAAGAAACAACACATATGCATGGTATATGTATGAATCAATTATTGTGACATTCTTATTCTCACTGTTTTGCACAAACTAATTGATACTACAACAGCTATCAAATGCATACATTGCAATGTTTTTATTCACACCATTCTCCCTCCCATAAGAAAAAGTCGTCCTCGACTTTGCGAAGTACGTGGACAAGTCATTAATGGGCAAAACCAGATCAAACGGTTCAAATATGGAAGAGAAAATTTTAAGTGCCTTCCATGCTTCAGCTGCGCTACTCTGATTATTTGTACATGATGGTTCATCGAAAAAGGATCAAGTAGGCACAAGAAATCTTTGTAAACAGCAAGCACTATTGTTAAACCTCATCTCATTGTGATCATGACGTGGTATAAAAGATTGTTTGTCCAAAATATGCAATTTCAATTCAGCAAGCTTATCACACGTAATGCATATTCGATACACATAAAACTTGTCATCTACACCATAATCTCCGATCAAATTGAACTTGTATGTGTAAGCATAGGAACTAACTAGTGATTTTAAACACGAAATTTCAGCAACATTCTCAATCACACTAGATAGCTCTCTAGGATCATCAAACATGATATAGTACAAAGAATCACTAGGAGATATTCGAGTAAGAACTTCCTTATGAGTAATCAATTCCACATTATGTAAACTTAGCAAAGAAATTTCAGAACATGGAATTTTCATTCGCACATATGAGTTCTCACAAGTACTCACCGTTTCACAATTAATTTCAGCACCAATATTGTTACCTTTGTTGTTCTCCTCGGTTGATGTAGGTGTTGTAGGTATTAAATCATCATAATGTAACAACGGGACAGCAAGTACTTCATCTTCAACCGTGGTTATCTCCTCATCTTTGACTTCCAATGATGCCAGTTGTTGAATGTTTAATTCCTCATCTTCAATTTCAACCTGCACAATGTGAGAAACAACACTAGAAGTAGATATTAATGTGTTAGTTTCAAAATCAACCTCACTTTTGTCTATCTTCTACTTCTCTCTTTTCTTTTGATGTATCTCTCATACTCTCAATTTGGATGCTCTCAAACTCACATATGGTGGAATTACACAGCTCACTCTTTTTAACACTCTCACTCAATTTGGCTATGTGGCTCTCATTCTCACATGGGTCTTCATGCATCTGAATTGTTGTATGTGTCATTGGGGTAGCACAAGAAGTCTCCTTTACCGAAGGGAAAGTGCCATGCTCGGTCATCTTCTCACATGACACACCAGTAGCAGCATAAGAACTGAAGAATGGACTTGGATAGAACTGTGGTGTATGCCTCTCCAAAAGTCTCTTCTCCTGCTCAATAGCGCAATTCACAAGGTCATACATGCTACTAAAATATTTACCATGAAGTGCAGTGGTGATCTCAAAATTCAAGCCTTCTTTGAAATATGCCTTCTCCCTTAATGCACTTGTGACACCGGCACGACGCAATGCATGCTTCAACTCATAATAGAAATCTTGAACATTATTGCTCCCTTGGGTGATATTCTCCAGATGGTGAAGCAATTCCTGTGCATAACAGGATGGCACAAACTCGCTTCTCATGAACGCCTTCAAATCTGACCAAGATTTAATGAATTGTTTTCCAATTAGTTGTTGCCACCAACTATAAGCATAGTCTTCAAACTCCCTCGTGGCACGCATCACCTCTTGGTCTTTGGAAAGTTTCTGAAATCTAAACACTTTCTCCATTCGCCATTCTCATTCAAGATACTCCTCTGGATAATCACTGCCATAGAAAGGAACAAAGCTATCTTCTTCTTGTTGTGGATGAAGTGCTTGCACAATATCATTCACGATATTTTTGTGTAACACCTTCATTTGTTGATTGAGCTCATTACGGAAATCCTGCATATCCGCCTTAAGTTGTACATGCTTAGCAGTGGTGCCTGATTGGAGCTCTTGTTGCAATGCACTTTTTGATGCCTGATGTTGAAAGCGAGTCACCGGGGTATTAAGATTAACTTCCTCTCCCTTGTTGTCGTCTCCACCTGACATGGTTAGTAGCACAAGAAGACACAAAAAGCCACAAATATATGGGTAATATGTGGAGTGACTCAATCTCATTTTTCCTCAACCAAGTAAAGTTCTTACCTTTCCAAAGTGAATTGAGGTCAAAAGAAACTTACACTTGGTGGTGGCTACAATAACAAGTGATGATCAAGCGGATTTAAAAGTGACTCACAATTGCATGGCAAAGGATATTTTGTGGAGCTTGGTTAGGAAGTATTTATCCTACACGATCTGAATTTCACGATGTTGTAAAATTAAGTAATAATCCAACCTAGAAATATTGTCTATGTGCTGATCCAATAGATATAAGTGAAGTATATGAACGCACACGCAATGATCAATGTGACTCAATGCAACAAAGGAATGAGCTAAATAGAAACAATAGCTCGTTTGCATCAAGTAATAGGAGAGACGCTAGCCAATTGAAATAACAAGAATAGAGGGCATAGGATTGCTCAAGAATTTTAGTCACTCAAACTGAAAATAGGAACTAGAACCACTCACCCAATCAACCTTCTCTTCTTTTTTTCTCTCTTTTTTTTTGCTCACCTCTTTTTTTCTTTCTCTTTTTTTTTGGCTACCTTGCCAACCACTCAAATATGTTCAACTCACTGTTCTGAGTCTATTAAGGCATATGGGTCACAAACTTTTGTGGAAGGTAGGGATATCTCTCTCTCTCTAAACTTTGAATTTTTTTTATCAGTCGGAGTGGTGATGCACAAGCCCAATATTCAGCTATAAGTATTCAGGAGCAGCCCTCAATGCAATATCAATGACTAGTCTCAAGTATTCAAAGGATATAAGTGAAGCTCGTATGTGTGGTGTTCAGCCGTATGGTGTTCAAGGAAGCCAACGCGAACACTAACACCTCCCTGAGTTGGTTTCGGATGACAACTTCCAAGCGGATTCGGAAGTGGACAGCTAGCCAAAACCGACTTGGATTCTAGGGTTGTACTTGGATTGATCTAGGAAGAGTTATGGACACGGACTCAACTTCAAGAGTAAATTGAATCTACTTTTTTTTTATGGAAACACAAGATCAAGTTACGCGAAGGAACATGATACAGGGTCGCCCGATCTTCTCGACGTAGGATGGATACTCACGGGAGTCTTGATGAATCATAATGATCCTCCAATGCCAGTACAAGCGACAAACACTCTTTAATCACCCAAAACACACTCGTGTTGATTTCGCCGACCACCAAGCGAAGATCTATCGTGCACTCAATTCCCATCGGAAAGGCTGAACGATCTTGATTGAAGAAGATACTCCTAATTCCATAAGGAATTTCAGCAGCAATGCTAAACTCGAAAACTTTAGTAGATTGATTTTTCTCAAACGTGGTCTAAGCCCTAAAGGTTGCTAATACAAGGCTTATATAGCCCCTTGGGACAGCCATATGGTCCCCAAACCAATTACAACTCAACCCTATATGATTTTAGATACAAACTCTCACAAAAAGAAAACTATATTTTTCACCTGTCATATTGTTTCGGTCATAACTTTTTAACTGTGATGAATTTGAAGGTTGGATCAGATCCATTGCGTAGCCCGTGAAATTATCTTTCCAACGAGCACAAGAACACCTGAATCGGACTCCGTTTGTGAAAGTTATGGCCTTTTTAGTAACTGTCTATCAGGCTATCCCGAACTGAGGCTGTCCCGAACCGAATCCGAATTGAATCCTGAGTGGAATCCGAGTTTGAATTGGGTTGAGCACGTGGGAAGTCCGAATTTGGCTTGAAAATCTTATCCAAAATTTGTAGTTTAAGTCCTTGGGCTTCTCCCCTTTTGCTCTCCCACTGCATGGGCTTCTTTCCTCCTTTATCAGCTTCATGGGCTGCTTGGCTTTCTCCATTGCTTTGGCCCCGGAATCATCATAATATTCAAACCTAATAATAAACAAGAATTTGGCATAAGGTAGTATATCGTTCCCACGAATAGAAGGAAATCCATTAAGAAACAAATTCACCCGACAATATTTAATGCGGCTCAATACTTCTTTCCAGTGAAATAATGTACTTGACTGAAAAGTGCTAAGCATGTGCATATCCGCATCAGAACACAAAGATCAACACGTAAACAATATTTCTAATGGATCAAGACTTAATAAAATGCAAAAAATAACAGATACGAAACTAGGGTTTGGATTTTTTTTTGTGTGTTTTCGGTTTATGGACTATAGGACAGCAAGTAATAAACTGAAATTTAAAGGGATAAGATCCTACCGATTAAACCGCGCTCTGATACCAAGATGATACGGGGTCGCCCGATCTTCTCGACGTAGGATGGATACTCACGGGAGTCTTGATGAATCGTAATGATCCTCCAATGCCAGTGCAAGGGACGAACACTCTTTAATCCGCCAAAACACACTCGTGTTGATTTCGCCGACCACCAAGCGAAGATCTACCGTGGACCAAATTCCCAGCGGAAAGGGCGAAGATCTACCGTGGACCAAATTCCCAGCGGAAAGGCTGAACGATCTTGATTGAAGAAGATACTCCTAATTCCATAAGGAATTTCAGCAACGATGCTAAACTCGAAAACTATAGTAGATTGCTTTTCCCAAACGTGGTCTGAGCCCTAAAGGCAGCCAATACAAACCTTATATAGCCCCTTGGGACATCCATATGGTCCCCAAACCAAGTACAACTCAACCCTATATGGTTTAAACACAAACTCTCACAAAAAGGAAACTATATTTTTCACCCGTCATATTGTTTTGGTCATAACTTTCTATCCATGATGAATTTGAAGGTGGGACCAGATCCATTGCGTAGCCCTTGAAATTATATTTCCAACGAGTACAAGAACACCTGAATCGGACTCCGTTTGTGAATGTTATGGCCTTTTTAGTAACTTCCTGTCAGGCTGTCCCGAACCGAATCCGAATTGAATCCTAAGTCGAATCCGAGTTTGAATTGGGTTGAGCACGTGGAAAGTCCGAATTTGGCTTGAAAATCTTATCCAAAACTTGTAGTTTAAGTCCTTGGGCTTCTCCCCTTTTGCTCTCCCACTGCATGGGCTTCTTTTCTCCTTGATCAGCTGCATGGGCTGCTTGGCTTTCTCCATTGCTTTGGCCCCGGAATCATCATAATATTAAAATCTGTTAATAAACAAGAATTTGGCATAAGGTAGTATATCGTTCCCACGAATAGAAGGAAATCCATTAAGAAACAAATTCACCCGACAATATTTAATGCGGCTCAATACTTCTTTCCAGTGAAATAATGTACTTGACTGAAAAGTGCTAAGCATGTGCATATCCGCATCAGAACACAAAGATCAACACGTAAACAATATTTCTAATGGATCAAGACTTAATAAAATGCAAAAAATAACAGATACGAAACTAGGGTTTGGATTTTTTTTGTGTGTTTTCGGTTTATGGACTATAGGACAGCAAGTAATAAACTGAAATTTAAAGGGATAAGATCCTACCAATTAAACCGCGCTCTGATACCAAGATGATACGGGGTCGCCCGATCTTCTCGACGTAGGATGGATACTCACGGGAGTCTTGATGAATCGTAATGATCATAAATGCCAGTGCAAGGGACGAACACTCTTTAATCCGCCAAAACACACTCGTGTTGATTTCGCCGACCACCAAGCGAAGATCTACCGTGGACCCAATTCCCAGCGGAAAGGCTGAACGATCTTGATTGAAGAAGATACTTCTAATTCCATAAGGAATTTCAGCAACGATGCTAAACTCGAAAACTATAGTAGATCGATTTTTACCAAACGTGGTCTGAGCCCTAAAGGCTGCCAATACAAGGCTTATATAGCCCCTTGGGACATCCATATGGTCCCCAAATCAAGTACAACTCCACCCTATATGGTTTAAATACAAACTCTCACAAAAAGGAAACTATATTTTTCACCCGTCATATTGTTTAGGTCATAACTTTTTATCCGTGGTGAATTTGATGGTGGGACCAGATCCACTGCGTAGCCCTTGAAATTATATTTCCAACGCGTACAAGAACACCAGAATCGGACTCCGTTTGTGAAAGTTATGGCCTTTTTAGTAACTGCCTGTCAAGCTGTCCCGAACCGAATCCAAATTGAATCCTGAGTTGAATCCGAGTTTGAATTGGGTTGAGCACGTGGAAAGTCCGAATTTGGCTTGAAAATCTTATCCAAAACTTGTAGTTTAAGTCCTTGGGCTTCTGCCCTTTTGCTCTCCCACTGCATGGGCTTCTTTCCTCCTTGATCAGCTGCATGGGCTGCTTGGCTTTCTCCATTGCTTTGGCCCCGGAATCATCATAATATTCAAACCTAATAATAAACAAGAATTTGGCATAAGGTAGTATATCGTTCTCACGAATAGAAGGAAATCCATTAAGAAACAAATTCACCCGACAATATTTAATGCGGCTCAATACTTCTTTCAAGTGAAATAATGTACTTGACTGAAGAGTGCTAAGCATGTGCATATCCGCATCAGAACAAAACGATCAACACGTAAACAATATTTCTAATGCATCAAGACATAATAAAATGCACAAAAATAACAGATACGAAACTAGGGTTTGGATTTTTTTTTGTGTGTTTTCGGTTTATGAACTATAGGACAGCAAGTAATAAACTGAAATTTAAAGGGATAAGATCCTACCGATTAAATCGCGCTCTGATACCAAGATGATACGGGGTCGCCCGATCTTCTCGACGTAGGATGGATACTCACGGGAGTCTTGATGAATCGTAATGATCCTCCAATGCCAGTGCAAGGGACGAACACTCTTTAATCCGCCAAAACACACTCGTGTTGATTTCGCCGACCTCCAAGCAAAGATCTATCGTGCACCCAATTCCCAGCAGAAAGGCTTAACGATCTTGATTGAAGAAGATACTCCTAATTCCATAAGGAATTTCAGCAACGATGCTAAACTCGAAAACTATAGTAGATCGATTTTTCTCAAACGTGGTCTGAGCCCTAAAGGCTGCCAATACAAGGCTTATATAGCCCCTTGGGACATCCATATGGTCCCCAAACCAAGTACAACTCAACCCTATATGGTTTAAACACAAACTCTCACAAAAAGGAAACTATATTTTTCACCCGTCATTTTGTTTTTGTCATAACTTTTTATCCGTCATGCATTTGAAGGTGGGACCAGATCCATTGCGTAACCCTTGAAATTATATTTCCAACGAGTACAAGAACACCTGAATCGGACTCCGTTTGTGAAAGTTATGGCCTTTTTAGTAAATGCCTGTCAGGCTGTCCCGAACCGAATCCGAATTGAATCCTGAGTTGAATCCGAGTTTGAATTGGGTTGAGCACGTGGAAAGTCCGAATTTGGCTTGAAAATCTTATCCAAAATTTGTAGTTTAAGTCCTAAGGCTTCTCCCCTTTTGCTCTCCCACTGCATGGGCTTCTTTCCTCCTTTATCAGCTGCATGGGCTGCTTGGCTTTCTCCATTGCTTTGGCCCCGGAATCATCATTATATTCAAACCAAATAATAAACAAGAATTTGGCATAAGGTAGTATATCGTTCCCACGAATAGAAGGAAATCCATTAAGAAACAAATTCACCCGACAATATTTAATGCGGCTTAATACTTCTTTCCAGTGAAATAATGTACTTGACTGAAAAGTGCTAAGCATGTGCATATCCGCATCAGAACACAATGATCAACACGTAAACAATATTTCTAATGGATCAAGACTTAATAAAATGCACAAAAATAACAGATACGAAACTAGGGTTTGGATTTTTTTTGTGTGTTTTCGGTTTATGGACTATAGGACAGCAAGTAATAAACTGAAATTTAAAGGGATAAGATCCTACCGATTAAATCGCGCTCTGATACCAAGATGATACGGGGTTGCCCGATCTTCTCGACGTAGGATGGATACTCACGGGAGTCTTGATGAATCATAATGATCCTCCAATGCCAGTGCAAGGGACGAACACTCTTTAATCCGCCAAAACACACTCGTGTTCATTTCGCCGACCACCAAGTGAAGATCTATCGTGCACCCAATTCCCAGCGGAAAAGCTGAACGATCTTGATTGAAGAAGATACTCCTAATTCCATAAGGAATTTCAGCAACGATGCTAAACTCGAAAACTATAGTAGATTGATTTTTCTCAAACGTGGTCTGAGCCCTAAAGGCTGCCAATACAAGGCTTATATAGCCCCTTGGGACATCCATATGCTCCCCAAACCAAGTACAACTCAACCCTATATGGTTTAAATACAAACTCTCACAAAAAGGAAACTATATTTTTCACCCGTCATATTGTTTCGGTCATAAGTTTTCATACGTGATGAATTTTAAGGTGGGACCAGATCCATTGCGTAGCCCTTAAAATTATCTTTCCAACGAGTATAAGAACACCTGAATCGGACTCCGTTTGTGAAAGTTATGGCCTTTGTAGTTACTGTCTGTCAGGCTGTCCCGAACCGAATCCGAATTGAATTATGAGTTGAATCCGAGTTTGAATTGGGTTGAGCACGTGGAAAGTCCGAATTTGGCTTGAAAATCTTATCCAAAACTTGTAGTTTAAGTCCTTGGGCTTCTCCCCTTTTGCTCTCCCACTGCATGGGCTTATTTCCTCCTTGATCAGCTGCATGGGCTGCTTGGCTTTCTCCATTGCTTTGGCCCCGGAATCATCATAATATTCAAACCTAATAATAAACAAGAATTTGGCATAAGGTAATATATCGTTCCCACGATTAGAAGGAAATTCATTAAGAAACAAATTCACCTGACAATATTTAATGCGGCTCAATACTTCTTTCCAGTGAAATAGTGTACTTGACTGAAAAGTGATAAGCATGTGCATATCCGCATCACAATGCAATGTGGTGCTGCATTGCCTGACAAAAAGAAAGCAACCGAGAGGGAGGCGTGGTAGGTTGTGAGAAGAAGGGCCAAACCCTAGCGCACAAAAGTGGATGGCGCATGGTGTCCCGGGTGCATGGAGGCGCAAAGTGCATGGGCTGTGGGACACGTGAGAAGGCAGCCTCATGGGGAGTGCATGGATGCGTAGAGCCGTGTGAGTGCAAGAGGAACTCAGTGCATGGGAGATGTCTTGGATCATGGAGAACAGTGCGGGTTGTGATCAGTGGAAAGGGGCTTTCCTTGTGCATGAAGAAAGAAGGGGCAATCTGAGTAGGACTCCCATCTCTTGCCGTGTATAGCCAGGAGTCCAATCCAAGCTTGCACATCAAGAAAGAGGGGAACACATGAGGAAAGGTCATGCTGAGCTGAGCATTGTTGAAGCCAGAAAGGGAGTCAAAGGAGATGAGCCAGGAAATAAGTCATGACAAGTTGAGCTAAGGAGAAATCAAGCCAAGCATGAATTGTTTGTTGGGAGAATCCAAGTTCCATGCTAATCGGTTTCCAAGCTACATGTCATTTTCTTTTGGAGTTTGAATCTATTTCTTTTCTATTTTGATTTGTTTCCTTTATGATTGAGTCTGAGTTTATCTGAGCATGAAATCAAGGTGGACAAATTCAGTTGTAACTAGTTTTTGGGAGTTCCCTTCCAAAACTATATCGGGTTATTTGAGGAGTCCGATTTTTCATAGAAGGTGGAGTTGGATTCATTAGAGTTTGATTCTATTGCATGGTGCATCTAAGTTTGTTTCGGACGTGGTGTGTCAAAATTACTTATATTTTCTAAATCAAAATAATTTATATTTTATCCAACCTATTTATTTTTACGAAAATTTTGCATTAACTTATTTTTACTAAATTTTGCATTAACTTAAGAGAATCACCAGTCAATTAGAAAATTCAAAATTACTTATATTTTCTAAATCAAAATAATTTATATGTTATCCAACCTACTTATTGACGTATTTTTTTTAAAACGTCACAAGATTCGTCTTTGCATTATTGTGAATTAACATAAGCCAATAGGTACCTTAGTAATCATGGGACGACTTTATGAATGTCTCAAAGAACATCATTATGTCCTACCTGGTTCTAGATGTAGAGACACTTTCAAAAAGCATCTAAAGAAAAACGTTTCTAGTGGAGTGTTTTGTTGTAGTGTTGCGTGTGTGTGGGGATATAAACCTAAGGTGGCAGAACCAAGAGGGGGAGGCCTAATGTATTATCTATGATATTAAATTGAGTTGAATAAACTAGAAAATCACCATGGTTTTGATGGCCATTGATGGTGCATGTTCTTGAGATTTCCATCTAGGAATTGCTCATGGTGTGCTGAATCCATTTTTGGTGTTAGATTATTCTAGAACTTTAGTTCTGCCATCCTTTGTTCACTGGAACTTTGGTTCTGCCATCCTTTATTCACTGGAACTTTGGTTCTGCCATCCTTTGTTCACGTGTTGCAGTGTGCATGGGAGAAGGATAAATAATGGTGGAGGTGCTGTTCTTGTGGGCGCACAGGAACCAAGGCAAGGTGGAAGCTATTATGGAGGTGTACCGTGAAAGATAGGGCCAAAATGACACGATCCCACTAGCTTGCTAGTTGGATCCTTATCAGGTAGTATCAGAGCTCTTGTTGATCATGGTACATGCTGAAATTTTTGTTGCTTGTGGTGGAAGATGATGATGGAACATGATCGGTGTGTGCTGAGGTTACCAATATACATATTGCCACTATCCGCTAAGAGCTCCCATGGACTACTAAACATGGGTGGAAGACCTAAAGGAATTTGACGAGGATATAACAATCCTCAAATTATTATTTATCTATAAATGATATTATCACATCATTATACCTCTTGGGTATACCCCTTATCCATAAGGGAGGGACTTAGCTAAGTGGTCGTAAGCCTCTTCTACGACCACTTTCTGGTCTTAAGTCTTTCCACAACCGGTTCATGATCGTAAGTCGTTCTATGAGCATAACATGGCCGTAAGTCATTCTATGAGCATGACATAAGCTAAGTCGTTCTACGAGCATGGCATAGTCGTAAGTCATTCTACGATCACCCTATGTTTGTATACTCTTCTATGATTAGCTTAAACTTCAACTGGCTTGCCTCCGACAACCTGCCACATCGTGGGTCCTTCTAACAGGGCAGTTAACATGCCTGATTATTCTTAGAAATAACTGTGCATAACCTTTCTCTCTGACAATAACCACTACACGGAGAGTAAGATACTACGTCTCTCTAAAAATAACTCCCATGGAACGATTATCATTCAAAATCTTAAACGTCTCTTGGCATGGAACAACTATTGCCACTTCGCAAGCTATATAAATGTTGATGTCAAGAAGAAGAGGGCGATCCGACTGACCCGAGGGAGAATAGGAGTAGTGCAAGGCATTCCGCATCATTCTCTCAAATGTAATCAATTCATTGAGCAATAGCTACATAGGAGTAGGGTTGTTATTCTCCCAGGAGAAGGCCTGAACCTGTATAAAAATCTTTGTGTTGTTTCTCTGTGTAATCATAGCCAGTCTTCAAGAGATCCCCCCGAATCCAAATATCATACGTAAGATTGATATTAAAATATCGACAGAATTTTTTTGAGGCTAGAGACTCTCTTCTAATAAGGATATGAGACTGGCTAGGATGGTATTGATCAGCGACACGCTATATTGGTGGACTAATATGTAGTGGAATCGGTAGCAACAATGCTATCTAATTTTGCACTACCTGGGAGGAGATGAAGGTGTTGACGTAATGACAATTTACATTCTCATCATGTAAGCCCATAAGGAAGATGACTCCTCGACACTAGTACCGATCACTAGCGTGAGGAAACAGAAACCCTCAAAGCAAAAGGAAAAACACAAAAATAGGCAACCACAGCTTCAACTTTATGAAGGAGGCTGACGCTGCTAAAAATTTTTCAACCACAAAAGAAGACTTGTCGACCAACTCGAAACCAACAATGATTTTGATGGAAGAAGAGGCAAAGCTAACGATCAAGGGTGCTGAATTTTCTACCACCGACCAAAAGAAGGAAGATACACCGTCTAGTAGGCTGAACTTTCAAGTCAAGAAGTTACAAGGTGACGATGTTGACAAGTTAACAAAGGGGCAGCGTTGGAGTCTTTTCAAAGCCCAATAAGAAGTCAAGGGCAAGGCGTGCATGCTGATCATCGACGGTGGAAGTTTCACCAATATGATTAGCAAGGATTTGGTGTATACATTGGAACTGTCCACATAGAGGCATCCTGAGCCGCATTATGTGGAGTAGTTCATAAGGCCGGGAAGCTGAAAATAAAACATAAGGTATGTATGTCGTTTTCAGTTGGTGCCTATATTGATCAAGTGGAGCGTGATGTTTTTTCATTGGAAGTGTATGGTTTGCTATTGGGAAGGCCGTGGCAGTACGATCATGATGTTACACATACTGGGAGGATCAACACCAACACTTTCAAGCATGAAGGGAAACGACATGTGCTAAAGCCAATGGTGAACAATACAATCAAGTTCGAAATCAAGTTCACCGTAGAGGAGAAAAATGCTTCAAAGATTACCTCGAAATCGAGGACGGTTTCACTTGAAGGGGGATGATGCGGCCAAAAGTGCTATTGCTACTTTGAGTTGTGCTCAGCATTGCAATCTGAAGATACAATGCAATGCGGTGTTATTTTGCTTGACAAGAAGCGAGCAATCGAGAGGGAGGGAGGCGTGGCAAGTTGCGGGAAGAAAGGCCAAACCCTAGCGCATGGAAGTGGATGGGACGTGGTGTCCCAAGTGTATAGAGGCACGTAACGCATGGGCTATGGGGTGCGTGAGAAGGCAACCTCATGGGGAGTACACGAAAGCCTGGAGCCATGTAGTGCATGAGGAACTCAGTGCATGGGAGACATCCTGGCTCGTGAAGAATGCATGGGAGTTGTGATCATGGAAAGGAGCTTTCCTTGCGCATGAAGAAAAAAGAGGCAATTCGTGTAGGACTCCCATCTCTCGCCGTGTATAGCCAAGAGTTCGAGCCAAGCTTGCACATCAAGTAAGAGAAGAGCACGTGAGGAAAAAGACCATGCTGAGCCGAGCATTGTTGAAGCCAGAAAGGGAGTTGAAGGAGATGAGCCAGGCAAGAAGTCGTGACAAGTTGAGCCCGGGAGAGATCAAATCGGTCATGAACTTCTTTGTTGGGAGAATCCAAGTTCTATGTTGAATCAGTTTCCAAGCTGCATGTTTTCTTTTGGAGTCCGAATCTATTTCCTTTCCATTTTGATTTGTTTCCTTTGTGGTTGAGTCTGAGTTATCTGTGCATGAAATCAAGGGGGGTGAATTTAGCTGTAACCGATTTGAGGAGTCTGGTTTTTTGGGAGTTTTATTTGAGGAGTCCGGTCGATTTATTTGAGGAGTCTGATACGGTTTATTTGAGGAGTCTGGTTTTTAGTAGAAGGTGGAGTCGGATTCATTAGAGTCCGAGTCTGTTTGCGTGAGTCTATTGCATGGTGTGTTTGAGTTGGTTTCGGTTGTAGTCTTGTGCGTGCGTGTTGGGATATAAACCCCAAGGGGGTTGTTTGAGTAGTTTTCGGTCGTAGTCTTGTGTGTGCATGCGTGTGGGATATAAACCCCAACAGGATGAACCAAGGGGTAGGCTAGATGTTTATCTATGATATTACATTGAGTTGAATAAAACAGAAAATCGTCATGGTTTTGATGGCCATTGTTGGCGCGTGTTCTTGATATTTCCATCTAGGAATTGCTTGTGGTATGTTGAATCTAATTGTGGTATCGGGTTTTAATTGCTGGAACTTTGATTTTACCATCCTTTGTTCACGTGTTATAGTGTATGTGGGAGAAGGATAAATCATGGTAGAGGTGCTGTTTTTGTGGGCGCACAAGAACTAAGGCAATGTGAAAGCTATCAGGGAGGTGTACGTGAAAGATCGGACCAAAACGACACGATCCCGCTAGCTTGCTAATTGGATCCTTATCACTATAGAAGTAATTGAATAAGTCTTGCGCTGTACCATACAAGCAACCAGATTTCATAAGTACGAGATCCAACGCGCGCGGTGACACAAGCACATCTTAGTTTTTTTTTTAATAGCCACAAGCTCATATTAGTCAAAGGGGTTTGCCTGATATCCAACGCCGGAACATGGCGAGGCATCTCTCCGGCTGGTACTCTGGCGCAGTGTGCCCGCCGCCCTGCCATGCGGTCATATTAAGCCATTTTAGCTCAACAATACGGATTGTAATCGCTATGCATGATCACTCATCTCTAAACTCTTATATATTTAAGCACGTCAATTACATGGTTAAATAGGAACTGGAAGCAGACAGGGCTATGCGCTGTTACCTTTATGGTAGCGAATGTGATGTTTGAATATGCTATGGTGAACCTGCAGATTAATCGTGTTTGAGAACACAAGTGTGATTAGCACATGCATACTGTATACTGAAATATCAACTCCATGTGATATAAACCAACAATCACACTAGACTAGTACTCTCATACAAAAAAAAACTCACCCTGCAGACTGACCGTCGAGATGCCAAGCCCTCCAGTCATCTAAAACGGAGAGGTTGAGCGATCTCACCCACGCCTGTGTACCAAGAAACGGTACAAGAATATCATGGTCGCCACTGCATGTAGATATGGAGAAATGCAGAGCAAATGTTAACTTAGAAATGCTAACTACAGGCATATACAAAGGCTAATATTTGTTTCAACTCGCATTTATGCTTATTACCTGTATACCAAGGCACGGTAACCTTTTAATGTAACATTACGATGGTACTTTATGCTGCTCTTGATGTCACAGGCATAAGGTAGGTCCCAATCGTGGCACCTCACCCACTCGTCTACGCTCCCCTATGTTATGAGTAGTACATGAGACATAAGCGCAGGGTTATTTCAACTTTGTAGTTAATTCCGAGCAAAATGACGGCCAATGTATTTACCTTCTTGATCCCAAGAGCATCTCGAGTGACATCGTTGTTCGCCCAAAAATATGATAGGTAGTTCTTATAGGTCTGTAGATGGGAGAAAATGAAACAATATTTGCACAACAATTTGGATGGAATAACAAGATCAGATTATGTAGCCCACACGATTATCCTGGTGGTTCTACGCAGGACAATGAATTATGTAGGAAGCAACTTACCATACAGTTTATTCCAGGACGAGGTGGTGGATTATCTAAAACACCACTTTCCTCCCTCAGGATCTTCCTGTATGCAGCTCCATTATTTGGTCTGGGAGATGTATAAATGCACTTGTCATACAAAATATGAGGCCACTGAATTTGGTTATAAAGCACCTGCAGTGAGGCATACACAATAGTCACTTCAATTAGTCAGCTCAAACACGGCTTCAGCCTTCAGACATCAGAGCACTACGAGAATAAATCAAGTGTGACTCTCCTGGAAATGTTTCATAGCTTGAGCACACAAGGCGTTCTTTGGATGCTCAAAATCCTCTCCTTGGCAGTGTCCCATTATCCTCTTTATTATCATGGGTCACAAGCATACACAATTAGATGGAGTAAATCCCACTCAGTGGAATGTTGAAGAATTAAGGTCTAAGTGCAAGTTAGGGTAATTAATTACCTCGTACAACTGATCTGATATGATCCCAACTCCATGAGCGTAAGGCACTCTTGATTTGTTGTCAATGCTTTCACCTGTAGACGGGTTACCTACCAGATAGCCCTGTACGATTGACTCAATGTGAATTTTCTTTTGTTGATACAAGAGCTTCAATATAATATGAAATTCATCTAGATGAGCATGTGTCTCCAAGCAATGATAGTTCGATGAGATATTTAGCTTGGCTATGGTTGTATGAGTTGGTCATTGTAGTATCAGCGTGTTTGACCGTACTAACGTTGTCTTCTAAAAAAAGCCAACGTTCTGTGCTTACAGTGGCTTCGAATATATTTCAGTAAATGGGTTTCAGCTTCTTAAAAAGCTGTCTGGGAAAGTAGGCTGTTTGGCCCCAGCTTCGGCTTTTGTCCTGTGTAAACTTTGCCAATGCTAAGTGCGGCCAAATCCTTCTTTGCTCTGAAATTGACTCTTAATAAGCATCCACATTATGACATCACCTTTAAAATTGTATTCATCCGATCAAACTCAGCTAACCCTCATATCTTAAATATTTAAGTCATGTCTTATGACTAGACACCTTTTGGTTGAAAGTATGTTAACCGTGATAATTTTCCGTGGCTAACTGGAAAGTACAAACAGCCTGAGAACCATTTTAGAGTGTTGAAAATAACAGAAGAAAAGATCATCCAAGAAACACGCAACAAAGTGTGGGTGATACTCGTAGTAAGCCCTGTAATCACAGCTGCTCTAGGAACTATGCCTACATCGCTTTGACAAGCAGGTACTTACCAGTCTTTTCTTGAGAGTATCATAGTATCACTACGAGATTTGGGGTACCTTGAGATTATTGTAAATGGCTATTATTGTGCAAACGATGATTTGGGGTACCTGCAGATTAAGATGGGGCCTGAGGCCAGCTTCAAAATCTAAAAACAGGGCATCAGTATGTTGTAAGGTCTTACGACCTCCCAGGACCTTTTACGACCGGTTAGAGTCGTTTACGATCGGTGAGAATCAAATACGATCGGTTCAGAGTACTTACGACCAATTCCGAACGCCTCAATCTCCTCCGATCGCTTTTTCAACGTGGTCGTAAATTTACTGTAGCAATTTACGACCGCTCCACGATATCGCTGCCGCTGCCTTCCTTCAGCCGCTCAAGATACCGTGATCGAAATCTTCTACGATCACGCAGTGATGCTGGCGATCACTGTTCACCGTGGTCGAACACCTGTACAACCACGTTCACTTCCTTCAACGTGATCGGAGTTGCTTCCGATCACGTACTAGCCTTCTCGGTGTAGTCGTAGCTCGTTACGACCACCTTCGCTTCCTTACGACCACCTTCACCGTGGTCGTAGCCTTCCCTGCCTTTACGACCACACTCTGCACTCCTTCAACGTAGTCGAAGAATCATTGTTCCTTTGCCGTGGTCGTAGCGCCTCTCGATCACGCCCGCAGGAACTTCGCCGTGGTCGTAACTCCTCCCGATCACGCTTGCGGTGATCGTGAGTCCTTCCGACCACGCCTTGCACAATCACACGACAAAACAATGCTTTGTGTGTTTCCCTCTTTTTGGTATTTTCTCAATGACTTGGTACATCGAATACATGGCTCTGAGCCTCTTTTTATACCCGGCTGTCCTCCTTCAACACGGGTTCGACTACGATTATACCTCGGATTCCGACTCCGATTCTAATACGACTTCTACTCTGTTTCGTCTACGACTTTGAATTGCGGCTGCAATTCGACTTCGATTACACCCAAATTTTGCACATGACTCTAAAACAAGATTATTTACAACATTCTCTCCCTAATCTTGTTTTTCGACTTCAATCATGCCAATCTTCTTCCTCATCTCTGAAAACTTTATCCGCCCCAGCGATTTTGTCAATATGTCTGCTTTCTGTTCTTCGGTTCTGATGTAGTTGATAGCGATCTTCCCTTCTTCGACACAATCTCTGATATAATTATATCTTGTGTCTATGTGTTTGCTTCTATCATGTAGAACCGGATTCTTGCTCAACGATATTGCAGATTTGTTATCAACCCTGAGCGTCACCTTCTGGATTGTCTCGTCCGACAATTCATTCAATAGTCGAGCGAGCCAAACTCCCTGACAAGATGCTGCGCTCGCTGCGATGTACTCGGCTTCACATGAAGATAATGCAACCACCTTTTGCTTCTGAGATTGCGAGCCGATCGGACTCTCCCCAAGCACAAACATTATGCTTGTCGTGCTCTTTCGATCATCGATATCTCCCGCCATGTCGCTATCATTGTAGCCCGTCAGCTGCAACGACTTCCCATCTCCTCTCTTGTACTGAATCCCGAGATTCAGAGTACCTTTGATGTATCTCAGGATGTGCTTCACGGCATTCATATGCTCCTGAGTCGGTTTCTCCATGAAACGACTTACGTATCCGACCGCAAACGAGATGTCTGGTCGGGTGTGCACCAAATACCGTAGACTTCCGACAATGCTCCTGTAAGTCGTGGCATCAACTGGTGATCCTGGGCCTGTCTTGCTCAACTTCAGATGATTCTCCATTGGGGTTTGACATGGATTGCACTCTTCCATACCCGACTTCTCCAGAATCTTTCGAGCATATCCCGACTGACAAAGTGATATGCTGTTGTCCGTTTGATTTACTTCAATGCCGAGGTAGTAGCACAGAAATCCCAAATCGGTCATTTTGAACAGCCTCTTCATCTCTTCTTTAAACCTTATAATCTCCTTCGAAACCGATCCAGTAATGATCAAGTCGTCCACGTAAACTCCCACGATCAGTCTGTTCTTTGCATCTCCCCTTGAGTATACCGCATGTTCAGAGTTGCTTCTTCTGAACCCGAGTACCGTTAGACTTTTGTCAAGCTTCAAATTCCATGCTCGTGGTGCTTGCTTAAGTCCGTAGAGAGCTTTGTTCAGCTTCAAGACTTTATCGGCTTGCTTCTTGGATTGAAAACCCGGCGGTTGAGAAACATAAACTTCCTCCTCAATGTCTCCGTTCAAGAACGCCGTTTTCACATCCATGTGGTGAATCTCCCATCCACCGTTTGCTGCCAATGCAAGAAGTAGTCGTATAGTCTCCATACGAGCTACTGGGGCAAAAACTTCTTCGTAGTCGACGCCTTGTTTTTGAACATACCCTTTCGCCACAAGTCGTGCTTTGTGTTTTACGACTTCTCCCTTTGAATCCTTCTTTACCTTGAAGACCCACTTTAACCCGATCGCTCGATGACCTTTTGGCAAATCGGTGAGTTCCCAAGTGTTGTTGTCTTCAATAGATTTTAGCTCTTCCTGCATAGCAGTTCTCCAATGTTCATCTCCCGTCGCTTCTTCATAGCTTTCGGGTTCTTCAGCTGTTGTGTACAGTAACAGCTCATTCATCTGTATTGACTCAGTTTGAGCATAGATCTCATTGATGCTCCTCATCTTCGGCACCCTGCCGTCTTCTTCATCTTCAGTATCAGGTGTGGCTTCCTGATCATTTTTATCAATCGTGTTCGAGCTTTGAGGTGTGATCGTAGCTCCTTCCTCCATTGTCGTATTGTCGGTGTCGACCTCTTCGACATCGAAAGTTATCCACTTCAACTTATCTTTCTCAATGTCTTGATGTTCTTCCCACTCCCAATGTTTGTCTTTTGGAAAACCACATCTCTGCTCACATGTAGCTTGTTTTCGACTGGATCATAGCACCTATATGCCTTGGTACCTGATTCCGAGCCGAGGTAGATCATCCTTTTGCTCCGATCGTCCAGCTTCCTCAGGTAAGTCGATGATCTCACATGTGCCAAACAGCCGAAGACTTTCAAGTGATCGACGTTCGGTTTTCTCCCCGACCACAACTCGTATGGAGTAACTCCATCCAACGACCGTGTGGTCGCTCGATTTAGCAAATAGACCGCATGTCTTACGGCTTCTGCCCAAAACCTCCCGGGTAGGTATCGACTCTTCAGAAGACTTCGTGCGGTTTCGACCACGGTTCGGTTTCTTCTTTCTACGACTCCGTTTTGTTGAGGCGAGTACGGAGCCGTGAAGAACCTTGCAATGCCCTTCTCTTCACAGATTGAGTCAAACTCTTTTGCGAGAAATTCTCCTCCTCGATCAGACCTGACCGCTTTTACCCTCTTGTCGACTTCGTTTTCAGCAAGAGCAATAAACTTCCGAAAGTTCGACTTTGCCTCATTCTTGCTCTTCTGCATGTACACCCACATGGCTCTGGGGTAGTCGTCCACGACTAGCATGAAATACTGGTTTCCAGCGTCGGTGCGGGGTGTGATCGGTCCGCATAAGTCGACGTGAACCAGCTCGAGTGGTTGTGAAGCTCTAAACTTTGTTTGCTGTGGGAAGCTGCTACGAGTTTGTTTCGCCACCAGACAACCTTCGCAGACTTGCTCTGGGTGGTCGATTTTCGGTAATCCGACCACCATCTCTTTCTCTGCCATTGCTCTGAGACTTTGGAAATTTATATGACCAAATCTCTCATGCCACAGCCAGGCGGGATCTTCAATTGTGGTCTTCAAACACTTCTGCTTGCATGTTTCGATCTTGATCTTGTACAAACGGTTCACAGTCCGTTGTACCTTCATCAGCAGACGTTCGCTGTGGTCGAACACCTTCAGATAGTTGCCTTTGAGCTCAATTCGACAATCTTCTTCAGTCAATTGTCCAAGGCTTATGATGTTGCTTCGTAGATTCGGTATGTAATATACATCTGACAATCTTCTCTGGCTACCATCCTTGCACTGCATCAGGATCGTCCCTCTCCCTTTTATCTGAACGGTCGAGCCATCTCCGAATTGTACTTTTCCGAGCACACTCTCGTTTAAGTCGTGAAACATTGAGTGTATGCCCGTCATATGGTTACTGGCTCCGTTGTCGAGATACCACTCTCCCGTTTGCTCCATCAGACTTGGAAATACCTTCTCCTCGTTTAACAGAAACATTGTCGGTTCGTCTACAGTGCAGAGCGACAACAACAGTGTTGGTTCTTTGTGCTCAGTCGTTTGAGCCAGATTGACCTCCTCTCCCTTCTTTTTGCTCCGGCAATTCGCAGCATAGTGACCATATTTCTTGCAGTTATGGCACTGGATGTGGCTCCGACATTCGGCTGCGTAGTGCCCAAACTTCTCGCATGTGTAGCACTGGACATCAGACTTGTCGGTCTGACGGTCGCCGCCTCCACGACCACCTCCTCGACCACTTCGTCCACGACCTCTGTGGTCGTAGCCTCGACCTCGTCCATGAGATGCACCGCGGCCGGTCGATGTGCCGCGACCACGACCACGACCACGACCGCCCCTCGATGACGAGTCTCCTCGGTCTTTCGCATCTTCTCTTACGAGCAGCGCTTGCTGACCGTTGTCTTCTTGATAACTCTTTAGGAGCTGCTCGTGTGCTTTGAGCGCTCCGGTTACCTCCTCAATCTTCATCTTCGAGAGATCTTGAGAGTACATAAGCGTGGTTACGACCGGAAGAAACTTCTCTGGTAGCACTCTCAAATACTTCTTCACCGCCACCTCATCTTTCAAGTCGTCGCCGAGTGATTTGATCTCGTTCACGACTTCGTTGAATCGACCAGAGAACTCTTCCACAGTCTGACTCTTCCCCATCTTCATGGCTTCAAACTCACTTCTTAAGGTTTGAAGTCAAACTTCCTTCACTCGATCTACTCCTTCATGCATGGTTCGCAGAGTAGTCCAGACTTCCTTCGCCGTCTCCTTGCCGACTAGTTGCCGCATCATCGAGTCGGGCACAGCTTGATAGATCGCTGCCATCGCCATCTTGTCGAGACGATCATCGAGGACCTTGTCCTTTTCCTTTGGTTCGACCGCACCCCAGACGCCTTGCGCGATCATGTTTACCTTCATCTTCATCGCCCAGACCGGATAGTTGTCCGAACTGAGGATCGGGTACTGCAGCGACACGCTCTGCTTCGCCGTATCAGCCATGTTTCAACCACGGCTCTGATACCAAATGTTGTAAGGTCTTACGACCTCCCAGGACCTTTTACGACCGGTTAGAGTCGTTTACGACCGGTGAGAATCAAATACGATCGGTTCAGAGTACTTACGACCAATTCCGAACGCCTCAATCTCCTCCGATCGCTTTTTCAACGTGGTCGTAAATTTACTGTAGCAATTTACGACCGCTCCGCGATATCGCTGCCGCTGCCTTCCTTCAGCCGCTCAAGATACCGTGATCGAAATCTTCTACGATCACGCAGTGATGCTGGCGATCACTGTTCACCGTGGTCGAACACCTATACGACCACGTTCACTTCCTTCAACGTGATCGGAGTTGCTTCTGATCACGTACTGGCCTTCTCGGTGTAGTCGTAGCTCGTTACGACCACCTTCGCTTCCTTACGACCACCTTCACCGTGGTCGTAGCCTTCCCTGCCTTTACGACCACGCTCTGCACTCCTTCAACGTAGTCGAAGAATCACTGTTCCTTTGCCGTGGTCGTAGCGCCTCTCGATCACGCCCGCAGGAACTTCGCCGTGGTCGTAACTCCTCCCGATCACACTTGCGGTGATCGTGAGTCCTTCCGACCACGCCTTGCACAATCACACGACAAAATAATGCTTTGTGTGTTTCCCTCTTTTTGGTATTTTCTCAATGGCTTGGTACATCGAATACATGGCTCTGAGCCTCTTTTTATACCCGGCTGTCCTCCTTCAACACGGGTTCGACTACGATTATACCTCGGATTCCGACTCCGATTCTAATACGACTTCTACTTTGTTTCGTCTACGACTTTGAATTGCGGCTGCAATTCGACTTCGATTACACCCAAATTTTGCACATGACTCTAAAACAAGATTATTTACAACACAGTAATACTAGGTCAGCAGGATAGTAGAAACCACAGAGATACCGTGTAAATTTACGGAGGGAGTAGATCATAAATTACCTTCTGAAATCTTCTGCACAAGAAACGGAACTATCTTACCAGCGTAGGAATCCCCTCCAATGTAGAATGGATTTGCGAGGTAATTTGGATGCTCACTGAACCACTGTGTCAAGCAACCAGGCACAGAGGAATTAGAAGCCAGCACTACCGAAGCAGTGACAATTAAATCAAAGAAAACGACTGGATGCAAGTCCAGTTGTACCGCGTAAAAAATGAAGCTAATAGCGAGAACACTAAAATTTTGCTTTGTCGTCTATGTCGAATTAACACTGATATCATCAAAGATAGTTTCTTTGTTTGTCGTACCTTGGTGAGGAACTCCTTGAGCTGCAGCGAAGCAGATACATCCCCAACATCATATCCATTGGGGTTCCGTGAGAAGGAGAACCCGGCGCCGACCGGCGAATCGATGAACAGGATGCTTGCGACCTTGGTCCAGGAGTAGGGATTGTACCGCAGCCGCGGCAAGCCGCCGTCGTAGAGCTCCTCGATGAATTTCACCGGACCTGCAGTCGTTTCAGGCATATAGATCTCTCTGTAAAACAGAACAGAGCTGCAGAGGTTCAGGTCTGAATTTCTCACCGATCTCGAATGCCAGCCCGCTGAGCACGGAGCAGCGGTCGCCGCCGGTGAGCCAGAGGAGGAAGGGGTCGCGGCGGGGGTCGCCCTCCGACTCGATGAAGTAGTAGAACAGCTCCGCCCCGTTATCCTCGTCAATGCTCACGTACCTACGCACATATATATGTGTGTAAGCATCCAAGATTCCAAGGCGATGTAACGGAGGAATCAGTGGAGTCCATGGAGGCACCCGGTCTCGAGGCGGAAGGGAAGGGCGCCTTCGAAGCCTGGGAGGCTGGCGACGAGCGTCGGCGCGGCGGCGGAGGCGGGACGGGAGCAGGCGAAGAGGAATGAGCAGCAGCAGAGGAAGATGAGAGACCGAGACGTTGCTGCCATCCCTGCGGACTGGGAGGTTACCTCACCGATGGACGCCGACGCATTCGTGTGGAGTGTGGACAAGACATTTATTCGGTGTGTTCTTTTCGTTGCGTCGGATTGTGTTATCGCTATGGCCGAACAACCGCTTCGGAAAAAATAATAAAGAAATCGTTTCATCCAACTGGGCCTTGCCGCGGCACGTGCGCGGATAGTAACCATCCATAACATAAAAAATTGACGCATTAGATTCGGGGGGGGGGGGGGGGGGGGGGGACAAATGGTACTGTGATGCATGTGACCTGTAACCAGGCCAATCCTACGCGTCATTCTTTGGCTCCGTTTTTTTAACTTATAATTTATAATTTCTCTTGAACAAACGAGCAGAATGATTTTTATCGCAATTTTAAAGTGATTTATCAGTACAGTATTATCGAAGAGACTTATCAGTATTTAATTTGTTCATAGAAATACTTATGCTAAAGTGAAAAACCATCGACTATAAGCAGCTTACGTGCAAATAGTGTATAAAATATGAAATAGTACCATTATCACAAAAGTAGTGGACAAAATGCTATGGAATCACAAAGGTAATGGACAAAATAGTACAATTATCTTGTTAGCAATCCTATTTGCGGGTTTTTTTTATCACATCACTTTCCGGTTGCTCTCCAAAAATCGCGTGTAGTGTGGACAACGCTTCATTCGATTTCCGGTTGCTCTCCAAGATAACGTGTGCTGAGCTGAGTGCAAATCAACGTCGCGTCAATAGTAAGGGGAACGATACGGCTCAGACGGTCGTTTCGGACACCAGCCCATGTTGACGCAGCTCACTCCTCGGCCTTTTAATTTTGCTTAACACGCTCGCTCTCATCCAACCATCACTCTCTTCTATTCTTCCTTCTCTCACTCTCTTACTCCGACGACACCCGAGCATGGTGATGAGCATGAGCTCAGCCACGACACCCCGGCGCTGGCGCCGCTGGATGCTGCCACCGCTATCGACTTCCTCTCTGGGCACGGTGCCACCAAATCCAGTCGTCCTCGAGCGCGACGCCACCAGATCTAGCTGCTGTCGTCGGCTTCCTCTTCGGGCACGACACTGTCAGATCTGGCCGTCCTCGAGCATGGCGCCATCAGGTCCAGCCATCCTTGAGCACGACGTAGCCAGATCAGCCGCTGCCGTCGGCTTCCTCTTTGGCGGTCCTCGAGCGCAGCGGGGAGCCTCCAGCATAGTGCAGCTATGAAATGTGTTGTGATCCCTCGAGCTCGTTGCGCCCGGCATCGGCGCGCTCTTCATGACCACGAACCAAGTCAGTGCCTCGCCGAGCCAACGTCCCGAGCACATGACTAGTATGCAACATTTTTTTTATTTTCATGTGTGCAATATTTTGATTTCATATATGCAACAATCAACAATAACTAGTGCAACATTGAGGTTTTTATCAAATATTTTTGTTGCAAATATAGCTGAGAAATGTTGCATTCATGGATACAAAATGTTGCAAACGACCATACTGCACTAGCACCCGAATATTTTTGAAGTATAACTAGGACGTACACACCCCACATATATGTGTTCAGTACGCGTACTAAAAATATACAGTCTCTAGGACGAATTTTGGCATATATAGCGCGTTTTACACTTGTATTTGCAAAAATAGTTGTATGCGCACGGAAATAACAAAAATGGCACTTCTACCGCTCGGTCACCAGGTGACAGCGGCCTACAGGCGACATGTGGCGTCCCGGGCGCCTGCCGCCCAGCCATCGGACGGCAGGTAGCCTGCTAAATACTTTTTATGTGTCATATTTGTTTGAATTTATAAGTATAGTAAATAAGCTTAAAAAGTTTTAAAATTTTATGTGTGATTTTCTGTTATAACGTACTTCATTGTGCAGTACTAAGCCTAATAAGTATAGCTTAATTCGTTCGCTTATTTGCACTCTTTTGTCATCCATGCATGGTCCCGGACGGCACTAAAAGACTTTGGTGTGATCCTTCATTCCCGGAGCCCCCAGTTTAGCTGTAGTTGCCTTTTACTATATTCTCGATTTCTCTCTCTAATTTATCCACATATATATCGTATCATATTTGCTAATTCTTAGTTGCTTACACTACTATAGAAAGCCTAATACTAGACGGTCAATCACAGACGGTTTTGTCAAACCGTCTGTAATCGACACTAACACAGACGGTTTTAATTTGGACACGATCTGTGTTGGTGGCGTCGGAGAAAACCTGTATCACAGACGGTTTTTACCGATGAACCGTCTGTGATAGTATCACAGACGGTTTGTGTTAAAAACCGTCTGTGATAATATGGAATTATCACAGACGGTTTTTTATTAAAAACCGTCTGTGATAAGCAATTATCACAGATGGTTTTTAATAAAAAAATCGTCTGTGCTAATCCCAGGATTATCGCAGACGGTTTTTTATTAAAAACCGTCTGTGATAATGACGCAACGCATTTATTGCGCTGGTCAGAACCACATCTGTCTTCATTTCGATCCAGATCTAGCCGGTGCTTTACTCTTTCGCTCAAGAGGCAAGCTAGGCGATTTCAGGAGGCAGAAATTGAGCTTTGAAGATTCATACTTTCCTGGTTGCTCTAGATATGGTTAGTAATGAAATTTATTTTTCTTTACATTTACAATTTAGATGTAAGTAATTGGTGAGTGTTATTGAAGATGGTTTGCAAAATTGTTGGTTATATAATAGCTGTTGTGTTTATAATATGAATTAAGCTAGCAAAGCCTGAATGCATGTGGTGTATATATATATGTAGTAATAATTAAATAATTTAATTTTTAATACTAAGTTGTTATATATATATATATATATATATATATATATCGTAGGACTGAAACTGTATGTATGCCACGAACCATGTGAGTGAAGAGTATATTTAATGGCGTGTCTACTTTTGCAAGAGCTGCCGAGGATGATTGCTGAATAAGGGTGTGGAATATATGTACTGTCCATGCACTGACTGCGAGAATTTAAAGATGTTTAAGAACCGAGGGCAAATTGAAGCGCACTTGATTAGGAGGGGTTTTAAAAAGGGTTATACGTGTTGAACCAGTCATGGCGAAGTCAATGATCATTTGCCGCCGGATGACATTGCCGGTGAAGTGAATGATATGCTGCCAGATGACATCGCCGGTGAAGTGAATGACATGCCGTCGGATGATGTCGATTGTGGTTTGGATTCGGATAGGTTGCACGATGACAATCTGGATCAGATGCTTTGCGATGTAGAAGAGAACTATGATGAGAGAGAGTATGTTAAATTCCGGGGCTTTATGGAGGACTCAGAGAAACCTTTGTTCACATGCGTACACGAGGTTGTCGGCCGTGCTTGAACTGTTGAAATTGAAGGCAAGCAACGGTTGGTCCGACAAGAGTTTCACGGCGCTGCTAGGTCTTTTAGCGGACATGCTTCCGGAGGGAAATGAGTTGCCTAAAACCACATATAAAGCCAAGAAAGTTCTTTGTCCGTTGGGAATGGAAGTAGAAAGAATACATGCATGTCCGAACGACTGTATCCTGTACTGTAAAGAGTATGCAAACATGCATGTATGTCCGGTGTGCAACGCATTCCGATACAAACGTAACAATCAATCAGATGACGGCGAGGGAACAGAGGCGAAGAAAGGACCTTCTGCTAAGGTGGTATGGTATTTTCCTATAATTCCCCATTTGAAAAGGTTTTTTGCAAATCCAAAGGAGGCAAAACTACTGCGTTGGCACTCGGAGGAGCGCAACAAGGATGGAATGCTAAGACACCTTGCTGATTCCGCTCAGTGGAGAAACATCGATAGGAGTTTTGCAAACTTCGGTGCAGAACCAAGGAATATAAGGTTTGGACTGAGTACAGATGGAATGAATCGTTTTAGTAGCATGAGCAGCCGACATAGCACATGGTCCGTGACTCTCTGCATCTATAATCTTCCTCCTTGGTTATGTATGAAGCGAAAGTATATTTTGCTATCGATACTTATCCAAGGGCCAAAGCAACCAGGGAATGATATCGATGTGTACCTAGCACCGTTGGTGGAAGATCTAAAAGTACTGTGGAACGAAGGGGTACAGGTATGGGATGCATACAAACGAGAGAATTTCACTTTGCGCTCCTTATTGTTCTACACCATAAATGATTATCCTGCCCTTTCTAACCTATCGGGCCAGAGTACAAAAGGTGCCAAAGCTTGTACCCACTGTTTAGATGATACCAAGAGTGTGTGGCTGAGACACTCACGCAAAACGGTCTACATGCGTCACCGCCGGTTCCTTCGGAGGGCTCACCCATACCGCAAGATGAAGAAACAATTTCACGGAGAGAAGGAAGACGGTTTAGCTCCAAGGCATTTAAGGGGACACGAGGTTTATGATATGGTTAAGGATTTAGATGTTGTCCTCGGAAAGGGACGTAAATTGAGGGCTCATGAGAAGAACACCTAGAAGAAGAGATCAATATTTTGGGACTTACCTTATTGGGAGTACCTAGATGTTCGACACTGCATCGACGTCATGCACGTAGAAAAAAATGTATATGACAGCTTGATTGGTCTCTAACTGAACATTCGTGACAAAACAAAGGACGGCGTCAACGCACGGCTTGACTTGGCAGATATGGACATCAGGTCTGAGTTAGCACCAACAATAATAGATAATGGACGAACATACCTTCCCCCTGCGTGTTACACTCTATCCAAGGCCGAGAAAACAGAACTGTGTCAGTGCTTGCATGGTGTCAAAGTTTCGTCTGGTTACTCCGGCAACATGAAAAAACTTGTTTCGATGCAAGTGAAGAGGTCATTGAGTTTTGTGTCGATCTCGGCCGGAGGGCAGCATCGTCGAAGGTTATGCAAGCGAAGAGGTCATTGAGTTTTGTGTCAATTATATGGCTCAGACTCAACCGATAGGTGTGCCTCAATCTCGTTATGAGGGGAGGTTGAAGGGTATCGGAACTATCGGAAGGAAAGCAATCACTGCAGATATTGACACGTATACTCAAACCCATTTCATGGTCTTGCAACACATGACTGAAGTGGTGCCTTATGTCGACCAGCACAAGGATGTACATCGGTAACAGAATCCGGAGCGACCGGATGTTTGGATCATGAGGCAACACAACAGTCGGTTCAACCAATGGTTGAAGGAGCAAATCGCTAGGAGCTCGCCAAGTGAGACGCTGACATGGTTGGCAAAAGGGCCAACATTTACAGTTGTGACATGGCAAGGATATGACATAAATGGGTACACATTCTATACACAGTCTCAGGATGTAAAGAATACTAACCAGAACAGCGATGTTCGTATAGATGCGTTCAGTACCGATGGGTCGAGAAACTCATACTATGGGTTCATAGAAGAGATTTGGGAGCTCGACTACGTGGTTTTCAAGATCCCTTTATTTCGCTGTCGTTGAGTGCATCTCCCACAGGTGAAGGTTGATAAGTACGGTGTCACTACCGTGGACCTCCAATGTGTTGGGTACAAAGACGAATCATTCGTACTCGTCAACCAAGTTGTTCAAGTTTTCTATATAACCGACCCGGCAAATAAGAAATGCCATGTAGTTCTTCATGGAAAAAGGAGAATTGTCGGAGTAGAGAATGTAGTGGACGAGGAAGAATACAATCAATTTGACGAGTTACCACCTTTTGGAAATGGCATAAGGGTCGACGACGAACAACGTGACGAAACTAGTTATGTACGCATTGATCATCATGAAGAGCTAATTTTTAAAGAAAATAAGTAAGTAGAATGAGAATGTGCGACATATATGTGGGCATTGGCATTTATGCATACAACAATGCATGTGTGTGATGTATATGTGAATTGACATTTATGTATACAACAATGCATGTGTGTGATGTATTTGTGAATTTGCATTTATGTATATGTGAAAATGTGTGAAGAAATACATTGTGTATATGTGAATTTGCATTTATGCTGGTTGGTTTGTATATGAATGCAGCTGGTTGGTGTTGTATATGAATGCAGCTGGTTGGTGTTTGTCTTAATAACTACAGCCGGGCAAATGCTTATCACAGACGGTTCTAAACATAGAACCGTTTGTGATATTGCTATCATAGATGGCTCTAACTTTAGAACCGTCTGTGATAAGCTTCCCTATATATACCCTCTGGCTAGGGTTTTCCGCGTATGCTGCAGTTATAGATCTAATTATCTCACCGCTCTCCCCGAGCCCGTCATCGCCGCCGCCTCCCCGAGCCCGTCGTCGCCGCCGCCTCCCCGAGCCCGTTGCCGCCTCCCCGCGCCCATCGTCGCCGCCGCCTCCCCGAGCCCGTCGCCGCCTCCAAGAGCCCCTCTCCGTCCACGCCGCCGTCATCGTATAAGGCAAGGATCCAAAGATCTTTCTCTCTCATTGTTTGTAAATTCTACGGATACTTAGTGAACAAATGTGGATGCTTGATTTACCTACTTCATGTTGATCTACATACTTCATACCACGCCGAATAGATTTATTGTGTTTAACTGAACAAATGTGGATGCTTGATTTACCTACTTCATGTTGATCTACATACTTCATACGACGCCAATGTTGAATTTGTGTTTGTAAATGGTTGTGTGATTGGAAATAGACGTAGGACCGTCACTTTGGAATCACTGAAAACAATCTTGGAACTATGGATATTACTTAATTTAATAGTAACTTGTATGTTTGTTGTGAGTGTTACTATATAGTATTAGCAACTAAAGTAGGTGCTAAGATAGGCACATCACCCCCTCTCTCTGTCCACATCACCCCTCCCTTCTCCCCCTCCCCTTTACTCCTTTCCTCTCTTCCTAACATTGAGCATCATGTTTCACTTTCTTATCTTATGGTATGGCACTTTCTTATTTTATCCTAATAGACCCACAAAATAACTCACATCATCGCCGGATGCGTCCGCTCCAAAATCACAACGCCGAGGAAGAGGGCTATCGAAGAAGCCTGAGGGCCGATTTACCATCACAACAGTCGATGCATTTGGGACCCCTCTCCTTCCTCCCAAAGCAGTAAGCACATTCCGAAGCATGGTTGGAATAGTTGCGCGAGAACGAACTGAGATCACATTCAATTTGTGGAAGAGCGTGCCTGACACTCGGAAACGTGAGCTGCTGACCGAAATTTTGGCATCGTTCGAGATCCCAGAAGAACACCAAGACGCCGTGCAATGACAAACCTTGCTAGCCGCATGCAAAGCATGGAAGAACTTCAAGAGCACGCTTGTCAAGAAATACACGGAGATGGACGAAACGCCCTTTCATAAATACCCATTCTTGGAACCACAATGGGAAGAGTTCAAGGCGATGAAGACGACCAAAGATTTTAAAAGTACAAGTGCGGCGCACAAGGCCCTCCAGGCAAAAAACACACACCCCCACAGACTTGGCACAGCTGGGTATGCGGGTAAAATCCCGCAGTGGAGGAGAGAGGATGAGCTGGCAGCCGAACAGGACATCGCCCCGTCATTTTCCAATATCCTGGATGACCACGCTCGAAATTGGATTAGAGCAAGGTCATCTACAACGACATTGGGGGACGTCTCCTTTCGAAACCCTACAGACCAACAAGTGTCCCAGTGCCTGGTAAGATATCGATCGAACTACGTAGCTTGTAATTACTCCACAACTTCGTACGAAGTGAATGACATGTCGTGCTCTTGCAGGAAGAGCTGAGTTTTGAATCTACCCTGGGATCATTCCAGGGAACAAGGGATAATGATATGCTCTCCGCGGCCCTGGGAAACAAGGAGCACCCGGGCCGTACGAGAGGCCTTGGGCTTTACGTTCCTTGGAAACATGGTTTCCAAGATGATTCCGAAATGTATCGGCGTAGGAAGAGAACCAAAGCCGAGCGTGAGGAGCGGCTACGAGAAGAGATCAAGGCATCTCTTAGAGAGGAGCTAAGAGATGAGCTGGCTGATTATGTCAGAGATGAGGTGCGGAAACATACAGAAAGTCAGCAGGCTGCCGCCGCTCTTGTGCTAGCTAGCCCTCACAACCGTCCGAGTAGTTGTGCGTCCAATCCGACAGAAAGCAAGGCCAGATTTCCTGTGGACAACATCCAGATAGTAATTATTATCTCTCGAATGCTTGCTCCATTGATAGGCCTATTGGAGTAGCTAATTTTGTATCGTTATGTAGGAGCCTACGAAGTGCAGGCTCCAAGTGAGATATGCCTCAGTTCCCTTGTACGCTGCTTGGGGCCAGGCATATCCGCCTGGTATCGGGGCCATGGTGCACGGTCAAGCTTTAGCGCCAGGCTACGCAAAAGTTAATGTGGATGGTGTACATGTCAATTTTGAGATCGTCCCACTACCGAAGCCCCCCAACGACGATATCGTGACTCTAGGGCAGGCCATTGGAACATTCATCCAGTGGCCCAAAAGCGACATCTCCCTAGAGACTTCTTCACCGGTGGCGGGACCAGAAGGGCAGTGCGAACAAAAGCAAAATGCATTGGTGCTATCTCCACAAGGGCAATGTGAACCAGAGCTACCTGCACCGGTGCTATCTCCACGGGTGCTATTCTCGCCAAAGCAACTTGCACCGTTGCTACCATTACAGTCGACTACCATAAAGTCGACCTACAGTCGAGGCAGTGGCAAGGGCAAATCAAAGACGAAGGATGATGATGATATCCCGTACCGCCATTGGCCCGCAAATTCGTGCTAGGCGAGCCGATGATAATCCCGGAAGAGCACCTCGTAACCCTAGGACTTGGTTGCCAAACATTACACACTTGGTATATGCAACAGTCCAATAAGCCAGGGGCAGAACGGCACTCAGGTATCACTGTCAAATTCAGTCGGGATCATTTCCTGCACTAATTTCAGGAATGTATCTTCACGGTGACCTTTGACGATATATTTGGTCTTTTCACGCTCAACGCTCTCGACGTCTTACTCGTTCGATGCTAGACGCTGTAAGTCTGTACAATCACAGTCTCTGTTCATATAATACCGATATATGTCACAATTTGTTGCTTTTCTGTGTATATATATAGATTCATGCTGACCCAAGCTAGATCAACGAAATCACCAATTGGTTTCCTAGACCCACTCTTGGTCGCCTTTGATACCATCAACGAGAATGCATCCTTCGTCGAGAGCTATATTACATCAACACTACTGGCTCACCGCGATAAGAAATTTGTTCTTATGCCATACAATGAGCACTTCCATTGGATTTTAATTGTAATTATACCAAAATGGAACAAGGCTATATACCTTGATTCTCTAAGTAAGAACAAAACCAAGTACACAGCTATCGCCCAAATACTCGATAGGTAAGTACATTTTCTCCATACATAACTACATTGTACTCTTTCTTTCCTTCCGAATGACTAATCTAACTTTTTCGAATAACGAAGGTCGTTCGTCACATACGTTGCACAAACATGTGGCTCGACGACAGGGGCCAAGCCCTTGAAACATGTTCACAATTTTCGGGTATTCGCTAGCTATACATTAATTAATCCTATACAACACTTAGTAGTAATGCCTCTTGATTTACCACAATCTATTTTTTGCAGTGCCACCAGCAGTAGCCGGGCAACACGTGTGGATTCTACGTTTGCCACCATATGAGACTACTCCTCAATTCCTCGAAGATCACCAATTCTAAGGTTTGTCAATCTTCCCACATTTATTTCATACTTGTCAGGTTATATATGTACGTGCATTGATATTCCTATCGACAGGCTGCGCCCATCTCTACAACTGCATTGAAACAGCCGGACTTTGCAAAAAATCGAGGAGAGTGTGCTTGGTTTTTGTGGTCTAAAGTCATAAGATCATATGGAGAGTTCCACTGCGCACAATGATTTTTTATTGCTCTTATCACTCCGGAATCGAGGTCTCGCGAAAGAAACGGATACATAATCAACGAACTTGTCAGCTGCACAAGCAATACTTGAATGGCAATCATGCACCATCCAAGTATAGCTTGTGCAGCCTGACAAGTTCGTTGATTATAGATCTGTTCCTTTCGTGAGCCCTCGATTCCGGAGTGATAGAGCAATAAAAATTGCAATGTTACCATCTAAGTGCAAATGCAATGTAGATCTTTTGTAATTGTGTATTTGTTAATGGATATTTTATTTCATTTCAATTAATTGATTTGTGAAATGGATGTCTTATGTTTGTGAATGAAATGTGATGTGAATTGGATATTTTATGTTTGTCAAATGAATTGAGATATCAATTGTATGTATACATATACTTGTTTATCTGCTTGTTTCAGAGGGCATGGCTAGCATTTCCTGAGGCTAACCAATAAACAGGAATAGATTTAGGGGTAGAAAAGAATATCACAGACGGTTTTTAGTTAAAAACCGTCTGTGATAGGTGATATATCACAGAAAACCGTCTGTGATTAGCAGCTATCACAAACGGTTTTTAGTTAAAAACTGTCTGTGATATTTGCACCACAGACGGTTCGAAAACCGTCTGTGATGACCTCGTATTATCACTGACCCATAAATTCAGACGGTTCATAAAACCGTCTGTGATGACGTTTTGGAACCGTCTGTGATAACCTTTTCTGTAGTAGTGTTAAATTTATTTTACCTTTCAGTCACCTAAAATTGTACGATACTAAGCCTAAAATTGTTATGCCGAGTAATGTAAACTTTAGCACCCATTTGCTGCAGCTTTTACTTCGATCTATTTGTCTTTATATTTGTAGGATTCACTTAGCTTTACTTTACTTTTGTCTTTATATTTTGTAGGATTCATAAAACTAAATTTTTTTCTAGGTTAGAATAAATCTAGCTTTACTTTATTTTTGTCTTTATATTTTGTAGGATTCATAAAACTTAATTTTTTCTAGGTTAGAATAAATCTTTGTTTCATTCTGTCCTATAGCTAGGTGAGGGGGTGGGTTATATAGTAAATGAGTGTAGTGACGAAAGTGGCTAGATCTTCATCCGAGAAAACTGACTGAAATTTCAATCACTTGATGAATAGACAACCCCGTATTGTATGTATCTATTGCTGTTTAATTTGAACCCCCTCACGCACTAAAGTTTTTCAGCTACGTGGAAGTATAAGTATTTGTGCGTACATATCGCCAAGGAAAAAAGCGGACACGAGTAAAACGACCATTTCCTACACTGATAATATGTTTTGTTTGTGTGTAAATTGTACCTCTTCCGTTCTTCTTTAAACAATGTTTTAAAATTGGTGTAGTCAATGTTTCTAAATTTGACCATCAATACATATGTATATGTTTAAAACTCTTTAAATTGACCATACTAAAACGATATTACTAAACTTGTCATTAAAGTATTTTTACAATATTATAATTTTATTTATTCTTACTGATATAAGGTATAAAAAATAATTATCAAATGCCACATCTCAAAACCACAGAAAATAAACAATGTCTTTGCAAAAAGAGTACAGGGAGTAGTAAAAACCTGCAATATATTTCTCATCCAAACAAATTAAACCATAGATGAATTGATGCTTGTAACATGTTCATATCCAAACTGTTTCGGGCGATCCGTACATGATCTCGGCACTAAAAGAAGCATATATGCTCATTCATGGGACCACTGTTTAGGTGCAGTTGTTGATAGTGCCAGCTGATTCATGTTTCCATTAATGTTTCTTTCTCCGATTCAATCTAATACAAGCATATCTATTTTATTATATGCATCTTCCCACGGTATTTTGAAGTTTCTACATGCCTTCCTTAATACTAATTAGTTATTTTAACTACTAGTAATTAAAGCGTAACTATTTAGGGACACTGAAAGAATCCAATTTCTACATGCTTTCAATTCACCCAATGCTGCCATACGTGCACGGATGAGGGGGGGCAAGAATTGGCGAGGAGCAAGGAATCAATGGAGATGGGGATGAGGCCGGGATGGGTGGGGGGATTGGTGGAGGGGAGCTTCTTCGTGGGGTGCACGGCGCACGAGAACCGCAAGAAGAACGAGAAGAACATCTTCTGCCTCGGATGCTGTGCCAGCGTCTGCCCGCACTGCGCGCCGTCGCACCGCCACCACCCGCTCCTGCAGGTGTGCCTCGCCCGTCGCCGCGGTTCTAGTACTCCTATTAACAGGCATCCGTAATTATATATCGACAACAATAATTCTCCTCTGATATATCTCTCCATGCATGCAGATATTTCTGTCTCGTGTTCTGTTCTTAATTTGCGTGTTTAGTTTAGGCCTGCAATTAGTTGATTCTTGCCGATTTTTTCTTCTTTTGCATATGTGAATTAGGAGTTTGTTAAGGAAGAGTACACGTGCTGTTTACTTGTTATTACTCATCTGTTGGTATATGTAACAAGTCTAACAACCCCCATTTCTGGGAGCGTTAAGTTAACCTCGTAACTGCCCAGGATTGTTCAGCTGCGAGTACTGTAGAAGAATGTGCACCATTGACAAAGCCAGCTTAAGCATAAAATCAAACTTTATTACAAAAGTAAGACTTAGCAACCAAGTTTTACATAAAGAGGCGTACAATCCAAAGATACATTACCAAGGAAACTCCATGGTAGGCCTGAGTGTAGAATAAACCCTAACACTTGGCATCGTCTATTTCGTAGAATTCAGCTTCGTCTTCGGAAACTCCTTTATTTTCTTGACAAGCACTCTCTGTTAATGATTTTAGCAAGCGTGAGTACAACCAACCGTACTCAACAAGTCACATGGGAAATGCTATTTAACTAGATGCAAGTGATTGCCATGGAACGGGGTAGTTCATTATTTTATATGGATGCAATTTTGTTTGTAAACACTTTGCTTTTAATCATAAAATATCAAATCATAACCTTAAGGTATTTGGAGGGGGGTTTCCAAACTTGATTAACACACTTCCACTTTTCCAAATCCATTCCAAACCTACTTATGCTTCGTTATTGGAGTCACCCATTAAAGACAGCTTCATTTACCGAAAGCACGGCGAATTCGAATACCATTAGTCATGACTTTGCAAAGTTGCCCTACTTTACCCACAATGATGTGACCACGCCGCAAACACATACGACAATAGTGCCCAATATTAAGATTGAACTAAAGGTGAATTCGTTTCTTCAGCCTCAACATATTTTAAATGAGAATATGATGCTACCTAATGATGAAAATACATATTTTTACAACATCACGTCACTTTTACACCAATTCAAGCAAGAGTTCAAGATGGACACGTTTTGGAATCCAATTCGGCCTCCAGATCAATTCGGACTCAGCCTGACAGGCCCAACTTCAAATGTGCATAACTTTCACATATGAAGTCCGTTTGAGATTCATGAGTACTTGTTGGAAATATTTTCTTGTCCTCTTTCCAATGGATTAGGTATCACCTCTAAATTCCTTCTGTATGCGCTGCAATCATCAAAAGAGTCCGTGTTGGACACGTATTGGAATCGGATTCGGACTGCTGCAATGGTGCAAGTTTAAACGGATGTAACTTTCTCATACGGACTCTGTTTGGGACATTCTTGGACTTGATGGAACGCGTATCAAGTCTACGTTCTAAAGGATTCAACCCCATCTTCAAATTCTATCTGAGCCAGCCGCAATCGTCAAAAGAGTCCGTGTTGGGTACGTACTGGAATCGGATTCGAACTGCTGCAATGGTGCAAGTTTAAACGGACATAACTTCCTCATACAGACTCCGTTTGGGACGTTCTTATACTTCATGGAAAGCCTATCAAGTCTACTTTCCAATGGATCCAGCTTCATCTTCAAATTCCATCTAAGCCGGCCGAAATCATCAAAAGAGTACACATTGGTTTCTCAGTTCGAGTCAAAAGGGTGCTGCGCCACCACCATTTGGGCCCATGGGCCTTGTAACCCTAGGGCGTGCACCTTGGCCGCCACCCCTGGTCGTTCTCTCTATATTAGAGCCACCGTCTCCTCAGTTAGGACTTGGATTTTGTTGAGTTTAGGTTTAGCCATTGTGCAAACTTTTGTTCTTCAGTTGTGTCGGTCGACCACCTGTCAAGACATCTTCGGAATCCCAACTTTGTTATTCGCAATACAATTTATGCTTCATTCATATCCGCAATATCAGATTGCTTGTTATCTTGTTCTTGCGTGTTCTTCGGTTGCATGCAGGAATAGACCTTCGTGGTTAGGTCAACCGCGTTCTTGGCACGGTTGATAACAACTTGGAGTGTGGTTCAGCGATTGCTAAGGCGCAAGCGACGTCGTACGGTTGTAGTCGGATCACAGGAGTCACCTCCACCAAAATCGATAGTTATCATCCTATCGGAAGATCGGGACCCCATCGCCTTCATCACACAAGATCCCTTAACTCCCGCGACAGAGTTAAGAAAACAAGGCCTTTCACTGCTCAATTCTTTATATAGCCTCTACCCGGTAGGGACAGAGCAACACAGGCAGTCAGCATTCCGCTGGCCAACGCAGAAGACGCACCTCGACTCCCGTGTAATCCTACCGTTGTTAAATATGGTTTTATTGTTTCCATACCAACCTTGTATACGCGGGATGTTCCTTATTCGGAGTCCCCAAAAATAAGTTGTAGATATTCAATCGATTTGAGTAGCTACTAAACCAGGTTTGATGAATTAATGCTTATGGTTGGGCGATCACTATGTTCTTTACTTGGCATAAACTTCTAGTCCTTGCTTTTTACTGAAACTACTTTTCAACCAAAACCAACAACTTTTCGGCGAAGCCGAACCACTTTGTAATATGAGATATCTGAGCATGTAATCTATTAAATAGCATACTTAATTTTACTAGGGTTTGTCAAGGTGAATATGGCCATCAAATTAAACTAGGCTTTCTCGGGTGGTAGGACATAACTAGTATCATGTCATTCTAAACAGTCGTTGTACATAAAATAACATTGCATAAATAACATAATGAAAATACTGATAAATAAATAATTAAAGGAATATAGGTTCAACACGATCAATGACATGTGACTTGCCTTGTGGATTTATAATTTTGACAATCTCGTATTCTTCTACTTCTTGATCTTGAGCTTGATCTGGGATTCCTCCTTCTTGAATTAGTTGGTCTTCAACATCGGGTGCTAGCGCAAAGCAAAGAATTAATATTTCATTCCACGCTCGAAGGAAATGAGCTAGGAATAAAGAAATAAAATCCGAGAAAAATCAAATAAAATGGGTTTAGGATTTTTGGGAGGTTCAAATGGTGATATGGGCTGGAGAAATGGGTTGGCGGGCTCGAAACGATTCAAAAGAGTATAAATATGCTTGTTTGGGTTTTAAAAGGCTTAACAAGTCTGGGTACTGTTCATTGCGTGTGGTTACTGTTCATTGCGAGTAGGGAACTGTTCACAGTGGGTCGGATCTAGACGCTATCGGGTCGACTACCGTGCTGACCGGGTTCGGTTTAAAGGCTAACAGGTTGAGTGAACAGTGTCTCGACCCGGCACTGTTCATCTTCACCAACCGGTCACGCACGCACGCAGGGAACAAAGGAAAAAAGGCGGCAGTTCTCGGCAGAGCTCGGGTGCAGTGCGGCTAGAAAGGAGGACATGGACAAGTTCCTAGGAGCATCAGGGTTCCATTTTTGAGGTTGACAGCGGCCAGGGAGGCGGCGTTCACCGGTGGCGAGCCTAGGAATGCGGCACGGTTTTTGGTGGTTTGGGAGCTCTAGGGAAGGCTACTTCTAAGTTTGAGCATGCTCTAGGCTAGAGCAATCCTTAGGTGGCGGTGGTTCGTGCCGGGGAAGCTCCCAATGAGCTGGCCACGATGGGGTATCTTCGGCCGGCGGGAGAGAAAACGGCTGATGAGCTATAGGGCATGGCTAGCTATGGCGATGCCTTAGTTGCATTCTTAGGGTTATGAGGAAGCTATGGGAGTGAGTAATTGAATTTCCATCAAGTAAATCAAAGGAATCGGTTTAGGGCTTACCGTGGGGAATTTTGGGGATTGTCGGCAATGGAGAAGATGGGAGGCCAATTGGGTGAGCGGAGAGCTTCACTGGGGTACGTGGGGGAGATCGGGATGGTCCTTGGCTTTTATAAGCGCCCGAAGGTGGTTCGGCACCAAGAGGGGACTAGGGCGGCTGTGTCCAGCTGGGGGTCGAGGGGAGTCAAAGAGGATCGGCAAGGGGTGCAGGAGAGTATCTTAAGGGCGAAGTTGCGGCGGTCACAAAAGGTGTCAGGGCGGCTGGTCGGCCGTGAGATAGAAAAGAATGGTGCCGGCCAAAATATCTAGGCGGCAATGGCGGTTTTGGCTTGAGGTGCCGTGCCGGTCAAGAGAAGGTGGCAGGGGATGGAAGGGGAGATGTACGGCGTCTGACCGAGCTGTAGGAGCGCGGAAGAGCGAGAAGACGCGAGAGAGCGAGAGGGAGTTCGGCAGTGACGAAAAATCAGGACGGCGGCCGATTTTTCAGGATGATGAACAGTGCCTCCAAATCCTTCGGCCCTGGGGCAAAGCTGCACGAATCTTGGAGCTTGGATAGGGTGGCTTGAAGGAGAATTGGCTAGAGAAGCTTAAGAAATCAAATGCAAAAAGAATTTCAAATTTTTGGAGACTTTCGGTTTGTTTCAGTATAGTTATCTGCTTATAATTCGGTAATTCATTGGTTCTATGGGTGTAGGGACCCCTGTATGTGCTTGGCCTAATTAGCCTTTTGGGCAGTGTTGTTCTGTAAAGGAATATAGCCGTCTAAAAGATTAAAAAAACATGAAGGAATTTACAGCTAGTGGATGTGGGGAGGTTTACATCTTGTTTATGCCTTACTACTACTAGAGACTAAGCTTACCTTTAGCTACTAGTGTTTTTTTTCTTCCTTGCTAATTAGATTTGGTATGCCTTAATTGCGGGCTCAAGTTGTGCTATGTGCCGTGCCCCCTCGTTTCATTAACCCTATGAGCCCATCCAATTAACTTTAGCTTAATTTGCACAGTTTACTCTTCCTAATTCCCATCTGGGAGATCAAGAACTGTGTAGTGTTGCTGTGATTGGTTAGATTATTTTGAGAGAGTTTAGGGCTTAGGATATGTCCAATTTGACAGCAGGGGCGTTCTGAGCAGAGTTAAGGAGATCAATGGGTTCTAACTACCACCCTCTTCCACCTTGATTTGCTTATCCTTTCTCTTTTTGCTTTTCTGTGGGAGAAAAGTAGGGTAGTACTCATGAATTCTGTTGAGGAACCGTCACTAGCGACCAGTCCGATTGATTCCTCTGCTTAGAACAAGAACGAATCAATCACAGAAGACAGAATAATAGATTGAACACAGAGAGGTAGAGAGAACTCCTGGTCTTTCTTTATTGCTTTCAATTGCATCAGGTGTACAAAATATGCCGGTATGGCTCCCTATTTATAGTCTACGGTGGGGTGCCCATAATGGGCCAGGACTACTGGCCTGGGCCCAGATTTCTTAACACTCCCCCTTGGGCACTCATCCGACATGCTCATGCCTCATTAAAACTCCATAAAAACTCAGTGGGAAAAATTTGGAGGAAGAGTACATGATACATGTGATGCTGCGATGCACGAATTGCCTCATTAAAAACCTTGGTCGAGAAACTTCAGGAAAACTCGTCAAGGGAAAAGAGTACAATCCACCCAATTTCATTTGGTTTTCAGGATTTTATTCTTTTGGGTACTTAATCTTCATGATCAAGATTTACTAGCGGGCTTGAGAGAATTCTCCCCCTGAATTCTGCACTTCTCTAAGTCTCATCATTCCAATTCCGCGCACACATCTTTCAAAGCTAGATGCGGGAAGTGACTTAGTGAATAAATCTGCTAGATTTTCACTTGACTTAGTATGCAGTACTTTAATTTCGTCTATCTTTTGCAATTCATGTGCATAGAAGAACTTGGGGTTGATATGCTTTGTGAGATGACTCTTCACATAGCTCGTTTGCACTTGTGCAACGCAAGCGGCATTATCTTTATACATAATTGTGGGGGTTTGCACAATGTTCATCCCACATGACTGCTGGATGTGGTGAACCATTTGGCGGAGCCAAGTGCACTCTCGTGCGGCTTCATACAGTGCTATAATTTCTGAGTAGTTCGTCGAAGTAGCTACAAGGCTTTGCTTAGACGATTTTCATGAAATTGCAGTTCCACCACACAGGAATACATAGCCTGTTTGTGACTTTGCGGTATATGGATCCGATAGGTACCGAGCATCTGCATAGCCATTTAAGTTCAGATCTTGATTCTTTCTGTAGAATAGTCCAAAGTCCTTGCTTCCTTGGAGGTATCGGAAAATGTCCTTTATGCCCTACAAATGCCTTTTGGTGGGCTCTGCACTGTACCTTGCTAACAGGTTCAAGGCAAATGCAATGTCCGGTCTAGTGCAGTTTGCTAAGTACATGAGCGCTCCCACTGCACTCAAATATGGGAATTCCGGTCCCAGGACTTCCTCCCCCTCTTCCCTAGGTCGGAAATGATCTGTTTCTTGCTGTAAAGACCTCCCGATCATCGGTACTTTCGATGGGAATGCCTTCTCAAAGCCAAACTTTTCAAGCACCTTCTGGGTGTAGGTCGACTGATGTACAAAGATTCCTTCAGGGAAATGGTCAAGCTGCAGGTCTAAGCAGAACTTGGTCTTGCCCAAATCTTTCATTTCAAATTCTGACTCCAAATAGGAGCTTACTTCTTTTATGTCTTCGGCTGTCCCGATGATATTCAGATCATCTACATACACAGAGATTATACAGAATCCATTCTGGGATCGCCGTATAAATACATAAGGACAATCTTCATTGTTCGTGTAGCCTTTCTTGCAGAAAAAGTCGCTCAAACAATTATACCACATTCTTCCAGATTGTTTCGGTCCATACAGTGACTTTCTGAGTTTCACACTGTACAGATTTGTATTTTCTCTGTCTTGGTTCGGGAGAGGTATTCCTTCAGGATCTCCAAATCCAAGTTACCGTAAAGGTATGTGATGAGGACATCCTTGGCTCACCTCATTCATCATCTACTCCACAAGATTCTACACAACTGCAAGTTGAAGCTTCTACAAAAGAGGCTTATTTGGGTCCCATGACTAGGAACCGTACTAAGCAAACACAACAAGAGGTGAATGCGTGCTTAGCTGAATCTAATATTGTTGAAGATAAGAATTATATACTGCCTAAGTCTCGTATGCTTATTTTACTTAGGTTTGCACCTACGGAGATAATTCAAGCAGAAGGAGCACATTGCAAGGATCAAGACTTAGCTACCGGAGTACATTGTTTAACAACATCCACCTATAACCAGTTGGACGTGAAGAAGGCTGAGCTGGACATCAAGAATACTAGCAAGTTGTTCAGGCCATCAAGCGTTGCATGCGCAGCCTTAGAATTTGACTGCCAACTTTCTACCTAATCCCACATAAATATGGGCGTGTCCAGCATGCATGGGGAGCAGGAATGGATAGGAAATTAAGTCCTCTTTCCAGCACAACAAACGGTGCATCATTTGGAGGCTCGAATCAAAAGATATGCAAATTTCAATTCTAGCTGTCTGGGACAATAACTATAGCGCGAGGCCACATGAATTGCTGTCTCTCTAAGCCAAGGGAACCCAAAGGGCACACGAAAATGGATTCCATTTTGGAGTATGTTCACATCTAGCTAGGAGGGTTGTTCCTAGTATAAATACTCCTTTCTTCTAAGGGGACAACTTTCAGCCATATGTTTTCAGAATAGATTAGCCAAGTGCTACCAAAAACTTGAGAATTCTCTCTTCCTTTGCTCTTGTAATTTTCCTAGTGAGATTGCAAAAGTGGTCGTTCGACGGCAACCTTTCTGTGCTTCCGACTCCGTGCGTGGTTGTGTGGATTGGGAACTTAGAGTGTGGTTGGGCGAATACTTGTTGCAGGTCATTGCATAGGCAGTGGTTGGCCTCAAGAATCGTCAGGTTGCACTACTATCTTGGCTGCTTGCAGCTAGTTATCTTCACCTCACATATTTATCCTCCGTGAAGATCGGGCATCCCCCGCATCAGTATGCAGTCACAACATCCATCAATTTCATTTCCAAGTTCAAGTTCACTGCCATTGAGATCAAATATCTAAAGATAATTCCACTCATGACTAGGGAGTAGGTTTTTTCATAATCAACTCCAGGACGTTGAGTGAAACCTTGTGCTACTAGCCTTCCTTTGTATCTCACTACTTCGTTTCTTTCATTTCTCTTTCGAACAAATACCCACTTGTGCCCAACGGGGTGCACATGGGGAGGCGTGCGGCATACGGGCCCAAACACCTCTCTTTTGTTCAGAGATAGCAATTCAGTTGCTATTGCCTTCTTCCAATCTTCCCAATCTGATCTTTTCTTACATTCAGCGAGCGATGCTAGCTCGGGATCAAGATCAATGATTGTGGCAATTTTCTTTACGAAGTAGATATCGATATTGGCTATTGTCCTATTCAGGGACTCTCCCGTGTGCACATAATTTATAGCTATTTCTTCATGAGTTGCTTCTTCTGGAGCGATTGCTTCTTCTGGAGCTTCACCTTGCGCATTGCTTCTTTCAATTGTGGTGGCAAGGCCCTTTAGTTTTTCGGCTCCGATGTATTCACACACATCCATGCCGATGGGGATATTCAGATTCGGTATGCTCTTTTCTGAAGGTGTCATACTTGTGCTAGGTCTCAACTAGCTCCCCTTCTCATTCTAGGGGACTTCAGTGATTGGTTGTGATAAGTCCTTATCCTTTTTCACCGGGCGTCCCTGGTTACTTTGGACTCGAGGAACCGGAGTTCTCGTCCTTTTATTCTGGGGCCTCTGGACGAGATTAGGGATACCTTCAATTTTCTTTGGTATTTCAACCCTCTCCGGTGCATTGTGTGCAGGCACATGCGACTTAGTCACGCTCTTCAAATCACTAAAGTGATCTTGCAGTTGGTTTGCTAATGCTTGCAAGTCGATGATCTTCTGGACCTCTTTCTCAGTTTCACTAGTGCGCGGGTCATGTGCATGAATTCCCGTGGCTTCCCACGTAATTTCCTGATAGTTTTCATCAAGGGGTTGATTTCCTCCCCCTAATGATGGGAAATTATCCTCATCAAAAATGCAATCAGCGAAGCGGGCAGTATGCAAATCTCCCATCATGGGTTCTAAATACATGATTATGGATGCAGTCTCATAACCAACGTATATCCCAGTCTTGCGGAGTGGGCCCATTGTAGTACGCTGTGGAGATGGTATAGGTATATAAACCTTGCATCCAAACCTCCTAAGATGAGAAATTTTTGGTGGTGACCCTTACGCTAGTTGCATAGGTGAATGGATGTTGTAGGCCGAAGGTCTAAGGTTGATGAGATTCGCTGCATGAAGGACTGCGTGTCCCCAACATGTTGCTGGCAAATTACTTTTATGTAAGAGGGGTTGGGCAATAAATTTAATTCTTTTTTATTAAAGCCTCTGTCAAACCATTCTGGGTACGGACATGCGGTACCGAATGCTCAACTGCAATTCCCATCGCCAAGCAATAATCATCAAATGCCTTCGAAGTAAATTCTCCGGTGTTGTCCATTCTGATGGACTTGATATGATGATATGAAAACACATTTCTGATGCGAATGATCTGCGAGATCAATTTTGCAAAGGTGTGGTTTCTTGTGCACAACAAACCCACATATGACCACTTCAAGGAAGTGTCAATGAGCACCATGAAATACTTAAATAGCCCTGAGATGGGCTGAATGGGACCGCAAATGTCTCCCTGGTTGCGTTCCAGGAATGTAGGTACTTTATCCTTCACTTTCAGAGTGGAGGGTCTTGTAATTAGTTTCCCGGTGGCACATGCAGGGCGTACAAAATCTTCATGATTCGAAAAATTCTTCACATTAATATTGTGCCCTTGGGAATTATTAATTATATTTCTCATCATCCTAAGACCTGGGTAGCCTAATCTATCATGCTAGAGACAGAAGAGTTCAGAGCTTCTAAATACTGTCTTCAGAACAGTGTAGGCTACAGGTGCCTTAATGTTGGTATAATATAGCCCAGTTTCTAGTGAAGAAAGTTTTTCTAGTACTCTTTTGCCATTCTCTTCGCGCTTCGTGATGAGCAGGTATTCCTTACCGTACTCTTCTTCAGTTTCAACGTGGAAACCATTGGCGCGAATATCCTTAAAACTTAGGAGAGTTCTAGTCGATTCTGGGTATAATAAAGCTTCTTCAATGACCAAAGTTGTACCCATTGGGAGTATAATCGTGGCTCTTCCTGAACCAATTATACATGCATCACTTCCAGCGACTGTCGTAAGGCTGCCAATGCTCTTACGGATCGATTGAAAATATTTAGTCTCTCTTAAGATGGTATTCGTTGTACCGCTGTCGGCAAGGCATACTTCCTCCATAGGGCGCCACACGTGCTCTAATATAACGTATTTAATTATCATGTATTAGAAGACATTCAACACATAAATAAAATACGCCAATATCAGAACATATCATGCCATCATAAACTGAATAAACGAATGTATTATTCCAAAATCATCCAACCATTATGAGAAAATAAATCCTAAAGCACCATCCATGCAAGTTCTAAACTTGTCCATTTAACACAAAATAAATGACAATTAACGTTTAATGCATTCTGTGCATCAGACGGAATCAACTAGAAAATCATCGACTTCTTCGGCTATCTTTTCAGGAGTGATGTTCTCTTCAAGAGAGATCATGGTTGTGGCTGCCTCTAAGTCATAAGGGGGTGCTACTGCTGGGATGGGTTCAACATCCATCAACTCATGCAACTGCTCAGGTTGCTCCCCCTCGACTGCTGCAATGTGGGCTTCAGGCTGCCCTTTGCCATCCTTCTTCTTCTAAGCTTGGTGGGCATCAATGACATTCTGTGGTTCTTTGCATATCCGCGACCAATGCCCCCACTTGCCACACTTATAGCAACCCTGGTTCTACTGGCCATAGGTCTTCTCACTCTTCTTAACCTTTTTGTCACTTGGAGCATCTGACTTGCTTTTCTTGGCAATGGACTTACCCTTCTTCCCCTTTCTCTTCATCAAGGGCTTTCACACCTTGTTGCTCCCAGCGCCTGGTGGCTGAGTGACGTAGTTCTTGCGGAGAAGTTCATCCTGAGCCTCCGCAACCTGCATCATATCAATCAATTCGGTGTACTCCTTGTAGCCGTCTTGACGATAGTTGCGGGCGATTTGTACGGCATTGGGGTGAAAGGTGGACAAGGTCTTCTCGATCTTCTACTCATCTGTGATCTGCTTGCCACAGAGTTGAAGATTAGTACAAATCCTGTGCAAGACAGAATTGTACTCTCCGACCGTCTTAAAGTCAGCAAACCTCAGTCTGATCTACTCCTGCTCTGCTTGAGCAAGAATGGTGTACTTGAGCCTCTCAAACCGCTTCTTGAGTGTGGTCCAAAGTGCTAGCGCGCATTTCTCCACCATATACTCATTCTTGAGAGTAGGGCAGAGGTGGTGCCTGAGAAAATGAAGTGTCTGATCATTCTCCTCAGGTGTGGGTTGGGCGTCTTTCTGTCCGCTTAACCCAATAGCCGCGCGGAGCTTCCAGCCCCCAAGCACAATCTCGAATCAGATGCCCATGTCAGATAATTTTGCCCATGCTGGGCCAGCTCTACGAACTCACGGTTCGTGGTGCCAGTCATCTACATGTGTATGAACGAAATAAAATAAGTTTACTTCGGGTAAACGTGCATGAAATAATTTACTACGGGTAAATAAATGGTACAATAGGTTCTCATAATGTTTCAAAAGTTTCTATGCATTTTCTATAATTTTACTGCTAATTTCAGTGATTAAAAGCAATTTAAACAATTACAATTTACCAAAAACAGTAAATAAATACAGAAAATACAGAGAATAATAATGGCAAAAATAAATAATCTTAAAATGCTAAAAATAATTCAAAATTCGGATTCCTGGGGCCCTTTTATGCTAGAATATGAATTTTAAGTGAATTCTGCATTTTCTACGTAAATTTTCAGTTCAGAGAAAAATTCGCGTAATTTTCTGATTTACCGAGGGGTTTTCTGCAAAATTCTAGACCCATATGTAAATCGGAGGACCTATCGGCAATTTTCAGAATTACCGAGACCTTTCTGCAAAAATTCGGGACTCATATGCAAGTTTTAGGGCCTTTTCGATAATTTTCATTCTTATGGGGTTTTTCTGGAAAATAACCGATGCCCCCCGGCTGGGTCTTAGGCCCATTTCCCCTTCTGCCGACCCATTGGGCTTTGGTGGCCCACCCGACTGAGTTAATGCGTGGGGGGTAGGGTTTCCCTACCCCCATTCAATGGTGGCGGCGGCGCCTCAAGCCGTTCGGCCCGAGCGGCTTCATGCGCGGCGGCGGGTGAGCGCAACCGAGGGCGGCCAGGCGCATGCGACGAGCAGCGGCGGCCGGGAGCGAACCTCGAGCGGAGGTGGCCGGGCGCCATGTACGCCGGCGGTGAGCTTGACGGCGCCGTGCAGGGCGGCGAGCTCGGGGAAGGCGCGGGGCCAGCGGAGGCTTCCGGCGATGCGCGTGCGAGCGCAAAGCCGAGATGGCCAGGACTTCGGGCTGAATCTCGGGGCGGTGACTAGGCGAAGCCTACTTTGGGCGGTGGCGGTGGGCGCAAAACCTGAGCGGTGGTGCGGGCCAGAAACTGAAGAGCCAGTGGCGGCGCAAGCGGGCGCGAGCCACGAGGAGGAGCCAGTGCGACGGGGTTTGCACATGCGGCCGCGGCGGAGCCGAAACAACGTCTTCGGGCATCGGCCGGATGGCACGTGCATGCGGGCGCTGCGGGACCGAGGCGACTCACTTTGAGCGGCGTGGCGTTCACGGGAGTTGGGACAGCCGGGGCAGCGCGGTGTGCTTCGGGCACCTCGGCCGGTTGCGGCGCCATGCAGGGCGCGACGGCGGCGTGGTCCGGTGGCCAGCGGTAGGTCGGCGGCCGGTGCCCCTCTTTTTCTTGCGCAGAGGCTGAACAGAGAACCCAATGCAAAAGTTTTTATTCTGTGCAGTTGCCGAAACAAAAACAAAACCGAAGCAAGATTTTTTTTCTATTCTAATCTACAGTGCAATCAACATCTACCCCGTTTCACAATCTACCGATCGACATTGTGCCTGCGACTTCAGGTCAGCTCGCGGTAGATTAGGGCGGATTTGCACTGTAGAGATTCAATCTACAACGCGAAAGAAATTACGAATTCAAAGCGATCTAGAAAATTCAATCTATTAGATGCTTCGATGATTACCTTCGTTCACCGGAGCGAAGTCGTGCTGATAACGTGTTGAGGAACCGTCGCTGGCGACCAGTCCGATCGATTCCTCTGCTTAGAACAAGAATGAATCAATCACAGAAGACAGAATAATAGATTAAACACAGAGAGGTAGAGAGAACTCCGGGTCTTTCTTTATTGCTTTCAATTGCATCAGGTGTACAAAATATGCTGGTATGGCTCCCTATTTATAGTCTACGGTGGGGTGCCCATAATGGGCCAGGACTGCTGGCCTGGGCCCAGGTTTCTTAACAAATTCTTTGGTTTCGACGTGATGCGTGTGATATTTGAGCACTGATGATTTAAGAAAAGGCCAGGTGGTTGGTCAATGCACAGATATTCCGTGGGCAAATAGTCCCCGTAGCTTTCTTGTAACTTCTCCAACTGCTTGCCTATTTAATTATGGCGTTTAATTATTTATCAGTCTCTATTTCTTACAAAAGACCGAAATTTGGAAGATATTTGTTGTGAACCTTAGGTATAGAGGGTAAACACCGCTGAGAGGATGGCTGAACGATATCGACGTAGAGGAAGAGAGGAAGACTATAGATGACAATAATTTTGTTATTTCTTACTTGGTTTCTATAGCATGTGGTAGCCCCTTTATATAGATAGGTTCCCCCTAACAGATAGAATCTAATCTCAATCATATCTCTAACAAATATAGAAACTAATGTCATATCCTTAATAATATCTCTAACAAATGGAAGCTAATATCTAACTCAAATAGAAACTAATTTCTACTTCCTAACAATGACCGGTTGGGCTGGGCCTAGGACCTACGCCCTTGATATTACACCTCTCTCGGCATGCAACCGTCATCTCATTGACTTGGTTTCCACACATGCAGGTGGATCTCATCCAAGGTGGACCCCATCCAATGTTGCACAAGGAAAGGAGGACATGCAGTTGTGATTTTGGAGGCACTTGATGTCCCGGTGCATCACCCCTCACGCATGGCCGTGCTCCAACCCCAGTCAGCTGCCATATGTAGCACTTGATCTGGGTTTCGAAGAAGGTGATGTCGATGGCGGAGGTGGCCTGGGTGAAGAGGTTGGGCTTGGCGAGGTGATCGCGGAGGCTGTCGTCGAGCGCGGCGACAACCATCTTGGTGGAGCCACCACGTGCACATCTGATGACAGGGACAGTGCTGAGCGTGGTGGCGACACAGAAGAGGGTGAGGGCGAGGGCGTCGACAAGGGAGCGGGGGTGGGCTAGGGAGAAGTGGTTGTCCTCGAGGGAGACGAAGTCGATATACAGGTTGGTGATGCGATGGGCGGATTTGGAGGCATCAGAGACAGCGGCGGTGACGGCCGGCCTGGCGAGGAGGCGGCGGGATTTGGCCAGTAGAGCCCAGATTCGGCGTCGATGAGCCTGGGTCTGACGGCGATGAACGGTGACGGCGATGAACACTGAGCGTTGCAAGGCCGGATCCGAGAGAGGCGACGCGCACGAGCCGAATCTGGATCCGGTTCTGGTGGGATACAACGGCGGCGAGAAGAACACCTGCGGCGGCCACTGCCCAAAGAAGAGGAAGGCGCTGGTCTGGAGATCGTGAGGTGGAGATGTGGCAAGGCCGTCGGCCACCAGATTCAGGAGAGGCGGCCTCAGCCCGGAGTAAAAACCTCCCGGCAAAGGGAAGCCTTCAAGCGGCGGCGAGCCGGATTGACAACGAGCTACGTGAGAGGAGGCGAACCCGACGGCAGCGGAGAGTGCTGGTGTTGCCGAGAAGACCAGATCCCCCTAGAACCGGGCGTGGATTTGTGAGGCCAGCGAAGAGGCGCGATGATAGCACTAGCGGTCCCGATCTTTCGATGAAAGTGGTAGATTCGATTGGGGAAGGAGATGACGTTGACGACCCGACTACAACCATCAGCGATCGATACACCAACTTCAGAGGTTGTTCGTGACCTTGTCAGCGCACAATCAGCCTAAACACAAGGGTACTTGTTCCTGCAAGCAATCGAAGAACAGGCAAGAACAAGATGAACAGCAACTCAATTGCGGATAAAAGATGTAGGTTTCAATCTGAAACGGAAAAACGGTGGGGTTCCGAAGACAAGTATTCGAACGGTCTTGTCGACACGCCCGAATACAAGGCGAAGTAACAAAAGCTAACTTAGTCTCTCAAAATTCAAACCCTAGAAAAGAGTGTGGCTGCCTATTTAAGAGACACGGGAGGTGGAGGGTCGGCGAAAACACTTGGAAACCGAACAGGACTCGATTACAAGGCCCAAGGCCCACTTTGACTTAGACTAGAAAAGTGATGTGAATTATTTGGCAGTTTCTGACCGGCTCAGATGGAATTTTGAGGTGAGACTAGATCCATCTAAAAGTAGACTTCAAGAGCTTTCCAACGAGTACTCACGGGCCCCGATAAACCTTCTGGATCAAAAGTTATGGCTGTTTGAAGTAGACGCTGTTAGGAAGGCCGAATCCGAGTCAAACTCGCAAACAGGACTTGGTTTGCGCTTGACGGTTCCACTTCTATACTTGAGCTCACGTGGTTCTTCCCCATGGTTCCTAAGTATGATTAAATCATCACAAGAATTAAGTAGTATTTCATTCTTTAAAACATTTGTATGCAAACTTAGGAACGCATTCACCTGATGGTTAAGTTGACGTGCTCGTGCTCTAGTCATTGGTCCTTGTGTCATAGTTTCAGTTTGTTGAGCTTGGTGTGGAGTTGGCATAGTTGTATCTATGGAAAGGATGTCCTCATCACGCGAGCAGGCGACGGTGAAGATGTCCACGGCGGCCGAAAGCTAGATCCAACGTTGTCGACGAGCTATCAATTACCAGCGTAGGCGGTGTAGTTACCAAAGGGGCGGAATAAATAGGAATATCTAAATATATGTTTCGTAAAGGATCAAAAAGAGAACTACCGCAACCTTCCTAAGTCATCTCTGATTTCGAGGACGAAATCATTTTAAGGAGGGAAGGATGTAACAACCCGCATCATTAATTAACCTTAAGCAACGAGTTACAACGTTAAGCGTGATTAATTATGTAATTAAGAATCTAAAAATATGAGGGAATTTAAAATTTTCTAAGTTGTCGTATAAATTTAAATCAACGAACGTTAGACTAATACGTTGCTTTCACAATTGCATCAACGAGGGCGAATATCAAACGGTGTAGACTAAAATGAGAAGTAAAATTTATTTGCACGACAAGTAAAAGTTTTTCACTCAATTAGAATATAAACAATTAGAATGCATATCAAGTCCAATAAAAATATTAAAACTGATATTACATCATAGCGACAAGGCGAATTACAACAAATATACAATTTTGTGTCTTAACCATTCAAGTATCTCTAAAATGAAGCAATTGCAATAGAGAGCGTTCATTACAATTAGAGATTCATTTCATACATAATTATTGCATTAGAGAAATAAAGAATAGAAGTTACATGAATTTGTATACATCGATATTAAAAGAAAGCCCAAATTTACACACACGAACATTTCATACATTAATCAGAGTATCGTCGATTTGCCGTTGCATTGCTATTTACTTATGAACAAGTAATTAAGTTCTAAGACCGAAAAAGACCGAACAAAAGAATTAATCGAATTAAAACAAAGTAAAGTAAGCGTTGCCGCCAGAGCCCTAAGGATTAACTTCGGGTGGGGTAATCCGTTCACAGAGATACCTGACCGTCCGGGGGCCAGTCGGCACCTCTCACAACCATAGGCTCATCACACGGTATTTTTATATATATACAAACCTGTTCTGAACATAGGAATCCAACCTAGGCAAAGACTAGGGAGCATAAATCATTCCAGCCCAACCCCAACAGAGAAACCACCTGTCAAAGCCCTCACCATGCAAATATCCACCACAGTGAAATAGATAGCACCGGGCCAGAGCAGCCACGCCCAGAGGGCATCAGCAGCCAACAAGCCTCACGGGCAAGCCATCCAACAAATATCCCACATTGCATACCAGTAGTCAAACCGAGAGAATAGAGCACAGAGGGACAAAGGAAAGGTAAGGTAGACTTTCCCCACCATCAGCCAATCCCCAGACCGCAGAGGCGATCGTCATCGAGTGGAGCCGAAGGCCAGGGAGGCGAAGGCACAGCAAGCCGAAGGAGCAAGGCGACCGTGACGGCGGCAGGAGAACCGCAAGCCAGCGCCCACAAGCCAGCAACCGCAAGCCAGCGACCGCAACCAGCCCCAAACCCTAACCATTCCTTCAAGCAACCGTGCAGGTAAACCTCACCACCATCACCATCCATAGTATACAGTTATCCCATTCATACAACCTAGACTAGAAACCATACGCATTCACAGTAGAGCACATGAACCCATACGAGCATGGCACAAGAAATAGCGGAGGAGAGGCGGCGCGGCGTCGACGTCGGCGTCGGCGTGGAGAGAGAGGCCGAGAGAGAGAGGACGAGAGAGAGAGAGAGAGAGAGAGCCGGCGGAGGGGGCGAGAAAAGAGGAAGAGGAGGAGGAGATGGAGAGGCGTCGGCAGAGGCAAAAAGGAGGGGGCGTCGGTGGGGAAAGAAAGAAAGGAGGAGCCGAGGCGTCGGCCGAAGGCCAGGGAAAAAGGGGGCCGGATAGAAGAAAAGAATAGGAAAAGAAAAGGAAAAGGGAGAAGAAGAGGAAGGAGAAAAAGAAAAGGAGAGAAAACTAAAAAGGTGAAAGATTAAAATGTGCATTTAGGAATTTTGTATTCGACTATTAATTGTATAAACTCGATAGAGATTCTTTTAGGAATTAAATGGAAACCTTGCAAAACTTGCGAGCATCTTTAGTAGCATTCGCCTAATTAATTAGGCCATAGTATCGCTTTAACGTCAGGGATTAAAGTAGATACACAGGTATATTAAAATTTATGTATCGTTGTTTGAACCATTCTAAGGCATATTTAACTATTCAGACAATTTGATTAATAACATTTAAATTTATAGAAATTCAACCGTGAATACTTAAGGTCATTAAAACAAGTTAATTGGGTCCGATGGTTTAGACAATGCAAGTCGATTACGCTTATACGCATAAGGATTTAATTAAAGGACTGTAGTCTAAGACTATTTGGTTGCAAATTCAAATACATAGATAATTTGATTAGATCCATTTAAATAGTAAAAGACCACTAATCAGTATTTACAAGTGATTAGAATAAATGAATTACCATCTGTAGAATAAAAAGGTAGCGTGTATCGATTTAAATGATGCAATGTTAATTAAATCGTTCGAAGTTGTAACTAAATACTTGATTAACCTGGATAGTGTTAAATCATAGAACCTTCCTAGGAATTATTCTTGGATATTAAAAATAATGTAAATGAGGCCTGTAGGTTGGAAATGACACGCATGCGAAGTAGAGGATCATAATATCATTGAGATCATTGTTGCGCTTTTAAATGCCTAGTTAGTTTTATAGTCGATTATGAACTGTAGAAATCCACTGTTAATTATTTTGATTTACTAGAGTAAATTCATAGCCGTTAGACGATTAAAACTGTTTGCGAAGATTAGGATAGCACATGCTGAGTTAAAATAGTAGTCATCAATTTAAAAGTACATGTAGCGATTAAAATTATACATAGCGATTCAATAGTAGTAAGCTGTAAAAATATGTAATTGACTAAAGAAGGAATTATAAATTACATAAGAATGCCTGAACATATTTTACTTAAAGAATTAAATATGTGATTAATTAAGAACTATATTCTTTTGGGTTTATAATTTAGCTAGTAGCGCGTACTAGTATGAGCAAATGTAATTGAGCAACTTTAAGACCTAAAAAGGAATTAGAGAAGTGAATAGATACATACGCATATGAGAAATTAAATTGGCATAATTGCATGCACGAGATCGATTAGGATTAATGTTAGCCAGTAAATGTACATTATATATTTAATCGTATTGCAACGGTAGAGGGTCGGAAACTAACAAAAGACGTTAAACTTTTAAGTAACCAACCCAAAACCATGCTAGGAAAATAACGTCGAGTGGCGAGTATAGAATATGAGTTAATTAGGGCTAACCACGATCGGGGTAAGTTAAACGAAATCTTACCTTAGGAGCACAAGCACGACGACACATCATATTTATTATGTTCTCGTAAATTAAGTCGTAGGCGTATTTAATTGCAGGCAACAACCAAGCTACAGGAACGACTTCACCTGATCCTAATTGAATCTGAGTATAATGGTTAAAGTTCAGGCAAGCATTCCTTTGATCAAGTCTTCAGAATATATTCCGTAAAATAAATATTTTGTATTAATCTAGTATCACCCTGCATGAAAGAAATAAAAGAAGATTTAAATCGAGAAATGGCTATAAGTGAAAAGAGATAGATGGCAACTGATGGAGCAGTTGGCCATCTAGGTTAAGTAAGGGTGGGCAGAGGTTGCCAGGGCAGGTGAAAAAGGGGCAGGTGTGGGACCTCTGCATAAGAATAGAATATAAGAAGTCACCAGCTTCATCCGTGTGAACAGACCGTACCAAACCGTATCAACCAACATCCCGTTCGAGGACGGACAGGCTAGTAGCTCTATCAAAGTGTTATATTCTCCACATGGGTAAGTATTTTAGTTGGGAGAACCCACACGATCCGGGCTAGCACTTGGGTGCCGGGTGGGGGACCCCGTGGAGGAACCCACAAGATCCGGGCCAGCAACTGGGTGCCGGGTGGGGACCTCCACCCCAGCAGGAACCCACACGATCTGGGCCAGCACTTGGGTGCCAGGTGGGGGATGCAAGGCGCATATATTAGCGCAGGTGGAGGTTGGGGTAGGACGAGGTCCGTGGGCGCCGAGCGAGGGTGAGAAACCACCTCGGGCCGCCCCAACCAACAACTATGTCGAGGTCCGTGGGCGCCGAGCAAGGGTGAGAAACCACCTCGGGCCGCTAGCTGAGAATAGTTGGGTGGAGATATAATTACTGAGATAGATGCAAACGTTATGTACTCTGATCTGGGCACCGCATCTAAGGAATTGCGGAGATCCATGAGCCACCAGGATCAGGGTGATGATGGGTAAAGTGATACAAGCTTGCGCAATGCTATCCAAATCATGAATTCATGCCTGTCTCCGGGAAAGGAGAATTACGAAAACTTATGGGGGTTTTTGCTGTTCATGCGTATGTTCAGTAGTTTTCTAAATTAATAAATTGTCATTATTTTAAAACCAACAAACTTTATTTTCTATGTCATGGGAAGGAAATTGAGTAAGGAAAAGAGTATAAAAATGAGTAAGAAATTGAGAACAGGAATTGAGATTCCTAAATGTGGAAAGGATAAGCTTGTTGTGCATTTTTGTTAATAACGCTTGCTGAGTACTTCTGTACTCACCCTTGCTATAATCCTCCCTTTGCTTAGGAGCATGTCAATTCAGAAAATGGCTAAGATCAGGAGGAAGCTACCTGCATGGAATACCGTAGACTCGGATTACAGTGGGTACAAGGTGGACACTCCGTGTGGTCGTTATTGAATAGGAAGTAGTTAGAATAGTTTTGTTCCTAAAGAATGTAATATTCAAGCCCTTGAGGCTTTGTAATAATTTTAGCCCTGCGTGGCGATATTCTTGTAATATCTTGTTGTGTCTCTAATTATTGTTCTGCTGCATCACTCTGATGGCTTATTATTCGTTAGAGCGATGTTCTATCGGCTAAAACGAATAATAATCCGTTGACTAGCGTTATTACCCCATGGTAATAATGCGGGTCATCACAGGTGGTATCAGAGCAATGGTTTGAGGGCCACGCAAATCATTAGAGACTGTTTCTTGACTTAAGGAGGTGATCCTTGCTATATGGCAATACATATCCTTTAATACTTCTCATCTGTACATCCTTTCTTATGTGGTTAGCTCTAGGTTTAAGCATCGTTACCATTAAACCACCACATATTTTTAGAGCCAGAATGGGTAGCGAGGTTGGGAACAGTGATAATAATAGTTATGACGATTTAAATTATGTTACTAGTTTCTTTTCATCGGTAACAGTGTTAGTTTACAAAATTGTAGTATTAGTTGGTAAGCAATATCATTTTAATTATGAATTTAACATTTAATTTTGCAGTAATTATATAGTCTGTATTTAAATTATTGCATTCAGTTAATGTATAATTGTTTTACTTTTCTCAACCGTAGCGACATAGACTCAACTGTGGCAACATGGGGCAACTTAGGATAAATATGAGTAGTTATAGTGGTTTTAGAAGTGAACCAAACTCTGAGACCCTTATCTTTTCACCCTGGCAACTAAATGAACGCATCCGCCATCATAAAAAGTTAGTAGAGACAAACAAAGAAAGGAAATACTATAACTATTCCTGATGGCAGATGAACCAAAATAAAATTGACTTCTCTTATTTCTGCATACGAGATTTCCCGGACGAGTGGTCCGTGGCGCTTCCGAACGCGTAAGTTTCGGACGTACCCAGGAACGAAGTCCTGGGCGTACTCAGGGATGAGCCCTGAGCGTGGTTCCAAACGCGAAAGTTTTGGGCGATCCTGAGAGCGAGTTCTCAGGCGTGCCTGGGCGCGGAGATCCAGGGTAGTGTAGGTTCGCACTCAGAGGCAAGCTCTGAGCGTGGTCCCAAACGCGAAAGATTTGGGCGGTCTCGAGAGCGAGTTCTCGGGCGTAGCTGGGCACGTAGTCCCAGAGTAGTGTAGGAGTTGATTCTTTTTTGCATCTCTATGTTTCTTGGGTTTTATTTGCCTAATGTGTATGCTGTGATGTGAAGACCAATAACAGAGAGGGAGTAATGCGGCTTTCTACTACTTGAACATAAATAAATTCTCATCTATTTGCATGCTGAATACTAATAAGGAAAAACCTGGGTCTACAACATGAATAAAATTTTGTTCGTACCTCTTGTAACAACTTGCTGCAGGAAATTTAATAACGTCATGATATGCAGGTATTTTCAAAAATATAATTCCCTAAATTTAACTACAACTTAAAGTGAGGTGACTAAGTGTATACTGAACCATCGAATTAAAACCAGTGAAAAAAGAAAAAAAAATTCTAGAGCCTAGTCCGTAATATAGGGAAAACGCTCGAATTCCTTATTATTTCTAAAAAGCCAGTTATATAGAATTACCAGGACCACTAGATTTGGGCGAGTTGTTACGAGACCGACTGTAGGTAATATATCCACCACCATCCATTTTCTTTTACGGAGCACGTAACTTAGGATGAGAGGTCCCTAGAGTGTAACCGGATTAAATTAGGCTACATATTCTTCATCTTTTGGATCATAGATAGCCCAATCGTAATGGAGGTTATTCGAGTCTTTTCCCGAGTAGTATATCCTTAAACTTCCCAAAGAAACATTCCTTTATTTTGTCCTAGCTCTTTTTGAGTGTATGGTTAGACACGTAGCCACTCTGGTGTCAAACAGAGGGAATGAGTCCATAGCTACCGGTGTCTCTTTGTTTAATTCAGACCTGAACCGTCAACCCCTAGGCTTCTAAGTCCAAGCCTGTTGCGGTGTTAATCACCTCGGCATCCATGATCTGTTTTAAAGCATCTGCCGAAATACTATTGTCTATGTCTGGTGCATTTCCCCAAGTTCATAAATATATGATTTCAGGAACTTTTGGCATAATTCCCGGGGCATGACATTGACCATGAGCTCATAAAATGAAATTCTGCAAACGAAAATGTTTCAACATGACATTAGGAAATAAGTATTTTCACAAAACCTCTTTGCATCAGTCTATATAAATATTTCTTGCACCATAGTGTTTAAAGCTTTTGGAAAACTTTATTTCATGCATTCCATGAGGACATATATTATGAATAGGGGGAAGTGTCCACTCTTTCAATATTATTGATCTATCATCAACTGAACTCAAGATCGTATGGCAATACCATACCCCTATGTGTAACCAATAAATCTCACAGCCTGCCTAGTAATCTAGGGAGAGCTGTTCAATTCCGAAGAGCTAAACCACGGCTGAAGAGCTAGTACCGTAGGCAGAGTTTCAATCCAAAATTTCAGACACCATCATGCCATCCGAATAGGAAGTAACGATATTTCCCAACCCTTAAATAGCCAAAGTACAATGCCAGGAAACTAGGATAATACTAATCTAATCCTAAATCTTCCTACCATGAGATTTCTTTTCAACCCAATTACTTTAAGCAACACCGCTTTCTTTGAACCACACTACTAAACTATCAACCATAGCACTTCAGTAGACCAGCTAAAGGAATCGAGGGGTAGCTAAAGAATTAAGGAGGGAAGGGGCAATGGTTAGAAAAAGGAGAATACTAACCGGTGCAACATAGAATAAATTGAACAATTTTCCTACCTTAGCATGAATTATAATCTCGACCTTAAGCATACTAAACTCCTAGTGACGATAATCGACAACCGTAAGATGGATTTAAAGTTACAACGTTGAGGTGTGAGGAGTCGACGAGCTATCAATTACCAGCGTAGGCGGTGTAGTTACCAAAGGGGCGGAATAAATAGGAATATCTAAATATATGTTTCGTAAAGGATCAAAAAGAGAACTACCGCAACCTTCCTAAGTCATCTCTGATTTCGAGGACGAAATCATTTTAAGGAGGGAAGGATGTAACAACCCGCATCATTAATTAACCTTAAGCAACGAGTTACAACGTTAAGCGTGATTAATTATGTAATTAAGAATCTAAAAATATGAGGGAATTTAAAATTTTCTAAGTTGTCGTATAAATTTAAATCAACGAACGTTAGACTAATACGTTGCTTTCACAATTGCATCAACGAGGGCGAATATCAAACGGTGTAGACTAAAATGAGAAGTAAAATTTATTTGCGCGACAAGTAAACGTTTTTCACTCAATTAGAATATAAACAATTAGAATGCATATCAAGTCCAATAAAAATATTAAAACTGATATTACATCATAGCGACAAGGCGAATTACAACAAATATACAATTTTGTGTCTTAACCATTCAAGTATCTCTAAAATGAAGCAATTGCAATAGAGAGCGTTCATTACAATTAGAGATTCATTTCATACATAATTATTGCATTAGAGAAATAAAGAATAGAAGTTACATGAATTTGTATACATCGATATTAAAAGAAAGCCCAAATTTACACACACGAACATTTCATACATTAATCAGAGTATCGTCGATTTGCCGTTGCATTGCTATTTACTTATGAACAAGTAATTAAGTTCTAAGACCGAGCAAAAGAATTAATCGAATTAAAACAAAGTAAAGTAAGTGTTGCCGCCAGAGCCCTAAGGATTAACTTCGGGCGGGGTAATCCGTTCACAGAGATACCTGACCGTCCGGGGGCCAGTCGGCACCTCTCACAACCATAGGCTCATCACACGGTATTTTTATATATATACAAACCTGTTCTGAACATAGGAATCCAACCAAGGCAAAGACTAGGGAGCATAAATCATTCCAGCCCAACCCCAACAGAGAAACCACCTGTCAAAGCCCTCACCATGCAAATATCCACCACAGTGAAATAGATAGCACCGGGCCAGAGCAGCCACGCCCAGAGGGCATCAGCAGCCAACAAGCCTCACGGGCAAGCCATCCAACAAATATCCCACATTGCATACCAGTAGTCAAACCGAGAGAATAGAGCACAGAGGGACAAAGGAAAGGTAAGGTAGACTTTCCCCACCATCAGCCAATCCCCAGACCGCAGAGGCGATCGTCATCGAGTGGAGCCGAAGGCCAGGGAGGCGAAGGCACAGCAAGCCGAAGGAGCAAGGCGACCGTGACGGCGGCAGGAGAACCGCAAGCCAGCGCCCACAAGCCAGCAACCGCAAGCCAGCGACCGCAACCAGCCCCAAACCCTAACCATTCCTTCAAGCAACCGTGCAGGTAAACCTCACCACCATCACCATCCATAGTATACAGTTATCCCATTCATACAACCTAGACTAGAAACCATACGCATTCACAGTAGAGCACATGAACCCATACGAGCATGGCACAAGAAATAGCGGAGGAGAGGCGGCGCGGCGTCGACGTCGGCGTCGGCGTGGAGAGAGAGGCCGAGAGAGAGAGGACGAGAGAGAGAGAGAGAGAGAGAGCCGGCGGAGGGGGCGAGAAAAGAGGAAGAGGAGGAGGAGATGGAGAGGCGTCGGCAGAGGCAAAAAGGAGGGGGCGTCGGTGGGGAAAGAAAGAAAGGAGGAGCCGAGGCGTCGGCCGAAGGCCAGGGAAAAAGGGGGCCGGATAGAAGAAAAGAATAGGAAAAGAAAAGGAAAAGGGAGAAGAAGAGGAAGGAGAAAAAGAAAAGGAGAGAAAACTAAAAAGGTGAAAGATTAAAATGTGCATTTAGGAATTTTGTATTCGACTATTAATTGTATAAACTCGATAGAGATTCTTTAGGAATTAAATGGAAACCTTGCAAAACTTGCGAGCATCTTTAGTAGCATTCGCCTAATTAATTAGGCCATAGTATCGCTTTAACGTCAGGGATTAAAGTAGATACACAGGTATATTAAAATTTATGTATCGTTGTTTGAACCATTCTAAGGCATATTTAACTATTCAGACAATTTGATTAATAACATTTAAATTTATAGAAATTCAACCGTGAATACTTAAGGTCATTAAAACAAGTTAATTGGGTCCGATGGTTTAGACAATGCAAGTCGATTACGCTTATACGCATAAGGATTTAATTAAAGGACTGTAGTCTAAGACTATTTGGTTGCAAATTCAAATACATAGATAATTTGATTAGATCCATTTAAATAGTAAAAGACCACTAATCAGTATTTACAAGTGATTAGAATAAATGAATTACCATCTGTAGAATAAAAAGGTAGCGTGTATCGATTTAAATGATGCAATGTTAATTAAATCGTTCGAAGTTGTAACTAAATACCTGATTAACCTGGATAGTGTTAAATCATAGAACCTTCCTAGGAATTATTCTTGGATATTAAAAATAATGTAAATGAGGCCTGTAGGCTGGAAATGACACGCATGCGAAGTAGAGGATCATAATATCATTGAGATCATTGTTGCGCTTTTCAATGCCTAGTTAGTTTTATAGTCGATTATGAACTGCAGAAATCCACTGTTAATTATTTTGATTTACTAGAGTAAATTCATAGCCGTTAGAAGATTAAAACTGTTTGCGAAGATTAGGATAGCACATGCTGAGTTAAAATAGTAGTCATCAATTTAAAAGTACATGTAGCGATTAAAATTATACATAGCGATTCAATAGTAGTAAGCTGTAAAAATATGTAATTGACTAAAGAAGGAATTATAAATTACATAAGAATGCCTGAATATATTTTACTTAAAGAATTAAATATGTGATTAATTAAGAACTATATTATTTTGGGTTTATAATTTAGCTAGTAGCGCGTACTAGTATGAGCAAATGTAATTGAGCAACTTTAAGACCTAAAAAGGAATTAGAGAAGTGAATAGATACATACGCATATGAGAAATTAAATTGGCATAATTGCATGCACGAGATCGATTAGGATTAATGTTAGCCAGTAAATGTGCAGTATATATATTTAATCGTATTGCAACGGTAGAGGGTCGGAAACTAACAAAAGACGTTAAACTTTTAAGTATCCAACCCAAAACCATGCTAGGAAAATAACGTCGAGTGGAGAGTATAGAATACGAGTTAATTAGGGCTAACCACGATCGGGGTAAGTTAAACGAAATCTTACCTTAGGAGCACAAGCACGACGACACATCATATTTATTATGTTCTCGTAAATTAAGTCGTAGGCGTATTTAATTGCAGGCAACAACCAAGCTACAGGAACAACTTCACCTGATCCTAATTGAATTCGAGTATAATGGTTAAAGTTCAGGCAAGCATTCCTTTGATCAAGTCTTCAGAATATATTCCGTAAAATAAGTATTTTGTATTAATCTAGTATCACCCTGCATGAAAGAAATAAAAGAAGATTTAAATCGAGAAATGGCTATAAGTGAAAAGAGATAGATGGCAACTGATGGAGCAGTTGGCCATCTAGGTTAAGTAAGGGTGGGCAGAGGTTGCCAGGGCAGGTGAAAAAGGGGCAGGTGTGGGACCTCTGCATAAGAATAGAATATAAGAAGTCACCAGCTTCATCCGTGTGAACAGACCGTACTAAACCGTATCAACCAACATTCCGTTCGAGGACGGACAGGCTAGTAGCTCTATCAAAGTGTTATATTCTCCACATGGGTAAGTATTTTAGTTGGGAGAACCCACACGATCCGGGCCAGCACTTGGGTGCCGGGTGGGGGACCCCGTGGAGGAACCCACAAGATCCGGGCCAGCAACTGGGTGCCGGGTGGGGACCTCCACCCCAGCAGGAACCCACACGATCCGGGCCAGCACTTGGGTGCCGGGTGGGGGATGCAAGGCGCATATATTAGCGCAGGTGGAGGTTGGGGTAGGACGAGGTCCGTGGGCGCCAAGCGAGGGTGAGAAACCACCTCGGGCCACCCCAACCAACAACTATGTCGAGGTCCGTGGGCGCCGAGCGAGGGTGAGAAACCACCTCGGGCCGCTGGCTGAGAATAGTTGGGTGGAGATATAATTACTGAGATAGATGCAAACGTTATGTACTCTGATCTGGGCACCGCATCTAAGGAATTGCGGAGATCCATGAGCCACCAGGATCAGGGTGATGATGGGTAAAGTGATACAAGCTTGCGCAATGCTATCCAAATCATGAATTCATGCCTGTCTCCGGGAAAGGAGAATTACGGAAACTTATGGGGGTTTTTGCTGTTCATGCGTATGTTCAGTAGTTTTCTAAATTAATAAATTGTCATTATTTTAAAACCAACAAACTTTATTTTCTATGTCATGGGAAGGAAATTGAGTAAGGAAAAGAGTATAAAAATGAGTAAGAAATTGAGAACAGGAATTGAGATTCCTAAATGTGGAAAGGATAAGCTTGTTGTGCATTTTTGTTAATAACGCTTGCTGAGTACTTCTGTACTCACCCTTGCTATAATCCTCCCTTTGCTTAGGAGCATGTCAATTCAGAAAATGGCTAAGATCAGGAGGAAGCTACCTGCATGGAATACCGTAGACTCGGATTACAGTGGGTACAAGGTGGACACTCCGTGTGGTCGTTATTGAATAGGAAGTAGTTAGAATAGTTTTGTTCCTAAAGAATGTAATATTCAAGCCCTTGAGGCTTTGTAATAATTTTAGCCCTGCGTGGCGATATTCTTGTAATATCTTGTTGTGTCTCTAATTATTGTTCTGCTGCATCACTCTGATGGCTTATTATTCGTTAGAGCGATGTTCTATCGGCTAAAACGAATAATAATCCGTTGACTAGCGTTATTACCCCATGGTAATAATGCGGGTCGTCACAGTCTAACTGCCTCTCCAAGTAGTGCCGTCACAGTCATGAGGTGTAGCTTGTAGCCGTTGCGTCCAACTTGGAAGATGCCACGCCGGCGTCGCTTGAAGACGCACCGCTGCCCGTGCTAGATGAAGGAGCAACAGTAGCAGTTCCATATAGTTCCGTATCCGTCGGATAATGCTTTTTTCGAATCCGTTTCCGTATCCGACAAAAAAAATATCCGAATCTGTTTCTGTATCCGACAAAACCTTCGGATATCCGAAAATTTGCTCTGAATTGTATCCGAATTAAAACGGACGGTCGGTCGAGAAATATCCGCTCCATTTGCACCCCTACCCCCTAACAGATAGAATCTAATCTCAATCATATCTCTAATAAATATATAAACTAATATCATATCCTTAATCATATCTCTAACAAATAGAAGGTAATCTCTAATTCAAATAGAAACTAATCTGTACTTCCTAATAATAACCGGTTAGGCTGGGCCATGGCCTGATGGCCTATGCCCATAACAATATGATTGTTTATCATACAACTTCCTAATTTTGTATGTGTCCTTCTGTAAGAATAGCTGTATTGTACTAATTCACAGGTTCCTCTTAACTTTCTTTGTTCTTATCTAGGCTCATGTGTAATTATGAAGAATCAAGATAACGTAACCTTTCACATTTTGACCAGAAGTTCATGTTTGCTTACTTCAATTTGTTTAGTATATATCGTCTGACCATTTCAGTGTGCCTTTCGTCTCTCTGTTTGTTCCAGAAAATAGAATATGCATCAATCAAGACAGTTTCAGATCAGTGGTTTGCAGATCCCTTTCAAAGTCTCTTCCCTCCAGAAGCAAAGATGGCAGCTATCCTGAAACAGCTCAATGTGCTGTCCCTTGTGTTGTCACACTACAACCTACAGTTTGCCGAGGCTGCCAAGGCCGGGATTGGAGCCCATCACAGAGTAACCGGGAGGAGAGGTTCCTGTTATCGCACAGAGATTACCTGATGGAGAAGTGTAGTAGTGTCGTACTGATGTTCCAGATTTGAATTGGATTTGCTGAGTAGTACATGATAACCAGTGCCGGCCCTAGGGAGGTGCACCGGGTGCGACCGCCTAGGGCCAGGCAAGGGAGGGGCCCAAACGGGTATACAAACCCAGCCCTATACGACTATACGAGTATTATACATTTATACGACGCCGGCCCAAGAAGCCAGAAGGCCAAACGCCCAAACGTCGGACGACGCCCGCTGCAGCACTGCTGTGATCTCCGCCCCAGCGCGCGGCTCTGCGTCTCCTGCCCCCTCGGCGGCGGCGATCTCAGGTTCTACGACGCCGTCGCCCGTCGGCCGTCCTGGCGTCCTCGTCTCCTCGAATCCGTACGTGACGCCCTCGCACTGTCCTCTCGCTACGTCTCGTTACGACATGCATGCTGGACGCCTGGACGTTGGTTGTCGTTTGAGACTTTGAGTGCCGACCAAATCAAGAGCACACGGCAGAGTTATGCAGGTCTTGTAATCTTGTTTCTTTTCCCAATTCCCACGCGAGCAGAGATTGCGAGTCCGCGACCTACACCGCGAGTCCGCGATCGCGAGACGGAGAGGGACACGGCGGCGGCGACCAGGGGCCAGGGCTCGACGACCGACCGAAGATTCAGAGTACAGGCCCTAGGTATTTTTTTCCTTATTCTTTTGACATGCTAAATTAAAAATATATTATTGAATTCATTTTCGCTTTGCAAGTAAAATTAGCACCTATATATTATAAAATTTTATACATAGTTTAATGGGTCCATCACGACAAGTTCGCCTTAGGGCCCTCAAAACCCTAGGACCGGCGCTGATGATAACATGAAAATACAATGTTATTTAATCATTTGCATTAATTTAACCTTATGCTCCATCAAAGCTATGGTAGTACAATGCTATGTATGGGGAGTCACCGCAACCAACAAATTCCTTCACCGTCCATAGAAATAAAATTTGGAAAAAAATATCATCAATTGTTTACAAATACAAAGGATTAAGTCACAACAAAGATGAAATGCTATAACTAAAGGTAGTATGATCTATTTGCCTCTAATCCTCTTTATGTTTCTGGAGTTAATCTACTAGCCAAATGTTTTCTGAAGACAGCTTCAGGTTCTTAAAGAAGTACAGCAAAACCTTGCCAAGGTAGCGTTCACCGCAGCATGACAGGGCAATGATACTCGACGACGCCGTGGCTGTGGCTAAGGTTTTAGGAAAGCTAGCGGCTAGGGTTATACAGTCCTCCCCCTACTTATTCCTCCTTTCCTTAAAAAGCCTGGCCCCTCTTCACCGACTCCTGCATGGCTGGCAGGCACAGGAGGCCAACTCAGTCAGCAACCACCCCCATCTCTCTCAAATTCCATTTTCCTTAACTTTTTTAAATTGCAATCAGGTCCTTAGAAAGGCCGATCCTTCATCTCTCTCAAATTCCATTTTCCTTAACTTCATTTTTTAATTGCAATCAAGTTCTTAGAAAGGGCTCTTACGGAATATGATACCAAATAAATTAAAGGATAGATGAATTGACGCTTTTAAGTTTTAACATGTTCATATCCAAACTGCTTCGTGCGATCCGTACATGATCTCGGCACTAAAAGAAGCAGATGTGCTCATTCATCATGGGACCCATGTTTAGGTGCAGTTGTTTGTTGTATATGTATATATGTATATATATATATACACGTATATGTATACATATATATATATACATATACATACATATATACATATATACGTATATGTATATATACATATACGTATATATACATATATACATATATATACATACATATATACATATACGTATATATACATATATATGTATATATATGTATATACATATATATGTATATATATGTATATACATATATATACGTATATACATATACATATATATACATACACACACATATATATACACACACATACACATATACGTATACGTATATATACATATACGTATATATACATATATGTATGTATATATATATATATGTATATATGTATGTATGTATATATATATATGTATGTATGTATGTATGTGTGTGTGTGTATATATATATGTATGTATGTATAGTATATATATGTATATATATATATATATGTGTGTGTGTGTATGTTTGATGGTGCCAGCTGGTTCATGTTTCCATTAATGTTTCTTTTCTCTGAACCAATCTAATACAAGCATATCTATTTTTATTATATGCATCTTCCCACGGTATTTTGAAGTTCCTACATGCCTTCCTTAATTACTAAATAGTTATTTTAGCTACTACTAATTAATTTGAAACTATTTAGAGACTCTAAAAGAATCCAGTTTCTCCATGCTTTCACTTCACCCAGTGCTGCCATGCCTGCACGGATGCACCAGCCAGAGCACAATTAATCAATTGTGGTTGCTCCAACAGTAGCATGGATGTTCACTTTCCCATATTAGAAGTGTACAACCCTCCATGGACCATCGACCTTGCATGCAATATTCCTGACGCCCAGCGCTGCATGGGCACTACCTTTTGCATTCATTCGAGCTATTACACTTCGAAAATTTTAAATAAACTATAATTTTTTATTAATATTACATAAATATCATCGGTTAAAATAATTACAAAAATAATTCGATGTCACCAATTCAAATAGCGACGAGTCTCTGTCGCCATTTGAATTCACAATTGTCTTATGTAATCCTGCGTTGTAGCGTTCATGGCTTTGTCGTCAATTCAACTGGCGACAAAGCCTATATCGCTATTTCGACTAGTGACAGAATTCTGTGGTAGTGTTGTCACTTCGGCTAAAAAAGAGGAGACGACATGGTGTTGTCTTTTCTAACTTTAAAGGCTATGAACTCACTTGTTGCGATGCATATTGTTGCCATTACTTCATCGCGCCCCTAAAAGGGGGGCTATCTCATGCTCGTAGGAGAAATCATATAATGCAACAACTTTACAAAGAAACCAAAATAAAGAGTGAATAGCGTATCACTGCGAATATCGTACCATGTGGCTAACAGATAGCAACATATTATAAAGGTCCACTAACTAAAATGACCTTCGTAGGGTTCCTCCTAGGTGCTCCCCCATGAGTGGTCCCATCTCTGCACTGGCACTGTGTGACTTAACGAGTAGGTCCATTGGTCAGGTGAGTGCCATGACTTGGCTGGGTGAGCCACAGTTGCAAGAGTCATAATATCCTGTCAAGCCAGTTAGCTCGGTCCTAGAGTGTCGGAGAGCCATGAACCGCCCAGGAACAATTACAGAAATAATCTGCTGTCACCAATTCAAATAGCGTCAGACCTCTATCGCCATTTGAATTAATGACTATCCTATGTAGAGTTCTGCGTTGTAGTGTGCAGGGCTCTGTCGCCAATTCAACTAGCAACAGAGCCTATATCGCCAATTGGACTAGCAATAGAGTCTTGTGGTAGTGTATCGAAGGAAAAAACTAAGGACTGGCAACAGAGTCATGTAGTAATGTAAGTATGTAACTGGCAATTGAAAAACTGCAATTTTTTCATTGAGCAAAATAGCTAACGAAAACTCATCACCAGCACTGTAACCAACCAACCTATCAAAAAATCATGGAGAAACAATTACTCTCACACAGAACAAAATATGACCAGTATAAACTCATCCCCAACATCTATAACTAAGTTTATCGAAGAAAAACTCATCACTAATCACCCCATACACCTGTTTGGCTTAGCTGGACTCACCCATTAGGCAAGGTTGAGACTTTTGAGAGAAATCTAGACAACTAAACATGCCCTCATGCGCACCAGCACAAGCATTGCAAGCATAGTACAAAATTTACTATTGAGCGAATGCCCACTCATTACAAACGACCATACGATTGCTAAATCCAAAATTGCTAAAATTTGAGTAGAAAAATAGCAAACAATGTTCGTCGGTGAGCTACTCTCCTTCGCAATGGCAACAAGTTCACTAGGCATCAACCTTAGAACCCAAGGTGTCTGCAAGTAGCATAGCAGGGGATAGGTGGTAATGATGCGGTGGTGGCGTCAAATTGTCTAACGATGAGAACAGTAGTCATGTTACGTTTTTCAGGTTGTGAATCGGGCACAGAAGAGACGTCATAGTGATGAGGTAGTGGGACTACCGAGGACCGACTGCGGATGGCAGAGGTGATCGAAGAGAGGTTGCAAGTCAGGGAGGCAACAAGACACCGGTGCGCTCAATTGAGCCCTCAGAGAGTAGTGGAAAAAAAGCTCGTTAGTGGGCTCATTGGCTCGGTTCAAAATTGCTTCAATTATACTTGTTAATTGGTTAAACATTAAAATGAGTTGATTTCAAATGAATTTGAATTTTGCTCAAGCTCGGCTCGGCTCGTTAGCTCGTTTCTAACAATACTTTTAAATTATCCGTAAAATGATATTAAATCAAAATATACCAATTTTAGAAAAAGCTCGTTAAGACGAGCAGTTGGTTCGATATCCACCCCTAGGAATCCGACTTGATGGTGAATTTACATATGCTCCAAAGAAACAGGACGAACCCCATGGATTCCAGATTTTACGGCAGCTGGGACTGGGAGTTCTGGTGGGGAAGGTGGGCTGGTTTATTGAGGGTGTTTTTTTAAACTGTGACTAATGACGAATGGGTTTTAGTTTTAACGTAAGTATATATTTGAATGAAATAAATATCGATAAGCCAATTTACAAAATCTATCTAGATACCGGCAGAGAAATTAACCCCATTTGTTTCTTCTGAGAAAGTTATAAACTAAAAATAAAGAGGATCCATGGATGCCAGATTTTACGGCAGCTGGGACTGGGGAGTTGTGGTGTGGAAGGTGGGCTCGTTCATTGATCAGTATATCCAACGAACGGAAGACGAGATGACGATCTGATTCATCCGATTTTCTGGCTATCTCGAAACAAGTGGGAGAAACTAATGAAAACTGCGCACCACGCGGAAAGGGAGGCAAAACTAGATGAGCACGGAGTCCTAATAACATTGTTTTGCCCAGACCATACGCCGCTTGAAGTCCGTGGCGGCAAGGCGAATCATAACACCACCTATGTCGAAGATATCCGGGAAATACCTGACGTGATTCCATGCAGACCTGATGATCCGTACTTCAATACCATTTCAAGATAACAGGGCAGTCCATGGCGGCGGAAATCCCCAGTACGTTTATGTTAGAGCAAGTCTGACGCTGCAGCTAATCCTGAAGGTTGTCACGACCAAGGAGGCCATGCTCAAGCATCGTCTAAAATGTAAAAGCCAAGCAACCAGGCCAGATCAGAATTCTATAGCACAGTAATATACCAGAATGCGATGTAATGAGCAACGCATTTTTGCTGTCATAGCTATCATAAGTTTCAAATATAACCAAACATTAACGATTACAACCGTTGCGAGACTTCAATTCGTACTGCAGCTAACTCTTTACTTAAGACAGCCAGAGAAAGGGGTATTTCAAAATCCTCAGAAACGGATTTCTGAAGCTTCATCAAGAAGCTAAAATCTCAAATAAGGTAGATAGATATAAATTGTAGAATTTTCCCCCAAAACTTCACTTTTCCTACATTGCATAACGCATGATCAACGGTTGGCCTTGGCAACACGTTCAATCTCATCCTTCTTCTTGATTGCATAGCTGTACACAAGGAAAAGGGGGCAAATTATTGAAACTTACGAAAGGCAACAAATGAAATAAAATTGCTGGACCCACTAAGAAACAGCCTGGCACTTGTCAAATGTAATGAAAACAAGAGAGAAGTTGAGATACAGATCACTATAATAGAAGGCCACCAAGCGAACAAAGCACACTCCATCCTTCAAACGAGTTTAAAGAACCATGGCATTTATTCACATGAAACCTGATGTATTGCGGTAAGATAGGAAAGGAATGGTGTTCTAATACCTCAGAAAAGATTTCACTGATACCTACTTAAGAAAATGACCTACACGCAAATAAAACTTGACAGAATATCATCCTCCAAGGTCAGGCATACCCACAAGGCCACAACCAAGGTTCAAAACCCGGAATCTGCCAGGGGACCAGTAACGGCCGGTTACCGGGAAAAAAGGGGCTAAAATTCAAATGTCAAAATTTGAATTTGGACTGTTTTTGAAACCGGTAACCAGAAAACCTAGGCGGTTACCGTCCAAAAAACGGAGAAAAACCGCTAAAAACCGGTTACGGGTAATTAACAATTGAAAATTCCTAATACATTCATAGCAAAAAGCATCAAGTCAAGCACAAGAGGTCCTAATACATTGAATTAGTGTTAAACAATGTAAACATCATTAGGGAATCAACTTTTACGTTCAAAAATTCATAGCAAAAAGCATCAAGTCAAGCACGGGAGGTCCTAATATATTGGATTAGTGTTAGACAAGGTAAACATCATTAGGGAATCCAATTTTTACATTTAAAAATTCAAATTTGAATTTATACAAACCAGGCCAGTAAATACTTCCTAGTACCCACCGGTAATTCCGGTTACCGACGGGATTTCGAACCCTGGCCACAAGTGAACAAGGGAAAAGACTACTTTTTGGCCTACTTCTCGTGAGGCATGCTAAATTATTATTAATCAGAAAACTAAGAATACCAACATACAACAAAGTCATAAAAAATAAATCATACCTGTTAGAAGATCCTTTAGCTGCATTGATAAGCTCATCAGCAAGGCACTCTGCAATGGTCTTGATATTCCTGAAAGCACTTTCTCTGGCACCAGTGGTAAGAAGGTAGATTGCCTGGTTCACACGCCTCAAAGGAGAAATATCAACTGCCTGCCTTCTAACAGCACCAGCAGATCCAATACGAGTTGCATCTTCTCTTGGTCCACTAAACGAGACATGTAGTGTCGTTCAGTTTGAGACAATTCAAGCAAGAAATACAAATACTGATATGCATATTATCACATGATGAGATGTAAATTTGTAATTTATCAATATGAATAGATTAGGTTAAAAGAGAAGTGTAACATTTCACAATGAGTTAAAACAAATATTAGCTACATCTGCTGTTACAAAAAATTACACAAGGGTTACCAGGTCATAACTCATAAAAAACACTGAAAGTAAGTGTGCTGGCATCCTAGGTTTTCATATTAGTGCAGCATCGCGCTGTACTACTCAACCACTGAGTCTTAACTATGCACCTTCAACATTAGATTTTCCAAAACATTTTAAGATCTTTTAAAGATTCTACCGGGTTAATACTGAAAGAAAATTTACATGTTGTATCTGATGATCTTATAACAATACACATACACAACATAATTTATAGCTATCCAGATGAATAACATGGTGCATAATCCATATTGAATGATAATCTATCAAACATATAAATATATACTAAAACAATGTCCAACAGGTTGATTGTGTCAAGAATCAGAAATAGCTGGCACAAAAAAATCAGTAGTTCAGTAACTACCTGTTTATGATGGCATCAACAATAACTTGGATAGGGTTTGCATCAGTCAGCAGGTGAATAATCTCCATAGCGTGTTTCACAATGCAAACAGCCATGAGTTTCTTGCCATTGTTGCGCCCATGCATCATCAAAGAGTTGGTGAGCCTCTCAACAATTGGGCATTGAGCCTTGCGGAACCTCTTAACAGAATACCTTCCAGCAGTGTGGGGAAGATATGTGGCATGCTTTGTAGGATTGACAGCAAGGTAATCATTCAGAGAAATGTCATTGACCTGCACAAAGAAATTGAAAAGAACTGCTTAGGAGACAATACCTATACTACACCTAGGTCCGTAGCAAGGACAATTGTTAAACAGAGCCTAGGACAAAATAGCAACCTAGAAACAGAATGTAGTGTTTCTGACCATGTTGACTTCTTAATGAAATGATAATTGAATATTCAAACAATATTTGAAATTTCTGCACAAACTTAAGTAATTTACAAAGGATAGTTTTAAATGATAACAAGCCAAACAAAATATATCAAAGAACTACGCCGTTCAAACAGACAAATACCAATTTGAGCAATGGTGAATGATCTATTGATCCCTCAGTCTATTTTTGGTCTTTTTCAACATCAATTTTCAAGAAGTAGCACTTTATAAGCTTTTCATGCAAAATAATCAACGAAATACATTGCTATATGCGAAAAGTGAGAACTGAAAGTAATGAATCAAGGCCACAATGAAAAAAAAAGTAATTTAAACATATATTTTAACATTGGGTGGGGGAGAGGGAGTAAACTTCCAATAAGAATTCCAAAAAAGCAAAAACAATGTCACCAACTGTAACAAAATGTTGATTGCTGAATAAAATTTAGCAGCTCCCTGCAGTGCTTTAACAACTAACTCCTGAGGCTACTCAACACACAATTCCCTCGTGTCATGCCTTATCAATGTCGATTTGTACTACTATCTCAGCATGGTACCACACCCCTAACACTCCAAATAAATATACCAGGCTACCAGGTCACCCGCCTCTTGTTAATATTCCAACTCTTGAGGTTTTCAAATGCTTACTTCAGATACAAGAATATACAGTTGAAACTAGAAGAATATACAAGCGCACGTCTCCAAACCTACATCTTCAACCCATAAAATCCTAAAATACTCCATCTTATAGCTACCTAAGAAAACATCAACACAAACTAAAAATATATACAGAAACAGCATACAAATCCTGCCAGTAATCTAAACATGAAGCTTTAACGACTCCTTCCCAAAAATAAAAGTTCATGTGTAAAGATCAAGACTAGATACGGTGGCCAAACAACGAAATCTAACCATTCCACCCAATCATCAGACAACATAATCTCAGGCGAAAACCCTAAAAATATGGGCGAACTCCTAACATTCCAGCATCGAAACCCTCAAATCTTGCTTCCTGGGACACGCATAGATGATGGAACTCCCAACATATCCACCAACTGAAGCATCAAGCCACCGTGTCAACTACGGCCATTAGTAAAGACCGAATCCTAAGCCTAACCATCAGATCTAGCAGATCCACTCACCGCTAACAAGGGGAGACCAAGAACTAGCGTCGCTATAGCACCATGCGTTCAGAGAGCCAGCTCAAATATCACATCCAAGAAAGTAAGCAAGCTACACCGATGAGATTTGGGAGTTAGGGTGGGCGAGGAGGGGATAGGGGGAAGGGGAAGAGAAGAGACCTGGACGTCCTCGAAGGACCAGCGGTTGAAAAGCTTGATCTCCTGCGTCTGCGCCTCCACCACCGCCATTTCCGCTGCCGGCGAAGTCGAACGAGGAGGAGGAAGGGAAGGGGGGGAGCTCGCGAGGACACGGAAGAAAAGGCGAGTGACGGCGGCGGGAGGGGAAAACCCTAGAGGCACGGGGTTTTATCGAGGGGACTCGGTGGGGATGCGGCCTTGAGATTCGGGAAAATGTTGAAGGAATTTCGCACCAAGGTGTATATGTAGTTCAATGGTTTTACAAACTGGTACATTGTTTTTTTTTACCTATCTTCCCAGTTCAATTCCTTTGTTCAAATTGCAATTTTTTGAGGTAACAGATCATACAAGGAGATCTCTTTTTTATATATCTACCGTATATTAAAGTTGGGGGACTTCCCGGCCGGAGAGCTGTGCCGCGTCATTGTTTTGCGAGGAAGCCCCTGTGTTTTGCAAAATCGCGTAGAGGTCCTCTGTTCTCGCAAATAGGTCCCTACTTCTCGCAAATAGGTCCCTGCTAGGTTTTTTTCCGTAAAGCACCCTCCACTTCACCGATAGCAACCCGCGGTTTCCAAAATTATGTATAGGTCCTTGTTTAGTTAAGTACAGGTCCTTGCAAGTCCTTGGTTTTTTGCGAAAAAGCCCTCTGATTTTTTCGAAATTACGCATGCGTCCTCAAAATTTTTTTTAGAAACGTCCCACGAATTATCGTCTCTTTTACTTCGGTCCATACGGTGGCTAGCGCGGCGTGACGCCGCGCTTACGTAGCTAGTATTTTAAAAGGTACATCCTCACGCACACTTATGAGTGCACTCCCTAATACGTGTAGAATTACAGGCTATAGAGGCTAAAGCATACGGGATCAATATAGGGTCCGAGGTGTACAGCCATACACCTTTTTTTGTAAATACCTAATATTAGTTAGTATATTAAATATATATATACTAATAATTAGCTTAATACTTTTTTGGCCCCCTTGGAAAAATGTATTTTTAGAAATGGCCTTGGTGACCTTTTTTGTGAAAATAGCCCCCCGGTGCGGCCAGGGAGCACGCCAGGTCTCTGGCGTAGCTGACGAGCACACCAGGTGCCTGGCGCGACCGGAGCTCGTTAGGAAGACTGACCCTATCGAGGATTTTTTTTGGCCTATCTGGTCTCTGACGGTGATTTCTTGGGCAAGGCCGCGGTGGGCGAGCACAGGTGCAGGGTGATTCCCGTGTCTACCAATCACGGATTCAGGCCCCTCGCTCTGCATGCATATATGTATATCATGAGCCACAAGCGATGTCTCCCGCTAGAATTTTGAGGAAAAATATTTCGGAATGCTTTTTGTAAGAATTTTTAGATATAGGAAATGAGGTTGGAAAATAATTATTTTTTGTAAAGCCTATTAATACATTTTACTTGCTTGTGTAATTTTTTTGTAATTTTAAACATTCAGAATTTTTGTCCATAATTTATTTATGTGTACTGTCATCATGATTTTTGTAATATAGAAAACGAGGTCCAAATATTTTGAAATTTATTTTGAAAACTACTTATGCAGTGTACCTAGTTGTGTATTTTTTCAGAATTTTATAAGTTATGAATTTGTCTCAAAAATTGAGGGTTTACATTTTGAAAATTAGGACCTTACGTTTAGGAAATTAGGGTTTTATGATTTCATATGTCTTAGAATGTGGGAGCTGCATTTGACTAATTTCCTCCGGTAGCTATTTAGCAAGTTTTGTTGTGTGTCTTTAGTACTCATTTATATGTTGGTGCGAATAAATTTATTTATATTTAAAATTAATTACAAGTATGTTATTCATGGAAAAGTAATGTAAGAATATGTCTGAACAAGTTTTTTATGGCCAATGGTCTATACACAGGAAATGTACAATTTTTGGGAAACAATAGCTGAAATCTATAAAATAGTATGTTTGAACTTTTTTCAACATAGAAGTAAGCATGAGCAAGTTTAGCATATGGTGAAAAATATTTTCATAGGTTAGGATAAAACTTGCTCATTGAATTTAGTTCTCAACTACGCTAGTACAAGGAACATGTAGGAATGCACGCCTTTTGGAGAGAGGAATAGCTTGATGGGTAGGATGGCAGGGTTGTATGGAATGGGCCGGCCTTTTGGACCGTGGATACTGCATGAGCTGTCCAGAGAGACGCGCGAGACTTGTCAAACATAAAGAGTCCGAGTATTGCAATGCAAGTAAGGATAAAATATAACCACACCATGGCTTTCCAAAGGTTGAGAAGGATTTCTTTTCAGGTTCCAAATAGATTTAGATGCCCTTTGAACAAGAAAAGAAAACATATAAAAAGTTGAAGTCAGCTCGAATTCGGTTCGAGTCAAACAAGGAGTCCAACATTAAAACACCTATAACTTTCACAAACAGAATCCGATTTGGGTGTTCTTAGACTCGTTTGAAAGCTAATTCGAAGCTCTATATAATGGATGAGGTGCCAACCCTGGAATCGTCAAGATCACATCGCAAATTAAGAAGGAATCTGACAACAGTTATTTAGCTATTTCCTTTTTAGTTCGTATTAGAATTTGTTTCGGCCTTAGGCCAGGTTGTGTACGAGTTTTAGTTAAGATCGTGTATTATGCACCTATATAAGGCCAGGCTTAGCCCTATTGTAACTTGGGCTATGATATGATAAATTTTTATACTTGTGAAATAAAGGAGAAAATAGCCATGATGGTTATTGGCAGCCAGATTGCGTGATCGCAAGGATTTCTTGTTTGGAGTTTGCTGAGTTGGTGCAAGGCAAGAATAGGAGATTCTTGAGATTACCCATCGAATCTACAAGGTTCATCTCTTCTAATTCGTGTCTTCGTGTTGAATTCACGGTTGGGGAGTTTGGCGGATTACTTCTAGTGTGCGCATTGCATACTAGTGCAAATTGCCCTTATCAATATTGTTTGTTGCATCAACACAAGGAGAAGACTCTATCCATAGGAACCAAAGGAGAAGGAACCACGCTGAATGTACTGGGAAAGATCGAGCCATCACTACTCATCAACTAATCCTTAGTTGGTCCATATCAGAAACGGGGGACAAGATCATTCCCACCCCGCTTGCGCGTCGGCCACCTTGGAGGAATCACCATGGTCAATAAAAATGGACATACACTATGGACCACCAAAAGGTCAGAGATGAAGGATTGCTAGCCATCTCCATGTAATACTCCCACATGGCACTGCTAGTAAGTTTTACCATGTCCCACATGATTTGCCCTTAGGGTGTGACCATGGTGACGGCCACTGTCTCTATTATTATCTTATTACTTGCCACATCCCTATTGAACAATTGTCGAAAGCACCCGCGTAGCTCGACCAAAGGCACGTGTGCTAGGATGGGAATAATTAGTACGTCACACTCAAAGCTGGACAGATCAAGTCCGAACAAACTGCCACACACAACTCACAACCGTGGAACACAAACAGTTTATCCATTCCTACAGAAAATACCATAGCAGTAAAGCATCATTCCACCTCAAAAATGTACATACGATACTGAAATCAACTAACCGATAATGGGAGAGTGTCCGTACAACGCACGCACGAAATACTACATAGACAAACATATATAGCATTATTACCTATGTCATCAAATAGTGCTCCAAAGGAATAACACAATAAAAAACTAACTAATACTCCAGATTAGTATCCTCGATGTAGGACGAAGTAATCTGCGAACGGGGAAGCACTACTATTTGCGAAAGAGCACTGCGAGCAATGCGAAAGGAGGCAAGGAGGGAATGCAGGGGTGAGGTTCGATGCGCGCCCTAGTGCGCTTAAATAACTGTGTGAATGACATCGACGAGACGCAATGTAAATCAATTTATCAGAAAATGATGGATGATTGGGCTTATGCACTGGCCTAACATGCCTCCTGACAACGCTAGTGTTCCTGGCGTGCTCCTCGGCTGCGCTAGAAGACCTGGCACACTCCCTGGCCACGCCTAGGGGCTATTTTTGCCAAAAAAAAAGTCACCAGTGCCATTTCTGCAAATACGTTCTCCTAGGGGGCCAAATTTTTTTTGTATATTTGTACCCCTAAACGCACTCTTTGGCCACACATAGGGGCTATTTTTGAAAAAAAAATACGTCACCAGTGCTATTTCTGCAAATACGTTCTCCTAGGGGGCCAAATTTTTTTGTATACTTGTACCCCTAAATTATTCCAACTCACTCTGTGACACCACCCCTTCCTCAGTTCACTCAACAACACTACCCCAATAGCCCTATTCAACTCTTGCCTAATAGCCCACCCCTCCTCGGTCCTCAAATAGGCACTAAGCCCATGCACCCCTTCCTCCCCCGAAACCCTAACACTTCTCTCTATCTATGGTAGGTTTCTTTTTAGCTTATCACTTTTTGCTATAGTAACTAACTTTTAAACAGTGCCTTTTTAAGGCAAGGTTTACAGGTAGATTGTAATAAACACTGTACCAAGTTCAGCTATACCGGCCAAAATCGCATGCCACTATTTCCCTCTACGTACTGTCTCTCACGAATAGTCAGAATTCAAAAACCATAAGCCAAAAGTTAAAGCCACAGCTCAAAAAAACCTACCCAATATCTAGCTGAATGCCAAACAGGCGACACAAGGGAGGACAGTTGAGCATGTCGTGGTGCGCTGGTGCACAAGCCACATATCAGCTATAACTCCGTATGACAATCCTAGAAATATGGTTCTGCCAACGCGCCAAGGATAAAATACATAACCTCACGTGGTGTGAGCATGTGTTTTTTGTGGAAGCGTACTTGCATACGTAACAAAAAGTGAATATTAAGATTTAAACCCTTGTGGGTAGAGCTAAAGTACAACTCTGACCACCCTCACCTAAAGGTGGTTCGCAATTATATAAGTAGGTGTCAGTTGAACTCATGCTAATTAGTAGACAAACTGGACCAATGTTGCATGGTGTTGCCTCGGGAAATTTTCTGGATTGACTATACTGCGTCTCTACATAGGGTGTACCAAGTGAAGATGAAGTGTGCCCAGGGCCGGTCCTGGGATTTTAGGGGTCCGGGGCGAAACTAGAAATAGGGGGCCTAGTATAAATATCTAAATATAAATCTACATACACACATATATATGTATCTAATTTTACCAACAAACACTTAAAATGCGTTATGTATTAAAGAAAAATTCATATCAAAGAGTTTATAGATATTATCTTAAAAATTTCTTCTAACATTTTCTAGATGCGAAGTCATTGATGATGGTATTGATATCAATCTCATCCAATAATTTCTTCTCAATACATAAAGTTGCCAAACCGTTTAACCTCTCTTGAGACATTGTTGACCTTAAATGATTGTTCAACAATTTCAACTTTGAAAAGTTTCTTTCAGCTGATGCCACAGTCACAGGCATAGTAAATAAAATCCGATAAGCAATAGAAATATTAGGATAACAATCCGCTTCTCTAACAAACTCAAAGATCTCCATAGCAGACATTGGTTTATCTGATAAAGTCAATTGCATAACACTTAGCTCAGAAATTAGATCATTTAACTCAACATCAGATGAACCATCTAGAGAGAAAGTTTCTGCAAATTTTATACAACATTCTTTTAATTCAGTTCGATCCAATGACTTCAATGTTGTTGAACTCATTAAAAATCCAAATATACTTCCGAATGTTTGGAGTTCTTGAAATCTACTTTTCAATGAATTGATTGCCATATCAACCATAACAAAAAAAATAATTAACTTCAAATTCCTTCTCAGCTTGCAAAACTGCTTCATCACAATCAATTTCATCAAACTGTATACATAGTATATATACTATGTATATGGAGGATTGGGCCATTGGGGGGCCCCTGAATTTTGGGGGCCCGGTGCGGCCGCCCCGCTTGCCCCCCTCAGGGCGGGGCCTGAGTGTGCCAGGCGAATTTCAAGCAAATCGACTATGAAAAATTGATCGAAGGCTTTATTGATGAAAGGAGGACATGCGAGAATTAAGGAGGAATGGGTTGAATCTACTTTGACAGCTACTCTTAAAATAGGTAGAAGTATAGGAAAGTTAAGTGTATGGGTTGCGTCAAATTCTGTCATCTCCCGGTATTTATAGGGTTGATTTTTTTGGCTGATATCTTATGGCTTATGGCTTAATTATTTGAATTCTGTTTGTTCGCGAGAGGCAGTACGCAGAGAGAAATAGTCACATGTGATTTTGGTCAGTACATCTAAACTTAGTATATTTTTACTACAATTTTTCTATTGACCCCGCTTTGAAAAACATACCGTTTAAAAACTAGTTACTATAGACAGTATAAGCATAAGCCAATTTTAAACCCAAAAGAATCCGGCCATAGTCTTCACCTATTCTTCGTGCAAGACTTCATCTTGAACCTGCTTTACATTGAGATCCAATTTTCCATCTGTAGTCGCTTTAAATTAACAGCTAGTTTTGTCGACTTTCTGTTGCATCGAACTCCAGATAATTCTCCTGTGTTGCACTTGTTGGACACACTTTAGGATGGGTTCTTTTCGGCTACGGCTAGTAGCTTTTGACCATAATGGGATTGATTGCTGCAGCTAGTAGCTTTTGATCATAGTGCAAACATTTGTATGAACAAATTCAATACCAATAAATTGTTTCAAAAAGGCAGCAAAAAAATAGTTCTATTTGTTTATTAAAAAACTATAACCTATAAGCTAAAAAAATGTAGGACCGGATGAGGCAACAGAGGGGGGAGTGAATGGTGCCTAAAGATTTTTCCTCCAAATATTCACATATTCCTTTTTCTCCAATAGCTACGAAGCTATGAAGATTTAGGATATAAGATCTACTAGAAAACAGAGGAACTCGGACTACCTAACGTCCAGATCAGAGCACTGTGTGGTCGAATTACGACCACTTGGCGGAAGCTCAACGTGGTCGCATCCAACCACTCAGCAAAGACACAAGGCGGTCGGTAACAAACGACATAGTTGGGCAGACAACGTGGTCGAGACCGACAGCTCGGCCGATAGCATGTACAGTGGTCGTAACTACAACCACTCGACCAAAAAGCAACTTGGTAGGGAATCGACGATCAAACATAATTTATTGTAGTCGATAACCACCAAATCAAGACCGACGAGATCAAAAGATGAGTGCGGTCAGAACCGACATGGTCGTAAGTCAATGGCATGGTTGTACGATCAACGTGGTCGAAGACCTACTAGCACTTGTAGCCAACTGCGGTCACAGACACCTCATGAGACCGTGGAGGCACACGACCACGAGATCTACGACCATCAAGCACTCAGAACTCAGTGCAAAAGAAAGCAAATGATCTAAGTCTTGACCGGTTGAAAAAGAGAAGCGCCAAACAAAACATGGTCGAAAGCAGAACAGAGGAGGCCAGTGAAGCGCTCGACCGCAAGATCCGATTTCTGAATATCTTTTGATTCACGGATCGATTTGTTAAGGGACTTCAACACTGTAAGACAACATCCTTTGGCTGAGAAATAACAATGCAATCAAAGCTTCTTCACCGTGGTCGATGAGAACGATGTAGTCGAAGAAGAAACAGAGGAAGTTGGAAGGCGCAAGACCGCAAGAGCCAGACTTTAGATAACTTTCAATTAAGAGTTCGTCTGGTCAAGAAACTTTGTGCAAACGTTGCTTAAGGTCTCAAGAAGCTATTCCAATCTTGAATTAAAATATTATCAATCAAATTGAGACCTTTTGCTATTTGCTCGAGAGCGCATAGGAACCGAGTTCATGAATCGAAATCGTTGATTAGAATCGCTCGTGGGTCAAAGCTAGCCAAGTTAGCTTGGAGCACAATCCACATGTCACTGCGATTCAGAACAATCAACGAGATAAAACCAAGAACAAGAGATAGCCAAGAACACAGAAAAGAGAACGAACGGAGAAACCGCAATCAAGACATCCAAGCAATAAACAGAGAACACAACTCAAATAGAGGCAGAGAGATGAATGATTGCATACATGAAAGTTTCAACACCCACTCCCTTCGGGAGGACACGCTCTACCCTAGAGCTACACTCACATAGATAAACTCCCATGGGAGGGAGAGGCGCCAACCGCCAAGGCTTGGCCAACCGTCTTGAGTCTAACACTTGCCTCCCCTCTCCTTTTATAGGCTCACACGCGAACCTTGACCTAATGGATCCACCCATTAGTCCACACTGGGGATAACCCGTAAACCCCACCTAACATCAGGTTTTACACCTGCGCACACTTGCGACAACCCGTTAAACCAGACAGATCACGGCTACTTTAACAGACCAACTCCCCTTTTGCAGGCCTTGAGTAAATTCTCCAAATTGCTCCTCAAGCACCTTCCCGGAAGCTTCTTGTTCTCGCACGACCACACCTGCCTCCAATCGACTGGACCTTGACTCCTCCCTGAGTCTAGTTTTGGTCCGTTCCGCTGCACACGACCGCACTCGGCATCCCGACCGTCTGGACCTCAGCTCCTCCCTGAGTCTAGTCCCGGTCCACCTCGCCGTTGCCCGTCGTGTCCACCTCCTTTAGCTCCATCTCCTTTTCCTCGTCTCCCGTCTTGCAACCACCTCAGCAGCCTCGATCATCTTCGACGTCTCCGACCGCTTGGACCTCAACATCTCCTCCCTAGTCTTGGTCCTCCCACGCCTCACCATGAAATAGCTCCGAAGTCCTATAGCCACACAGACAAGGAAACCGTCACATAGCACTGCACAAAACACCAGATCATCAATCAGCACACCCAACATGATCTTAGTGCACAATCACAGCAATGACCGATCAAATGCACAATCCATGAAGTGCCAGCAGCCTATGACCACACGCTAGGCTACTACGACCATCGAGACACAAGCTACGACCAGCTAACAACCTGCTACGACCATCGCTAGCTTGCTATGACCATCGCTTCCAACGGCTACGACTACCGCTTACCCTTACTACGACCAACCAACCTATCGCTACTACTTACCCAACCAGGTCGTACCAACTTACGACCGGTCGAGATCACAAGACAAGCAACACTCAAAGCCTACGACCTCATCGTACGTCGTTACAACCACCCCAGAGGTCCATACGACCGATTACCAGAAGCTACGACCGCTTACTTCGTGGTCGAACAACCTTTCGACCACGTTCATCGCTTTCCACCATGGTTGAACCCCGTTCAGACCACGTACACCAAGTTTCACCGTGGTTGAAACGTCCACCGACCACGTACAGCGAGATTCACCATGGTCGAAACCCCTTCCGACCATGTACAGCGCGTTTCACCGTGGTCGAAGCCCCTTTCCGACCACGTACAACGAGATTCACCGTGGTCAAAACCCCTCCCGACCACGTACAACACGTTTCACTGTGGTTGAAGCCCTTTCGACCATGTACGACCGCAAAACGAAGTCATCCGACCGCGTTCGACCACTTCCGACCGGTATCGACCACGTCCGACCGCGTCACAACGTGGTCGAAGTCCTCCAACTTCCCAACGTGGTCGTGGTCGAAGTCTGCCGACTTCCGACCACAGCGGCCGCTTCTCCTGATAACGTGGTCGAAGGCTACCGACATCCCAACGTGGTCGAAGCCCGACTGGTCGAAGGCTGCTGACTTCTCAACATGGTCGATAGCCCGACTTCGACTACCGACTGCAACGCGCTACAACGTGGTCAAAGGCTGCCGACTTCCCAACATGGTCGGAGCCTCGACTGCCGACTACTGATCGTAGCTCGCTACAACGTGGTCATATGCCTTCCCGACCATGGCCAACGTGGTCGTAAGCCCTTCCGACCACGGCCAACGTGGTCGTAAACCAATCTAGCGACCTCCGACCATGGCCAAAGTGGTCGTAAACTAGTCTAGTGACCTCCGACTTTCGACATTGTGGTCGTACACAGTGTAACCGTCTTCCGACTTCTAACAAAGTGGTCGTAAACTCGTTTTCCAGCTTTCGACTAGTGACAAAGTGGTCGTAAACCCTTCCGACCACATCAAGATTGCTTTGCAATGGTCGTAAACCCTTTTGCTGACACTCGACCACGGCCAATGTGGTCGTAACGCTTCTGACCACAGCCAACGTGGTCGTAACAGCATTCGACCACGCCAATGTGGTCGTAACAGCTTTCGACCACGACCAAAGTGGTCGTAACAGCTACTGCCGACCACATGCTATCGACAACGTGGTCGTAAGCGGTCTGCTGACCATTCTCAAGGCTTACGACTTTGCAGAGTCAGCTCAACCCTCAAAAATCAAACTCAATTTTTCTAGATCAAGGGTCAATTACTAATCACAACCATGGGGTGACCTCCACATGGTCTCACAAAAAAGGTCTGACATGCTGTGACGAAGCCACGTGACCACAACTGTTTTGTAAGATTTGTTGTGCTCTCTTCTACTGCTAGCCCTCTACAGCAAAACAATGTGGACAATGAGCACATTGATGATCATGTCTTGTGGGCAAAGTTGTATAATCTCTGCAGAGTGTAAAACTATTCGAATAGCCGTGTCCTCGGTCATGGACAATGCTCGGTGATTTCACACGAGAGGTAGGGTTTTTATAAAAATCTGGCTGGGTTAAGTTGGGAAGTGAATGGTTAGTTCACTAGTGGTTTATTACGTGAATCTTGGTTCATGTGTGATTTTATTGGAGTGAATAGTCCGTTCACTTGTGGTTCATCTCAGTTCCTTTGTTTACTTATTTATTATTGTTTTCAAAGTTCGCTTTTCAATCTATTTATTGCATTTACTTTAAATTATTGATTTTTGCAAAATTAATTTTTCAGCCATCTTTTAGTAATCTTGCATACTATATTGCATTTTTGTTACAATTGACTTCATCCATATTTGTTCAGTTGAGAAAGGACCAGATCAGCAGGAGATACTAGAAGGATGATACTTCGACGACTTCACGGATTAGGACGTCGCTCCCCATTCGATTGCCTGTGGGCATGTCGAGTGGCTACTACGCTTATTTCTGTTTTTCCGCTGCTAGTTTCTTTAAGCCTTTCAGGCTATTAATTGTAAACTTGGCCATAAGGTCACAACGCTGATTATTAATAATACTTGAGTCTTTTCTTAGTAAATCGTGGTATGGTCGATATTTTATCTTTGTTTATACTATGTGCACTAGTGTGATCCTGGGCTAGTACGGGTTACACAGGAGAGTCCGAATTTATATATTCAGATCTCTACAGCTTCTTTGAGTTGTTACCAACATATTACCAGTGCTTCAGCAAGCAGCTGTCTGTGTAACTGTGTTGCGAGAAATGGGAGCATTGAATTGCCTGGCCTAAAGCAGGTAGCGTTACATATATGTTGTTGTAAGCATCATTAGTGTTACTGATGTCGATCATATACTGCCTACATCAGGGGCAGCCACGTCGAAGAATCAGCTTTAAATTAACAGCTTGCTTGAGTATATTTACTAGCAGTGCTGGTAGATGGTAACATAGATAAAGGCCTCCCAAACAATTCCCAATGCATCAGAAGACATCAAAACCTGATGGCACATTTTCGCCTTACAGCTTACAGAATACTCAGAATGGTGCAGTACTTCTGCCGCAAATGTTAAAATCTTTTTCCGGTTTTCACCGTTAAATCATTCTCCCTAAGCCTTTCAAAAATATAAGGAACATACCATAAAAAAATAGGCTAATAAGCTCGCCTAAAAGCATTTGGCAGGCTATTGCAAAACGTCCACCGTCCATTTGGTGTTTACAGTGACCCACGTTTCTATAGCTTAAAATGAAAGTTACAAACATGACCTTTCACATTTCCCTCCAGGGCACTGCACGCAGAATGAGCATATAGTTCGTAAAATTACAACTGTCATGCTCACTTCGTCACTGCAATTTGCATCAAAATTGCCTATGGCACAAGCACGGTGTCCAACCAAGCCTGATGCAATTATTACCTCCTGCTGTTTGCCGTTTGAGCCTTGTTGAGGTTTGCAAGCTCTTCGATCAGCTTTCTCTCGTCGCTGCTCAGACGCTTTGGAATCTCAACCTGCACACGCACGAGCTCGTCTCCACGAGCATTTGAGTTCCCAAGAAGTGGAACACCTTTCTTGGACATTACCAGAGTTGTGCCTGGCTGGGTCCCTGAGGGGATCTTCAGGTCAACCATCCCATCAACAGTGGGGACCTTGATGGTTGTCCCAAGAATCGCATCAATGTAAGAAACCTTGCATGTGTAGAGAATGTTTGTCCCGTCTCGCTTAAGAACAGGATCAGAGAGAACGTCAATAAAGACATAAAGGTCTCCAGGCGGGCCTCCTCTCCGGCCAGCATTCCCCTCAGACCGGACCCTCAATCTGCTTCCAGAATCTACTCCGGCAGGAACCTTCAGACTGATCCTCTTTGTTCTCCGTACTCGGCCATCGCCCCCACAGGTGTTGCATGGGGTGGAGAATTCGCCAGTGCCACCACAAGTATTGCATGTGGAGACCTGCTGGAATATTCCAAGTGGTGTTCTTGTGGAAGAAACAACCTGGCCCTGGCCTCCACAAGTTTTACATGTGGTTGGCTTTGTGCCAGGCTTGGCGCCACTTCCGTCGCATGTATTACAGCCCTCCAGTCTGGTTATCTCAATTTCTTTCTCTACACCAAACACCGCTTCCTTGAAATTGAGTACCAGATTGTAGGTCTCATCATCACCCTGCATTGGTCTGTTCCGAGCAGCACGGCCACCCATTCCACCCATTCCACCAAACCCTTCAAACAGTGACTCAAAGAGATCAAATGGGTTTGAGTAATCCTGCAGAGTCAAAATGTTTATATGATCAAAAATATAAAAGGCCCTGCTGATCAGACTTCTGAATTGGACAAGTATCTACGAACACTTACTCCTGTTCCCATGCCAGCACCCTTCAGACCAGCTTCTCCATATTTATCATAGATTGTTCGCTTCTCATCATCAGACAAAACCTGCAACAGCAGTCCTCTTTATGTTAGCTGGAAGAAACATGCAATCCTACCACAAAACATTGATCACGTGGAACTTTGGGATTTGGGTATGGACAATTGGCCTAACCTCATAAGCATTGCTAATCTCCTTGAACTTTTGTTCAGCACCAGGATCTCTAAAACAAAACGATACATAAGAGTAACTCTTGTGTTCTTTGGTTAGCTAGACGGGAATAAGGTTAATGAAGAAACAAATAAGAATCAAGAGATATCAACAAAAAAATTACAATAGTACAAGGTCAAGCAGTAAGAAACCCATAAAATGATAAGAAGATTACAATGGGTTATATTTCAGTGAAAAGCTAATGAGTGTAGCTAAAATGATTCTCAAATCATTATAAGTCAACTTACTTGTTCACATCAGGATGATAGTTCCTAGCAAGCTTCCGATAGGCTGGAACAGAAAAGGTTTTAGAACCAACACAGAAAACAAGAATACAATATTATATATGTTTCTTCAGTAGTGATTACTGATTGTGAATATCAGCTTCCCTGTCATAAAAACTTCTTAATGCCGACCTCACATTATCATAATAAGAAAATACTTAAATACTAAAAATATAAGTTAATCAGTTACACAAGATGACATTAAGATCATCATAGGCAGTCTTCAAATTAGATGAAATAATAACCATTTAGCTTTTTAAAGTTACAAGTAGATGCAGTATACTATTGAGTCCAAATCAAATGACCCTAAAAGCTCACTTTGGCCCAGTTTGCACCAACCAATAATTATTTACTTCGCATGCTAACGACACTGGTTATTAGTTTACCAGTGATAACATATCGTAATGCAGTATTATTATTATTATTTTACACGAAGACTGTATGATTGGATCAGTATTAAAATGGAAAGTTGAAAATTGACCTGGAATAAATCTAAATGTCTGATAATCACAAGGATTTTGTATGGTAAACTTAAAACTACAGGATAATAACAGCAGGGTTCACAATAAATGATACCCACCACTCTTGATTTCAGATTTACTAGCATTTCTGGACACACCAAGCACGGAATAGAAATCCTGTCGATTAAGATTTTAAAATCCATGTCAGCATAGCAGGCATTTTTAAGCAATAACATAAGCAAACCAGAAAGGCAAAAAGAAATAGCTCACAGCTTCAGCTCTAACAATGAACCGTGAAACCCTTCGATGGCGAAATCTTGGTGAGGGTACATGGTTTAATAATCCAGAAGAGGTCTGCGAATGTAAGCTAGCACTAGGTGATGCTAGATGTTTACTTGTGCCTCTGGTACTGCACAAACACAGAGAAAGTAAAAAAAATACCTCAGTTTACCGAGCAAATCATGTTTATAGTAACGTACATTTAGTTTTTAACATTCCTAGTACATCTTATTCTTCAGTTTACCAGTGGAAATTAAAATCTACTACCACATATGCTTCTCTGAGCTACTGTAAGCCTGATAAATGAGTAGATGACAGAAAGTGACAACAACTGTGGAAGTTAGACACAAAACTGCAGCGGCAAGAGTGTTTCAAACAGACCACACATTTCATCATGAAATTCCTAAAGACTACTAAAAGCTATATAATCATATCCAATTGTGCATGCACATACCCATTTTTCGATGCTAGGAATGTTGGATCAGCATAGGTAACCCTTGCAACTGCAGGTGACCTGGGTAGCAACTGAGGTTTTTCACCAAGTTTAGGAACCAAGGTACCTCCAAACTGTACTAACGCCATTGGATGTTTCTTGGGTACACTGCAGAGCTTCAATCTTCAATGTGTATCTGCAATTTTACTGAGGCAAAGTTAATAATCTTGCTTACATTAGATTTCCCAATAATGCAAGTATCATTTGAAGTGAGAAGGCGCCATGTATAAATACTACTCAGTGGACAGTAGTTACAATAACACCCCATCCTAAATTGTTAATGTGGTGTATCATCAGGGGCGGGTCAGTGGCGAATGCAGGACTCAAATGGAGTCGGTGCTAGTGGGACAACGGTTAATATGACGCAAGCGAAATTAACATACATTCGAGGGATGTATACATGCAAAATACGCTCAACTGAAACGCAGAATCTAAAAAGCCCATCAATTTGGCACCCTACCAAATCCATGAACCACTGACTCCCTCTGCCCAGGCACCAACAGCTTGCTAATTAGTTCATGCACAACGCCAATAGTTTTTTAGACATTCCTTCCAACAATTTATGGGCAAGTTTAGGAGATTCACTGGTAGCAAAACAATGACAAGTAGCGCAACTAAAAAAAAATGGTAATAAGCACTCTACATGATTTCCATTGGCTTTTAAAGCTTCAGCAACAAGATTGGGGAATGTTCAATCATCTGCCTTGGGTCCTATCCTACGGGAAAGGCGCGGACCAAAAATTCTGGAAAATAAGCTTGCTGCTATTAGAACTCCACCACGCAGCAAACAAATCCGCAACAAACCGGGATGGGTCGGAGAAGAAAGATTTGGGATTTGATTGCTCGCAGCAGAGAAACGGAAGGCCAGAAGAAAAGAAATCAATCCAAGTCCAAGATGGGAGGCCACAACGAACAAATTGGATCTAAATGAAACGAAACTAAAGCTAGTTAGGGCTTCCTTACCGAGAAAAGAAATCAGCCGGATGGATCTCCTCTCCGCTCCACCCCACGCCGGTCCAGTAGGGGAGGGGGAGGGGGGGAGAGTTCCTCGGAGACGGCGTGCCTGGCTGGAAGGAGGCGGCCCCGCGGCGGAGCTGGCGAAGCGCTGAGGGAGGAGATTCGATGGTTCGAGCGGGTTGGGGGAGCCGAGTCGGGAGATAAGAAGATCTGCTGAGGACGCGTGGCCTCTGGCTGGACGCTGGAGGGTCTGTTCTTTTTGTTCCCTGAAACTTATGAATTTTGGTTGTAGCGTGTGGTTTTTAAACTGTTCAAATAAGAGATTGCAGAATAACAGAAATTTACGTATAATTTTTACTAATATAAATAAAATTGATATAGTATGTACTACAATTAACTAGTAGACTCTATCTTAAAAAGATACTCTGTTTAAAGCCGAAAAACAACTTTTAAAAACTTAAAAGAACAGGCCTATAATTTGCCACTTCATCTACTGGCCCGTCGAGTGTGAATCCAACGGTGGATATCTCATACGTCCCACAACTCTGAATCCCTTGATGTCCATTTTGCCGTTTGGTCTCGAGCTCGGCTTCTCGCTTTTGGGTTTCGAAATCAGGCCCTAAAAGAAGCTACAAAATTCAAGTTTTAAATTTACAGATTCTTTTAGACTCAGTTTTTAATTTTTAGTTCATTTTTGGGCTTCAAAGCCTGAGCATTTGGCTAGGAAAATGGCTTCAAACCCAAAAAAATTAAAGTTGAGCGGGGCCTAAGTCCCGTTCAAAAGTGTGGCTTTTGATTGAAATGATACTGCAGTGTCTATTAGTTTTTCTTAGATATTTAAATAAAGAATAAATAAATAAATAAATAATAAGAAAAATAAAAAACACTGTTATATATCCATATATAATGCACAAGCAAAAGAAAACAAAGAAAAAACAACATTAAAAAAACCAATATGTTTTAAATAGCTTTTTGTTATTTGGAGTGAGGTCTTGAATAATACACACAAGAAATAACAGCTCATGCTCTCCCCAGAGAGCAGGTGTTGTGGCTACAGACCAAACAGAAAGAGAGAGAGTATGGTAGTGGAGAATTAGGTGCGTTGCGTCGAACGCTGCATCAGGAGGGGGACTTTCTCCAGTGGCTTGAGGAAGTTCCCCAACGCAACGAAGATGGCGCGGACCCCTAGGTGCAATGCCAGGGTTGGGTGCGTTGTGTCATGTACGCCTGGCTGTACGGTTGCCTTGCGGCCTCCCCTTTATATGAATGAAACAACAATTGCCCAAGATCTTCTGTCGTTGTGTACTATTTTGCTCTGGGTGAGTGTGCCATGTAAAGGTCGGGTTGTCACGCTCGGCCTCGCCTCGCTTGTCGATAGTAGTGGCCGAAGTAGACGCGCAAGGGCTCTATCCATTACCTTTCGAAGGAGTGGCAGCAGAGCTGGCGTCTAGTCGAAGTAGACGTGCGAGCGCTCCGTCCCCTATCTTTCGAAGGGGTGGCAGCGGAGCTGGCGCCTAGTCGAAGTAGACGCGTGAGGGCTCCGTCCCCTACCTTTCGAAGGAGTGGCAGCGGAGATGGCGCCTAGTCGAAGTAGATGCGCTAGCGCTCCGTCCCCTACCTTTCGAAGGGGTGGCAGCAGAGCTGGCGCCTAGTCAAAGTAGACGCGTGAGGGCTCCGTCCCCTACCTTTCGAAGGGGTGGCAGCGGAGCTGGCGCCTAGTCGAAGTAGACGCGCGAGGGCTCCGTCCCCTACGTTTTGAAGGGGTGGCAGCGGAGCTGGCGCCTAGTCGAAGTAGACGTGCGAGCGCTCCGTCCCCTACCTTTCGAAGGGGTGGCAGTGGAGCTAGCTCCGCTGTGCCCTGTTGAAACTCGAGGTGCGTGGGAACATCAACCACATCTTATTTATACTCCGGAGAGTACGCGCAAGGGCAACGCCCGCACGTGCGCGGGGACCTCCGCGTCTGGTTTATACTCAGTAGAGTGCGCAGAGACAACATCCGCGTCTTATTTATACTCCGTAGAGTGCGTGGGAACATCAACCACGTCTTATTTATACTCCGGAGAGTATGCGCAAGGGCAACGCCCACACGTGCGCGGGGACATCTGCGTCTTGTTTATACTCCGTAGAGTGCGCATGGAGGTATGCCTCAACGCTGCGTCTTATTTATACTCCGTAGAGTGCGCACGGAGGTATGCCTTAACGCTGCGTCTTATTTATACTCCGTAGAGTGCGCACGGAGGTATGCCTTGATGTTGCGTCTTATTTATACTCCGTAGAGTGCGCGTGAAGGCGTCCCCCCACTGCGTCTTATTTATACTCCGTAGAGTGCATGCGGAGGCGGACCTCGACGCTACGTCTTATTTATACTCCGTAGAGTGCGCACGGAGGTATGCCTTGATGCTGTGGCTTGTTTATACTCTGTAGAGTGCGTGCGGAGGCAGACCTCGACGCTACGTCTTATTTATACTCCGTAGAGTGCGTGCGGAGGCTGACCTGGACGCTACGTCTTATTTATACTCTGTAGAGTGCGCACGGAGGTATGCCTCGACGCTGCGTCTTATTTATACTCCGTAGAGTGCGTGCGGAGGCGAACCTCGACGCTACGTCTTATTTATACTCCGTAGAGTGCGCACGGAGGTATGCCTCGACGCTGCGTCTTATTTATACTCCGTAGAGTGCGTGTGGAGGCAGACCTCGGCGCTACGTCTTATTTATACTTCGCAGAGTGTGCACGGAGGTATGCCTCGACGTTGCGTCTTATTTATACTCCGTAAAGTGCGTGCGGAGGCGGACCTCGACGCTACATCTTATTTATACTCTGTAGAGTGCGTGCCGTAGCAGACCGAGATGGAAGCTTGGCAGGCGATCGGCTTTATTAATATCCCGTTTGCGCGGACAAGGTACCGATGTTGCTATGTGCTTCCCTTTTTGTCCTACACATAATACCGCCGCAGCCTGTCTGCGTTCCATGTATGGCGAAGTGTCTGCCCTTCTAACGTGGCAAGGCGGTATGCTCCCTTCTGTAGAGCTTCCGCGACAATGTATGGGCCTTCCCATTTGGATTCCAGCTTGCCGACCGTCTCCACATGGAGTGCCATCTTGAGGACGAGGTCCCCCGGCTATAATTCTCGCGGGTATATGGAGCGACTACGAGCGTGCACCATCTGCCACGCGTACTTTATGATGTGCTGGGTTGTGCTTGCTCGTTCTCCATCGAGGAGGTCTAGGGACAATTGGCGCTCTTCTTCCGGCGCCTAAACGAGGACCCTTCGCGAGCCGGCCTTGATTTCCTCGGGCGTCACTGCCTTGTCGCCGAAGAGGAGTTTGAACGGCGTGAATCCCGTCGGGCATGTCACCGTTGTGCGGAGGGACCAGAGGACATTGTGGAGCTCGCCCGGCCACTTGCCCTTTGGCAGCCCGACAAGACGCTTCTTGACCTGGTAGCGGACCTTCGCGGAGCGCTTGAAGTACTCTCGGAGCTTCTTCGAGGGTTTTTGTTTGACCGCAAAGAGCTGATAAGTCGACGCGCTCGACGTAGTTCCCCTGGAAGTTGTTGTAGAGCCGGTCGCGGACCTGCTCCCACGCGTAGATGGAGTTTGGCTCGATGGTGAAAAACCAAGAGGGCGCCACTCCCTGCAGCGCGAGGGGGAGTCCCTTTGCCTTCGTGGTATCGTCTCCACCGGCAGCTTCAATGGCGGTCTCGTACACACGCACGAACTCCCGTGGGTCCGCGTCACCTTTGTACGGCTCGATGGCGCTTGGGAACTTGAAGTCCTCCGGCCACGCCGCCTGCTGTAGGCCTGCGGAGAGTGGGGACTCCGGGTCCACGCGTCACAGCGGAACGCGGCTGGACGTGGGGGCATCGCGGCTATCCGCCCACTCCGGCGTGGGCTCCGACGCGACCACCGGCGGGGTCTGCTGGCTCCGAGCCTCTTGCATATCCCGCACGGCCCCGCGGAGATCCGCTAACTCCTGCTGGAACGCGCTGAGGGCCGCTAGCATGGCGTTCTCCGCCGTAGGCATGGCCGGGGCGACCGGTGCACCTCGTTGCACGGCCAAAACAGCGGCGACCACGGCCTGAGCTCGTGAGCTGCCTGCTGCGCTAGCATGGTGGACTCCGGAGTCGATGATGGGGTCCGCGTTATCACCGGGACCGCTCTCCACTCCCGCATCGGGTGGAGAGACGGCGGCCGTGCCAACATGGGCACTGGCGCTACCGTCCCCGACCACCCGGTCAGTGTTGCCGGTGATTGTCGCCGTGCCCGTGGTGGGATCACCCATCGTGCGCGGGGCGGTGTCGACCGTCGCGGCAGCGGTGGCGGGGTCGACCGTCGTGGCAGTGGTTGCGGGGTCGACCGTCGTGGCGTGGACGCCGATGTTCGCGACGGTCGCACCCGCGTCGTCGTCCACGCCTGCTGTTGTGGCTACAGACCAAACACACACAGAGAGAGAGTATGGTAGTGGAGAGTTAGGTGAGCAAGTGCTTAGGGTTTCCCCCATGGCCGGTATCATATATATATATATCCACATGGGGAGTGTTTTTACAATAGTACCCTTACATTTGAGTATCCCCCTCAGGGGCACTTATGTCATTATACATGTCCCATTTTGGGCCTTACAACCTGCTAACAGGCCTGCTGGGCTTAGGTAGGGGCCATCCCTACAACAGCAGGCATATAAAAAACACCGTTTGATGAGAACATATACTCTATGGATACAACCATATTTGTTATACTTGTTGTTCCAATTACAAGAACTCCTATGCATCACTTAAATTATCAGGTGAGTTCGTTTCAAACAGGTTTCACTTTGTTTGATAAAGAACTTATGATATTACATAATGAGAGTTTGTTGTGTCTATTGTTATATACTGAGATTTATGATCAAGATCATGCAATACGTGAGGCTACACATTTGTTAAAACCGATGACGGTTTTCTGTCAAGAAGGGGAGGATGATGTGACCACGCTACAAACGCATGCGACCATAGCACCCAATATCAAGATTGAACAAAAGGTGATTTCGTTTCTATCTATTCCTACTAATGTTATTCATGAGAATGGAGTACTACCTCATGTCACTACATTGTACATTCTTAGGTTTGACAAAAGGAAGACTTTTGAACTGAGGGGAAGAAGGAAAACAAGGAAAAATAAAGCTAAGGAGAAGCCATGCAGTGGGAGAGCAAAAGGGGAGAGGTCCAAGAACTTAAAGCCCATGTTTTGGATGAGGTTTCCAAGCCCAATTCGGAATTTTCTCCAGCTCAACCGAAATCAAACTCGGAATCAACTCAGAACTCAATTCGGATTCGGTTCGGGACAGCCAACAGACCTGTAATAAAACGGTCATAACTTTCACAAACGGAGTCCGATTTAGGTGTTCCTATGCTTATTGGAAATCTTATTTCAAGGCCCATCCAATGGAAGAGGCCTCAGCTTCAGAAACCTTGTGGTTACATTGCAATCGTCAAAACAATTCGACACTGATTCAGCCTAACAGGACCGACTTCCAACATGCAAAGAATTCGCATTCGGAGTCCATTTGAGATGGGTGAGTACTTGATGGAAATATTATCTTATTCTCTTTCCAATGGATCTAACCTCACCTCAAAATTCGTTCTGTACGGAAAGAAATCACCGAAACAAGTTAGGACTATTTCTGAATCCGAGTCTAAAGGTGTTGCGCCACCTTCAATTGGGCCCCAAGGCTTTGTAATTTTTCTTAGGGTGGGTGTCCAACCCTAGGACGACCGTTGGCTGCCCCTCTCTCTTCTCCAACTCATGTATTCACCCTCTACTGATGTGACCACGCCACAAACACATACGACAATAGCGCCCAATATCAAGATTGAACTAAAGGTGAATTCGTTTCTTCAGCCTTCATATGTTACTAAGAATAGACCGCTACCTAATGCAAGTGATTTAATTGTGCTTAGGAACTTGGGAAAGGATGAAGGAAAGGGACATGGAGTCCTGGACATGCATGGAAGGAATAATGGAGGTCACCACGTCACTTTGGGACCAAGTCAAGCACGAATTCGAGTTGGACACGTTTTGGAATCAGACTCGGACTGCTGCGATGGTACCAAGTTCAAACGGGCATAACTTCCTCATACGGACTCCGTTTGGGACGTTCTTGTACTTCATGGAAAGCTTATGAAGTCTATTTTCCAACGGATCCAACCTCATCTTCAAATTCTATCCGAGACAGCCGCAATCATCAAAAGAGTCCGTGTTGGTCACGTACTGGAATCAGATTCGGACTGCTGAAATGGTGCAAGTTGAAACGAACGTAACTTTCTCATACGGACTCCGTTTGGGACGTTCTTGTACTTTATGGAAAGCTTACGAAGTCTACTTTCCAATGGATCCAACCTCATCTTCAAATTCCATCCGAGCCGGCTGCAATCATCAAAATAATTCACGTTGGTTTTTGAGTCCGAGTCAAAAGGGTGCTGCGCCACCATCAATTGGGCCCATGGGCCTTGTAACCCTAGAGCATGCACTTTGGACGCCCCTCCTGGTTGTTCTCCCTATAAAGGAGCCGCCGCCTCCCTTTCTAGGACTTAGGTTTTGTTTAGATCAGTTTAGCCCCTTGTGCAAACTCCACGTTCTCTTGTGTCGGCTAGACCAACAGATTCGTGTTACAGAACCTCAACTATCCTTGTGCGACTTTTATATCTAGCAAATTCAGGTTGCTCACTATCCTTGTTCTTGCTTGTTCTTCGATTGCATGCAGGAATAGACCTTCGTGGTCAGGTCAACCGCGTTCTTGGCACGGTTGATAACGACTTGGGTGTGGTTCAGCGATTGCTAAGGCGCAAGTGACGTCTCGTACGGTTGTAATCAGATCGCAAGAGTCATCTCCACCGAAATCGAAGTTATCATCCTATCGAAAGATCGGGACCCCGTCGCCTCATCAGTTGGTATCAGAGCTTCAGTTGACCGGTAGGAATTTCTTGTATCCCTATTTAGTAGATTGATTTTTGTTTCCCATAGTCCAGAAAAATTGCCCCACAAAAAGAGTTAATTTCCGCTGTCTAAACCCCGTTGTGCTTTTAGATCTGTTAATTTTGGTTTGCTAAATTGAGTTTGCGTTCGTCTTAGCATTTTCTTGTTGCTGGTCATATTTGTGGTCCATAAAACTCCCAAAAAAAAATCCCCACGTCCAAAACCATCAAAATCACATCAAACCCTAATTTCCAATTTCGGCCAGAAGACTCCCTCTTGTGCAGCGGCCACCAAAAATGCCATATCTTTTGTTTCCGATATTTTTTTTGAGTGAGACTACCGCCACTAGATCCATAACGTCCTTATATAACTGCCCCTAAAATTTTGCTTCATTCCATTAAGGCAGTTAAAAGATATCTGCGGTGCAAGTTGACCCAAATTTCCGGACTGAATCTGTAACAGTCTGCGCTTGTGATTTTTGTGCGATTTTATCTGTCGGTTTCTAGAACTTGGCCCCAAAACAAAAGTTGTAGAAAAATCCGTCAGCAAACAGAAAAAAAAAGAATCATTGAAAAAAATGCAACTGACAAAAAGTTACGACCAAAATACCGACGTGCTGTCCAGTGGACAGAAACCTTCAGTTTCCAAGTTTTGGGTCAATCTTTGTGCTCTTCAATTCCAGATTGCATTCTATTGAATTATCTTGTGCTCATCACTCCTATACATTGTTACACACTTGTTTTGGCCTTCTCCTATCCTTGTTTGATCAGCAACACAGGCTAAGTGCTAGATACGAACTATAATTCAATTCTGTGCAATTTCTGAAATTAATTGGTTGTTTTCCTTTGCTACAAAATACATAGCCTATCCAAGCTCCACTTTTCTACTAACCGAACAGGTCTCGCTGTACCTTGCAATCGCTTTACTCATCACTTGAGTTAGATTTATCACGAACCAGCCACCGGTTGCACCACCTGTTTGCTTTGGTAAGAACTTGTAAGAATTTGGTAAGAGCTTGAGAGATGCGTGACTTGATTTGATGCATCCATATCCTAGTAGTTGATAGGAACATTTACTTGTGATTTGTTTCCTTGTTTTCTACTAACAATGACAGGCTTGAGAAAATTGGTAGATTATGATGTCATCGCGGGCAGATTTGAACTCGAAGGGAAACAATTACCAGTATATATCTTGCCACTCACCGCTGAGAGTACGTTGTCGGACTACTTCTTGTGGGTTACTATGATGGATAACTACTTTGAAAAACAAGATCTTGATCCTTATGAGAAGATGAGCATGGCAAGGACGGCGCTGATTGGTGATGTTCAACATTGGTGGTCGAATCTCGAGTTCCATTATATATACACATGGGAGGAGATGAAAAAGAAATTGCGACATCGTTTTGTACCTCCAGCACCCACGGTCACAAGCGAGGTGCAATCTGAGGTAACTAAAAATGTTGATATTGTTTTGGCTCCTACTCCATCTACAGATACCACCGAGATATTGAAGAGGTGAAGGATGATCTGGTGCATCTTATGCCATTAGAGGAGAAGTTTGAGGTACCTACAGTGTCTGATGAGGACGATAATGACAAAGGTACTGATTTGGTGTTACAACAAGACATAGATCAACCTTGTGAGTATATACCTGCTGTAGTGCAATCTTTTGATATTCCTTATGTTGACTTGAACGAACCATGTGCTGATCTAAATTCTCATAATTTTGCACATGTCGAATTAATTACACATAAGGAAGTATTTGATAGAATATCCCCTGCTGATGCATTATGCTATATCAAGCTTAATGAGGCCGTTAGTTTGGATTGTGCTATGGAGAAAGTTTCTGAACTTGCATGTTCGAAATTCTTGTTTAGTGCCTACACCCCTGGGTATAAGTTTAATTTGATTGGAGATTATGGTGTAGGAAATCAATTTCTTGTATATCGAATATGCATAACTTGTGACCACATGGATGAATTGCAGCTTGTTGTTTTGAACAACAACTTTTGTATGCTCAATCTTGTTCATTATGAAAGAAAAATAAAATTTAGTGATCATTCAATGCCTATGTGTTCTTCTCTTATTAAACCATCTAACATTGGCAATCTGAATAGTGAAATTGATGTATGGAAGAACTTGCAAATATTTTCACCCTTACAAGATGAATTTGCTATTGCTCAATTGAAATCTGATTATGTGGATAAACTTTGTTTGATTCCAAAAGTTGTAGCTTTGCCTATATGTGCCACCACAACAAGTTTACAACTTCAAAGATTTGAATTGCATAAATGCTTCACTTACATTTGCAAAACAAGTTGCGATAATTACTGTGTGAGAAATTTTGATTTGTTCATTAACATATATCATTACTTTTGGGTTAATAATACAATGAGCTTTTATGATTGCTGCTGTGTTATAACATTAATTGTGCAACAACGAAGAACTGTTAAAACGGATGACATATACATATACCATGCATACACCTTGGCTTCTTTGTTACCATACTTTCAGTTTATCAAAAGCCAAGGACGGCTTTGTTTTCAAGAAGGGGAGGATGATGAGGACATGACCCCTATGGATACAACCATATTTCCTATGCTTGTTGTCCTAATTACAAGAGTTCCTACGCATAGCTTAAATTATAAGGTGAGCTCGTTTCAAAGAGGTTTTACTTTGTTTGACAAAGAACTTATGATATTACATAATGAGAGTTTGTTGCGTTTGTTATTATGTACCGACATTTATGATGAAGATCATGCAATACGTGAGGCTACACATATGCTAAAACCGAGGACGGTTTTTCTATCAAGAAGGGTAGGATGATGTGACCACGCCACAAACACATACGACAATAGCGCCCAATATCAAGATTGAACTAAAGGTGAATTCGTTTCTTCAGCCTTCATATGTTACTAACAATAGACCGCTACCTAATGCAAGTGATTTAATTGTGCTTAGGAACTTGGGAAAGGATGAAGGAAAGGGACATGGAGTCCTGGACATGCATGGAAGGAATAATGGAGGTCACCACGTCACTTTGGGACCAAGTCAAGCACGAATTCGAGTTGGACACGTTTTGGAATCAGACTCGGACTGCTGCGATGGTACCAAGTTCAAACGGGCATAACTTCCTCATACGAACTCCGTTTGGGACGTTCTTGTACTTCATGTAAAGCTTATGAAGTGTATTTTCCAACGGATCCAACCTCATCTTCAAATTCTATCCGAGACAGCCGCAATCATCAAAAGAGTCTGTGTTGGTCACGTACTGGAATCAGATTCGGACTGCTGAAATGGTGCAAGTTGAAACGAACGTAACTTTCTCATACGGACTCCGTTTGGGACGTTCTTGTACTTTATGGAAAGCTTACGAAGTCTACTTTCCAACGGATCCAACCTCATCTTCAAATTCCATCCGAGCCGGATGCAATCATCAAAACAATCCACGTTGATTTTTGAGTCCGAGTCAAAAGGGTGCTGCGCCACCACCAATTGGGCCCATGGGCCTTGTAACCCTAGAGCATGCACTTTGGACGCCCCTCCTGGTTGTTCTCCCTATAAAGGAGCCGCCGCCTCCCTTTCTAGGACTTAGGTTTTGTTTAGATCAGTTTAGCCCCTTGTGCAAACTCCACGTTCTCTTGTGTCGGCTAGACCAACAGATTCGTGTTACAGAACCTCAACTATCCTTGTGCGACTTTTATATCTAGCAAATTCAGGTTGCTCACTATCCTTGTTCTTGCTTGTTCTTCGATTGCATGCAGGAATAGACCTTCGTGGTCAGGTCAACCGCGTTCTTGGCACGGTTGATAACGACTTGGGTGTGGTTCAGCGATTGCTAAGGCGCAAGTGACGTCTCGTACGGTTGTAGTCGGATCGCAAGAGTCATCTCCACCGAAATCGAAGTTATCATCCTATCGGAAGATCGGGACCCCGTCGCTTCATCATCTACACCCTTTCAACTCTTTGGATTTTGTTTGATTAGTTTTTCCATGGTGAAAACTTTTGTTCTTCGCTTGTGTCGACTAGACCAACCGTAAAGAACCTCAGCGGAATCCCACCTTTTTGAACTTAATCTATATATTTACAATTTCAGATTGCTTGTTATCTTGTGTCTTGCGTGTTCTTCGGTTGCATGCAGGAATAGACCTTCGTGATCAGGTCAACCGTGTTCTTGGCACGGTTGATAACGACTTGGGTGTGGTTCAGCGATTGCTAAGGTGCAAACGACGTCGTACGATTGTAGTCGGATCGCAAGAGTCACCTCCACCAAAATCGATAGTTATCATCCTATCGGATGTGACCACGCCACCAACACATACGACCATAGCGCCTAATATCAAGATTGAACTAAAGGTGATTTCGTTTCTTCAGTTTCAACGTATTTTAAATGAGAATATGATGCTACCTAATGATGAAAATATATATTTTGTAGCATCACATCACTTTTGCACCAATTCAAGCAAGAGTTCAAGTTAGACACATTTTGGAATCCAATTCGGCCTCCAAATCAGTTCGGGTTTAGCTTGACGGTCCAACTTTAAATGTGCATAACTTTCACATACGGAGTCCGTTTAAGGTCCACGAGTACTCAATGGAAAGATTTTCTCGTCCTCTTTGTAATGGATCTAGCCTCATATCCAAATTCCTCTTGTGCTTACCGCAATCACTCAAAGAAGGTGCTGCGTCACCTATTTGGGTCAAATTGGGCCTTGTAATGTTTGGACCCAAAGGGGAGGTGCTCCCCCTCCTAGGCCCATACTGTTCATGGGTTACTATTTATGTGAATAGTACCATGAATAGTACCACCCCTTTTTACTTAGTTTTGTGCGGCTTTTCCACCCCTATTTATGGAGGCTGCATCCTTCTAGTTTTCTTGGATTTCGTTTGATTATTTTTTCCATTGTGAAAACTCTTGTTCTTCACTTGTGTCGGCTAGACCAACCGTAAAGAACCTGTACAGAATCCCACCTTTCGATCTTAATATAAATATTTATAATTTCAGATTGCTTGTTATCTTGTTCTTGCGTGTTCTTCGGTTGCATGCAGGAATAGACTTTCGTGATCAGGTCAACCGCGTTCTTGGCACGGTTGATAACGACTTGGAGTGTGGTTCAGCGATTGCTAAGACGCAAGCGACGTCGTACGGTTGTAGTCGGATCGCAAGAGTCACCTCCACCAAAATCGAAGTTATCATCCTATCGGAAGATCGGGACCCCATCGCCTCATCAGTTGGTATCAAAGCTTCAGTTGACCGGTAGAAAATTTTTTGTATCCCTAGTTAGTAGATTGATTTTTATTTCCCACAGTCCAGAAAAATTGCCCCATAAAAGAGTTAATTCCCGCTGTCCAAACCCCGTTGTGCCTTTCAATCTGTTAGTTTTGGTTTGCTAAATTTAATTTGTGTCCATCTTAGCATTGTCTAGTTGATGGTCATATCTTTATTCCTATAAAAATCTAAACAAAAAAATTCCCCCACCACAAACCCTAATTCCAATTCGGCTGATTTTTCCTTTCTCTGCAGCAGCCACCACAAAAGCCATAACTTTTGATTCCGTGATCCTTTTTGAGTGAGACCAATCCATTAGATTCACAACTTCATTATCCATCTTTTTGTAAAATTTTGCTTCATTCCTGCAAGCCAGTTAAAAGATATCTGTGGTGAAAGTTGTCCCAAATTTCTGAATTGAATCTGCAACAGCCGGCACTTGTGAATTTTGTGCGAATTTTTTAGTCGGTTTCCAGAACTTGGCCCCAAAACAAAAGTTGTAAAAACATCCATCAGGAAACAGAAAAAAAAGAATCATTGAAAAAAGGCAACTGACAAAAAGTTACGGCCAAACTACCGACGTGCTGTCTAGTGGACAAAAATATTCAGTTTTCATGTTTTGGGTCAATCCTTGTGTTCTTCAATTCTAGATTGCATTCAATTGAATTATCTTGTATTTACTACTCCTATACATTGCCATACACATATTTTAGCCTTCTTCTATCCTTGGTTGATCAGCAACATAGGCTAAGTGCTAGATACGAACTATAATTCAATTTTGTGCAATTTCTGAAATTAATTTATTGTTTTCCTTTGCTACAAAATACATAGCCTATCCAAGCTCCACTTTTTTACTAACCGAACATGTTTTGCTGTACCGGCAATCGCTATACCAATCACCTAAGTCAGAGTTATCACGAACCAGCCACCGGTTGCACCACCTGTTTGTTTTGGTAAGAACTTGTAAGAATTTGGTAAGAGCTTGAGAGATGCGTGACTTTATTTTAGCCTCCATATCGTAGTACTTGATAGGAACATTTACTTGTGATTTGTTTCCTTGTTTTCTACTAACAATGGCAAGCTTGAGAAAATTGGTAGATTATGATGTCATCGCGGGCAGATTTGAACTCGAAGGGAAATATTACCAGTATATATCATGCCACTCACCGCTGAGAGTACGTCGTCGGACTACTTCTTGTGGGTGACTATGATGGATAGCTACTTTGAAAGACAAGATCTTGATCCTTATGAGAAGATGAGCATGGCAAGGACGGCACTGATTAGTGATGTTCAACATTGGTGGTCGAATCTCGTGTTCCACTACATGTACACATGGGATGAGATGAAAAAGAAATTGCGACGTCGTTTTGTACCTCCACCACCCATGGTCACAAGCGAGGTGCAACTTAAGGTAACTGAAAATGCTGATATTGTTTTGGCTCCTACTCCATCTACAGATACCGCTGAGATGCTTGAAGAGATGAAGGATGATCTGGTGCATCTTGTGCCGTTGGAGGAGACGTTTGAGGTACCTAAATTATCTGATGAGGACAATAATGACAAAGGTACTGATTTGGTGCTACCACAAGACATAGAGCAACCTTGTGAGTATATATCTGTTGTAGTGCAATCTTTTGATATTCCTTGTATTTACTTGAATGAACCATGTGTTGATCTAAATTCTCATAATTTTGCACATGTCGAATTAATTACACATAAGGAAGTATTTGATAGAATATCCTCTGCTGATGCATTATGCTATATCATGCTTAATGAGGCCGCTAGTTTGGAATGTGCAATGAAGAAAGTTTCTGAACATGCATGTTCGAAATTCTTGTTTAGTGCCTACACCCCTGGGTATAAGTTTAATTTGATTGGAGATTATGGTGTAGAAAACCAATTTCTTGTATATCGAATATGCATAACTTGCGATCACATAGATGAATTGAAACTTGCTATTTTGAACAACAACTCTTGTATGCTCAATCTTGTTCATTATGAAAGAAAAATAAAATTTAGTGATCATTTAATGCCTATGTGTTCTTCTCTTGTTGAAACATCTAACATTAACAATCTGAATAATGAAATTGATGTATGGAAGAACTTGCAAATCTTTGCACCCTTATTAGATGAATTTGCTATTGCTCAATTGAAATCTGATTATATGGATAAACTTTGTTTGATTCCAAAAGTAGTAGCTTTGCCCATATGTGCGACGCCGACGGGGTAGATGGTGGGAGGGGAGGTGGAACTGAGCGGCGCGGAGGTAGGGGCTAGCGCAGTGGCGCGTCGCCGCTGGGATCGGTCGAGCGAGGAGAAGGCGCGTGCGGGAGAGCCGCACCCGGGCGAAGCGGCGGCACGGCGTGGGAAGTCGGGGCCGGGGAGTCGAACCGCGGAGAGGCGGCGCAAGGGAGCGCAGAGAAAGAGGGAGCCGAGAGGAAGAGACGGGGAGGAGAACTGGAGAAGTGGAGGCGTGACTCGTGAGTCGTCTGCGGTGTAGGCACCGCACAAGGGCCAGGGAGGAACGGGGGAGTTGGGGGAGTCAGGACTCGGGAGGGTTTTTAGTTGGGCGGTTGGGCCTATTGGGCCGAGCCAACCGAGCCGCTCGCGAGCTGGCTCGGGTTCGGCTCGTTTAGACCCTGAGCTTTTTTGCTGGCTCGGCTCGGCTCGTTTCATCCACGAGCCGAGCCAAACCTCCACGAGCCCGAGCCGAGCCTGAGCTGGTTCACGAGCCCGAGCTTTTTTGCCAGCCCTAATGTGCCACCACTGCAAGTTTACAACTTCAGATATTCAAATTGCATAAATGCTTCACTTACATTTGCAAATCTAGTTGCAATAATTGCTGTGTGAGAAATTTTGATTTGCTCATTAAGATATATGAATACTCTTGGGTTAATAATATGATGAGCTTTTATGATCGCTGCTATTTTGTAACATTAATTATGCAACAACGAAGAATTATTAAAATGGATGGCATATACACGTACCATGCATACACCTTGGCTTCTTTGTTACCATACTTTCAGCTTATCAAAAGCCGATGATGGCTTTGTTTTCAAGAAGGGGAGGATGATGAGGACATGACCCCTATGGATACAACCATATTTGCTATACTTGTTGTCCCAATTACAAGAGCTCCTACGCATCACTTAAATTATCAGGTGAGCTCGACAGTCGAAAGCAACTATGCTGTAAGTAACGTTCCATAGTCGTTGTTGTGTCAAATCGCCACAATATGAGAGCTCAACATGGAACTAGTTAACTTCTTGTGATCCCTGGCGAAGAACTCATGGCTACATAAGTTTAACTAGACAGAGGAGACGCACTTCGTTGTGTCTATCTGGTCAAGTTGAAAGCAATATGATCGAAATAATATGATAAAAACAACATAGTCGACTAATATGATCAAAATAACGTGATCAAAACAGTGTGGTCGGCTCAAAATATCATGGTTGAACCAACATGATCAAAACATTGTAGTCGACCAATGTGGTCGTCCAGCGTGGTCAACAATGTGGTCTTAACATCGCTGTCATCTAGTGTGATCGAATCAATGTGGTCGAAACATCATGGTCGAAACAACGTAGTCATCCAACTTGCTCAAACCAACGTGGTTGAACTAACGTGGTCGAACCAACATGGTCGAAACATCGTGATCGAACTAACGTGGTCGGCCAACGTCGTCGAAACATCGTGGCCTAACCAACGTGCTTGAAACGTTGTGGTCGACCAACATGATCGAACCAACGTGGTCGTCCAGCATGCTCGAACCAACGTGGTCGAAATATCGTGGTCAAAATAATGTGGTCGAAATAGCATGGTCATCCAGGGTAGTCGAAACAGCGTGGTTGAGGCAACGTGGTTGAAACATCATTGTCGACCAGCGTGGTCGAAACAATGTGGTCGACCAGCATGGTTGATACAAAGTGCTCGACCACCGTGGTCCGAACATCGTGGTCAACCAACGTGGTTGAACTAAAGTGGCGCTCCAGCGTGCTGGAACCAATGTGATTGAAACATCGTGGTCGACAACAGTCGTGGAAACAATGTGGCCAAAATATCGTGGTCTACCAACGTGGTCGAAACAACGTGGTTGTAACATCAAGGTCAACCAACATGGTTGAACCAACGTGATTGTTCCGCATGATCGAACCAATGTGGTCGTCCAACGTGCTCGAAACATCATGGTCAAAACAACGTGCTAGAAGCATTAAGGTCGACCAACATGCTCGAACCAACGTGGTCGTCCAGTGTGCTCAAACCAACATGCTCGAAATATCGTAGTTGAACCAACATGGTCGAAACATCGTGAACGACCAACGTCGGCGAAATATCGTGACCATACCAACGTGGTCGAAATATACTGGTCAACCAACATGGTCGAAATATCGTAACCGAACCAATGTGGTCAAAATATCGTGGTCGACCAGCATGGTCAAACCAATGTGGCCGCCCAGCATGCTCAAACCCACGTGGTCGACCCACATGGTCAAACCAATGTGGCCATTGAGCATGCTAGAACCAACGTAGTTGAAACATCGTGGTCAACCAGCATGATTGAAACAACGTGGTCGCCTAGCGTGTGATCGGCTAGCATGGTCAAAACAAAGTGCTCGATCAATGTAGTCAGAACATTGTAGTCGACCAACGTGGTTGAACCACCGTGGCTATCCAGCGTGCTCGAACCAACACGGTCGAAACATCGTGGTCTAGCATTGTCGTGGAAACAACATAATCAAAACATCGTGATCCACTAGTGTGGTCGAAACAGCATGGTCGAAGCATCGTGATCCACTAGTGTGGTCGAAGCATCGAGTTTGACCAATGTGGTCGAACAAACGTGGTTGTCCAGCGTGCTCGAAACAACGTGCTCGAACCAACGTGGTCATCCAGCGTGCTCGAACCATCGTGGTTAAACTAATGTGGTCGACCAACATCGTCGAAACATCGTGGTTGAACCAACATGGTCGGAACATTGTGGTCGAACCAACATGGCCATCTAGCATGCTTGAACCAACGTGGTCAAAACATCGTGATCAAGCACAGTCGTGGAAACAACATGGTCCACCAACGTGGTCGAAACAACGTGGTTATCCAATATTGTCGAAATAGCATGGTCGAAGCATCGAGGTTGACCAACGTGGTCATGCAGCATGCTCAAACAAACATGCTCGAAATATTGTAGTCGAACCAATGTGGTCGAAACATCGTGGTCGACCAACGTGGTTGAACCCACATGGTTGAAATAACGTGGTAAAAAATAGCATGATTGTCCATGGTGGTTGAAAGCATCTAGGCCCCTAAAAATGATTTTGGTAATTAATGAATTTATGTGAATATGGGACTAACATGTTTAATGAGTATGTAAAGGTTAAGTACTTAAGTCCATATATGGTTGACAAGATGCAAGCCAAAGGATGAATGTGAAGATCAAAAATGGCTCAAGGCAAAGGTATACTTAGAATAGGATCCCTTTTCATTTTTACCGATCTTAGGAGAAAAGGTGGAAGACCGTACTATAGGCTAGATAATCGTACCATAAAGAGGGATCATGGCAAGTAGCTTGATAGCAAAATTTATGGGCCATTGGATCAAACTAGGAGCATGCATTCATTAAAAATCAGTTTTAAAACCAAAATTGTGCTCTGTCTGGAAGAGCGGTAGTACTGCAGATTTCAACGTCGGAACTACCCTGTGGTAGTTCCGCTGGCAAAATCGGTACTACCGACGACCCGAAGTTCTGAAATCCGAGCGGAGCCTTTTTTTCCAGAGAGCACCCTCCAGATGAAAATTGAGATTTCGCGGATCGGAAGTACCGGTGATTTTAATGTCGGAACTACCGCAGGGTGCGGTAGTTCCGCTATCCTGAGCGGTACTTCCGGAGCCCGGAAGCTCTGGAGGCAGAGCAGAGCCTTTTTTCCAGAGAGCGCTAAGTTTGGGGACTTTTGGGGTTCGGCTCAAGCGGTAGTACCGCGCTGACTTTGCGGAACTACCGCAGAGCGGTAGTACAAGATTTTTCTCTAGCGGTAGTACCGCGCCGACTTTCCAACGGTCACTGCAGAGCTCTGACATAGCCGTTCTACCATGCTAGAAATGGGAGCGGAACTACTGACCATAGGCGGCGGTAGTTCCGCTCACCCTGAATTTTCTGGAATTTGTTCCAAACGGCTAGTTTTGGTTGGTGAAAGGTATAAATACCCGTACCACTGCTCAAGGACAGTAAGAAGAGACCCATTGAACATTTCTTGAGCATAGAGCATTCACTCCACCCTTTGTTTACACATTGAGCATTAAATTTGAGGTGGTTGAGCAATTAGTGCATTGCATTCATTAGTTGATCCATTGGTACTCATTTTCAAATCAAGTGAAGCCCTGATTTACTACTCTTGGTGCTTGCCGGCACCAGGACGATTGGGCGGAGGATTGATCGGTGATCTTCTCATAGGAGCTTGTGAGAAGACCTGGTGTTCTTGTGAAGATTGAAGCTCACCAATCCGGAGTGGGGAAGAGCTACTCGTAGTGATCGAGGTGCTTCGGCTTAATTCGTGGAGCCGGTCCGATTGGTTCGGGCTAACCTTAACGTGGACTAGTGGAAACCGGCAAGTTTCCGATCACCATGGTAAAATATCGATTGTGTACATCTCTTGTTTGTTTGTTTCTAGCTCTTATTTGTTGATATTATTGTGCTCATTTGCTTGATTTAGAGCTAGCATTATTTGTTTATTGACTAGAATTATGTAGGCTTAATTGCATTACATTCTTGCTATTGAAATTGTAGAGAATTAATTAAGTAGACAAGAAAATTTTAAAAACCTCCTATTCACCCCCTCTAATCGGTATCCTTGATCCTACAAGTGGTATCAGAGTTTGGTCTCTCATTATTAGACTTAACCATCTAGAGAGAAAGGATGGCTAGCGATGGGTTTGCGATAGGCAAGGCACCTTTCTTTGATGGCTCAAATTATCCATATTGGAAAATTAGGATGTCAATTTATTTAAAGGCCATGAGTTCAAATATTTGGAAAATTGTAAATAAGGGCTACGTCATGCCTCTTGATCCATTGCACCTAATAGAACAAGACGGGCGTAACGCTTATTTAGATGCCCAAGCCATAAATGCTTTATTTGGGGCTTTAAATGCAGACGAGTTCAATAGGGTGAGCAATCTAGAAACGGCTTACGCTATTTGGACAACCCTTTCCGAAATTCATGAAGGGACGTCCACGGTTAAAGAGGCCAAATTGTATAGGCTTAGGATCAAATATGAGACATTCACAATGTTGCCCCATGAGGACATTAATGAGATGTACACGCAACCTCATTACCAATGAGTTGTACAAGAAGGACAAGGAGGAGCTTTTGGAGCAATCCAACTCCAAAGGGAAGAAGATCACCGCCTTCAAAGCCAAAGCGGTGGCAAGTGAGGAATTCGAAGACGATGAGGAGGATTCCGAAGAGGAGTTGGCCTTTCTAGTAAGAATGATGAACAAGTTCACGAGGAGGCGCTCACACCGAAGCACAAGTCATGAAAAGGCCAAGAAGGGGCACTCCTACTCCAACAAGAGATATAGCAACATCCGTTGCTATGAATGCGACGAGAAGGGGCACATTGCTTCTCAATGCCCCACCAAGAAAGATGATAAGGAGAAGTCATCAAAGAAGAAGAGCTATCACGGCAAGAAGAAGCTTTTCAAGAAGCTTCACAAAGATGGCAAGAATGAAGCCCACATTGGCGAGTGGGATTCCAAGGAGGAGTATTCGACTCCGACTCAAGCGAAGACGAGTCTCCCAAGAAGAAGGGGCTCGTTGGCATCGCCATCAAGGAGGCTTCATCAATATTCTTCACTCCTACATGCCTTATGGCTAAAGGAGAGAAGGTAAAATTCCTTGATGATGATGAACCTTCATATGATGATCTCATGGACATGCTTATTGAATTAAATGAGTTTCTTGGAAAAAAAAATCAAAATTTAAGGTCTTGAAGAGAGAACACATATCTCTCCAAGAATCTTATGAGGAGCTAAAGGAAGCTCATGATTTACTTCTCCAAGAAAGTCAAAAATCTTGTACTAGCATTGGAATTACATGTGATATTTTAAATGAAGTGCCTAGTATAGATATATCAAAATCTAGCATGTCTACATCTTGTGATGTTCTTCTTGCCATGCCATGCTGTTCAAATATTGACTTCAAAAACATTTTAACTCTTGCTCATGATAATGTATTTGTTAATGTACATAAGAATTTAAAGGAACAAGTATTAAAATTAAACAAGAGTTTAGAAAGAGCATACGAGGGAAAGGCCACCCTTAATAAATTATTGAGTGATCAAAGATGCTCATTCAACAAGGAAGGCATTGAGTACATTCCCAAGAAAGGTAAGAAGCCAGCATACAAACCCACAAGGTTTGTAAAAGAAAATTGTAAATATTGCACTAAATGCCGAGATGTGGGACATGAGCAACATAATTGTCCTAAAAATAACATTCAACCCATTGGTTTATATGATTCATGTTACATGCTTAAAAAAATCTAAAAATAGAAATGTTATTGCTCATTTTGTTGGCACCTCAATTTTGAGTGCTAAAAAGAAATTCATTTGAATGCCCAAAACCTTGGTTACTAACCTCCAAGGACCCAAATAAATTTGGGTACCTAAAAGAACTTGATTTTCTTTTGTAGGTGAACTACAAAACCGGTGGAAGGTATTGGTTGCTTGATAGTGGATGCACTCAACACATGACCGGAGACCGGAAAATGGTCACCACCTTTGAGAGCGGGAGCAATGAGAAAATCACTTTTGTGACAATAGCAAAGGAAAGGTCCTTGGTTTGAGTAAAATTGCTATTTCAAATGATCTTTCTATTTCTAATGTATCTTTAGTAGAAACTTTGAATTTTAATTTGCTATCCGTTGCTCAATTGTGTGATTTAGGCTTAAATTGCTCCTTCTCTAAAGAAAATGTAATTATTTCAAAAGAAAATGGAAATGAACTTGTTTTCAAAGGTTTTAGATTTGAAAACCTTTATTTAGTAGATTTTTCTTCAAATGAATCGTGTTTAAAAACTTGTTTAATTGCAAAAACATCTTTGGGATGGTTATGGCATAGGAGGCTAGGTCATGTGGGTATGGTTCAACTTAAAAAGCTTTTCAAACATGGCTTAGTTATTGGCTTGAAAAATGTGAAGTTTGAGAAAAATAGACTTTGTAGTACTTGCCAAGCCGAGAAACAAGTCGCAAATTCTCATCCTTCCAAAAGTATCATGTTACCATCTAGGTCATTGGAGCTCTTATATATGGATTTGTTTGGGCCAACAACCTATAAGAGCATCGGGGTCAATAGTTATTGTTTAGTCATTGTAGATGATTTCTCTAGATATACATAGGTATTCTTCTTAAATGACAAAAGTGAAACCTCCGGGATTTTCAAAAGTTTTGCAAAAAGGGCCCAAAATGAATTTGATTTTAAAATAAAGAAAATTAGGAGTGACAATTGATACGGGGTCGCCCGATCTTCTCGACGTAGGATGGATACTCACGGGAGTCTTGATGAATCGTAATGATCCTCCAATGCCAATGCAAGGGACGAACACTCTTTAATCCGCCAAAACACACTCGTGTTGATTTCGCCGACCACCAAGCGAAGATCTATCGTGCACCCAATTCCCAGCGGAAAGACTGAACGATCTTGATTGAAGAAGATACTCCTAATTCCATAAGGAATTTCAGCAACAATGCTAAACTCGAAAACTTTAGGAGATTGATTTTTCTCAAACGTGGTCTGAGCCCTAAAGGATGCCAATACAAGGCTTATATAGCCCCTTGGTACGTTCATATGGTCCCCAAACCAAGTACAACTCAACCCTATATGGTTTTTGATACGAACTCTCACAAAAAGGAAATTATATTTTTCACCCGTCCTATTGTTTCGGTCATAACTTTTTATCCGTGATGCATTTGAAGGTGGGACCATATCCATTGCGTAGCCCTTGAAATTATCTTTCCAACAAGTACAAGAACACCTGAATCGGACTCCGTTTGTGAAAGTTATGGTATTTTTAGTAACTGCCTGTCAGGCTATCCCGAACCGAATCCGAGTTGAATCCTGAGTTGAATCCGAGTTTGAATTGGGTTGAGCACGTGGGAAGTCCGAATTTGGCTTGAAAATCTTATCCGAGTTTGAATTGGGTTGAGCGCTATTATTGAAACTTATCTCGTTGTGATCATGATATGGCATAAAAGTTTGTTTATCCAAAATATGCAATTTCAATTCAGCAAGCTTATCACATGTAATGCATATTCGGTAAACATAAAACTTATCATCTATACCATAATTTCCAATCAAATTGAACTTATATGTATATGCATAGGTACTAACTAGTGATTTTAAACATGAAATTTCAGCAACATTCTCAATCACACTAGATAGCTCTCTAGGATCATCAAACATGATATAGCACAAAGAATCACTAGGAGATATTCGAGTAGGAACTTCCTTATGAGTAATCAATTCTACATTATGTAAATTGAGCAAAGAAATTTCAGAACTTGGAATTTTCATTCGCACATATGAGTTCTCACAAGTACTCACCGTTTCACAATTAATTCCAACGCTAATATTGTTATCTTTATTGTTCTCCTCAGTTGATATGGGTGTTGTAGGTATTAAATCATCATGATGTAACAACGGAATAGCAAGTACTTCATCTTCAACCGTGCTTATCTCCTCATCTTTGACTTCCAATGATGCTGGTTGTTGAATGTTTAATTCCTCATCTTCAATTTCAACCTGCACAATGTGAGAAACAACACTAGAAGTAGACATTAATGTGTTAGTTTCAAAATCAACCTCACTTTGTCTATCTTCTACTTCTCTCTTTTCTTTTGGTGTATCTCTCATACTCTCAATTTGGATGCTCTCAAACTCACATATGGTGGGATCACACAGCTCGCTCTTTTTAACACTCTCACTCAATTTGGCTATGTGGCTCTCATTCTCACATGGGTTTTGATGCATCTCAATTGTTGTATGTGTCATTGGGGCAGCACAAGTTGTCTCCTTTACCGAAGGGAAAGTCCCATGCTCGGTCATCTTCTCACATGACACACCAGTGGAACCATAAGAACTGAAGTGTGGACTTGGATGAAACCGTGATGTACGCATATCTATAAGTCTCTTTTCCTGCTCAATAGCGCAATTCACAAGGTCATGCATGCTACTAAAATATTTACCTTGAAGTGCAGTGGCGATTTCAGAATTCAAGCCTTCTTTGAAATATGCCTTCTCCCTTAATGCACTTGTGACACCGGCACGACGCAATGCATCTTGCAGCTCAAAATAATAATCTTTAACAGTGTTACTCCCTTGTGTGATACTCTCCAGATGGCGAAGCAATTCCCGTGCATAATATGTTGGCACAAACTCACTCCTCATGAACGCCTTCAAATCTGACCAAGATTGAATGAGTTGTTTTCCAAATAGTTGTTGTCACCAACTATAAGCATAGTCTTCAAACTCTCTAGTGGCACGCATCACCTCTTGGGATTTGGGGAGCTTCTGAAATCTAATCACTTTCTCCATTCGCCATTCCCATTCAAGATACTCCTATGGGTCATTACTGCCATAGAAAGGAACAAATGTATCTTCTTCTTGTTGTGGTCGAAGTGCCCGCACAATGTCATTCACGATGTTTGTTTGTAACACCTTCATTTGTTGATTGAGCTCAATACGAAGATCCTGCATATCCGCCTTGAGTTGTCCCTCCATTACAGTTTCTTGTGTAATGTACTTCTCAAGCAATGACGTTGGAAACAGTATCATAGTTTTCTTCTCCTCCTGTCATGGTTAGTAGCAAAAAGAAGACACAAAAGCCACAAATATATGGGTAATATGTGGAGTCACTCAATCTCACTTTTCCTCAACCAAGTAAAGTTCTTACCTTTCCGAAGTGAATTGAGACCAAAAGAAACTTACACTTGGTGGTGGCTACAATAACAAGTGATGATCAAGCGGATTTAAAAGTGACTCACAATTGCACAGCAAAGGATATTTTGTGGAGCTTGGTTAGGAAGTATTTATCCTACACGATCTGAATTTCACGATGTTGTAAAATTAAGTAATAATCCAAGCTAGAATACTTTGCCTAAGTGCTGATCCAAAAGATATAAGTGAAGTGTATGAACGCATACGCAAAGATCAATGTGACTCAATGCAACAAAGGAATGAGCTAGATGGGAACAAATAACAAGAATAGAGGGCACAAGATTGCTCAAATCACCCACCCAATAGGAGCTAGGACCACTCACCCAATCAGCCTTCTCTCTTTTTTTCCTCTCTCTTTTTTGCTCACCTCTTTTTTTTTTGCTACCTTGCCAATCACCCAAATATGTTCAACTCACTGTTCTGAGTCTATCTTTGTATATGGGTCACAAACTTTTGTGGAAGGTAGGGATATCTCTCTCTCTAAACTTTGATTTTTTTATCGGCCGGAGTGGTGATGCACAAGCCCAATATTCAGCTATAAGTATTCAGGAGCAGCCCTCAATGCAACATCAATGACTAGTCTCAAGTATTCAAAGGATATAAGTGAAGCTCGTATGTGTGGTGTTCAGCCGTATGGTTTTCAAGGAAGCCAACGCGAACACTAACACCTCCTTAGAGTTGGTTTCGAATGACAACTTCCAAACGGATTCGGAAGTGGACAGCTAGCCAAAACCGACTTGGATTCTAGAGTTGTACTCAGATTGATCTGAGAGGAGTTATGGATACGGACTCAACTTCAAGAGTAAATTGAATCTACCTTTTTTTGTTTTATGGGGACACAAGATCAAGTTACGCGAAGGAACACAAAGATCAGCACGTAAACAAAATTTCTAATGGATCAAGACTTAATAAAACTCACGAAAATAGCAGATGCAAAACTAGGGTTTGGATTTTTTTTGTGTTTTTGGTTTATGGACTATAGGACAGCAAGTAATAACTGAAATTTAAAGGGATAAGATCCTACCGAGTAAACTGCGCTCTGATACCAAGATGATACGGGGTCGCCCGATCTTCTCGACGTAGGATGGATACTCACGGGAGTCTTGATGAATCGTAATGATCCTCCAATGCCAATGCAAGGGACGAACACTCTTTAATCCGCCAAAACACACTCGTGTTGATTTCGCCGACCACCAAGCGAAGATCTATCGTGCACCCAATTCCCAGCGGAAAGACTGAACGATCTTGATTGAAGAAGATACTCCTAATTCCATAAGGAATTTCAGCAACAATGCTAAACTCGAAAACTTTAGGAGATTGATTTTTCTCAAACGTGGTCTGAGCCCTAAAGGATGCCAATACAAGGCTTATATAGCCCCTTGGTACGTTCATATGGTCCCCAAACCAAGTACAACTCAACCCTATATGGTTTTTGATACGAACTCTCACAAAAAGGAAATTATATTTTTCACCCGTCCTATTGTTTCGGTCATAACTTTTTATCCGTGATGCATTTGAAGGTGGGACCATATCCATTGCGTAGCCCTTGAAATTATCTTTCCAACAAGTACAAGAACACCTGAATCGGACTCCGTTTGTGAAAGTTATGGTATTTTTAGTAACTGCCTGTCAGGCTATCCCGAACCGAATCCGAGTTGAATCCTGAGTTGAATCCGAGTTTGAATTGGGTTGAGCACGTGGGAAGTCCGAATTTGGCTTGAAAATCTTATCCAAAACTTGTAGTTTAGGTCCTTGGGCTTCTCCCCTTTTGCTCTCGCACTGCATGGGCTTCTTTCCTCCTTGATCAGCTGCATGGGCTGCTTGGCTTTCTCCATTGCTTTGGCCCCGGAATCATCATAATATTCAAACCTAATAATAAACAAGAATTTGGCATAAGGTAGTATATCGTTCCCACGAATAGAAGGAAATTCATTAAGAAACAAATTCACCTGACAATATTTAATGCGGCTCAATACTTCTTTCCAGTGAAATAATGTATTTGATTGAAAACTGCTAATCATGTGCGTATCCGCATCATCCTCCCCTTCTTCAAGAAAAGCCGTCCTCGGCTTTTGATAGCCTGAAATTGTACTAAACAAAGAATACAATGTGTGTGCATGGTATATGTCTTGGTCAGTTACATCCCTTCCGTCATTCACATTATTATTTCCTGGAGGTGTACTAAGCAAAAAGAACAACACATATGCGTGGTATATGTATGAATCAATTATTGTGTCATTCTCATTCTCACTGTTTTGCACAAACCAATTGATACTACAACAGCTATCAAATGCATACATTGCAATGTTGTCTTTCATATCATTCTCCCTCCCATGAGAAAAAGTCGTCCTCGACTTTGCTAAGCACATGGACAAGTCATTAATGGGCCAAACTAAATTAAGTTGTTCAAATATGGGGGAGAAAATTTTTAGTTCCTTCCATGCTTCAACTGCGCTACTCTGATTATTTGTACATGATTGTACATTGAAGGATGAATATGTAGGCTTAAGAAAACTTTTAAAACATGAAGCGCTATTGTTGAAACTTATCTCATTGTGATCATGATATGGCATAAAAGTTTGTTTATCCAAAATATGCAATTTCAATTCAGCAAGCTTATCACATGTAATGCATATTCGGTAAACATAAAACTTATCATCTATACCATAATTTCCAATCAAATTGAACTTATATGTATATGCATAGGTACTAACTAGTGATTTTAAACATGAAATTTCAGCAACATTCTCAATCACACTAGATAGCTCTCTAGGATCATCAAACATGATATAGCACAAAAAATCACTAGGAGATATTCGAGTAGGAACTTCCTTATGAGTAATCAATTCCACATTATGTAAATTGAGCAAAGAAATTTCAGAACTTGGAATTTTCATTCGCACATATGAGTTCTCACAAGTACTCACCGTTTCACAATTAATTCCAACGCTAATATTGTTACCTTTATTGTTCTCCTCAGTTGATATGGGTGTTGTAGGTATTAAATCATCATGATGTAACAACGGAACAGCAAGTACTTCATCTTCAACCGTGCTTATCTCCTCATCTTTGACTTCCAATTAAGCAACTTAAAAGCTCTTTTCAAGAAGTTTGGCATGGAAGATGCAAAACACATCAAGACACCAATGGCAACAAACAGGCATCTAGATCTCGATGAAAAAGGTAAGTCGGTAGATTCAAAGCTTTATAGATCTATGATTGGTAGTTTGCTTTATCTTACCGCATCTAGGCCCGATATCATGTTTAGTGTATGCATGTGTGCTCGCTTTCAAGCTTCTCCAAAAGAGTGTCATTTAAAGGCCGTAAAAAAAATTTGAGGTATTTAAAACATTCCTATAATATAGGGCTTTGGTATCCTAAAGGTGCTAAATTTGAATTAATTGGATATTCGGATTCCGATTATGCGGGTTGCAAAGTAGATAGAAAAAGCACCTTGGGAAGTGGTCAATTTTTGGGAAGATCCTTAGTGTCTTGGTCCTTAAAGAAACAAAATTCCGTAGCACTTTCAATCGCCGAAGCCGAATATGTTTCCGTCGGAAGTTGTTGTGCTCAATTATTATGGATGAGGCAAACTTTGATGGATTATGAAATTAATTTTTATAAAGTGCCTCTCTTGTGTGATAATGATAGTGCGGTCAAAATCTCCAATAATCCAGTCCAACACTCAAGAACCAAGCATATAGATATACACCACCATTTCTTGAGGGACCATGTTAGCAAAGGAGATATTTGCATTAGCCACATCCAGACCGAAGACCAATTAGCGGATATATCAACCAAACCCTTAGATGAAAGCCGCTTTTGCAACTTAAGGAATGGATTAAATGTCATAGATTATTCTAATATTGCATAAATTTACGGCACGTTTAAATGTATGCTCACTTGAAGTAGTTTGAGAGTTTTTGTGCAAAAGGTTTTATGCAAAAGAGTTTTGATTTTAATCAAATGTAAAAAATTATTTAAAGATATTATTTTGGTGTATTTAATGCATAATGATTCTTAATGATTTTAGTTGAGTGCAAAAACTAGGGATCATTTGCATCTACTCCCATTCAATCCATTCTCTCCAAGTTCCAGAAAAATCGGAACTATCGCTGTTTCCCTGCGGTACTTCCGATAACTGGAACTACCGGCTGTGTAAGCGGTACTTCCGCTGAGCAGAACTACCGGCCTTCGCGCTGGTACTACCACATCTGACTTGAGTGGGAAAAACCGCCCGTGCCCGAGGCTTACTTGCGGGACCCCCTCCACGGTCGGTCCTTCCATTCTACCACTTCCACCCGTGCCCGTACTAGCCGCCTCTTCTCTCTCTCCCACTCAAATCCTCCACAAAAACACTCCCTAGATCCGTAAATCTAGCGAGTTTTTCTTCAAATCTTCAAGTCTTTTCATCCTCAAAGGGTTCAACTCCTCCGATCCGCAAGGTATTTCAGATCAAATCTCTCCTTTTGATCTCCTTTTGAATCCTAGGTCAAAATTTAGATTTGATTAAAATGTAGATTGATGTGACCACGCCACCAACACGTACGACCATAGCGGCCAATATCAAGAATGAACTAAAGGTGAATTCGTTTCTTCAACTTCAACATATTTTAAATGAGAATATGATGCTACCTAATGATGAAAATATATATATTTGTAGCACCACATCACTTTGGAACCAATTGAAGCAAGGGTTCAAGTTGGACAGGTTTTGGAATCCAATTCGGCCTCCAGATCAATTCGGATTCAGCTTGACAAGCCAACTTCAAACGGCCATAACTTTTGATCCAGAAGGCTTCTCGGGGCCCGTGAGTACTCGTTGGAAAGATCTTGGAGTCTACTTTCAGATGGAGCTGGTCTCACCTCCAAACTCCACTCGAGCAGATCAGAAACTGCGAAACAATCCACGTCACTTTTCCAGTCCAACTCAAAGTGGGCCGAGGGCCTTGTAACTTGGGCTATTTGGGCCGGTACTGTTCATGTGAACAGTACCATGCGCGTGAACAGTAACTAGGAATAGTACCACATCCCTTTTCATTAGATAAGTGTGGCTTTCCCCTCCCCTATTTAAGGAGGCCACACCCCTTTAGTTTTCCTTGGGTTTTGCTTAAATTAATCTGTCTTTGAACAGTTTCACCGTTCATCGGTTTGCGAGACCCCAACTTGTGAACTTAATATTTATTCGCAATTTCAGATTGCATCTTGTACTCTCTTGCTTGTGTTCTCGATTCGCTTGCAGGAGATAGCCTTCTTGGCGAGGTCAATCGTGTTCGGCACGGTTGATAACCAACGGAGCAGTGGTGTAGTGATTGCGAGGGGTTCGATCTGTTTTGGCTAGAGCCTTTGGATCATCAACGTCGAGATCTCCACAATCGACTTATCAGTACCTCTCGGAAGATCGGGCCATCGTCACATCAGTTGGTATCAGAGCAACGGTTGCCCGTGAGGTAATTCTTGTATCCCTAGTTAGTAGATTGGTTTTTATTTCCTATAGTCCAGAAAAAAATATTGCCCCACAAAAAGAATTAATTCCGCTGTCCAAACCCCGTTGTGCCTTTCAATCTGTTAGTTTTGGTTTGCTAAATTAAATTTGTGTCCATATTAGCATTGTCTAGTTGCTGGTCATATCTTTGTTCCATTAAAATTCCAAACAAAAGAAAAATTCCCCACCCCAAACCCTAATTTCCAAATTCGGCTGATTTTTCCTTTCTCTGCAGCCGCCACCAAAAACGCCATATCTTTTGATTCCGAGATTATTTTTGAGTGATACCACCGCCATTAGATTCAAAAATTCCTTATCCATCTATCTGTAAAAGTTTACGTCATTCCAGCAAGGCAGTTAAGAGATATATGCGGTGAAAGTTGACCCAGTTATCTGTTTTGAATCTGCAATAGTCAGCAGTTGTGATTTTTGTGCGAATTTCTGCGTCGGGTTTTGGAAGTTGGCCCCAAAAGAAAATCTGTATAAAAAGCCATCAGAAAACAGAGAAAAAAAGAATCAGTGGAAAAAAGGCATCTGACAAAAAGTTACGGCCAAAATACCGACGTACTGTCCAGTGGACAGAAATCTTCAGTTTTCAGTTTTGGGTCAATCCTTGTGTTCTTCAATTCCAGTTTGCATTGGATTGAATTATCTTGTATTTACCACTCATACACATTGCCATACACTTGTTTTTAGCCTTCTTCCATTCTTGGTTGATCAGCAACATAGGCTAAGTGTTAGATACGGACTATAATTCAATTCTATGCAATTCTGAAATTAACTGATTGTTCTCCATTGCTACCATATTGTGCCTTCCAAGCTACACCTACTCTTGATCAGAACAGGTTCCCTTTTGCAATCGTACCCACGCTCGACACGGTATCACGAACCAGCCACCGGTTGTACCACCTGCTGCATCGGTAAGAACACTTGTAAGAGTGTAGTAAGACGCTTGAGAATATGTGATTCCACCTTCCACCACCTAGTAGTGCATAGGGATAATACCTTTGTGTTGTCTTTTGTTTTCTACTAACCATGACAGGTGGGTTGTCTGATGATAATGAGAGACAAAACCGCGACGCAAGTGCTTCATTTGCTGCCCAAGATGCACGCCCACGACACCGCCTAAATCAAAACCGTCACGGTATGGGAGGTAATAATTTTCAGCACCATAATGATCGTTCTAATCATGACCCTTTTGCTAAAGTCAAATTTATCATTCCATCTTTTTCTGGTCTTTATGATGCTGAAATATATCTTGCTTGGGAGATGACGGTAGAGCAGAAGTTTAATTCTCACTTGGTTCCTGAGCAACATAGAGTTAGACAAGCTACTAGTGAGTTTAAGGACTTTGCTATTATCTGGTGGAATGATATGGGTACCATGCGCTTACAACCTGATACATGGAAGCGGTTAAAAGAAGCTATGCGTGCTAGATTTGTTCCTCCTGCTTTTAAACATGAAATGTAAAAGAAATTGCAGTGCTTAGACCAAGGTAATAAATCTGTCGAGGAATATTATCAAGAACTACAAATAGGCATGTTGCGTTGTAATGTTGTAGAAGATGAGGAGGATAAGATTTGTCGTTTTTACGGGGGGTTACGGCGTGAACTTCAGGACATTGTTTATTATAAAGATTTTACTACTATCAACCAGTTGTTCCAGCTTGCTGTGCTTGCAGAAAAAGAATTGCAGGGTAGGCAACAAAGGACAAGGAGCAACTTTGGAGGTATGTCTACATCGAGATCAACGCCTGGGCGAGCCAAGATAGCCCCACCACCTATTTGTCGAGCTGTTGCCCCCTCTGTGAGTAGGGCGCATTCAGCAGCACCGCCGCCACCATCACGCGCACCCGAGATGAGCAAATCTACTAGTGTGCAAACACTAGCACAGAGCTCTTCATTGGTTGCTTCCACGGGCCGTACGACGGGCATTGTGTGCCACCGTTGTAAAGGGATGGGCCACGTCATGAGAGATTGCACAAGTCAGCGGGCGTATATTGTGACAAAAGATGGTGGTTATGTAAGTGCTAGTGATGTTGAGGATGAATATGCTCTTGCAGCTAACCTTGCAGGTAATGGTGATGATCATGAGAACAAACCTGTGTTTGTGCCCTTTTCTGTGACTAACAACTTGCAGGTAGTTGAGAACCATGCCGAAGAGGAGCATGAGCTGATGGAATCGTTGACCCCATTGGTTGAGAATGAAGATAAGGAGATGGATGCCCTTACATCATCTGAGGAGAGCCAAAAAGGTAAAGAACATGGAGCTATCATCGCTCACGGTACTGATTTGGTGCTACAACAAGACATAGAGCAACCTTGTGAGTATATACCTGCTGTAGTGCAATCTTTTGATATTCCTTGTGTTGACTTAAATGAACCATGTGCTAATCTAAATTCTCATAATTTTGCACATGTCGAATTAATAACACATAAAGAAGTTTTGACTAGAATTTCTCCTGCTAATTCATTGTGTTACATCATGTTGGATCTACCTATGAAATTGTCACATGCTATGGAGAAAGTTTCTGAACTTGCATGTTCGAAATTCTTGTTAAGTGCCTATACTCCTGGATATAAGTTTAATTTGATTGGAGATTATGATGTGGGAACTCAATTTCTTGTATATCGAATATGCATAACTTGCGATCACATGGATGAATTGAAACTTGCTATTTGGAACAACAATTCTTGTATGCTGAATCATGTTCAAAGTGAGAGGGAAGTAAAATTTAGTACTCATCCAATGCCTATGTATTCAACTCTTTTTACACCATCTAGTATAGACAATCTGAATAAAGATGATGAATTATGGCAGAACATACAAATCTTTTCACCCTGGCTAGATGAATTTGCTATTGTTCGATTGAGATATGATTATATAGCTGGATTGTTCCTCACTTACATTTGCAAAACAAGTTGCAACAATTACTGTGTGACAAATTTTGAATTGCTCATTAACTTATATGATTACTCTTGGGTTAATAATACAATTAGCTTTTATGATTGCTGCTGTTTTATAACCTTAATTGTGCAACAACGAAGAACTGTTAAAATGGATGACATATACATATACCATGCATACACCTTGGCTTCTTTGTTATCATATTTTCAGCTTATCAAGAGCCGAGGACGGCTTTGTTTGCAAGAAGGGGAGGATGATAAGAACATGAACCCTATGGATACAACCATATTTGCTCTACTTGTTGTTACAATTACAAGAGCTCCTACGCATCACTTAAATTATGAGGTGAGCTCGTTTCAAAGAGATTTTACTTTATTTGATAAAGAACTTATGATATTACATAATGAGAGTTTGTTGCGTTTGTTATCATACACCAAGATTTATGATCAAGATCATGCAATACGTGACACTACACATATGTTAAAACCGAGGACGGTTTTCCATCAAGAAGGGGAGGATGATGTGACCACGCCACCAACACGTACGACCATAGCGGCCAATATCAAGAATGAACTAAAGGTGAATTCGTTTCTTCAACTTCAACATATTTTAAATGAGAATATGATGCTACCTAATGATGAAAATATATATATTTGTAGCACCACATCACTTTGGAACCAATTGAAGCAAGGGTTCAAGTTGGACAGGTTTTGGAATCCAATTCGGCCTCCAGATCAATTTGGATTCAGCTTGACAAGCCAACTTCAAACGGCCATAACTTTTGATCCAGAAGGCTTCTCGGGGCCCGTGAGTACTCGTTGGAAAGATCTTGGAGTCTACTTTCAGATGGATCTGGTCTCACCTCCAAACTCCACTCGAGCAGATCATAAACTGCGAAACAATCCACGTCACTTTTCCAGTCCAACTCAAAGTGGGCCGAGGGCCTTGTAACTTGGGCTATTTGGGCCGGTACTGTTCACGTGAACAGTACCACATGCGTGAACAGTAACTAGGAATAGTACCACATCCCTTTTCATTAGATAAGTGTGGCTTCCCCCTCCCCTATTTAAGGAGGCCACACCCCTTTAGTTTTCCTTGGGTTTTGCTTAGATTAATCTGTCTTTGAACAGTTTCGCCGTTCATCGGTTTGCGAGACCCCAACTTGTGAACTTAATATTTATTCGCAATTTCAGATTGCATCTTGTACTCTCTTGCTTGTGTTCTTGATTCGCTTGCAGGAGATAGCCTTCTTGGCGAGGTCAATCGTGTTCGGCACGGTTGATAACCAACGGAGCAGTGGTGTAGTGATTGCGAGGGGTTCGATCTGTTTTGGTCAGAGCCTTTGGATCATCAACGTCGAGATCTCCACAATCGACTTATCAGTACCTCTCAGAAGATCGGGCCATCGTCACATTATAGATGATTTTGCGCAATGATTCTAGGGCAAATGAGTTGTTTTGGTATTTAATGGTGTTTGCACACCTATTTCATGGATTCAATCCAAGAAAACACCAAACATTTATGCAAATTGCTTAGACCTAGAATCGGTCAGGGGGAGCAGAACTACTACTCGACAGGAGCGGAACTACCACAGTGCAGTACTACCAGCCCCAGAACGGCGGTACTTCCGATTTCTCTGACAGAACAGCAATTTCATTCTATTCTTTTTCAATCTAAATTGATATATTCTCCCTTGGCCCTAATAGTGTTCCTCCTTGTTCTTAGATGCCTAGGGCAAGGACCGCGGGCTGGAGGATGTACTCTTCTGCCACCTCTGGGGATTCTTCTGGTACCCCTGCTCTTCTTTCCAATGAGGCAGCTCAGAAGGCTACACAAGACAAGGGGAAGGGGCCTGCTTCTAAGTCAGACTCCGAGACTGAGTCTGAGCAGGCTGTCAATTCACCGATGAAGGAGTCCAAGGAGGACTTGGCAGACCGGGAGGACCCACAAATAGACCTCAAGAAAATCACTGCTGGCGAGTATGCCAGGCTACGGCATATGAATCAATTTGAGCTCGCTTGCAACTCCATTAACCCCAAATTCCATAACAAATTTTAGGAGCAGATTTTTGATCAGTTGTGTGTGAAGAGCTGACTGTTTGCAGACCATAAGTATGTCAACTGGGATCACTTGGATTCCATCGACAAGTATGATGGGACCTATAGGCTGTTTCAGAGGGCAGGACTACATCAGTTAGTGGCATTACAGTCGGATTATAATGAGGAGATTATTAGACAGTTCTATGCCACATTTCACATTACCCCTGATTTCCAGTAGCTCACATGGATGACAGTCTGCCAGAAGATAGAAGCAAATAAACACAACTTTGAGCTTGCTTTGAGGGCTGAGTTGAGTGCTTATGAGAAGGTATACGACAAGCCAGCCCTCAACATTTCTGAGATGTCTATCTACTATAACACTGCCGAGAAGTTTATACCAGGCAAGCTTGTAGGTCTGCCTCCTATTCCTAGCCTGGTAAATAGAATCATTAATCATACTATCTTCCCCAAGAGTGGGAATTTCGATGCCATTAGAGGTCATGCGTGGAACCTCATTGACTACATCATGAAGGGACAGAAGTTTGACGTAGTTGATGTTATCATCAGGGAGATTGCTTCTTCCAAGAATGACAGGATTAAGCGCATCAACTACGCCCCCTACATAATGGCATTGATTAAGAGGAAGTATGAGTTCAGGGGAGGCTTAGGAGGAGTGCACAAACCGTATAAGCCTAGGCTCGAACCTCCTATTCCCACTTCTGCTCAAGCTCGGCAGTCAGATCTAGCAGCAGCAGGATCATCAGCAGCAAGAGCAGTAGCAGCAGCTCAGCTCGAGGAGGCTTCACTATCCCAGATCTACGCTGCCATCCTTCAGCTGCGAGACTCTCAGGCTGAGGGCTTCACCTCCCTGACCACCAGGATGGACGCTTTTGATGGGAAGCGTTTAGCCATCAAGTAGTCCCTGTCCCAGTCTTCTTCGTCGCCCTGCACTACATTCGCCGCCGCCGTTGCGATCCTTCTCCTCCCGGACCTCAGGAGTGACTCTTTTTGGTACTTGATGCCAAGGGGGAGAAGTGTGGAGAGCAGAATAGTTGGGCTAGTTGGGGCTAGGACAGGCTTTTTGGGCTATATCTAGTTATTTATGTAATGCCTTTGGTTGTAATGAACTTTATTTATCTTTTGGAAGCTTTTGGATGTAATGACATTATTCTCCTTTATGCTCTTGGATGATTATTGGTTATAATGTCTTTATCGCTTATGATCATTCACTTTCATTTTCATGATATCTTTATGTCTGATGCATCTTGTCTCTCATGTGCTACCATTATTATTTATATGCACATGTTTAGGGGGAGTTTCTCCTCTCTTGGACCTTAAAATGGAAATAATTCACCAAATGCCAAAATAAAAGTTTATTGCAAGAATTATTCTCATTTAAAGTCACGATAGAATATACAATTAGTTGTCAAACAAGTGGTATATTCAAAAACATTATTTTTCACAAAAAGGTGTGTTGTCATCAATTACCAAAAAGGGGGAGATTAAAAGCATCTAGGCCCCTAAAAATGGTTTTGGTAATTAATGAATTTATGTAAATATGGGACTAACGTGTTTAATGAGTATGTAAAGGTTAAGTCCATATATGGTTGACAAGATGCAAGCCAAAGGATGAATGTGAAGATCAAAAATGGCTCAAGGCAAAGGTATACTTAGAATATGATCCCTTTTCATTTTTACCGGTCTTAGGAGAAAAGGTGGAAGACCGGATTATAGGTTAGACAATTGTACCATAAAGAGGGATAATGGCAACTAGCTTGATAGCAAAATTTATGTGTCATTGGATCAAACTAGGAGCATTCATTCATTAAAAATTAGTTTTAAAACCAAAACTGTGCTCTGTCTGGAAGAGCGGTAGTACCGCAGATTTCAACGTCGGAACTACCGCCTTGCGGTAGTTTCGCTGGCAAAATCGGTACTATCGGCGACCGGAAGCTTCGAAATCCGAGCGGACCCTTTTTTCCAGAGAGCACCCTCCAGATGAAAATTGAGATTTCGCGGATCGGAAGTACGGGCGATTTCAACGCCGGAACTACCACAAGGTGCGGTAGTTCCGCTATCCTGAGCGGTACTTCCGGAGCCCGGAAGCTATGGAGGCAGAGCAGAGCATTTTTTCTAGAGAGCGCTAAGTTTGGGGACTATTGGGGTTCGGCTCAAGCGGTAGTACCGCACCGACTTTGCGGAACTACCGCAGAGCGGTAGTACCGGATTTTTCAACGGCGGTAGTACCGCGCCGACTTCCAATGGTCACTGCAGAGCTCTGATATAGCCGTTCTGCCACGCCAGAAATGGGAGCGGAAGTACCGGCCATAGGCCGGCGGTAGTTTCGCTCGCCCTGATTTTTTTGGAATTTGTTCCAAACGGCTAGTTTTAGTTGGTAAAAGATATAAATGTACCACTACTCAAGGACAGTAAGAAGAGACCCATTGAACATTTTTGAGCATAGAGCATTCACTCCACCCCTTGTTTACACATTGAACATTAAATTTGAGGTGGTTGAGCAATTAGTGCATTGCATTCATTAGTTGATCCATTGGCACTCATTTGCAAATCAAGTGAAGCCCTGATTTACTACTCTTGGTGCTTGCCGGCACCTGGATGATTGGGCGGAGGATTGATCGGTGATCTTCTCAAAGGAGCTCGTGAGAAGATTCGGTGTTTTTGTGAAGGTCGGAGCTCACCTACCCGGAGCGGGGAAGAGCTACCCCTAGTGATCGAGGTGTTTCGGCTTAATTCGTGGAGCCGGTCCGATTAGTTCGGGCTAACCTCAACGTGGACTAGTGGAAACCGGCAAGTTTCCGATCACCACGGTAAAATATCGATTGTGTACATCTCTCACTTGTTTCTTTCTAACTCTTATTGGTTGATATTATTGTGATCATTTGCTTGATTTAGAGCTAGCATTATTTGTCTATTGACTAGAATTATGTAAGCTTAATTGCGTTACATTCTTGCTATTGAAATTGTAGAGAATTAATTAAGTAGACAAGAAAAATTTAAAACATCCTATTCACCTCTCTCTAGTCGGTATCCTTGATCCTGCAGTGGTCGAAATAGTGTGGTCAAAATAATATGGTCAAAACATTATAGTCGACCAGTGTGGTTGAATCAACGTGCCGTCCAGCGTGCTCGAACCCACATGGTCGAAACATTATAGTCGACCCACGTGGTCGAACTAACATGCCGTCCAGCATGCTCGAACCAACGTGGTCAAAACATCGTGGTCGACCAGCATGATCAAAACAATATAGTCGACCAGCGTGGTTGACCAACGTGGTCGATCACCATCACCGAAATAACGTGGTCAAAACATCGTGGTTGACCAATGTGGTTGTACGATGCTGCCTACCTAGAATAAAATAAATAGTGCAGATAGCTAACGGAAGATGTAACATCAGCTGGAGATGAAACATAGAACCTTGTTCTCGACATAACGTGCTGGACACAATGTAGTCCACCAACGTGTGTCTGTAGTTAACACAATTGGTGATGGCATCGGTGTGTGATTATATAAGTAATATACGAGTCGGTAGATCGAATCAGTAGCTATAGACTGCTAACGATCTCACTATTGAACTGGTAGGTAAGAATGAAAGTAGGCAGTAACTATGATGTTTGTCTGTCATTCGTAGATGCAGTGAGTGGAGCTAAATCTGTGTTGAAGTGTAGGTAAACCTACACAATCTGGTTGAAGATGATGATAGCATAATAGATAATGCATCTGCTTTACGATTAAAGTTTGAGATTGTTGTATTACACATAGGTGTTAGTAGCTGGGCTATAATAGGGTGATATGTTTTGTTTTATTCATCATAAGCACTAAAAGATGAGGTAATGAAAGGTTGCCATGTGAAGACATATATAACATCAAAATGCAACAACTATACGTCATTGAGGCTGAAGTCGAGGCTTGCATATTTAACAACTGGCAGACAAAATGGCCTGTTTGCATTGTGGATATGTGAGTGTAGGGTAGCTATGTCTTTCTCTGTTCCCAGGTGTTTCCAATATATAGATCTATAGCTGTGTTACCTTTTCGATTGCTAGTTGTTTGGGCTGTCTTGAAACAACCATCTTATAGTTGAGGGCTTACGTTGTGGGAGACTGGGAGAATATTTTGTAACATGAATAAGTCATGGACATTGTATGTGCAATGAGAAATTTAGTGATGTATATCTAAATATTTGCAAAGGAATAACCTTTTTGCAGGTTCAGCAGGGCTGGAGGTGTCATCATCAGTGGATAATGGACGTTTCGAACTTTGTTCCTGATTGTGATAGCATCTGAACATTTGAAAGAAGGAACATAAAGTACTATTCAATTAGTATATCTGTGGATCATGGAGATAAGTGTGTAGTGCTCTAGGTATGTTACCTGTGGCAATGGTGGCTATGGTTCGGAATCCTTGTTCTCATGAGGGGTTGTGTGAATGTGTTTTGTAGAGGTACTCTGTTGTGTACAGAAGCAAATGGTTGCAGTTTTGCTGATTCAATATCGAGCATAGGAGTCGCAAGATCTTCTGATGGAGTGATGTGTATAGCATGTTTGCGTGTATCTTTTTCTGGTGTGGTGGCAAGATTAGTTGAAGCCAGCGCCGGTCCTAGGGTTTTGAGGGCCCTAAGGCGAACTTGTCGTGATGGACCCATTAAACTATGTATAAAATTTTATAATATATAGGTGCTAATTTTACTTGCAAAGCGAAAATGAATTCAATAATATATTTTTAATTTAGCATGTCAAAAGAATAAGGAAAAAAATACCTAGGGCCTGTACTCTGAATCTTCGGTCGGTCGTCGAGCCCTGGCCCCTGGTCGCCGCCGCCGTGTCCCTCTCCGTCTCGCGATCGCGGACTCGCGGTGTAGGTCGCGGACTCGCAATCTCTGCTCGCGTGGGAATTGGGAAAAGAAACAAGATTACAAGACCTGCATAACTCTGCCGTGTGCTCTTGATTTGGTCGGCACTCAAAGTCTCAAACGACAACCAACGTCCAGGCGTCCAGCATGCATGTCGTAACGAGACGTAGCGAGAGGACAGTGCGAGGGCGTCACGTACGGATTCGAGGAGACGAGGACGCCAGGACGGCCGACGGGCGACGGCGTCGTAGAACCTGAGATCGCCGCCGCCGAGGGGGCAGGAGACGCAGAGCCGCGCGCTGGGGCGGAGATCACAGCAGTGCTGCAGCGGGCGTCGTCCGACGTTTGGGCGTTTGGCCTTCTGGCTTCTTGGGCCGGCGTCGTATAAATGTATAATACTCGTATAGTCGTATAGGGCTGGGTTTGTATACCCGTTTGGGCCCCTCCCTTGCCTGGCCCTAGGCGGTCGCACCCGGTGCACCTCCCTAGGGCCGGCACTGGTTGAAGCACTCATGGTTTCATGTTGTTTACCTTTATCAATAGATGTGGCTGGTAGTGTAGGTAATAAGTTCAATATAGCATCAACCTGGTATGATATCCTAATTTTCTGTAGAGCTCTTCATGGAACAGAGACATGTAAATGATATTGTCTTCCATAAATGTTTGCTATCTGAGGTGGTACGAAATCCCGAAGTCCTTCAGAGGTAGCTACAAGTGAAAGCACTGGATAGCCGATGAGCTATTGGCCTATCTCAGCAAAGAAGATGAATTATGCCATCTTTGCTTTTGAATTGGTTACTTCATTTGGTTTAATGCCATGGACAGTGATACGGTACCTATTGTGTTAAGCAAAATAAGTAATCAGTTATGTAGAACAAATGTGTTGTCTATGAAGAGCGGGCGGTAACTAATTTATGGTATCGCATAGCAAAGGCACATCCGATCAAGAGAACCGAGGACTAGCCGGCCGCGCTCGCGGCCACTGGCTCGGCCTGCGCTGCGCTAGCAGGCGCGCCAGCTGCGCCCCTCGGCGCCGTGCTCCAATACGTCGCCGGTGCCCTCCCGGGACACGCCTTTGCCACGGTGAGACATTACCGCAGCTCCCACCTCGGCGACGGCGGAATCAGCAGTAACTTCATCAAGGCGCTACAGGTATGCTTTCTGCTAGTTGACTGCTTTTCCTAAGAATTATGCAGCTAAATCAAGACACCTCTAGCTGCACCAAGAGCTCCCCCTGTATCTCGCGCGGCACCTGTTCGACGTATTGCCCACTAGGCCATCCGGTTCAGCGGAAGACTTCGGAGATGCGTCCAATTTTGCTCAGAGATTCTGATAAACACTGCTGGCCGTGGAACAAGAAGAAGGGCTGGAAAGGCCCGCTTCCCCAACCTCGATCTTCACCACCAAGAACTCTGGGAGATTTTCTTGTGCCTAAAATTCTTGGTCAAGATCCATTTTCTCAGAGGATTCAAAATTCAAACGACGAAGTTGTTGGGCCATTATGTGGGTTGTTACCTGATGTGGGCCGCAAAGTAAGATGGTCTAAGCGTAACCCTGGTTTAGACTTCTTGTGCCGGCGGCTGGCTCCTCGTTCCTTTGTGAGGAGAGGACGTTCTTACGCACAAGTAGTCATGGCTGGAGGTGCGGCGACGGCAACGGGAGCAGGTGGTGTTGGTGGTGGCGATCAAGGCAATGGCAAAAATTACGGTGGCCAATTCCGGGTTCCCCGCGGCAGAGGACGACCTCCCAGACCATATGGTCGTGGCCGTGGTCGGTATCAACAAGGAGGCCGAGGCCTAGAGCTGAGAGGTGAGGTGACTCAATTCAACCTGGTTGCTGCATCCAGAGATGGTGATCATGCCTCGCATCCTGGAAGTTCCAAAGAGCGTAACCACAAGGGGAAGGAGATAGTCGAAGGCTCAACTTCTATGGCAGTGAAGCACAAAGGTTCACATGTGGGTGAACCTACACCCAAGAAAAAGAGAAATTTCATCTTGTGCTGTGAGATTTGTGAGGAAGAACATTTAACTCCACATTGCCCTTTGTTACATGGACCTAAACCAACCGCAACGTTCAGTGGTCTTGCAGGTGATGGATTAGGATTTTTCCATATTCCTTATACCAAGGTGGCAAAGGCAACTCAAAAAGTTTCATCAACTGCTCTGATTAAGATTATTGAAGGCTCAGTTCCCGCGGAGCTTGTCAAAAAAGAGCTTGCTCGAGCAATTCCGATAAAATGGGATTGGGAGGTATGTGTGCATGGAAACAATTCATATATTGTGCCATTTCCCTGTCAGGTTGAGCTTCAAAGGATGATAAGTATGAAGAGGCTAAGGACAGACAACAATGAGGGGGTGATGTCTTTTGAGGAATGGAACAATGAGATAAAGCCTAAGCAGCATCTTCAGAAAGTTTGGGTCCAAGTCTATGGTGTCCCATTTGAGATCAGGTCCTTTCTTCCTCTCTGGGCTGTAGGCTCTATTCTAGGAGTAACTCAGCGAGTTGACATGAGATATTTGAAGAAAACTGGAGTGGTTCGGATTATGGTGGCAGTCCTGGATGTTAATTGTATTCCGGATGATGCAGATATTGTTGTGGATGATAGCCTGTATGAAATATTTTTCAAGGTCGATCACATTGTTCCTAGCAGTGGTGGTGAGCCTGATGACTTTGATGAGGATGATGATTTAGATCCAGAAAACCGAAATAAGGACACAGATCAGGAGATGGAAGATTTGGATAACCACAACAAAAATGGAACTAGCTTCTCTGCTGACAATCCAAAGTTATTTCCCAAATCTAACAAAGCTCCAATTGATGAAGCACCAACTGCATATGAAGTGCAAGTAGCTGAGGAGGCAATAGACAAAGCTGTTCAGATTTTATTGGAAGATATTAGTGCTTCTGTTGTAGCTGAAATTGACACAAATTCAGATGTATACAGTGCAGCACCTGTGCCACTTGATGGAACTATTTCTGAAGAGATATTGGTACAGGAAATCAGCAAAGATCACACCTTGTCTGAAGAAGTCCTGGACACGATTCAGTCCAATCCACTCTTAACTTCAGAGACAGGTGCAACCCCCTTTGCATTTGACTCTGTTCTCGCACATACAGATGATGAGGTTGCTTTGTACTCGCAGTTGTGTACTCCTGTGTTTTCAAATTGTGTCGGGCGATCTGGAGAGGATGCAAATGGCTGCAATGGAGCGATTTTTTCACTGGTCGCCAGTCCTGGTGGCCAAGAGACAGATTGTCCAGAACAGGGGCCAGGGGTTTTTCAGGCGGCAAATCCTTATACTTTGGAGAACCAATTACGAGAGGCTGATTCAGGGCAGCAGGACCAATTAATTGAAGAAGTGGTTTCAGTCCGTGAGGATGGCCCTGATTGTGAGGCTTTTGCTCCAGAGGTGATGAAGGAACATATTTCTTCTTCTCCATTAGATTTTCACAAGCTTCCACGAGTTGCTTTGCAAGCTCTTTGCAAAAAGAATGGCATTAGGGCTAATATCTCAAATGTGGCAATGGCAAGTGCTCTTCAGCTTTTAGATGGGATTGTTGGCGTTGAGGATCTGCAAGGCTTGGGCGCGGTTGGCGCTGTCTCCTCGGTGGATATTGCAGCAGAGCAAAAGGAGGATGACAAGAATAACAGCAATGAGGATGCAGATCTAAGGCGCAGCCAACGGAGTTCTGCGATGACTGATGAACACACTCTCAATAAGGTGGAACGCAGGGTGGCAGCTCGCAACCTTGAATTCACAGGTACCTCACCTTCATTCCTCTCTTTTACAGATTCTCGCATTTCTTCAAATTTGAGCAAACTAGGTGTTTCTATGGGTAGAGATGCTAAATTAATTAACAAGTCTATTGTCTCGATTAAAAACATAGAAATAGATAGAATGACGGTCTTCCGTAAGAAGAGCAGAGAGAATACAAATAACATAATTAAACATGTCGCTGTTGATGAGGAGGAAAGACTTGATGCAATCCTCGGCCACGTCTGTGGTAATTCAAATGAGGATTTGCAGGGCCGGGATGATGATTACATATTAAGTGATCTTAATCCTGTACCTCGTAAGAAAAAATCAAACTTTGCCAAAAAGAATAAAGATGGCAGACCTCCAAATAAACCAAAAACCCCGTCAAAACTGTGTCTCCAATGAAAGGAGTTTTTTGGAATAGCAGAGGTCTTGCTGACTTGGCTAAACACAGATACTTGGCGGAGATGGTTCGAGAGGAGCAAATCAATTTCGTTGCACTCGCAGAAACGGGTCGTGTTGATTTTCCCGATGCGATCCTTAATAACTTTAGTGGTGGTCGCGAATTCATTTGGCATAGCATGGCCCCATCTGGACGCTCTGGTGGTATGTTATTAGGCGTTGACTTGAGCATCTACGATATTGGTTCAATAGATGAGGGTGACTTTTATATCAAGTTCTGCCTTCGTAATAAATTTGATGGTTTCAAATTTGCGCTGTATACGGTATATGGGCCAGCACAACAGCAAAAAAAAGAAGCCTTTCTTATCGAATTGGCTCATAATTGCTCTCGAGAACCACTCCCATATATTGTAGGGGGGATTTTAATATTATGAGACACCCAGAGGATAAGAGCAAAGGGTATTTTGACTCCAAATGGCCAAACATTTTCAATGCGGTCATTGAGTCTCTTGATCTTAAGGAAATCGTTATGTCAGGACGGCAATATACTTGGGCTGGACCTGGAGACGATCCTACATATGAGAAATTAGATAGAGTGCTTGTCAGCACTGAATGGGAAAATAAATTTCCACTATGTACAGTTCAGTCCAGAGATAGAAGCCAATCTGATCACACACCTCTTATCTTAAATACTGGATCTTCAACCCATAATAATAAGCATCACACCTTTAAATTTGAAAGGGGTTGGTTGATTCGGGATGGGTTCTTCGATACGGTGGCCAATTTATGGCAATCAGAAAATAGAGGTGATAATGCTATAGAAAGATGGCAAAACAAAATAAGACATCTTCGCAAGTATCTGAGAGGATGGGCCAAACATACAGCAGGTTCATATAAAAAAGAGAAGAAAAAACTCATCTCACTGTTGGACGCCATTGATAAAAAGGCGGAAAACAATACTCTTTCTGATAATGAGATAAATATGAAACACTATCTCAAGGAAAGATTGGTTCTCTTATTACGAGAGGAAGAGATGAAGTGGTATGAAAGAGCGAAGGTTAAAAACCTTCTTGAAGGGGATGATAATACCCGTTTCTTTCATTTGGTGGCCAATGGCAAACATCGCAAACAACACATCTTTAAATTATATCAAGAAGATGGTATAATTGTGGGCGATACCGAATTGAAAGATTACATTACTAATTATTACAAAGGCCTTTTCGGTCAACCACAGGACAATACTTTTTCTCTCGTGGAAACTCAGATAAATGATATACCACAAGTCAATGATGTTGAAAATGATATGCTTACATCACCTTTTTCTGAAGCAGAGGTCAAAGAGGCTTTGTTCCAAATGGAACACAATAAAGCTCCAGGTCCTGATGGCTTCCCTGCAGAATTTTATCAAGTATTCTGGGAAGTGATAAAGGAGGATTTAATGGCACTCTTCAATGATTTTTATGAAGAGTGCCTACCGCTCTTTCGTCTAAATTTCGGGGTAATTACCCTTCTGCCTAAGACTAAAGATGCAAAACAGATTCAACAATACAGACCAATCTGTCTTCTTAATGTTAGTTTTAAAATTTTCACAAAAGTAGGCACAAACAGAATCAATAAAGTAGCGCAGACAGTCGTGAGTCCATCTCAAACGGCTTTTATGCCAGGCAGAAACATAATGGAAGGCGTGGTCATTTTACATGAGACCATTCATGAACTTCACTCTAAAAACCTTAACGGGGTGATTTTCAAAATTGACTTTGAAAAAGCCTACGATAAAGTTAAGTGGTCCTTTCTTCAACAAACCTTGAGAATGAAAGGCTTCTCGCCCAAATGGTGCAAGTGGATTGAAAGCTTTGTCACTGAGGGTAGTGTTGGTATCAAAGTCAATGATGACATTGGACACTACTTCCAAACAAAAAAAGGTCTTCGTCAAGGTGACCCAATGTCACCTATTTTGTTCAACATAGTAGCAGACATGCTTGCACTCTTAATAAAAAGAGCAAAGGATGATGGACAATTAAGGGGGGTCATTCCACACCTCGTAGATGATGGATTGTCAATTCTGCAATATGCAGACGATACTATTATCTTTATGGACCATGACCTTGAACAAGCAAAAAACATGAAACTTTTATTGTGTGCTTTTGAACAATTGTCGGGCCTCAAAATTAACTTTCATAAGAGCGAAATCTTTTGTTACGGCGAAGCAAAATTTTTTGAGGACCAGTACATTGAGCTCTTCGGATGTGATGCAGGTGAATATCCCTTTAGATATTTAGGTATACCTATGCATCATAAAAAACTCCATAATGCTGATTGGAGGAGCATCGAAGAGAGGTTCGCGAAAAAATTGACTTGGTGGAAGGCGAAACATTTATCTTATGGAGGTAGATTTGTCCTTCTAAATTCAGTGCTTAGCAGTTTACCCATGTTCATGATGTCCTTTTTTGAAGTTCCGAAAGGTGTTCTTAAAAAACTAGATTATTACAGATCTAGATTTTTTTGGCAAGGCGACAAAGATACCAAGAAGTATCGCCTTGCACAATGGAATATCTTATGTCGTCCTAAAGACCAAGGAGGACTTGGGATCATTGACCTCCAAATCCAGAATAAATGTCTATTAAGCAAGTGGATTATAAATTTGCTTAACGAGGAAGGAACTTGGCAAGCCCTGCTTAGAAACAAGTATCTAAGCTCAAAATCTCTTCCACAAGTCCAAGTCAAACCCAATGATTCTCATTTCTGGAAGGGTCTGATGAAAATAAAAGATCAGGCTTTGGCTTGTGGTTCCTTCAAAATTAAGGATGGATCACAAATAAGATTTTGGGAAGATATATGGGTAGGCAACCGGCCTTTTAAAGACCTTTACCCCACGTTGTATAATATTGCTAATCGGCCGCATGATACAGTGGCCAATATTATGAGATCAACACCATTAAATATTTCATTTCGGAGAGCTCTAGTGGGGGATAAACTCGATGATTGGGAAGATTTAGTTGCCAAAATCACTCATATCACTTTAACTAATGAGAGAGATTTGTTTGTTTGGAGCTTACATAACAATGGTCATTTTTCGGTCCATTCTATGTATCTTCACATGATAAATCAAAATACGCCCTTTTCTCATAAGTTGATTTGGAAGTTAAAAATTCCTCTAAAAATCAAGATTTTCCTTTGGTATCTCCAGCGGGGGGTAATTTTAACAAAGGACAATCTAATTAAGCGAAATTGGAAAGGCAGTCAAAAGTGTTGTTTTTGTAATTGTAACGAAACCATTAAACACCTTTTCTTTGATTGTCATTATGCCAAGACAATCTGGAGGACGGTTCATATAGCTACTGGGATAACTCCTCCCAGCTCTGTATCCCACATGTTAGGGAGTTGGCTATCAAATTTCGATTTAAAAGACAAGAAAGATATTTTGGTTGGGGTAGCCGCTTTATGTTGGGCAATTTGGAGATGTCGTAATGATCTAATCTTTGCAAATTGCAAATATATGTCTTTTATGCAGGCTATTTTCAGGGGAACATACTGGCTGCGGTTTTGGGCATTGCTGCAGTGTAATGATGAAACAAAGGAGTCTTTTCAGTCAGCGAGCAAAAAACTAGAGACCACTGCGTTGGAACTGTTTGCTTCCCATGGATGGAAATTTAATAATAGACTTTGTTATGCATAATTTTTTGCATTCCTTGTTTCCCTATTTCATCAGCAATAGTGTTGAAACTTTGTAATAATGTAAACGCTGTATGCAGAAATGCAGAGGCGGGAAGTTATCTTCCATTTTCTAAAAAAAATGTTTCAGCTGTTGTGGCACCACATCTAGGGAATCTGTAGGTTTCTCCCACGGTGTTGACCGCTGTCTTACATGTAACACATCCTAAATACCACCATGGTTGTTTTGGAACAAGCTGTGTAATAACAATACGACTATATAGCTGTTTCCCTATATGCATAAAGGTGTAGTAATTGGTAAGTAGAGAATGTATGTTTTGTAAGCTAGCTTATATATAACATGAAATATGGAGTGGTAGTGAAACGGGCTTAGCAGCACATCATGTGGGTTAAGTTCACAGAGTTTGGGTGTAGATAGGCTGTCTTTGTGCTGGTGGATGGCCAGTCCATTTGATTTCATGTGGTATGCCTGCAAAACTGTGTAATGGGTATTAATCTAATGCATGGTGTATATGTAGTCATAGATTGTGTAGCTAAAAGAGCAAAAATTTCTAAGGCAGGGTGCTAAAAAAAAGATGTTGGGGTACAAAGCGTGCCGGCTGTGTACCAATAGCAACTTTTTTTTTATTTATCATCTAACCTGCTTTGTAAGGTAGCTATTTCTGGGAGAAGTGGATTGATATACCACCTGCAGATAATGCTTCCTTGAAGTGATAATTGGTCTGCATGTTATAAGAAATAGAATTACTACAACGAACATGGTTCATGTATATAAAAGCGAGTAAATATGTAAACTGCAAGGTATGTTTTAGATCATCTAAGCTTATGGTCTATGAACAGGATACTGTCTTATTCAGCAAGGATATGAAGAAGTGGTTCTATTAATTTTGTCGGTTTGTCTTTTTTTTTTTTAACCTGGAGCATTCTTTTTCTGTTATTTGGAAGGATGCTTATCTGATATACATATGTGCATATTCATATATGATTATGATAGTTTTTTTGTTTGTAAGAAGTGGTGATACGCTAGTTTTGTGGTACCTAGAGGTAAGCATAAGTGATAACATCATTGATTGTTCTTTTTTTGTGTGTTACACTATAGAGGTATAGGTTGTGTAGGTAAGATCTTTTTAAAAACATACTTGGAAGGACATTAAGTAATAAGCATGTGTTGGGTTGGTATGAAAAAAAACAGGATGCCCAATAGTGGAAGGCAGGAGTTCCGTATGGGAAAATGTAAGACTAAAATTGTATGGTGTGAAGTAGTCGTGAGAGTTTTTGTCTTAAATGGGCATACAGTAATCGAAATAAAAGGAAGGATCTAGAATGCTAATGTATTTCCAATATGGAGGGATAATCAGAGGACTTATATATGGAGGCAACGTAATAGTAGATGGCATTGTCCTTTTTAGGGCCAAACTAATATCATACTAATATGCTTTACTGGTTGATGGCATTGTAGGTTTGGTTATAGGTCCCTAGTGTAGGTACCGTGATTTGAGTTCTCTGGGTTGTTACTAATATAGAAACAGTGCTGACCAAAATAGTTGTAGTTTTTATCCTTCTATAGTGTAAGTTATTTGAGGATAGAGATATCTCTAATGGTATCTAGGGATTTGAATTGTGATAATGTTGTGATAGGCTTTTTTTGGATTTCTTAAAGTATTATATGTAACAACTATTAGTTCTGTGATATATATGATTTGGTAACGCTGATGCTTTAAATTATTTGACATATACCTATTTTCATTAGTTTCATTGCAGGAAGTGCATGTCAGCAAAAAAATCTATGGCTTTGAACTATAAAAATCTGGAAGAACAATATGTATAGATGATCTAAAATTGTTGGTTTTAAAAAGAGTTTCCTATATGAGTAAGTATATCTTGTTTACCTTGTTGTGTACAGGTTGAAAATTCTGACTTGACACATTTTGTTTTTACTGTTTGTGAGTGCATTGTATAAGAACTGCAGGATGTTAATTGTATACTACTATAGCTCTTGAAGCAAGTGTGAAATACTGACCATTATATAGTTTAACTATTAACCCAGCTAAGAGTATAATGAGTGGACCCTGATGTGATTCAGCTTGAATAGCCTCGACATCAAACTGCTCTGCATGTGAACCCCATAATGTTACCTCTGTGGTTTGTCTGTAAGAAGCAGGTCATTAGCTATAAGTCCGAAATTACCAGCATAAGAGCAACTCCAAGAGATTAGCCAAAAGAAGTATCTAAATTTAGTGATTTAGCTATTCTCTAAAATGAATCTCACCCAAAAAAACAAGACTACTCCAACAGGCTATCTAAACTAGAGGGCGCGCGGTGGGTCGCGTACGCGCGGGAATGGGGCGCAGCGTGCGGGAAGGAAACGCCGACCGCGCCAAGAGGCTGGATGGTGAGCGAGGTAGGCTATCCAAAAATAGAGAGCGAAGGAGGAGGGATGGAGAGCTACTAAATTTGGAGAGTCATTTACAGAGTCTATTGGAGACGTTTTTTCTTCAATAATAGCCAAATTTACCTTTAGAAAATGATTTAGCTCTTCTCTTGGAGTTGCTCTAAGGAAAAAGGAGCTGTAATAAAAAAAAATTGCAATCTGCCAGGAACAAAGTTGTATGTAATGCATGGTTAGTATAAGAAAATGATATTTGTTGGGCATGGTAAAAATGTAGGATGGCAGAAGTATACCTGCCATATGTTATCTATATGTTTCGTACTGGCTTCTGAGTTCCTTTGACATTGACCATCTTTATATGGGAGACGGTGGTAGCCAGTTCTATGGTATCCGTAACACAACATTTAGTAGTAATATTTATGTACCAGCTGTAGTAGCACAAATGTTTGTAAGCAAATGTCTGTAATGGGAAATAATAGGTTGAATAACATTATGTAAGTAGTTTACACTAACAGATAGCAGATGCCTGTCATTTATTCTGGTCCTAAGGTTCTCAAATGTAGCCAGATTGCAGGCTGAGAGACCATGTGGAGGTGTCCCCCTGTTGTGATGAGTAATTGACTTGTGTTCTGGAAAGTCTGAGTTTGGTTTGGTTGGTTTGCGTCAAGTCGGTGCATGGCGCAGTTTGGTTCGGTTGGACTTGGTCGATCGCGGTCGGATGTGTTTAGGACACTTGTTCTTTTTCTCGATCGGTCGATTTGGGTATTTCATGTTTGAGTACCTTCTTTTGATGCTAATGTTGATTATACTGTTTTGAGCGGTGCTATGTGACGTTTTGCTTGTCTGTGTGACTGCAGGACTTCGGAGCTAGGTCATGGTGAGGCGTGGGAGGACCGGGACTAGGCACAGGAGGTGTTGAGGTCCAGACGGTCGGAGACGTCGAAGATGATCGAGACTGCTAAGGTGGTTGCAAGCCGGGGAGCAAGGAACCGGAGCTGGAGCTGCCGGAGGTGGTCACGACGGGCAACAGCGAGGTGGACCGGGACTAGGCTCAGAGAGGAGCTAAGGTCCATACGGTTAGGATGCCGGGTGCGGTCGTGCGAGGACAAGAAGCTTCCAGGAAGTTGCGGCAGGGGCATTTTGGTAAAATGCGCAAGACTGCAAAATAGAAGTGGATTCTGTTGAAGATAACGGGTTGGAGACCCGTTAGTGAAAGAGAGGGTTTAGGGTTTGATGGAGGCATGCTTGCTGTTTCCCTCCAAAACCTGATGAGTGTTTTGGCTCTTTGCCTCTTTTGTGTGTATGAGTTTGGTAGTGAGGCACGGCTGCTATTTCTTGATTTTCTCCTTTAGTGTGAGCCTGGTTGTTAAAGGGGGAGCACAAGTGAGTGTGGAGGCAAGCTCACGAGAGAGTGGTTCCAGTGCAAGCAAGCAAGTGTTCTGAGCTCTGGGTGTGTGCTTTCTCCTGCGTGAGTGTGTTCATCTCATTTGTGAAGCATGATGTAGTGAGTTGGTAGTAAGATGAACCCCTTGTAATAGCCCATGTGTCGGAATCAATATGAAATGGATTGAGTTTGAGCTATTCTTTTTCTTGTGCCTGTGTTTCAGTTCAGCTAGTTTGGGGTCCTCTGTTCTTCTCAGTGTTCTTTCCTAATTTCTTGAGTATGGATTGATTTTTGGGTTAAATAGCTATGGAATTGGTTTGCTCTGAACTAGGGATCCTCATCCAAGCCATTTGGCTAGTTTATCTCTGAGAGCAAATTTTTAATAGCCATGATCTTTCCTGAAAATCCCTCGTGGCTCATTTGCTCTGTTCTCACAAAACTAGGGTTTACTATTTGTGAAGGTAGAGCAAGTCTCGTTCTCTTGTTTTCCTTTTGAGCCAAGGTAATTTTCTTGTTAGTTTTGAGGGCTCTTGGGCGTATGTCCTGTTTTTCATTAGTCTCAAGTGCAAAAGATTCAGGATTTGCAAGATTTGGTCTTCAGCCTCATCTTCTGCTCATGCCTTTAGTTTTGTTTCAGTTTTTCGGTTTTTGCCCAGACAAATTTCTATCTTCAGCCGATTAGCCCTTATTTGGTTGTACTCTCTTGTTTCTAAGATACATCTGCTATTTGGATTGAAGTCCAAATCAATTTACTTGACAAGAGGAGGAATCAATTGACATTTGTTCTTATGCTATCTGTGTGCATTGAGTATTTACTGTTTATTGCTGTTTTGTGCTGCTGCTCGAGTCATGTTCAGTTTTGCCTTGGGAATCCTGTGCCGACTGTTCTGTTTCAGTCATTAGATCTCTCGGCAATTTACTGCAGCATCTGTTTTCAATTGGAGTGTGTGTGTGTTCTGATTTTCGGCTGCAGTTGATCTTTCGGCTGCTTCAGTTTTCTGCATTTCATTCACTATTCCAGTCTGTTTTCAGTCTTTGCCGCTTGCTTCTGTCTTCCAAGTGTTGCAGTCCCTTGAGTTTATAGGATCAAGTCTTTTTGACTTCCTTGCAGCTCCTGATCTTTTTCTATTTTCAGAAAAGCTATTGTCGGTCACTGCTGTCTGTTATCGGCTGCAACAAACTGCATTTGTCCTGTAGGTTTCGGCCAGCTCAGCATTTCAATCTGCACTCATTTTTGCTGTTTTCAGTCAGCCTCCTTCTCAGTTTTCAGTCTTGTTAATCTGCAGTATGCTGATTTTTGACCCTTTCGGCCAGTTCAGTTTGTGAAACTTTTAGTTTCTGCAGTCAAGCCAATCTGCAGCATATGATCTTTTGAAGCCTTCGGCCAGTTCAGCTTTTGGTCAGTTTTGTGTTTTCTCAGAAAAGTATTTGGTCAAATATGCTTTTATGGCTTACAATCCTTATGATTTTCGTTAAAATCGCTTTCGGCTTCTAGTGAGCAAGTTAACTCCTTTTTATAGCTGCTATAGCTATCGGAGAAGAAAATTTGCGTAGATACTTGGGGGCGATTTTTAAAGGCACCATTCACCCTCGCTCTGTTGCCATTTCTGATCCTACAATTGGTATCAGAGCCGGTTAGCTCTTCTCGATAGATCTTAACCGGTCTGTGAGCCATGGCAACGGATAAGTATTCCACCAAGCCTCCAATCTTCGATGGGATCAACTATCCCTTTTGGAAGAGTCGGATGGAGTCTTACATACAGGCTCACGGCTATGCGATTTGGCGGAAGGTCAAAACTCGCTTTGTTGTTCCTACCGATGAGAACATCAATGTGGCAAACATGTCCGATATTGTGGCGAATGCTAAGGCAAGGAACATCATCATCCAAGGTTTGAGCTGAAACGAGTTTGATCGCATTTCTCATCTTTCGTCGCCTTTGATATTTGGGTGACCCTCGATGCTTACCATGAGGGCACCACCCAAATTAAGATGGTACGATAGGACCAGTACAAGCGAGATTACAACAACTTTGAAATGCTCGCTGGAGAGTCCCTTGATGAGTGCTTTGCGAGGTTTCATAAGATCTTGAGCAACCTCCGAGCGGTCGGTCTCACATACCCCGACTTGGACAACGCTCGTCAAATGCTTTCGGCTTTGGATTTGCGTGTTTGGGAGATGAAAGTGACCACCATCAAGGACACGACAGATCTTTTGACTTTGACTCTTGATGCGTTGTATTCACGCCTCAAGACTCACGAGATTGACATTGTCTCTCGCAAGTCGAAGTCTCAGTCGATGGCATTGGTCACTGATCCCAATCCTGCCTCTGGATCTTCTACTAACACTATTTTTGGTTTCTCTCTTGCTGCTCTGTGTGAAATTAATGATGATCATTTGGAGCAGCTCCTAGAAAACCAACTAGCCCTCTTAGCCAAAAAGTTCTCCCATGCATATAAGAGGGTTAGGGAGAGAAAGAGAGGAGGATCCGTGATTTGCTTTGAGTGTGGTGGCCCCAACCACATTCAAGCAAACTGTCCCAAGCTGGAGAAGGGCAAGAACGACTCCGACGATTCGAGCAAGAACGACTACGACGGTTCGAGCAAGAACGACTACATCAACAAGAACCGCAACAAGAAGCTTCCAGGCAAAGAGCAGAAGTTCCGCAACCTTGGCAAAGCCAAGAAGCTCTTCCACCACGTCCTCATCGCCTTCGACGACATCGACCTCAACGAGGTGGAGGGGTGGAGTGACGACGATGGGAAAGATGATCAAGATCCCAAGGACGGTGACGACTTCCTCGGCATGTGCTTCATGGCCCTTGAGGGCGACATTAGCGACAACGAGCTCTACTCTGACTCCGATGAGGTATATTCTTCTTATGACCAGCTCAATGATGCTTTTCTTAAGTTAGGAAAATTTCATGCTAGATCTAGAGCTAGGTGTAGTGAGTTGGAGAAGGAAGTAGAGAGATTGTCACAGGAGCTTACTTCACGTATATCTGCTCTCTCCTGTGACGACTGTGATGTATGTTCTGCTTTGTTGGAGATATGGAGAAACTAAGGACCTTTTATGATAGTCTGTCTTCTAAGTTTGACATGATTAAGGTGGAGAATGTTAGTCTGCTTGCTGAACTAGAGATGAGTAGGGTAGCTGCTCTTTTATCTACTACTGTTGAGACTATTTCTTGCACCTCATGTGAGGATAAGGACAATGCATTTAGAGGTTTTTACACCATGCTTCTTGATCTGCCTGAAACATGTGAAAATTGCAATAATTTGAAAATGAACTTAAATAAGGCAGATCATAAAATTGCTGAGTTGCATGCTTCTTTGCTTGAGCCTATTGTGTCTTGCACCAATTGTCCTAAATTAACTGCTGAACTTGAATCTGTCTTAAAACAGTTTCAAGAAATGGTTGATCACAATAAGAAAATGGCCAATACGCTTCTAAGGACCCTGTTAGCTCACCATGTAATAACTGTGAAAAACTAAAATCTGAGTTGATTGCATTGGATGATAAATGTGTGAAGCTAACTAAGGATCTTCTAGAGAAGTCACCATCTGCTTGTGATGTGTGTGCTATTGTGGGGGGAGAAGCCCAACGGTATGGTAGAGACGCTTAGCGACGAGAACCAAATGGCTAGCAGTAGGACTGTCCCTCCTATTCCTTGCAAAGACCTCAATGTTGAGGCGGCTGTGCGTGCACATGCCATCCGTTCTTCTGCTGTTGGTTCTTCTTCTTCTCCCTTACCTTCTGTTGTCTCTTGTTCCCCCTGCTCTTTTTGCACCTCTCTCTTTCAGGAGTGTCAGTATCTTATGAACACTCTTGAGAGATTTGTTGGAGGCAAGAAGAAGCTGAATCTTATTCTAGACCAGTCCAAGATTTGCAAATTCAATCAAGGTCTAGGATACGATTTTCTTGAGGATGTTAGAAAGCATCCACCTACTATTCTCAGACCCATAGCAGCAGGTGTGATCAAAGTCAAGCCCAGAACCAAAAAGGTTGAGTTCAAATCTACGGGCTTTGTCCAAGGAATTTCTGACAGTAAGGTGGTTCCATCTGTTGCTTCGACCTCTTAGAAGGCGAAGCCCCATCATGCTACTTCTACCTCTCAGAAGGTGAAGTATCATTGTACCTTCTGTCAGAAGGATGGACATATGATCGAGAGATGCTTCAGGTGCACCAAGATCGCGTGGAGAGACTGTGTTCAGGCTCTTAGGCGTATTCAAGGTCAGCCCCAGACCTTGAGTGCACCTAAGACCAACACAAGGTCTAGAGTTGCTTATGTTGATGGGTTGGGCAGCATCGAGGGCTTGGCTTTTTTGATTTTTCTGGTTTTCATCCTCGATTTGTCTCTAGTCGCGACATCTGCCGTCCTGAGGGTAGATCTCGTTTCCCCCGTCGAGATAGCTAACCGCGGCGAGATCAGCATGTTGCTGGTGCTTTGACTCGCTCCTCCATAGCAGTCAAGCCCAACAACAGCTTCAGGTCTGCTCATAGACCTTCTGGCTTTGTGAGCGACGGAGAGTGTAGGGTAGCTAGAGGTCAGTCATGTGTGACTACTTCTTCTGCTCGTCGTGTGACTCAGTATTGGGTACCAAAATCTCTTTTGATTTATCCCAGTACTAAGCCATCCCTCTCTTGTTGACTCAGGTTTGCCGGGCAGGGAAGGGAGAGGTTTGGCTTGTGGACTCCGGGTGTTCTCGACACATGACCGGAGATTCTCGTTGGTTTTCTTCCCTAGCCCAAGCTCCAGGTGATGAGACGATCACCTTCGGAGATGCCTCTTCTAGGCACGTCATCGCCAAAGGTACTGTGCACATTAATGATTCATTTATTTTAAAAGATGTTGCCTTAGTGAGTAAGCTGCAGTACAATTTGATTTCGGTCTCCCAGCTTACCGATGACGGTTTCGGGGTGAGCTTTAAGAAAAATGCTTGCAAAATTCTTGATTCTTCGGGGAGTCTGGTTTACGGGATTTCTAGATATGGGAGAATTTTGTTGAGCCTTCTGGTGATCCTCTCAGGTGTTTAGTTGCTTCTGAGTCCCGTGACCTCACTTTCTGGCATAGGAGACTTGGTCATATTGGATTTGACTATTTGACTCAAGTTAGCGGCCACGATCTCATTCGTGGTCTGCCTAAACTCAAGATGGTGAAAGATCTAGTTTGCGCTCCTTGTCGGCACGGCAAGATGGTTGTCGCTTCTCATCCTCCGGTCACAGTGACTATGACTGATACACCAGGACAGCTGCTCCACATGGACTGTAACACCCCAGCCAAACAATGATCTGGAATGCTACCAAACTAGTAATGTAACAAGGGTAAACTAAATACGTCTCACAAAATTTCGGCAGAACCTCCCTTGTATAGTTGTCTATGTCAATGGTTTCAACAAGTAGATTCAATAAAAATAGACAACCAACATGTATTATGATCATGACTAATCAAAATTGACTACATGTTCTAGGACATCCATAGATCTAGCATCTAGATAAAGAACAGGAGCATCACAAAAACAATCTAGTTATTTATTACAGTTTAATTCCAGCAAGCAATGATCATAAAGGTACTTAAAGTAATGTATTCATCTACTATTTAATTTCTTCCTTCCTTTCCATTATGGGTAGATCGTGCAAAGTGCAACAAGACTAATCCTTTTTCCCCATGCATGCCGATCTCATAAGGGTACCTAAAACACAACAAACAATAAGGGAGAGTCCAACGACTCAGCAAATATAATAAATGGTAACAATAGCATACATGTACACCGTTCCATAAGAACATCCATCAATTACTTATAAACACATGCTATGCAGTACACCGTTCCATAAGAACATCCATCAGTTACTTATAAACACATGCTATGCAATATGCTCAACAAGATCTTTCTCTTTTCTCTTTTGCATTTTACCGGTAATGCAAAGTGTGCATGCGTCGATACACACCCATGCATGTACCATCTGGTACAGGGACCAATTGCCCATACTCCGCAAGTATGGGGACCTAAGCCCATGCTCCTCAAGCGTGGAGACCTTTAGCAACTGCTCGGTCATCTTATGACCAAGACTTCAATAAGCCAACATGATGCATATGCATAAATGTCACAATTTAATAGAAATTTGCAACCACAACCACCTTGCACGTGAATGACTTATTCAGACTACACTGTTCACCATCACGGACTCATAACTTTCAAACAACCATGAAAGCACGTAGATCACACCAATTACGTCATCATCACAACATAACACACAGTTGCTCAAAGCATATAACAAACAATGGCATTCCACAATATCCATTAAAACCATCATTATACTTGCCTTAACTGCGAGAGAACGAGGGACGTGCAGAAGGTGCTGCCCCCCGAGACCAGTCCACCACCTGAATAATAATTATAATGCATGCTAAGATAATAGTAGTGGACCTTAGACTAAATAAAAACAATCATGAGCTCACAAAAACATCTAACTCGGTTCCAATCCCCAAATCCTACAGGTCGATCTGCCCCCTCTGTGGACAGTCAACTTCAAAAATCCATATCTATTGGTACAGAAGTCCACATAAGATGTTCGCATACTTTCCGGAAAGATAATTAAATTCTCCATCTAAACCTGGTTGGTGAAGCTCCCTAAATCAGCCAAATTATACCCGCACAGGCCAATTTTCTAAAACATCAATTTCATGTCGGGTTCTCTGGACAGAGTACTAATAATACCATAATGTTCAGCACGAGTGTTCGAATCACGATTTCTTGAGCTTTCTGGAAAGCTGAGACAAAGATCTACAACTTTGATTATACTAAGCTCCTCTAATTCTCCCGTTTTCTAATCGCCCAACCCACTTTACCAAAACCTGACAAAAAACTCACAATCTACAGAACAGTCCCACTAATAAAATCATAATTTCTGCTACAGAGGTCCAACAACGTGTTCTAGTACTTCACGGAAAGATGGCGACGTCCTCTACATTACTCTAGGAGACGTACAGAACTGAATCCCCACGAAACTACCCCAAAACGACCGTCTAACGCAATCTGTTTTGGGCAGACCACAATACCGGCATTGCTACAACAATTAAATATGCATCTAATCAGGAGAAATAGGGATTACTCTTGACGAACTGCTGAAGAACACGATGAACACTACACGATCTCTCTCTCTCCCTTCCTTTTCCCTTTTCCCATTCCTCTTCTTCTTCTTCTTTCGAGTCAAAAACACCTCCCGGTGATCGATCTCCTTCCTCCACTCAACTGGCAGCAAAGGGGATCTTCTTCACTAACAGCAGGGGCTTCAATGGAGGCTGTGGTGCTGCTGGACAAGGTGGAGGCGCATGGGGGGCAGGGGAGGCGGTGGCACAAGGAGAAAGAGGAGGGGGAGTAGGGGTAGCGGCTAGGGTTTGGGGGAGGGGTGCCTCCCACCTTTTGGCCGGCCACCACTTGGGCCAAGGCCCAGGCTCAGGTTGCCGAGATTTTTCAGAAATCCCCCTATAAAAATCTCGGTTTAACTCTTTTCTATATGGTCCTTCCCTTCAATTAATCGATTATCTCTCGAATCACTTTTTGGGTATTACATGGACACAGTTGGCCCAGCTCGAGTGCAGTCAGCAGGAGGGAAGTGGTATGTTCTTGTCGTTGTCGATGACTTCTCGAGTTACTCTTGGGTGTTTTTCTTAGCCTCGAAGAATGAGACATTTACCCATTTTTAGGGTTTGTTTAGTAGGCTTTCTGTTGAGCTCCCAGGTGCCTTACGAGCGATCCGCAGTGACAATGGCACGGAGTTTAAGAATTCCTACTTCGAGAGGTTTTGCGATGAGACAGGTGTAGAGCATCAGTTCTCTTCTCCGCACGTCCCCCAGCAAAATGGCGTCGTGGAGAGGAAAAACCGTACCTTGGTCGAGATGGCCAGGACGATGCTTGATGAGACGCCTAGAAAGTTTTGGGCTGAGGCGATAGCCACCATGTGCCATGTTTCGAACAGAGTCTTTCTCAGGGCACACTTGCATCGCACTTATTATGAGTTGAGATATGGGCGAAAGCCCAGTGTCTCTTATTTTCGTGTGTCTGGTTGCAAGTGTTTTTATCTTGAAGTCCGGGAACCTAGATAAGTTCGAGTCACGATCTTGTGATGGGATTTTTCTAGGGTACTCGACTTCTTCGCGGGTGTATAGGGTCTGGAACTGCGAGTCTAGTAAAATGGTAAAGACCTGTGAGGTGACCTTCGATGAGGCCAGTCTGGGGACTAGGCCCGATATCTCAGGTTTAGTAGAGCAGTCCGAGCCCATCTTTGTGGATGATGAGGAGGATGGAGATGAGGGTCGTCTACCCGATCCAGTTCCTCCTCCCCTTGAGGTGCCTGCTTCTTCCACTGCACCTCAAGGAGATCAGCCCATTCCTTCTGCATCTTCTAGAGCTAGTGGCTCTGTTCCTACCTCATCAGCTCATGAGGTAGAGGCCACTTCTTCTTCTCATCCAGGACCTCCCCGTCATATCCAAAAAGACCATCCTTCAGAGCAGATGATTGGAGATCTCTTTGAGCCCACTCTGCCTTCGTCGCCTCTTTCGAGCCCAAGGATGTTAGTCATGCTCTTTCTGACAAGTCTTGGGTCAATGCCATGCATGAGGAATTAGAGAACTTTGAGAGAAACAAGATATGGTCGCTTGTTGAGCCCCCTAGAGGTCATAATGTCATTGGTAACAAATGGGTGTTCAAAAACAAGCAGAGTGAGGATGCGGTAGTCATCCGAAACAAGGCTAGGTTGGTAGCTCAAGGTTTCTCCCAGGTTGAGGGTCTAGATTTTGAGGAGAGCTTTGCCCCTGTAGCTAGGCTAGAGGCCATTAGGATCTTGCTTGCTTTCACAGCGTCTAAGGGCTTCAAGTTTTACCAGATGAATGTTAAGAGTGCCTTCCTTAATGGGTTTATTGAGGAAGAGGTCTATGTTAGACAGCCTCCAGGTTTCGAGAACCCCAAATACCCAAACTATGTCTACAAGCTTTCCAAAGCCCTGTATGGACTTAAGCAAGCCCCTAGAGCTTGGTATGAGAGGCTTAAGTCCTATCTGTTGAGTCATGGGTTTGAGATGGGTAAGGTAGATAAGACTTTGTTCATTCGCAAGCATGGCAATGACCTTCTACTCGTCCAAGTTTATGTGGATAATATCATCTTTGGTGGCTCTTCTCATGCTCTTGTTTCACAATTCTCAGATGTCATGAGCACCGAGTTTGAGATGAGCATGATGGGCGAGTTGACCTTCTTCCTTGGCTTCCAGATCAAGCAGACTCAGGAGGGTACCTTCTTGCATCAGGGCAAGTACACTCGAGACCTCCTGAGACGCTTTGACATGAGTGATGGCAAGCTAGTGTCAACTCCAATGGCATCTTCAGCCACAGTTGATCCAGATGAGGATGGAGAGCCAGTTGATCAAAAAGAGTACAGAAGTATGATCGGCTCCCTCTTGTACCTCACGACCTCGAGACCGGAAATACACTTCTCTGTGTGTCTATGTGCTCGGTTTCAGGTTTCTTCTCGCGTATCTCACCGCTAGGCGGTGAAGCGCATTCTTCGGTACCGTCGAGCTAGCACTGACTATGGTATTTGGTACTCTTCCTCTTTCTGTCTCTCCCTTAGAGCCTACTCGGACCCAGACTTTGCTGGCTGTAGGATAGATAGGAAGAGCACTTCTGGCACTTGCCAATTCATTGGCACTTCTCTTGTTTCTTGGTCTTCTAGGAAGCAGTTCGGTGTTGCACAGTCCACCGTAGAGGCCGAGTATGTAGCTGCCGCCAGTTGCTGCAGCCAGGTACTTTGGCTTCGATCCTGCGGGACTTTGGGTTAGTTATAGACAATGTTTCACTCTTTTGTGATAACACTTCTGCTATTAACATTGCCAAGAACCTAGTGCAGCACTCTCGGATCAAGCACATTGATATCAAATATCACTTCCTTAGAGACCATGTGGAGAAGGGTGACATAGTGCTCCAGTTTGTGGAGAGTGACCACCAGTTGGCTGATATCTTTACCAAGTCTTTGGATAGCTCTAAGTTTTTAGCCTTGTGGGGAGAGCTTGGGTTGGTCTGTCCATATGGATTGTTGTGAGGGGGAGTTTTGTCCTTTATGCTTTATCTTGTTTGTACGCTTTTGTCTCTCTTTGTTGCATTGCATGAGGGTGCATTTGGGTTAGTCCTCCAAGCATAGATTAGAGTGGTTCTCTTGTCTAGTTTCTTAGATTTCTTCCTCTCATCTTGTGGTTCTAGGATGCTGTTTATTAGCTGTTTCTCTTCTCACTAGGTTGAGTTCACTCACTTCTTATAGGTTCTAGCAAGGATTGAGTCACCCTTGGGTAGACAGGGAACGTGTTTGCTCTTAGTGTGTTAGATGACCAGCTGATAGTCCTAGTGTCATATGGGGTAGATGAGAGTCAGTCTGAGCCATAGTATCCTCTACATCTTGTTTATGCTTTAAGGACTCCCTTTTTCTGTTTTTCTTCCCAGCTTCTCGTTTTTATTGCTTTGGTTCGGGGGAGTTCATTTGGGAGCTTCTGGATCTTAATATCGACATAACTCAACTTGAACTCAAAAGTGCATCTCATGTTGAGGGGGAGCTGAATTTTCTTGCATTTCATTTCAGCATTCTGCTTTGTAATATAACTATATGGAGCCTTGATTATTATCCTTTTATGACATGTTTACAATGCTTTACATCTTGCCATGATCTGTGCTTAATTGCTAGATTTATCATGACTTTATATATGTAGTCAAACTTTTGCTATGTTAGGTTGATTAACATTGCACAACTTGAATTAAATCATGCCATGTTAGCTTTTGAGACTAGTCTGTCTCTAGTTATCCTCTTATGATTCATGCCATGTCAAATAGGCTGAGTTGTGTCTTGAATCTTTATTGAGCTTTAGATTGAGCTATGCTAGTTCTTTATGAAACATGAGTTATTGTTAAACTTCATGTTCTTGAACTACATTCAGTAAAAGCAAAAAGATCTCTTTTGTGCGAAAAAACTGATCTCACCAATTCTTTCTCATGAGACTGCTTGCCATTGCACTAGGCATGAACTCAGGAGGAGTTTTGGATGACCAAGACTATCATCTTAAGCTAATTGCTTGGAGTGGTCGCACAAGGCTTGAGATCTAGCACATGACTAAACAAAAATTTGGTTGGACACGACCATGAATTTCAAAAGAAAACATGTCAATTGTGCTAAATTTGCTTAATTATACTAAAAGACCAAGTACTTGAACAAATGATTCATTCATGAACTTGTAGCACTCTAAAATGACTCAATACTAGCTTCTTGGTTCCACTTAGATTATTGACATGGCTTGCATCATCTTTGGATACCTTTGGTTAGACTATAATCTTGGATAACTTGACATGCTAAGATATTCATCTAATATTCAGATTGTGACTTGTTTGGCTTAACTTGATTATACATATCTTGTCATGATCTTGATAGCATTCATATAAGTTATGGCTTGGTGTAATACTCATAAGGTCAATTTGGATAATCTTCATGGCTCTAATTGCTTATATTGAATAAAATTCAGCTATTTCATCCAACACCATGCTTTATTCTCTTTTGCATCTTGATGATTCTATTGCCAAAAGGGGGAGAATAATCGAGAAAAAGCCATTTCAAGGGAAAAACTAGGAGCTTTTGAGGAAAACTTGCTCTTTCTATTTTTGCTCCTCTTGTCTACATGGTCTTGAATCTCTTTACTTTTCTTTCAGACCATGTGTGACTATCAAAACAAACTCAACTTTATGCTGTTTTCTGTGTTTGTCAATATGCTCATCAAGGGGGAGATTGAGAGACCACATGGAGGTGTCCCCATGTTTGTGATGAGTAATTGACTCGTGTTCTAGAAAGTTTGAGTTTGGTTTGGTTGGTTCGTGCCAAATCGGTGTATGGCGCAGTTTGGTTCGGTTGGACTTGGTTGATCGCGGTCGGACGTGTTTAGGACGCTTGTTCTTTTTCTCGATCGGTCGATTTGGGTATTTCATGCTTGAGTACCTTCTTTTGATGCTAATGTTGATTATACTGTTTCGAGCGGTGCTATGTGACGGTTTGCTCGTCTGTGTGACTGCAGGACTTCGGAGCTAGGTCATGGTGAGGCGTGGGAGGACCGGGACTAGTTACAGGAGGTGTTGAGGTCCAGACGGTCGGAGACGTCGAAGATGATCGAGACTGCTGAGGTGGTTGCAAGCCGGGGAGACAAGGAACCAGAGCTGGAGCTACCGGAGGTGGTCACGACGGGCAACGGCGAGGTGGACCGGGACTAGGCTCAGAGAGGAGCTGAGGTCCATACGGTTAGGATGCCGGGTGCGGTCGTGCGAGGACAAGAAGCTTCCAGGAAGTTGCGGCAGGGGCATTTTGGTAAAATGCGCAAGGCTGCAAAATAGAAGCGGATTCTGTTGAAGATAACGGGTTGGAGACCCGTTAGTGAAAGAGAGGGTTTAGGGTTTGATGGAGGCATGCTTGCTGTTTCCCTCCAAAACTTGATGAGTGTTTTGGCTCTTTGCCTCTTTGTGTGTATGAGTTTGGTAGTGAGGCATGGCTGCTATTTCTTGATTTTCTTCTTTAGTGTGAGCCTGGTTGTTAAAGGGGGAGCACAAGTGAGTGTGGAGGCAAGCTCACAAGAGAGTGGTTCCAGTGCAAGCACAAGTGAGTGGTTCTAGTGGTTCACGAGAGAGTTTTGAGGGCTCTTGGGCGTATGTCCTGTTTTTCATTAGTCTCAAGTGCAAAAGATTCAGGATTTGCAAGATTTGGTCTTCAGCCTCATCATCTGCTCATGCCTTTAGTTTTGTTTCAGTTTTTCAGTTTTTGCCCAGACAAATTTCTTTCTTCAGCCGACTAGCCCTAATTTGGTTGTACTCTCTTGTTTCTAAGATCCATATGCTATTTGGATTGAAGTCCAAATCAATTTACTTGACAAGAGGAGGAATCAATTGACATTTGTTCTTGTGCTGTCTGTGTGCATTGAGTATTTACTGTTTATTGCTGTTTTGTGCTGCTGCTCAAGTCATGTTCAGTTTTGCCTTGGGAATCCTGTGCCGACTGTTCTGTTTCAGTCATTAGATCTCTCGGCAATTTACTGCAGCATCTGTTTTCAGTTGGAGTGTGTGTGTTTTGATTTTCGGCTGCAGTTTATCTTTCGGCTGCTTCAGTTTTCTGCATTTCATTCACTATTCCAATCTGTTTTCAGTCTTTGCTGATTGCTTCTGTTTTTTCAGGTGTTGCAGCCCCTTGAGTTTATAGGATCAAGTCTTTTTGACTTCCTTGCAGCTCCTGATCTTTTTCTATTTTCAGAAAAGTTATTGTCGGTCACTGTTGTCTGTTATCAGCTGCAGCAAACTGCAGTTGTCCTGCAGGTTTCGGCCAGCTCCGCATTTCAATCTGCACTCATTTTTGCTGTTTTCAGTCAGCCTCCTTCTTAGTTTTCAGTCTTGTTAATCTGCAGTATGCTGATTTTTGACCCTTTCGGCCAGTTCAGTTTGTGAAACTTTTAGTTTCTGCAGTCAAGCCAATTTGCAGCATATGATCTTTTGAAGCCTTCGGCCAGTTTAGCTTTTGGTCAATTTTGTGTTTTCTCAGAGAAGTATTTGGTCAAATATGCTTTTATGGCTTACAGTCCTTATGATTTTCGGCAAAATTGCTTTCGGCTTCCAGTGAGCAAATTAACTCCTTTATAGCTACTATAGCTATCGGAGAAGAAAATTTGTGTGGATACTTCGGGGCGATTTTTAAAGGCACCATTCACCCCCCTCTGTTGCCATTTCCGATCCTACACAGGCATACAATTGGAAAGTATCTAGAACATGTGTGATCTCTCTATGTTTGGTGTACACAGTGAATCTAGCCATAATAGCGTTGTGGATAGCCTAATAGTTTGCTTTTGCATTGGTAACTTCAATGTATTCCATGTAACATACGGAGTCTTCTTTTAGTGGTGCAAATAACGATATATGATGTTTTGGAATTTGTGATTCCATTATAGTACCCTGCAATCATAATGATATTATTGTAAGCCAGCTGTAGAGTATGTAGTAATAGGATAAAATGAAAGTATATATAATAGGTGGCAAACTTGTTCATCTAGTAGGACCATATCAAGCGTAGTATTTGGTCAGGCTTGCTTTCATCGATATATTCAGAAAAATGTGTTAATCTAACATGGATATGCCAACGGTGAGATTCCTGAGTAATGTCTTTTAGAAGCATATGCTCCATCTACACACAGAAAGAGAGAGGGTTAGGTTTGGTAAATGTCGGAACCCGGAGTAACGACTCCTGGATCCTCTGTGTAAATCGCACTAGTCCAGGATCAGCTAGTGCACACAGTACAACAAAGATAAATACCAAGCCCAAATGACTTTATATATTAAATAAAGAGTACGGCCTTATGGCCAAGTCTTACATTAACGCCCATTGGCAAGATAAATATAGCAAATAACTGCGGAAGAAAACTGATAAATAGCGAAGCCCAAGCCTGCCCACAGGCAAACGACAGTAAGACGCGGCCTATTCGTCCTGCTCTTCACTGTAGTCGACGACACCTTCCTCTATATGGAGAGTGCAAGGTGAGTACAAACTTATACTCCGCAAATCACACGGAGAATGCAACATAATGATAAAGGCTTTAATGGAAGGCTTATAGGGTTAGTTTGCATAAAACAGTATTTAAAGAAATACAATAGATAGATTGAAATTGCTGAATTTAATACAGTAAGTAAAAACATAACTTGTAATAGAAAATATTACAGTCAGTACAGGCTCCGACCATACACCAACCTATTCACGGGCATCCCACCCGGACCATCTTTTCCAAAAGATCACGTATGGATTCCATCCATCCACACACTTTCAAACACTCGTGGATTCCATCCATCCGCAAGCTTTCCATCTCTCTCATGGGTTCTATCCACCCACAAGGTTTTCATTCTCTCATGGATTCCATCCATCCATAAGGCTTTCGAAAATCATTTTTGAAAAACAAAGTCTAATCCATGAAAAACTTTTACTCCGCATGCCCATGACCGTGGGCACGGCTATCCAGGATAGATTATACACTATGTAGAGGTTGTACAGCTTTACCCACAAGACACGATCATCCCTTTGTACCACTAGATTACACACTTTCTTAGGTGTGCGGTGGGGAGTTGTAACATCCTAAATTTTGAATGTTCAAAAATTGGGGAGAATTAAAAAAAATTATTTGCATCGTATTGGCATTTGTAATCTTTGCCAAAATCTTATTTGGATTTTCTTCAGATTTGTGCTAAGTAAATAATAACTGGAAATAGATAATAATAATTAAGGTCGAGAAAATAAAAAAAGGGATATTAGAATATACCCCTCCATAATTAAACCAAAGATCCCTTCTTTTAATTCAATTAAGAAAACCAAAAATTTCAGGTTGAAGAATCAAAAATTTATATGTGCAATTTATAGCAAGATTGAAATCCAAGGGCAACAATTAAATAAAGTGGGAAATAGAGAAATATTAGATTTTGTGTCAAGATAGATGAACCAAGATTTGAATTAAAATTTATAAAAGCATCTTAAGCATGAAATAGAAATTAAATTAAAAAAATCCCAACTCTAAAATGGTGCTTAATCCTTTCCTCATTATCTTTTTCCCTCCTTTTCTATTACATGTGGACCCGGCCACCACCCATCCCGCCTCTCTCCTCTTTCTCCCCCCGTCTCCCTCTGTCGTCTGGGCCCGGCCCCTGCGCCCGCATTCCTTCTTTCTTCTCCTGCTTCTCCCTCCTACTCCCTGCTTCTTCTCTTGGCTACGCTGACGCCGCGTCTCCCTCCTGTCCTTCCCGTCCCGCTCCTCCCTGTTTACGCGTCAACGGGCTCACCAGCCTACTGTGCGCATGTCATCTGAGTCACCTCCGCCCGCATCTGTCCCGCGTCACCATGCCTGCGGCCGCACGTCGCTCCGCTGCGCGCGCACGTCGCCCACGTCCCCTCCGTCGCCAGACCGACCACACCGTCGCCCATGCCGCGCCAACCTACTCCTGCCGCCTATAAAACCCGGCCGAGACACCCAATAGCACCGCCATGCTCCGCTGACCCTCCTCCCCAAAGGAATCGGGTTTCCCGTGCCCCTAACACCGCCGGCGGCCCTTCTCCCCCAACTCCGGCCGGCGAGGAATCGGCCGCTCGGAGCCACCCCAAGCCTATTCCTCGGAGCCAGAACTTCCTCGGAGCGTCGCCTAGATTCTCCCGCTTTCGGCCATGCCTTTCCCCACCTCCACGCCGCCGGCACCGCGCGCCACCGCCGCCCGATACCGCCTCACGCCGCCGGCTCACCTCGGCTTCTCTCTGGTAGTGCCAAGCCGCTCCCTGAGATTACCTCACCTCCATCCTGCTTGCATCCGATGCAATTGAACTTCCGCATACCATAGGCCGCCGGTGACCACTGTCTTCCCCAACCCCGGTGACCGATCTCCCCGCCTGGAGCTTCCCCAACAACCTCTGAGACTACCCCGGTGCCACCTCACCTTTTCTTTCCCCCTGGCGAGCCAACCGCAGTGACCTCCATTGCGCCGCCGCGCGTGCTCACCGCCGGCCTGCCACAGCACTTCCTGGCCGTCGCCGCCACCTTCAAAGGCTTTCTCTCCCCCACGAGAACCCGTTTTGGCCGTCACCACCGACACCCCGACCGCCACTCGCCGGTGACGCCGTCGGCCAAGTTCCGCCCAAGCCTCCTCTGATTCTTCCTCTGTTTGGCCACAGCAATTCCTCACCTCTTCTTTTTTTGATCCCACTTCCAGATCGCTAAGTGAGCGCGGCTCGGTTGGTCACCAGCGCCTGTGGCTTCCCCTTCTCACCGTGAGGTCCCAGGTTCGAATCCCTCCACTGCACTTTTTCCTTTTCTTGCTATCTCATTTTCTTTAACCATTTTCAATGGAACATAATTGGGAAATGATCCCAGGAAGATAAGATAACTGATTTATGTTCAAATAAAATTTACTTGTACCTCAAGTATGGAATTATGAGTATATGGACAAATAAGTGATTAAGGGAAATAGTTAGGTGAAATTTAAATAATTAATTGGAATGCAAATTAAAGCAGAAATAAAATATGATGTAGGGATAAATTAAGTTAAACCCTAGCATTAAGATTCATGCAAAATAGAGATGCAGCCTGGGATTATTGCACGTCAAATCTAGATTTACTTTTAGGGGTACCTCTGATTAATATAAAATGTAGTCGTCTAAAATATGGTTGTCGCTCCTATGTCTTTAAAAGGTACATAAATTGATAGCAACCTTTAAACAATAGGGCGTCTTCAAGTAGGAGTGTCTTGTTAGAAAGATATATATGTATATATGCGGCAATTATAATAAAGTAACCCCTAGGTCATCAAATGTTAAAAGTAACCTACCTAATGTAGCGATGTGAATAGTAGTCATCCCTAGCGTGTCATTGACAAATGAATCTCAGCCGTAGATTCAGTAGAATATTGATAGTAAAGTATAACCTGGTATAGCATGCTCGGTCCTAGATAAATAAATTTAAATAACAAAAATAATAATATTAATAACACTATAATAGTAACTAAAAGATACGCAGAATATCCACGATACCTAATCCGAAGAGCCTCTTTAAGTAAAAGTCATGTTGGCATATCTACCAAAATCCCTACGTCAACTGTAGTTAAAATAATCTTACCACCTTGCCCTTTTGTGAACAAGGTAACGGTAGCACAACCCAAAGTAATGCATCTCGGATTGCTAAAAATGTAAGCCATAAGATTAATTCGACAATCCAGAAATCATATACATCGTGTATATAACTCATGCCCTAACTCTTAAAAACTAACATTAGACAAGGCAATACCCTACCCCCACTACAGTCTTACATCTGCCCATAGGTCTAGTGTGACTCATGGAACTTTCTTGATAAATATAAAAATAATAAAAAGAAGTTATTAAATAAAATAGGGTAAGCCATAGTATTCAATGGCCGGCTCAACCTAGTCCTCCCCAAATATAAAGCAAGATAATCTCATCAATATTTCTGTGTCGTAAACCCTCCTTCATTGAATGTCCTTCTACCCATCATCGCTTCGTTCCAACTAGTTCGGCTCCGACAATACTCCGCGTCCAATCAACCCCGTCTCAAATAACCTATTTAATCATAATAAAAATTAATCAAGTTCAATTGGGTTTATTTGGATTTATTTGGATCTTTTGAGTTATTTGCTTTTATTTGAATTCAGTTGCTTAGCACGTAATTAGAAAATGGAGTCCGGAAGAATCAAGGATCAATCGAGGCCGAGATCGAGGTGAAGATAAGGACCGGAAGCTCAAAGCCATCGCATAAGAAAGCTTTGAGTGAGCTCAAGACCGCGGTAAACCGCGCAAGGCAAGTCAATACTTTGATCATGTTGAACCTACATTTTCTGCAAATTATTTTTGTTTAAATTATCAAATTGCATGCTATTATTTTATATGCAAATACATGTTTAATTTAGAATTCTAGTTAAATGCCTATTATCTAAATTGATTAATATTGCCTCTCCTTTGGAATATTTGAACATGAGAATCTTGTCGCCCTAGCAAAATTATAATAGTAACATTTCGAAAATAAGTCCCTAATTATACGCCATGCTTAGTACTGCATAGATACTCGGGGTGCTGAAATGCCCCAAACATCATTGTTATTTTTAAACATGAGAAACCGGTTTGGACAGTCATGGTGGGAATGACTGGTATATATTGGATATGATTATTTTATGTTCCAAAAAACCCCAACTTGCTTAAATATCTGGGCGGATGGTTCGAGTGTGTGTGTATGTGGTGCGGTGGAAGCACAAAGTGAGTAGTGGTAAATCCGCCCAGATACCACTAAGAACTGAATCTTGTCATGACCTCCTGTGTAAAACAAGTACAACCACAAGTCTGTAAAGTACAACTTGGCTTAGTAAATTTACCGGACCCTGGAAGTCATCATCATGGCAGTAGTGCAAGTGGCGGCCTAGGTGGCAGGCTTGTGGGAGAAGTTCTCCTGCGACGCGCTAGCAGTGTGGGTAGCTAGCTGCTAGGCGTATAGGAGGGGAACATCCCGCACAACGAATGGGTCCCACCGCAAATGGGAGCAACCCAGGGGGTGAGATGATGGAAGGGGCGAGGTACTTTGAACGGTTACTGTGATGGTTTGCTCAACCGCATGGCTAAGGAATCATGTGGGGCAACGAGTGATCTGTCTCTTGTGGGTAAAGTGTGCAATCTCTGCAGAGTCAAAACTATTCAAATAGCCGTGCCCACGGTCAAGGGCGGACATGGGAACTTAACCAGATATAGTTCTATTTCAAAAACTTTGTGGGTGGGAATGGAAAAAGTGGAGGGCAGCGGAAAGCCCTGATTTGAGTTGTCCTGGGTGTCGTCCCAATGGTAAGTTAAGCGGCTATAACGCTGAAAGATGTCATATGGTGTGATGCCATATGTATGGAAAAATTATGGTGATATTAGGCATATGGTGTGATGCCATATGTATGGAAAATCCTGTTAATATTCCTTGAACATTATGTTTTGTTCCAAAGCTGCTAGGTCTCAGGAAATTTTATGTATTGTATTTCAAATAGTGGCATTTCTATTCCTACAAAATAAAATATGGAAAGAATAAGCAGTGTCGTGAGTAAAGGAAATAGATGTTTGTAGTGTACACATAAAGGTATTGGTGGATTCATGTCGATCATAAATAGGAAATGATAGTGTGGGCTCTGGGAGAAATAAATTGGTGGAGTCTAGCTGAATAGATAGGCTAAATAGATGACCTAATTGAATTTTCGGGAACTTGGAGGATTAATACAAGTATTGGATTATAGTTCTTGATTAGTGATTTACTTGGTGGGAGGATACTAGTGGATCGTAGAATTAATCAATGATATTATTGGTGGATATATAATGGTGAATCGTAGAATTGATCAATGATATTCTTGGTGGATATATAATATTGAATCGTAGGCTTGATCAATGATATTCTTGGTGGATTTAAATCAATAATAAGAAGGATTGGATTGTTAGAAAATCTTGATGAGAATGTTCGGTGGATTAATTAGGTGATGTCACTCGCTGTTTGGAGATTAGACAGCAATCAATTTGGAAAGAGTATGTTTGGTGGAATATCTAAATAATGTCACACGCTGTTTGGAGTTTTAGACAGCAATCAATATAAAATGTGTGTAATTTCGGTGGATTAAGTCAATTATAGCAATCGTTGTTGGGAGTCTTAGATAGCAGCTAATAATGAGAGTGAATCTTTGGTGGATTAAGTCAATGATGTCAATCGCGGTGAGGAGTCTTTAGGTCACAAAAACAACAATATGATATAATAATAGAAATGCTACTAAACGCGTTTTATGGCAAATAAAATAACCCGAGCCTCTCTTTTGATAAGCCATGCATACTATTTATTTGCATTCTGTGTATTGGCTCGCGGAGCACGGGGTCGGAGTGCTTACGCTCGCTTTTGCGACAAAATACAGAATCAGAAATCAAATCACCTCGCCTCAGTAACAAGATTGGACAAGCTGGCAGAGAAGATGAAGATGTCAAGGGCTAGGTCACGCACCTCCAGTTGGCTGCCTGTGGGCATGTCCTGAAGGTCCCACCTGTGTGCTTCGTTCTTCCGCTGCTGCAATTTTATGATTTCGGCCTATCCGGCCCATGAGTAAGTCTATTATTTTAATTACGCTTCCGCATGATATGTATTTTGATATTCAGAACTGTAATCTGTGAGCACTATCTACTGATCCAGGGAATAGTGCGGTGGAATCACAGAGGAATCCGGATATTAATATCTGGGCTCCTACAGGAGTCGTGACAAGACCTTTACAATGCAAAGCCTTCAACCTGGTCGAGCCAACTCTAAGGTTTCACCCCAGTAAGGAATCCACCAGACCGGGACCCCCTCTTGAGCCTAGGCGAGACTTCTCATGGCTTAACCACGCTCGCCCAAGTGAGACTTCACATGGCACCAACCACACTCACTTTCAACCTACAACTTGACTCAGGTTGGGACTTCGCAAATTATTCAGCCAGGGCTGTCCCATACCAGCCATGTGGTAGTACGATAAGGGCTTTGGAACAGTAGCTCACAGACCGGTCCTTAATCTGACTTAGGCCCAACCACATACCCCTGTGCACGACAATCAACCACTGCGGCTCCAACCAATAGGGCATGCCTGCACCCACCAATCTAACCAATAGCCTAAGTCTAAACCAGTTTTGTATTTTGTTTTCAAAATAATTCCATAATCCCCCTTGACTCACCAAAGTCAAGAGCAGCTTTGAGAAGCTTATCATTTTATATGAAGAGGTTCGTTATTTTATGTGAAAAGGTATCCCAAAACATATATTATAACTAAGCAGGGCTAAGCATTTGATATAATATTCTCTAGCCAATACTAATGTACTAACTAGAGTTTGATCTAGGGTGACAAGGTCAGGAATTCAATATAAATGGAGGAATTAACAAGTAGGCAATAACTAAATTTAAAACTGAATTGAAATAAGTTGAATAAAAGTATGCATGCAATATAATTAAAAAAACATAATTTTATTTTGAAATCTGGGATCAACATGATCAAGGAGTGTGACTTGCCTTGCTCTTCAACTTGGTTTGAATCTTCGTCGAAGAATTTTTCCGAATCGTCGAAGTCTACACGTGAAAATAACCCATCAAATTCAAATAAATTCAAATTGACTTAAAAAATTTGAATTGAGGCTAGAATTGGATAGAGGGGAATTTTTGATGAATTTAGAAATTTGAATGGGCTAAATTGGAGTTAGGACGAGGAGAACGGGCTCCGGGAAATTTAAATTCAAGGAAAAAGAAAAAGACTGATTTATGGAATTATTTTTCTACTGAAAAAGGGGTTTATGACGTCAGCACTGAATTTCATTTCGACCGAATTATTTTTCTACGGGAAATCTGGTTTATTGCGCCATGCTGGCGTCAGCTAGGGGTTGGGCCGACTGACGTGTGGGCTTCGGTCCATGGACCTGGTCCACGGCCAAAAGGGGAGCTGAGGTGGCACGGGTGGCGGGTGGCGCTCGCGGGGCGCCGACAGGGCGTGGGGAGCCGAGGTGGCTGCCACCAGGCGGCCACGTGGCGTCCACACTGGCACAGGCGGCAGCACCGGCCGGGGCGCACGGGCACCGGGTTCTCGTCGGCGAACGGCGGTGTGGCTGCCGGCAGCGAGGGCGGGAGCGGGGAGAGGAGGCCGAGGGCAACGCGAGGGTGGCTCGGGGTTTACCGTGGGAGGCCGAAACGGGTCAGCGGCGAGGATAGTGCGGCGGCAGCTCGGGTCTCACGCGGCGGCGGTGCTCCGGCGGCACTCGAGCCGGACGGAGGGGCGGGCGAGGTCGAGGGCGACGCGGTAGAGACGGAGGTGGCGTCGGCGGGGCTTAGTGACGACGAGAGCGGCGGCGATTTCTCGCCGAAGGCAGCGGCAAGGGCGCACGGCGTCGGGGTGCTAGGGCGGCGAAGGGGCGCAATTGGAGGCGGAGGAAGGTGGGGCGAGGTGGGGAGGTGCTCGGGCGGGGGCTTTTATAGTGTGGCGGAGGCGGAGCCGGCGCGAATTCATCGCCGGAGTGGCGCGGACGGGCGGCGGTTTCGGGCGAGAGGTGGGGGCGTGCGCGGAGAAGGCGGGGAGGAGGTGGCGCGTGAAGCGCGGGTCCTGCGGGAGAGGTGGCGCGCGACGGAGGAGCGGCCGGAAGGTGCGGGGAGGTGGTTGCGGGCGGCGGCGGCGGAGGCGGAAGAAGGGGCGGCCGGAGGTAGGGGAAGGCCCTAACAGGCGGGCCTGGCCTGTCAGCGGAAGGGGGAGGGCGGACGGGTGGATTGAGCCAGATGGCGGCGTGGCGCAATCCCGAGCGCACACGTGGAGCGTGGGGAGGGGAGGAAGGTGGGAGGAGGCGACGGCCGGATGGCGGCGACGTGGAGAAGATCTGCCCGTCCACGTGGCGGCCAAAGGGAGGGGGAAGGTTTTTAGAATTTTTATTCCCCGATTTAATTTTCAGTAAAGCCTAAAATATTCAATAAGCCTCAGAAAAATATGAAATAAACTCCAAAAATTCCAGAAAAATTCAGAGAACCTCCTGGAGACATTTTGGACTTAATAAAAATACTTCCAACTAATGTTGGTATTTAATTTTCATACTTAAAATACTTTTTAATTTTAAAAAAATATTTTCAAACTCAGAAAAATCCAGGAAACCAAATAAGAGCCAAGTAATTCCAAATAATTAATTTAAAGTAGGATTTTTATAGAAAATCAAAATATCCTTTTATTTAATAATTGCTTTAGGTTTTACTTAAAATACTTTTCAAATACAAGTTTTTCAAAAAACAGAAATTCAGGGCAAATCCAAAATTAAAATTTAGGCACAAAAATACTTATTTTAATTTATATTTTATTTTAATTAATTATTTATTTATTTATTTTTATTTTCATAAAAACCTGGGCTGTTACAGTAAATTAAAGAATTGTTGTTTGATGTAGACTATTGGGAATACAAATAAATGTAATGAATGTGTGTAGGTAAGTATGAATATGTCCTGTACGATAAGAACATAGTGCAGTGGGTGTGGATCACGAAACATAATGAAGAGCATGAATGAGAAAAACGTGTTTATCTAACATGGATACACCAACGGTGTGATTCCTGAGTAATGTCTTTTAGAAGCGTATACTCCATCTACACACAGAAAGAGAGAGGGTTAGGTTTGGTAAATTCAAGAATTGTTACTTGATGTAGACTGTTGGGAATACAAATAAATGTAATGAATGTGTGTAGGTAAGTATGAATCTATCCTGTACGATAAGAAGATAGTGCAGTGGGTGTGCATCACGAAACATAATGAAGAGCATGAATGAATGTAGGAACAATTGTAGGTATACAATTAATACTAGCTGCATATAAGCGCGGCGCACGCCGCGCCAGCTACCGTGCGGATCAAAGTGAAAGAGACGATAATTCGCAGGGGGTTTCGTAAAAAAAACCAAGGACAAATGCGTAATTCCGGGAAAATCAAAGGGTTTATTTGGAAAAAATCGAGGACTTGTAAGGACCTGTACGTAAGTAAATAAGGACCTATACGTAATTTCGGAAACCCGCGGGGCGCCATCCAAAAAAATTTTTTGTAAGAAAAAACTTGCAGGGACCTATTCGCGAGAAAAAAGGACCTATACGTGATTTCTGAAAAACTGGAGGAAAGTGCCTCGGCCGACCGTACGCAAATTCCTGCGCCACGCGCCGGCCGGCCGAGCGCAGGGGGCTGACGTGGGCGAGCCTCCGGCCAGGCATTCCGCGGGTCATTAGGTTCTGGTGATATGTAAGCACGATTTAATTGAGCATAACATGTTAACGATAGCAGGGAGAGATGGGCAGTAGTAAGTCATTTACATATACCAATTGGAGAGCATAGAATGCATAGAGTATACAATTGTAGGTGCAGGATATGCAATCGTAAAGTGCCAAAAACATGCATCCACAACAACTTTGCACAAGGAGAACTCATGAAATTCATAACTTACAAACAACCATGAACATTAATAGGTACTCCTACATCACAACCATGAACACAATTGCTCACCATATAAATCCAACATTGACATTCTACAATATCAATTTAAACCATCATTATACTTGCCTTAATCGTGGAGGACGAGGGACGTGCAGAAGGTGCTGCCCCCAAGACCAGTCCACCACCTGAATAATAATTATAGAGCATGCTGAGATAACAGTAGTGGACCTTAGACTAAATAAAAACAATCACGCACTCGCAAAAACGCCTAACTCGGTTCCAATCCCCAAATCCTACAGGTCGATCTGCCCCCCTCTGTGGACAGTCAACTTCAAAAATCCATATCTATTGGTACAGGAGTCCAATAAGGTGTTCTTAGACTTTCTGGAAAGATAATTAAATTATCCATCTAAACCTAGTTGGTGAACCTCCCTGAATCAGCCAAATTATACCCGTACAAGCCAGTTTCCTAAAACATCAATTTCCCGTCGGGTTCTCTGGACAGAGTATTAAAAATACCATAACTTTCAGTACAAGTGTCTGAATCATGAGTTCTTGAACTTTCTGGAAAGCTGAGACAATTATCTACAACTTTCATTATACTGAGCTTCTCTAATTATCCCTTTTTCTAATCGCCCAACACGATTTACCAAAACCTGACAGAAACCCACGAATCTGCAGAACAGTCCCAATAAAAAAATCATAACTTCTGCTACAGAGGTCCAATAATGTGTTCTAGCACTTCATGGAAAGATGGCGATGTTTTCTACAATACTCTAGTAGACATCCAGAACTGAATCCATACGAAACTATATCAAAACGACCATCTAACACAATCTGTCCTGAGCAGACTACAATACCGACATTGCTACAACAATTAAATATGCATCTAACCGGGGAAATAGGGGTTACTCTTGACGAACTGCTGAAGAACACGATGAACACCACGCGCTCTCTCTCTCTCCCTTCCTTTTCCCTTTTTCCCTTCCTCTTATCCGACTTCCGGGTCAAAAACACCTCCCGGTGATCGATCTGCTTCCTCCGCTCGACCGGTAGCAAAGGGGATCTTCTTCACCAACAGCAGGGGGCTTCAAGGGAGGAGGAGGAGGTCCTGCTGGACATGGGAGGTGCAAGGGGGAGAGGGGGTGGCGGCTAGGGTTTGGGGGAGGGGTGCCTCCCCCTTTTTTGGCCAGCCACCTCTTGGGCCAAGGCCCAGGCCCAGGTTGCCAGGATTTTTAGAAATTTCCCCTCTAAATATCCCTATTTAACTCTTTTTTATATGGTCCTTCCCTCCAATTAATCGATTAACTCTTGAATCACTTTTGGGGTATTACATCCACATCTCTTGACCTCACTTGTCATTCACATCACAGTTTGGTTCAACTTGTCATCGTCTTCTTCTTGCTCATTTCTAGCATAGGCATGTGAGATAGAATTTTCTTACATGAGAAAGCCAAGAAGTCATTGGTTTATGGGATGTGGACTCTTGGTGCCTCCCAGACCCATGAGTGAAACTCAATATTGGCCATTTATCACATGCCCATAAACTCTTGGTGCCTCCCAGACCCATGAGGGGAAGCAGCGCCTACCATAGTTCCTCCCAATAGAGCCGCTACCTCCCTACCCAAACCCTAGTACCGCCATCGCCGTGCCCTAGGGCTGCCGTCGCCACCTTCTTGTGGGTTGCCTGGAGGGAGGAGCGCCGCCACACCTAGGAAGGGCTATTATTGCTGCTCTTGCTGCTAGTCACCACTATCATTGATGGGCTACTGCTGAAGGGTTGATGGCAAGGAAGTAGCATGGAAGGAGCCACTGCCGCAGAAATGAAGGAGGTCCAGAAGGAAGAGAGAAGCCACTGTCTTTGCCGTCTGTGATGTTCGCATCTAGGGTAATAGCCTAAACCTTTTTCCCACACTGGATTACCAATTTAGTAGAGGTTAGAGTCACGATTATAAGGGGAATTAGTGACTTCCACATTAGGAATACCGATTAGTAGATTGGATAGTCAGCTGTGTTCTATTGCAATTTTGGGCACTGTATTGGCTTAGTTAGAGTTTTTCCTATACATGACAAGTGTAGGTAATTGTTTAAGGGTTCTATAGAATGTAAGAACATAGGATTTGGTTGAGTGGTTTAGAAGTTATGGCCCTAGAAAGATTGCTATCCAGAATTTAGTCACTGCTGGATGCAGTCGTAATAATATGTAATTTGGCCCTGGTAGATGGCCGAATTAAGTTGTTTGCATGACTTAAAAAAGTTAGAAAATTTTCCTTAGTTTCTAGAAGTGGTATGATTGATCATGTTTGGTATAGTATGTAATGGATTAATCAGGGTTTTTGGCTAATTAAGAAAGTGTAGAAAGTTTGGTTAGATTCATCCACCAATCAAATTATCAACCACCAAAAGATCAGGATCAATCCTACATCAAGTGGTATCAGAGTACAAATTTCTCAGTGAGATTTCTATTTTAAATTTGTTTTCATACCTATAACAAGAAAATTGCCCTACAAAAAGAGTTAATTTGCATTGTCCAAACTCCGTTTGTGTCTTTCAATTTGCAATCTATTAGTTTTAGTTTGCTAAATTGAATTTGCATCCATCTTAGCATTGTCTAGTTTCTGGTCATATCTTTGCTCCTAAAAATCCGAACAAAAAAAATTCCCACATCAAAATCGATCTAGAACACCCTAAATCCTAATTTCTAATTTTCGGCCAAAAGACTCCCCTTTCTGCCACCACCACAAAAAATGACATAACTTTTGTTTCTGTTATCCTTTCTGAGTGAAACCACTGCCATTAGATTCATGACTTCGTTGTCCAATTGCCTGTAAATTTTTGCTTCATTCAAGTGAGGTAGTTAAAAGATATCTGTGGTTAAACTTGACCCAAATTTTGTTGTTTGAATCTGCAATAGTCAAGAATTGTGATTTTTTGTGCGAATTTTTCAGTCAATCTTAGAACATGGCCCCAAAATAAAATTTATATAAAAAGCCATAAAGAAATAAGGAAAAATAATTATTGGAAAATAGGCATTAAAAAATGTTACAACTAAAATAGCAACATACTGTCCAGTGGATAGAAATATTCATTTTTTATATTTGGGCCAATCCTTCTGCTTTGAAATTCCAGATTGTATTATTTTGAATTATCTTGTATCTATCACTCATATACCATTGTAATACACTTGATTTGGCCTTTACCTATCCTTGTTTGATCAGCAACATAGGCTAAGTGTTGATACGAACTATAATTCAATTTTGTGCTATTTCTAAAATTAATTGATTGATCTCCATTGCTGCATATCTAGAGCCTTTCAAACTATACTTACTACTAACCAACACAGATCTTGATATACTTACAATCGATATATTCATAACTTGAGTCAAGTTATCACGAACCAGGCACCGGTTGTACCACCTATTTTGCATTGGTAAGAACTCCTAAGAGCTTGGTAAGAGCTTGAGAGATGTGTGACTTGACAAGTTCCATCTCCTAGTAGTTGATAGGGATTTACATAATTTTCATGTATCTTCTTGTTTTCTACTAACCATGACAGGTTCAAGATCATATAAGAGGAAGTTTCGTGAGATCAATAACACCATTGACTCATCTCCTATGCCTAAACGAAGTAAATTTAAGTTTCATTTCCATCCTTCGCTGGTAGATTTAATCCTGATGCCTATATTGACTGGGAGATAGCATTAGACAAAGAATTTGAATATTGTGATTAGTTTGAAAGGCAAAAGATTAGTGCTGCCACTAATATTTTTTTGATGATGCAATACTTTGGTGGAAGTATCTTGGTAGATGCAATACTTTTGTAATCTTGGTAGATGCAATACTTTGGTAATCTTGGTAGACATGGTAGAGTGCCTCAAACTTGAAATGTATTGAAGAAACTTTTGAGAGATGACCTTGTTTCTAAATATCATGCTGATTATTTACTAACTAGATTGCAACGTTTAAAACAAGACAATAGAACTATAAGGGAATACTATAAGGAATTAAAAACTCGTTTGTTGAGTTGTGGCTTAGAGGAACATGTTGAAATTACAGAGAATAGATTCTTAAGTGGGCTTAATCAAGAAATTCAAGACTTTCTTGTTCACAAAGAATATAATTCTCTCTCTTAGTTATTTATAGTTGTTTGTAAGGTTGAAAGTCAAATTGAGAAGAAATTGAGGGTACTTATGATAGGAAACATAAGAACAAATCTGTGTTTATGTATTTTTCTATGACTAACAACATGCAAAAAGTTAAGAACCATGCTGAAGAGGAGAATAAGCTAATTAAGCCACTGACTCTTTTACTTGAAAAGGAAGATGAGGAGATGGATGCATCTACATCATCTGAGGAGAGCCAAAAAGGTAAAGATAATGGTGCTATTATCACTCAAGGTGAGTATGTTTGTGAAGAACTACAATTGTCCACTGTTCATGCTACTTTAGAGTAAAAATTAGCGGAAAACAATTATGATATGTACTATTTCAAGTAAACTGCATTGATTTGAGTGTTGAGAATGAGTTGTGTGCTAATTCCTTGCATAAATCTTTGACACAGCCAAAAATTTAACTGGATTCTTTTATTTTAATTCCAAATCCATGTGCTAAAATAAAGACTTTTGATTCTATCAATGTGCAATTGATCCATGCTAAAGATGAGTTGAATGAGATTTCTTCTACGAACACTTTAGGTAATATTGAGATTGATCATCCTTGTGAACTGACTTGTTTAAAGAAGAAATTATTTGAGATTCCCAATTTTATGTAATAGGCGTTTATGATGAAAAGGGAAATTACATGGTTCATAGTTATTTTCGTAACTTCAGAAACTGGAAGATTCAACTTTAGAGAAGAAACACTATCATGTAGAGGAAACTAATGACAGTAATTTTAATATTTCTAGTTCATCTAGTGTTATTTGTGAGATACAGGAAAGCTTTTAAGAATGGGAGTGTTGTGGGCTACTTCCATACACTACAACCATTGCTCAATTGCAGTCAAAAAGAATTTGCCTCTTATTGAGATCATCAATATCAGGGAAGACTTCTCTAAAATTTATTTTAATTCAGTTATCTACTCAGCCAGATTTACTATAGCTGTGAATTTATCTAGTGTCTAGCAAAGCAATATTGGTGAAGATCCTTTTAAATTCTTGTTTAAAAGAAAGCATGGCGAATACAAAGTCAATGTGCTGGGAGAATATGATGATAATAAATTTTATGTGTCTCATGTTTGCATTGAATGATCTGTAGCACTGCCCTACACTTGTTCTCATGTGAATAGGTAACAATCCAATACTCTATTTTCTAAAGAAAGTGATGAGGCGATGGGGTCCCGATCTTCCGATAGGATGATAACTATCGATTTTGGTGAAGGTGACTCTTGCGATCCGACTACAACTGTACGTCGTCGCTTGCGCCTTAGCAATCGCTGAACCACACTCCAAGTCATTATCAACCGTGCCAAGAACACGGTTGACCTGACCACGAAGGTCTATTCCTGCATGCAACCGAAAAACACGCAAGAACAAGATAACAAGCAATCTGAAATTGCAAATATTTATATTGAGCTCAAAAAGGTGGGATTCCGTAGAGGTTCTTTACAGTTGGTTTAGCCGACACAAGCGAAGAACAAAAGTTTTCACCATGGAAAAACTAAGCAAATGAAATCCAAGAAAACTAGAAGGGTGCAGCCTCCTTAAATAGGGGTGGAAAAGCCGCACAAAACTAAGGAAAAAGGGGTGGTACTATTCACGATACTGTTTACGTGAACAGTAACCCCGTGAACAGTATGGGCCTAGGAGGGGGCACCTCCCCTTTGGGCCTAAACATTACAAGGTCCAATTTGACCCAAACAGGTGATGCAGCATCTTTTTTGAGTGATTGCGGCAAGCACAGGAGGAATTTTGAGATGAGGCTAGATACATCAGAAAGGGAGTCAAATGAGACACATACATACATAGTTCCAATACCATCTAGTGAGAATACTTCCAATCAGGTACACTTGTTTCAAAGAGATTTTATTGTGTTTGATAAAGAACTTATGATATTACATAATGAGAGCTCATTGCATCCTTTGTCATGTACCGAGATTTATGATCAAAGATCATGCAATACATGATGCTATAGATCTGTTAAAACCGAGAACGGTTTTTTGTTAAGAAGGGGAGGATGATGTGACCATGCCATAAATACATACAACCATAGCTCCTAAGATTGAACAAAAGGTGAATTCGTTTCTTCAACTTTAATTTATTTTAAATTATAAGACTACCTAATGATGAAAATGTATATTTGTGTAGATATACAAAGAGTACTGCATTAACACTACACACTTGTGGTTGAGGTCCACCTAAAGGAAAGCTGATCAGCATATCAAGACCAAGTCAACACCTTTCCCAACTCTTTCTTAAGGTTTTGATGTCACTTTGGTTACAAGTCAAGCAAGAGTTCAAGTTGGATACATTCATAGGATTCATAGATCCATTTTGGCCTTCGAAGATAGCATTGACTTCAAACGTGCATAGAATTCGCATACAGACTCCATTTGAGGTATATGAGTACAACATAGAAAGCTTATCTCATCCTCTTTCAAATGGATTTATTTCCACATCCAAATTCTTTTTAAGCACTCTACAATTGCCAAAAGAAACTAGGGTTGATTCTGAATCCGAGTCCAAAGGTGTTGCGCCACGTCCATTTGTACTCACAAGCCTTGTAAAATCCTTGGGGCACGTGTTCAACCCTATGATGACCCCTGGCTGCCCCTCTCCCTTCTCCATCTCATATATTCAGCCGCCACCCCCTTTGAACTCTTTAGGTTTTGTTTAGATCAGTGTATCCCCTTGTGTGTAAACTCTACGTTGTCTCTTATGTCGATTAAACCAACAGATTTGTGTTACAGAACCTCAACTATCCTTGTGCGACTTATATATCTAGTAATTTGCAGCTTGCTCTTTACTTGAATTTTTGCTTGTTCTTCAATTGCTTGCAGGAATTGATCTTCATGATCAGGTCAACCGTTGTTCTTGATGAGGTTGATAATGACAAGAATATATTGTAGCGATTGTTGGATGACTTCATTGTGTCTCAGTCAAGTAGGCTCATCGTTAATGTTAGTTTGTATCAATCAAATTATCATCCACAAAATATCGGGACCAATCCTAGGAACTCGATTCTGGGGCTCGGCGTGCACTTAAATAGTCGGGGAGGCAGAGTCCCGCATGGCAATGACGATGACACTGTGGAGTCCGACTCAAACACAAAGAGGATAGGCTGACAGGTGGGGGCCACTCGTCGGTGTTGCAACAGACAAGGAAGCATGGGGCGTACACGGAGGTGACACGTGGCATGGGGTGACAAGCTCAGCCGAGCGGCAGGCTATGTGGGAGAAACGGATTGAGGTGAAGCGATGTTAAGCCAAGCGAGCAAGCCATGCGAAGGAAATGGACTGAGGTAGAAAGAACAGAAAGTGGCCAAGAGAAAGAAAATTTTGGTCGAGGAGAAATATGGATTTAAAGGAAATTTTCGAATTTCACAAAAATGAGATAATTTAAATTGAACTAAAATAAATAGCAAATAAACTACAAGAAACCAAGAAAATATAGAAAAATTTCTTACATCATAAGGAACTCAAAAAAATTGGTTTTGATTTAATCAAAGTTTATTTTATTCATATAAATCATTTTAATCTTAGAAAAATAATATTGAGCTTTAATTATTTCAAGAAAAATCCAAATGGTTATTTTATTTTAAAAACTCTAAAAAGACAACAAAGCTGGGATGTTACAAACCTCTCCCTTAAACGTAATTTCTACTCCAAGATTTAGGCTCACTAGGGAATAGATGCAGAAACTCTGCTAGAAGATCCTCATCGCGCTCCCAGGTAGCTTCTTCCTTGGTGTGATTGCTCTACTAAACCTTGCAAAAATGAATGACTTTTCTCCTAATCACACATTCAGTCACTTCCAAAATCTTGATGGGATGCTCTTTGTAGGTAGGTCCTCCTGAAGATGTATGGCTTCCACAGGTATTGGCTTCTCCGGCACATGCAAACATTTCTTCAATTGAGATACATGAAAGATGTCGTGTGTCCCACTGAAAGACGAAGGCAGCTCTAACTAATAAGCAACCTCTCCTTTACACTTCAAAATTTTGAATGGCCAATATATTTTGGTGCAAGCTTTCCTTTTATTTGGAACCCTTTGACTCCTTTAATTAGGGTAACTTTGAGATACACATAATCATTTGTCTCAAAACTCAAATCTCGACGATGATTATTTGCATAACTTTTCCGTTTGGTCTGAGCTATTCTCAACAATTTCTAAATTAGGCGAACCTTTTTCTCAACTTCTTTCAAACACTCTAGGACGAAAACCTAACCTTCTCAAACCTCTTTCCAATTAAGAGGGGCTTTGCACTTTCTTCCATATAAGACTTCAAATGGTGACATTTACAAACTAGATTGAAAGCTATTATTATAAAAAAACTATGCAAAAGGCAAACTTCTATCCCACTTAATTCCATAAGCTCTCAACGTGTACTCAAGAATCTGATTCACACACTCAGTATATCCATACATCTAAGGATGATATATTGTGCTAAAATACAAATGAGTACCCATTGTTTCATGGAAACTCTCCCAAAATCGAGGCATAAACTATGATCCGTGGTCCGACACTATCTTCTTAGGTACTCTATTGAGACTTACAATTCTTGATGCATGTAAATCTGTCAACTTATCACCTGTCTTACCATTGCTTTGTTGTTATTTTTAGGTGCTCGTGATAACGACATGCATGAGTGGGAAGTAGCACAAGATTGTTATTGCACTATAGTAGTTGTTTCTTTCACTTAGTGGCCAATCATTTATTATTAGAAATAAAATAAACTATCCATGCAACTCTTAGATGAATAATGATTCCCTTTAGCATTTAATGGTTTTATATTGATGCTACTTAGTCAATTCCCTTTGCTTAGATTTATTATTGATTCTTATTATTGTCAATTGGTGCATCTTACTGTCAAGTATTGATTTCCGTTTTGCAGAAATTTTTATGTTCATGGTTATGTTGAGAAATTATACATGAAGCCTAACTATTAGTATTATGTAATTAATGGTTTAAATTGGTAGAATTTGTAGTTGTGGGTGATATTATGGAATTTTGTTAAGTCAGTGTGTTACAACTGCCATTGCTCACTGATCAATGTCATCATCTGCTCGTCGCCACACGCATCGCCTCCCACACCCTTACACATTATCGCTCCCACCACTATCGCCACTACAGCTCCTTGCGCCACCGCCGCTACTATCAGCGTCAGGGTTTTAACCCTAGTGCCTGACTTATCCAGGAGTAGGTAGGTCAGATGGGCCACAGAGGAGACGAGTTGGTTTTTTTGGCACAGCATGATAATGGGCTGGATCGAATATGGTCCATATGGAAATCAGACCAGATCAGAATTTGATTGGTACTTTTTCATAAAAAAATCCTTGGAGTCTTTGTAACTACATTCCAGAGAATTTTAGTATTTTATACATTCTTGCAAAATAACCCTTCGGGTCCTAGTTTTCAAGTGGGATTAGTATGTTTTAAGGTTGTTTTATAACCTAGACCCTCGATTTTAGGTTAATTACTTTAACAATATATTTAATTTATAAAATAACCATAAATAATACTGGTTTCTTGGTTTTAGGCATGTGAGCTTCCATAAATTTGTGAAACCTTACACTACCCCTTGGAAGTATAATATTTTATGATTTTTTTTCCTGGCATTGTGTGATGGGTAGTTATTTGTGGGGTCTTGGGAGTTCAAAAAACTACTATAATACCTAATTAATTGCTATCGAGCACAAGGTTCTGGGCATTCTCGGGCATGAGGTCTCGAGCGTTCTTGGACGCGAGTTCCCAAGTATAAGAGTGATATCCTTATTCTTATCCCTGGTCCTAGATATGGCCCAAAAAATCATAGAAAAATTTTACAAAATTAATAAAATTATGTACCATATAGATTAAACTAATATTTAATATTTTGCACTTGTTTCATGTATTTTAAATTATTTACCAGTAGTAAACCTATAGAAAATTGCATGAAAAATGTAGGTCATGTTAGACATCACTAAGAGAGACCTTGACTGCCCTAGATGGCAGCGGCCACCTTACTTGGACATTTAATGTTTATATTAATAATATACTCTTATCTCTTAGTCAAGCCACGGTGCAAGAGTGTCGCCACTTGCTGCCGCAATCACGCAAAAGTCAACTATGCTCCTGTGGGCACGACATGATTGGATCCAATTATGCTTTAAAAAGTCCACAACATAGTATAATCTCATCATGCACCATATTGTATACCAATTAAGGCTATGTAACCAGGCAGTTACTGAAACTGACATGATTGAGAAGACTATGTCCACATTCCACTCTAGAAAGTCGACTTTATAATAGCAATATTGTCACACCAAGTAAGCCGATTGTTCTGAATTGATATCTGCCCTGCCAGTTGCAGAAAAGCAGAGTGATCTTCTGATGAAGAATCACACTACTAGTCCCATAGTAATATGCATGTTCGAGAAGAACATGAAAACACTCTGAAGAAAGGGAGTGCTCATAGCCACAGAATAGGTCGTGGGTAGTATAGTGGAAAGGAAAGAAAGCAGGTGCATTTAGAGTTTAGATAAGTCCAGGGGAAGGTATATAGAGACCTACAGTAGTCTGAATGTTACCCTTAGCTTGATTAGATGTCACTTATCTACATGAGTTGCATTATTAGTTTAGATATAGTTTGTGTGGAACTTGGTTATGCTCACGTAGAGCAAATTCTTATCTTTTGCTTTAGATTGAAAACTTTTGCATTAGATCAATGTCTTTTCCTAGAATAATAGGGTAAATTGCTAAAGATGATAGCACTTTCCTACTGTATAGGATTTCTTATCGTACCTACCTTGCCCTCAGCTAGTAGCACATCTTAACTGTAGTACAAGCATACCAGTAGCTCCTCTTACCTATGGTAAAAATATTTAATCTTGCATGAAATAAAATTATGAATTTTAAGCCTAACATTGTAAATAATATATTGGCTCGCCTATTAGAAATAATTTCTAAAAATGTCTTGATATTCATTAAGCTTCAAAAATAAACCACATAGGTTATTTATCCACTAGTTCTTTGTGTGCATTAATGCCTAGTAGGCAAAAGGGGAAACGGAATTTCCCAGCAACAAATGAACAAGTGGAATTTATTGGCCTTATAATCAATCCCCGAAAAATCATCTTGGCTGATCAAATAGTATAATCCTCAGACATGTATAGAATAACTTGCACCCTAATATTTGAAGTCTATATGATTCCACCTGTTGCCACATTGTTTCTTATTCATGAACTTTGTAAGCTAAAAGTTACAGGATATGTGTAGATTTTCCACCAATATTGCTAGAAGCATTTGAGTTGATTCAAAACAAATGCAAGAAGCATATGCTATCACTTAGAATTTTTATTGTTAGCATGAAAAGGGGAAGGAATTTGGACATAAGAGGTAAAATTGACATGACGAGGCATAAGAAAAATATAGAAAACAAGATTGATGGCAGGCATAATGGCATATCCTAGGTCACAACCATAAGCAAAATAAGCCCAAACATTTGTTGCATAAATTTGGGAGGTTAATAAATTTATCGTATAATGATTGTTAGTATCTGGAAGATATGAAGAATGACATTCATGTCATCTTGTTAACATTCAGCATTACACCAACTACCAGTACATAGGTGCATACACAGCTTGATGCCACTGTGCTACTGAATCATCACTCACTACTGCACTAGAAGCGCAGCCCCTCACTGTAGCACAGGAAGTGCTACCGCTTGCGACATGTGGCGCACATTGTATCACACCATACTCATCGGCCATGACATATGCATATTGGTATAAGCAGTCTAACACCGCATCGCCATTAGCAATCATATTATTTTTTAGGAGCAAACATAACTCCCAAAATAAAACATGATGACCTATTGGATTATAAGGATCCAGAATTATCTAAATTGGCCATATTTACCTTGGCATTTTTATAGAAGTTAGGCATATTGTTAATCACCAACTTAGCTGGTTTGTCATATTCCTGTAGAATAATCAACATTCCCACATAATAGTGAACCTTTTTTGGTGATTCAACTAAGGTTGTATTCCAGAAGAAAATCTAGTATTTTTGTGCAGATTAATTATGGTCATTATTTTATGTCTCGGTATTATCTTTATGTTCTCGTAGAGCATCTTGTAGATTTACATTATGCTATTAGAACATACTACTTGTGACCATTAGAAAACATGTTGCGTAATTACAAATTTGAAGGTTGAATTATCTAATTAGTTTAAACATGGTATAAGTAATTGGATTGAAACTTGGGCAAAGAATAAAGAAGCTAGAATATAGAACGATCTACAAACACAGACCTTTGTTTGGGCTTCCTTGTTGCAGAATAATAACCAACTAGATGTGGGATAACCCATAATTTGTTAGGGTCATGCAATTTCTCATGCCACTACGTTAATTAAGTCTAGCTCACTACATATAATGAATAACCCCGCAATTGAAATAAATACGTGTTGAAAGAATGAAACATTTCCCACATAACTTCACCATCAGAGCATACATCTATGGGCCTCCACTTATAGTTAGGGATATATGTTGGATCTTAAATTCCATCAATCCAATGCCCATGATAGATGATTTTTTAGGTATGCTATTAAAGAAAGATCTAATCTCAGTATTAGGGGGGAGCCAAAAATTGTTGAATGCCTTGATATTTTGTTGGATGAAAAATATCTTTAGCATTAAGATTCACGTACTAGCTAAGCTGAACTAGAGGTTTAGTTGACACTCCTATAAGCTAGAAGTGGTAGCATGCTAGATAATTGTTTAAGAAATTATAAAGGAGTAATCAAGTTGTGTTTGCAGGAAGCTAACTCATCGCTAAGAGTGGTATACCTCGGGATTTTAAATAGTATATCCACCAAGGCAGAATGACTTATTAGTCAATTATCAAAATTTGCAGAGATGCTTGCAGGTTCTATGGTATAAATGACACTAGTCAAATAATGGTCAAACAATACTTAAGACTCCTAAAGAAAATTTGTCTGGAAGGTAACCTCATGAAGAGGTTGAGTAGGAAGTTCAAAAGAAAGAGACTCATCATGAAGATGAAAACCCAGCAACATAAACACACGCAAACTTTAATGCTGGCAATGTAGAACAACCAAGAATATTTCATTTTAGGAAATGACAAAGATTTGATCTACAATGAAACAACCTCTAATTATAATGATATGAGAGAAAAGAACAATTTTCGACAATGTTGCCTCTAAGAATGCTAGTGTTTCACTAATGAGAACCCAGATCTAGAACCAAAGTCTATGGCAAGGATGCTTCAAGTGCTCATATTGAGTCAAATGAAGAAAACAATTGAGGTTGAACCATAAGCACTAAATGTATTGCTTGGAACTAGTATGTCTAGACTTGATGGGTCATTATCAAAATAATGAAGGTGGTGAGAAGAGATGGTCCATAGGTCCTTTAAAAAAAACTGGCACTCCCCATTAGGAATGAATATTCTACTACATAGTATCTATGACAAATGGCATGAATGAATAAAGAATATTCAATTAACTGTATGAAGAGATCCTTAAAGGACTCATGCTTCCTAATAAAAATAAAAGAAAATAGTAACATATATATATATATACATATATATATAGTTATCATACTTAATAATAAGTCTTTGCTTGAAGAATGAGTATTTTTGTTGAAGGAATAAGTCAATAAGTGACTTACCAGTCATTATCTGAAGTGATACCATGGCTATGTGATCCTTAGAAGTGGACAAAGACCCATATAGACTCAAGAAAACGAAACAGCAACCATAAGACTATAAGTGTACCATAAAAGCATTTATTAGTGCATCTCCACCATGAAGATAGTGGAAGTAGCGATATCCTCTCACAACTATATCATATTAACTCTAATAGTCGGAAACTATCGGCAAAAGTAGGGAAATCGTTGTATATGTGCTTTGCCGACAGCCACCTATTGGTGATTCCCTGTTAGCAATGCTATGTCAGGGATGGAAAGCCAAATCCAAAGCCATGTAGTGGAATATGTTACTCGACAGTGTCTGTTGTTGGTGATACACCTTGTCACTGAGCCATTGAACCAAACATGGGACCCAATAATATTGATAGGGATGTTGGTATTTATAATACCCAACATTGTTGTTAGTGCATAAAATTAGAAATATTATTTTTTAATAATTTCAAAATCATTGAATTTTTTCCACCAAAAAGAATCATTGTAATTTTTCAATAATATTGGCAACATTGCATTTTGATTTTTGACTGAATGGTTATATATGATGCAAATTCTTTAATACACCTTAGCACTTAACCATTGGAATCGTGTAATAGCACATATTCACACATCTGCATCCGCGCATTCAAATCCATCACAATCACACAGATCAAAATTGGAATTCAAACTCCAATATCACTTGTTTTGAATATGGCACAACACGTGCATAATGACACCATGAAGACGTTGGTGTGCTGGTAGTAGGGGTGGTTGGCCAGGTTGTATTCCTGAGCAGAGTGCAACAGTGCGTGGTTGCAGATGTGTGCTCATCAACCTCAATGGAGAGGTACTTGTATCAGAGGTCGATGCTAACCCTGCATGTGCTGAATTGATTGAACCCTACATGTGTTGAATCAATTGAAAAATAATTAGTATTAGTTAGAGGATAGGAAACACAAGATTGATTGCTCGGTTAGAGAATAGAGAATGAGATGAGGAGTAAGGACAACCTATTGCATGCCTGCGGTGGTGGAAGGATCACTCGTTGTCCTCCACCTAGATGAAGACGCACACCTCCACGATCAAGTGCACGTCCACTATTGGAGTCATGATCGTTGGCCTCGATGTGTAGGGAAAAATGGGCATGCAAGGAGCGGCAATTGGAGGATTGATAGGGGGCAGTGCACATGATAGGGCTAGCATAGCTATATAAGTAGAGGATGTTGTATATTAAGTTAGGATTATCTTATGAGCCAGATCTTGGGCTTTTGCCTTCCGAGATGGCTTTTAGGCTATTAAATTGGTTATGTGTTAACAATAGGTTATGTCAAATGGATCTGAAAAAAAGGAAAACTCACTCCAATGCCTGCACGCAGTACTTGTTTCATTAGATAGTTGTGTTGTTTATACTTGATGTCATTTGTTCAGTTCCTAGGTGTGATTCAATCAAGTTTTACATAGAAATTTTGAAATATATTAACATATAAATTTAGATAAGTTCATTTTAAAAATATTAATTTAGTTTATTTTACACATAATAGTTTTAGCACTTTGTTCTATTTTCCTATGGTAATATGAGACAATATAAATATTGGCAACATATCACTAATAACATACACATGAAATAATTCAAATTACATATTGTGAGAAGGAAGAACAAGATATTGTTTCAATGTTAATCTCATGATTCGTACCACTAAGAGAACCTAACAGAGTCCTTCTCATATCTGGCACTGTAGCCATTTTTTCAAATTTGGCCTTCGGGCACCTATTTTTACAAATCTAGCTCTCCTTCCTGAGCTCAGCAGTAGTGCTAGGCGACACGTGTCACCTGCGCACTACCACAGCATAGCAGGTTAATGTGCCGAGCTGGTGGGGTGCAACTGGTGATTAATTAGTATTAAGCATGCTTAATTAGTGTTAATTATGCAATATGATGCTTAATTAGTGTTAATCATGCCTAAATTAATCATTGTAATCCTCCTGCTTAGAGCTGTGGTTGCTCAATAGGTGCTGCTGAGCTCTGGTTGCTCGGTAGGTCCTGCTGAGCTGCGGTAGGTGACACGTATTGCCTACCGCGGCTGTTGAGATCAGGGAGGGGGCTATATTTGCAAAAACGGACGTTCAGGGGATAATTTTTTTAAAAATGGCTACAATGCAAGATATATGAAGGATTCCAACCTAGCATCTCAGTACGCATTAGCATAAATACTTCTGAGAGGACTATCACATGTTGTAAAGCTTTTACAGACATGCCTATCACACATCTCTTTACCAAGCATACTTATACTTAGATATACTAAGTGTATCGACTCAGCACCCAGGCCAAAATAGGAAACATGGCTATCAGATATAACTACATCTTCTAGGATAGTAAAGTCGAAAATGTATTTTCCAATAGTACTGTTGGCTATCATATTGTTTTATATGTCAAGGTTCTTGGAATTCATTATAGCTGTTGTAGAAAGTTGCAGATGTCATGAAGATATGAAATAATTGGCGATAATGACAATTTGATTTATCCCCTAAATGCCAAATTTTAGACTAGTTATATCTTACTCTGTACTGGTACAAGTCAATTTTTATAGTTCTGCAAAATAGATTAATTGGTTGTAACTTTGAAGATCCACTCGCAAAAAGTTATGAAGTATTTAGTCCAAATAAAGAGGCTGGAGAAGTTATGTCTAGAAGGTATGTGATATTGCAACTAATTTACCCCACAGTTCTCTATAAGGACAATATTTTGCTTTTGTTGCACAATTGAATAGTGGCTATTTGAAAATGTTAAGCATATTGCCCCTGAAATATTTTATCCTCAAAATTTCTAGAAGAATATTGAGATAAATACCTAGAAGACTAAATATTGAGAGAAATCTAGTATATTTACTCACAATATTATTATTTATGTTATATTTTTAATAAATGTGATTATGACATTGGAACAGAAAGATTCCAATGGATGTCATTTTGAGGAGGAGCACATATGCTAAATTTTAATCATCATATTTTGGACAATGGAAGTCTTAATTTTGTTTTACCTAGAAGGAATCAATTTGATGATTACTACTGAATTTTATCTTATAGGTTTTACCACATAATTATTGAAGATCATGCATAGATCATGAAGATCAATAACTATTCATAAAGAATAGATGGTCTACAAGATTGTATGATCAACAAGATAAGTGTTTTACTCTTTTTTGCTTAGTGAGTTTGTACTAGAAGATTTCTCACATGAAGATTTTTAATGAGGCAACAAGTGTAATACAACTTGCGTATGCAATGTACTCTTTTCTCCTATCCTTTTTTCCCATAGAATTTTTAGAAGGAGATTTTAATAAGGCATGTGCATACATTGGTATTCGCCCAAGGGGAATCGTTAAGAAACTGACCATTTTAGGGGGTGCGGCTGGCCTTTGCCCCACCGATTTCTTGTCTTCCAAGAAGATGTGGGCGCATACCAAAAGGACTCTTAAACTATAAATATAGGAGAGAGACTATTGTAATTTGGACAGAAAATTATTGGAATAAAGATGATCACCAGATTGCTCTCTCTGTATCTTGTGTCTATTTGTTTATCTACTTTTGCATTATCTAATTATGTGGTTGATCTCATTCTAATTGCGATGATTGGTTGTGTGAATCGATCGATGATACGAGTTTCTTAATAGTTTTATGTGAGACTTGAGAGTTGAGAGGGCGCCTGCTTCCTGCACCTTGGAATAGCCAATCGTATTTGGTGCTTTGTGCAAACAAACTACTTCTACTATCGTCTATTTATTTTTCTCCAAGGACGTGTTTCCAAATCATGAAGTCTTCCAAGCATTGAGTCTAAACATCACAGTTACTCCTCACTCTAGCGGGCCATACTTGTTGTAAAATCGGTCATCACATCTCAGGCATTCATTCTACTTCCTCACCGCAATTAGGGCCCTATACCTATCTTTAAAAGTTTAGACAAAAAAGAGCTTCCTCTTATGTGGAACGGAGGCAATATCGGGTGGGAAATGCAAGGTCAATTGGAAGAGAGCCCGTAGACAGGGGCAAATTCACTAGGAGGCTTCGCTAGGCTTTAGCCTACCCTCCAGTGGAGCTAGCCCCCCTTGGGTAGCCATGGATGGCTCTACCTGGAACAAGAAGAATAGAAGAGAGAAGATGAGCTTTTTAGTGGCTGTCGGCCCACAACAATGAGTCCACAAAGTCCAAGTAGCAACTAGCAATAAGCAACTAATCCTCACATGTCACAAACGCATACCAATCCACCCCACACCACCAGAATCAAAATTATGGAGTAGAGAGTGCACACCTGAGCTGAGCGCGGCCAATGACGTGAGGAGAGCAGGAGGTGTGGGGAAGCCAAGGCAGCAGCAGGCCAGCGACATGTGGAGCAGAGGAGGTGCGGGAAGCCAGGGTGGCAAACCATGGGCCACACGGGCAAGCTGCCTCAAGCCCAAGGGCCCAGGGCGGTGGCCATCAGAGGAGGAGGGGAGCTAGGGAGGGGGACTGGTAGTGGTGAGAGGAAAGGATGGAGGAGGACGAGCAAAGACCGTTGGAGAGGAGGGGAGCTGGGAGGGCCAGAGGGAGCTAGGATTGGGGGGACTAAGGAGGAGTAGAGGACAGAGGAGCGGTGGCCGTCGTAGACTCAAATGAGGGATGAGGGAAGCTGGCTAGCTGTGGAGGGGAGGCAGTCAGGCAGGAGCCAAGAGGGAGGTCGAGCCATCGAGTAGAGGAGGATTGTTGCTGGAGACTTGGCTTGAGGCCTAGACTGGGAAGGGAAGACCGGTCCATCGAGGCTGCCGAGTAGAGCCAGAGGAGGAGGGGATGCTAAGGAGGTGAGTGAGTGAGACCATGAGGGACTGTGGCGATTGAGACTTGAGTGACTGATCGACTGGTATTTATCATGATTCTTTCTTTTTATTCTTCTTGATGTTGTATTGCATATTTGTATGGACAATTAGAAAGTAAAATCTAGACTATCTAGTTGTATTTTATGTAGTGATGTATTTTACACTTTGTACATAGATTTACAATAATAGAGAAATAAACTTGGGGACACAGCCTTGTGGGGACGCCGGGGAGTCAACAAGGGCACGAGTGTGCAGCAACGGGTGACCCACCACGGTGACAGAGAGCCTACAAGGAAGGCGACACTGCATGAGTCAGTGCGTCCTTTGAGCCTACCCTCTGTTTTTATCATGGCTTCGCCACTACCTGTAGACCCAAGAGTCTGGGAGGAATGGAATGGGTGTTTGCCAAAGCTTTGGGACTCCTATGCCTATGGCTTGACTGGTCCAAGCAAGACAACAAACCCTAGATTGGAATGGAAACACCTTGTGACGAGACAGGCCGAAGACTTTTCAACGCTGCTACTCACATAACTCTGGGAAATGGGTACAAAGCAAAGTTCTATAACTCATCCTGATTAGATGGGAGAAGGCCCTGTGACATCGCCTCCGATATCTAGGCGGCATATCCTATGCACTCAAGGTTGGAGTGCACTTAAGGAGCACCACAACTAAAAAATATAGCCAAAAATTTCGAGAAAATTTCTGCGTGTATTCTATGGTTTACTCCACCTATGTATAAAATTTTTAAATTCAAATTTATTCAATGTTAAGGGCGGCAAAAAAGAGAGAATTCTGACAAATTTGAACTCTTAACATTTGTTAGATTTTTGTCTTTTTTGTTATCGTTAAAATTTAATGAATCTGAGCTTGAACTTTATGCATAATTAAAATAAGTTCAGAAGTACATGCAAAAATTTTCTTAAAATTTTTATGACCTTTTAGTTATAGGCCTGTTCTTTTCAGCTTCTAAAAGCTGTTTTTCGGCTTTTCTACAGTAACTAGCTTTTAAACGGAGTATTTTTTCAAAATAAGGTCTACTAGTTAATTGTAGTACATACTTTACTGACTTCATTTATATCGGCAAAAATCGCACATGAGTTTTTGTTACTCTGTAATCTCTCGTACAAACAGCACAAATGCCACAAGTCGCAGCCAAAAGCCACAAGCCGCAGTTAAAAAGAACAGGCCCATAATGTACTGTGAAAGCGTCTACACCTGATTACATAGAATTTGTTGCCGGGCATCTATGCCTGTTCTTTTCGGCTGCGGCTTATGGCTTTTGGCTGAAATTTTTGAATTTTGGCTGTTTACGGTACAAATTACGGAGAGACAGATACTCACTTGCGATTTTGGCTGGTACAGATGTTGGGCTTTTAACGTGTAGATCGTTTAACTTGTAGACCCCGTCTTGAGAAAATACTCCGTTTAAAAGTTAGGTACTGTAGCAGAAGCCAAAAACCACTTTTAAAAGCCCAAAAAACACCCTATGCAATCTCCAAGCATAAGAACACCACGGTCCTGATGGCTCTGCAAAATGGTGCATGGTTACGGAACATCAACATCCACGCTCTAGGTGCTCGACGAGTCTAGGGCCTGACGGCAAACTGGACCCTCCCTCCAACCGACACAATGGCCTACAGCGCAATTCGACACATGACTGGCGGACTTACGTGCTGAACGCTCGAGGACCAGAGAGAAAAGTTGTCGCCTCCCTGGTCATTCTATTTCTCTCCCATCTCTTGTTTGTTTGAAGTTTGAACTCTCTGTTTGCCTCTCCTTGATCAACTAAATAGACAGCCCTCCTGCATGCTCGTTTCAAAAAGAAACTTTTCATTCTTCTTGTATTATTTAGAATCTGAGGGCTGTTTGAAACACATGAATAATAACAATTCAATTCTGATAGCGATCTTAGAATTTCACCCGTTCCAAGAGGGCCTAATGCTATCCTTTTATTGCCGCTAGATAGAAAATGCCTTGGGTTGTATCACAAATGGTTAGATTATGGGTGTACTTATTTAAGCTTAAATTTGTGAGTTTTTATTTTCTTTTACTATTTGAGACTTTTTTGCACTGTAACTGCTAGTAGTTTTTCAGAGTAATTAAATTTTTTAAAAAAATAAAATAAAAATATTATCCCATCACTGAAAATACAAAGAAATACAAAAAAATAAAAGACAAAAAATCTAAAAACAAAATTAAAAATTAGAAGTTAGAAACTAAAAGTCAAAATCTCAAACCCACACGAGATCCCATCTTTGGCCCCAGACACTGGCAGAGAAGCAGTGAAAGCTGAGAGAGGAAAAAGGCGAAGGGCTATAAAAAGTGCAGAAAGTGTTGTACTGCGAAAATATTGTAGCAAAGCATTGTTTTGTACTATAGCGATCCATTTGCGCCGCTCGTGTTGAATTCAACGGTGAGGATCACCCGAAGGCATGGCCCTTTGCTTTCTCTGCGTGTGCAAAGCAGATGACATATTTGGCCCCGCCCCAACTGATTTCGGCTTCGGACTTCTATTTCTGGTTTCTGCAACACGTCGGTTTCTTAATTTTAGTGTTTTTATTTTTTTTTTTTTTTTTGCTTTTTTTCGTATATTCATTTGCATTGTTCGTGATGATATAACGGTGTTTTTCATTTTTCTCTTATTTTTTTAATTATTTTACTCGGAAAAAACTAACATACGCTATAATGTAATTTCTACCGCTACAATGCAATTTCGGCTATAAACTAGAAGCAAAAGCCCGTTGGAGTGGGGCCAAATCCCCCATCCTTACATACTACCTCCGGAAAAGAAAAAAGTATCACCATTTTTCTATATTATTCCCTCTGTCTAAGTTTGTAGTGCGTATTTTTTAATAATCTTGTCCATAAATATAGATCGTATTTCATATTTAAATGCAAATTAGTGTAATGTTCTCTTTATATCCGCAATAAATATATAGCTGTATTTGATATTTTCTACATGCATGTATTAAATATAGTGTTTAAAGATAATAATTAGAGATAATTTAGCTATTTTCACTCTTTTCTTAGTTTATATGATAAGAGAAATATGTTTTATAAATTTAAATGAGGGAGTACAAGACAGAAATGCCACCATACACGCACGCTCACGCACATGATTGCGCCTTGTAGCACATGCCTAAAAATCGAGGGCGCTTTTTATATACATCATCAGGTCAAAGACCAAATCATCTCCAAGGTGTATATTCCCCAAAAATCTCTCGAGCAAGAAAAAAAAGGGGCAAACCCACCAACACACATCACCATGACTTGTGCATGCTGTCACCACCCAAAGTCAATCTCTCCAGATAGCAGCCATTGGACAAAGAAAAGAGGCCATCCCACTTCTCTGCTTTTCTTTGTTGAGGTAGAAGCCGCCGATTAGACTATTCACTTCCTTCATGGACGCCCCAAACTCGATCACCCCCACCGAAATAGTGCTTTGCGTGTGAGCATTAGCACATCAGCTGCTGCTCCCTTCAAATATAAAAACAGTTTTTACTATTGCACAGGCGACTGAAATTTTTATATATTTCAGTCACTTGAAATTGCACTCTCAATGAACTAAAATTTGCAGCCCTCCTCCAAAAAACCAGCTGCAACTTTAGGTGATTCAGAGTGCAACTTCAGATGACCTGAAATTGCACTCTCAATCAACTAAAATTGCAGCCCCCCTCCAAAAAAACATGTGCAACTTCAGATGATTCAAAGTGCAACTTTAAGTGACTGAAAGATAAAAAAATTTCAGTCGCATATGCAATAGTCTATCCAAAAACCCATAGCCTCCACATCTCCCAAGAACAAGAACCCAACCAAGAAAAGAACACAAGAAAAATTATCTTGCAAAATATATTCACCGGCACATACTACATGCGTGTACATTAGCTCATGATGATGCGACTGTTCGCGTCACCGCGCGCTCTTATAACCACAGCCGGCGCCTCTCTGTACTCCAAATCCTCACAAGCTTTCGTCAACCACCGTAGCTCCAGCTTAATTCCTCTCAGGAAACTAGCGGCTGCCATGTCGACCACCACCGCCGCTGGGAAGCTGCAGCGGCCGAGGGCCGTGGTGAAGAGGGTGCTGGCGAGGCCGCAGCGCGAGGGCGACGGCGCCATTGTCAGGAGGAGCATTGGGAGGTACGTACGAGTGCGATTGGTTTTGGCTTTGCTTAACTCGGTATTTTCTAGAGAGCTGTATACTGTTGGAAACAGTTTCAAATCAGTGGCGTGGGAGACCGGAGGCGCATTGGGCCGTTCGGCACGTGGGAGGTAAGGGTCGGCCCGAGCTCCTTTTTCTCTTTAAATTCTTTCATTTAAACCCAATTACTAATATATATATATATAGTATATCTAATATATAGCAGATTTTTTACAAAAAATTTTGGGTATTCAGTTGAATACCCATGAATTACTGTAAATCCACCCCTGTTTCAAATGGTATAAAGTTTTACTAAATTTTATTAAGTTTCGCCTCCCCTTCCTCCTCCACTCCTTTTTCGGCTCTGGCTACAACTCCACGCCCCTCCTCCATCTCCCCCTCTTCTCCCACCGACGACCGACAACAACCTCGCCACCTCATTGCGCTGCCATCTCCCCCTCCCTCGCCTCTGCCACCCTCCATCACCGCCCAACGCCCTCCGCCGTGGCCCACCAACAGACCACCGTCTCCCTGGCCTCTCTTTACATCCGAGGGGTGTGGTGAACCTGTAGGTGGCCGTGGCGCCACCGCTCCTCTCGTCGAGCTCGAGAAGATAGGGGAGAGAGAGCTAGAGCGCTGGAGCGAGAGGATGACCGGATCCGGCAGTACCGCAGTCAGGGATGGCAATACACGGTAGTGCCGTGGTCAGAAACGATGAATCCGGCGGCGGCAGCTTCAACAACAGTCGAGGCTGGTGCTTGGGCAGCTAGCTAGTCAACGATTGGATCCGGTAACGCCACGGTTGGAGATGACGATACGTGGTAGCGCCATAGTCGGAGACGACGGATCCAGCGGCGACAGACCTGTCAGCATGAGCGAGAGAGGAGAGATCGAGAGAGCAAGAGTGAAGAGATATATCAAACGGTAGAGAGCTATAACCAAGGTTGTTAAATCTCAATTTTTTCATACGATCCTACGATTTTACGATCCAAGATTGACTAGACCAATCCGATTCTATGATAGAATCTTAATATGGTAGAATCTTAATGTTCTTACGATTCTACCTAAAATTTTGTAGGATCGTGATCAAAAGTTTCATGTGATCCTACGTGATTTTGTCAATTCTATTGATTTATTATAAATAATTACTTGTATACTTCCTTTTAATTGAAAATTTTAATTTTTATCTCTTCATGTTCACTATAATTATCATAAAATAGCATATGATCTTACCTTTACTCTACAATTTGTAAAGAAAGTTCAAAAGGCATAATTTGAAAAATGCAGTAGTGTTGTAATACATTATAGATTTTTTAAAATATTTTTTCATAGAATTAGGTAAGATGTTGGATTCTATATCGATCATACGGTTTATGATTCTATCAAAGAACCTCCGATCCGATTTAGGATCACGATTCTGACAACCTTGGCTATAACATCGTTTTTTAGTGGAATATACCGTTATTTAGTTTTTCTCATTTTTTACGTTCCTTTTGTTTTTTTCCCTATCTGAACGCTAATTGTTGGCTTGATTCTCCAGGGCGGAGCTCAGGAAGGTGGATCCCTTCCTCATGCTGGATGAGTTTACAGGTCTGTGGTTTTGTGTAGTTACTCCTGTTCATGTGAGCTTCAATGGTCATCAGCTGTATATCCCCATTTCAAGGCGTTCTTGTGTTGACTGAGTTTGTGAACATATTTAATTATCTATGCAGTTTCTGCTCCGGCCGGCTTCCCTGACCATCCTCACAGAGGTCAGACTTTCGCATTGGTCAATTTTTGCGAATACGCACTTTTGTCTCCTTGATCTTCTCTCTGATCACTTGTTTGGATTGATCTGCAGGGTTTGAGACTGTCACCTACATGCTTGAGGTAACCAGTTAAGAATCACGTATTCCATGCATAAATAAAGGTTCAACACGTCTGAAAACTTGGCTGATTTGAGTTGTCCATCCGTCAATTAATTTAGGGCGCGTTCACGCACCAAGATTTCGCCGGGCACAAGGGCACCATTCGCGCGGGTGACCTTCAGTGGATGACGGCCGGCCGAGGGATCATCCACTCCGAGATGCCGGCCGCCGACGGCGTCCAGAAGGGCCTCCAGCTCTGGATCAACCTCCCCTCCAAGGACAAAATGTGCGTGCAAACCAACGAAATATTAACTTGCGCATGGTTACATATATAGCTAGTACTTAATTACATTGCATTTGCGTGGCATTGCCTTGTCAATCAAAGATGGAGCCGAGCTACCAGGACCTGCGGAGCGAGGACGTGCCGCGGGCGGAGGAGGACGGCGTGTCGGTGCGCGTCATCGCCGCCTCGCCGGCGAGGCCCTGGGCGCGCGCTCGCCGCTGTTCACCCGGACGCCGACCATGTACCTCGACTTCACGCTCGCGCCGGGGGCGCGGCTGCACCAGCCGGTCCCGGACCACTGGAACACGTTCGTCTTCGTCATCGACGGCGAGGGCGTGTTCGGCGGCGACGGCTCGGCGCCGGCGTCCGCGCACCACACGCTCGTGCTCGGCCCCGGCGACGGCGTGAGCGCCTGGAACAACAGCCGGTCGTCGTCGGGGTCGGCAGGGGGCGCGCTGAGGTTCGTGCTCATCGCCGGGGAGCCCCTGAACGAGCCGGTGGTGCAGTACGGGCCCTTCGTGATGAACACGCAGGAGGAGATCGAGGAGGCCATCGAGGACTACCACCTGTGCAGGAACGGCTTCGAGAATGCCAGCCATTGGAGCTCTGCGCCCTAGAGAGAGAGATGTGAGGGGGCGCCATGCATTCATTTGGTTTCTAGAAGGTTCCTTTCTTTCTATTCAGTTGCTTGGTTGGTGATCATTTCGGAGGGATAGTGAAGGTCGAGGTGTTGTTAGATAGATGATTGGGTTTTGGAGAGGCAATACGCTCCCGCCAACTTCAGAGTGTGGGTATGCGCTGTCTCATTTAACATGTATGTGTGTGTACATTTTTTATTCAGGTGAGTGTGCCTATCACGGCAGGCTTGAACACAAGCGGGCTTTGGAGAGGCAATACGCTCCCGCCAACTCAGCAAGGCTCATTTATTCTTGTTCTTTTCTTGGTTCTACATCCACTTGGCCTTTTGTTCCTGCCTTCTGTCTTTCAACCCTATTTTAAGGTTTGACAACTTGAGCCTTTTTGTTCTTGCCTTTTTTAACACGTCTTAGGGCCTGTTTGTTTCAGCTGTAGATTCTGAGAAGTAGCTGGTGAGTATCCAGCTAGTCAGAATTTGGAGAAGCTGGATAACTCCAGCTTCTGGCTACTAGTTCATTTTCTGGATTCTGTAGCTTCTGGCTACTTAGAATCTGGATGAAAATCTGGACTGTTTGGGGGAGCTGCAGATTCTGGGAGTAGCTGCAGCTGCCAGAAGCTGAAACAAACAGGCCCTTACTCTTTAATAATTTGGTCCTAACTTTTGCACTACTTCTAGTTTAACCACTACAGGTCCTTAAATTGGGTTTTACTCTCAAGATATGCTTCTTGCTTCGGGCCGTCGGCACCGATTGTGACTGTTACAGTGAAAATAATAAGTACTGCTATACAACATTCGACTGTTTTTGAGGACAAAAACAGTCAGATTGATCTGGGACGTTAGATCTCCATCCAACGGATCCACCCATACAAGCCCCCCTCCAAAAAAAATGACCCCCTCCAAAAAATGATCTAGGGTGTTGGATCTCCATCTAATGGCTCAAAATCTGACTGTTTTTGCCCTCAAAAACAGTCGAATGTTGTATAGACACTCCCGAAAATAATACCCAGGCAATCATGGTTCGTGCAAAGAGTGCAGCTTTGGTGCCCAAGGAACTAGCGTCCTCTTAGACTATGGCCAAAGTCCAATGGACAATCTCCAATTATAAAACCATTCACATTACGACCTCAAACAATTAAAACCAGTGCAAAGCATCCCCTTTGTTTGAAACCACTCATGTTCCATCCCATGTGGTAGTGGTTTTAGCTTAGGTGGCATCCCAATAGGTCATGTAAGCTGACGTGCCTCGCTCTCCAACAATGAACCAAGAATGCAACTGGTGTGACCGGGCGACAAAGACTAGCACAACAAGGTGAACAAGCGCAAGCGGCATGTGCGCATACTGATCAGGTGTGCAACGCGCATGTGAAAAATCTAGAGCCTATATTATGCATTAATCAGGGACAGATCTAGACCTCGGACTAGGTAGGCTATAGCTGAGGCCCAGAAAAAATAGCGATGGAACTGTTCAAACATGGACTTTAAAAAATCAAGTATTGGTGGCCTAGCCCAAGGCGGCACAGCCTAGCCCGAGGCTCCAATGGGCACAACCCATGGCCCACTAGTGCAAGTGTCATCCACTTAGACCAGGTCATGGCCTGCCCTCATGGGAGTCTAACCTTTGCCTAATCCAACGCCTTCGCCGCTCGCGCCTCCAGCCTCGGCAGCCTCCTTCCAGTGCCTCTCGGCTCCGATGGCCTCCCTCCACTCCTCCAGCGCCGTCTCCCTCCACTCCCTGACTCCCACCACTGAGTCCACTCTTCCGGTAGGCTCCCTCCATAGCTCCACTCCTCCTGCACCTCCGACGGCCTCCCTCCACTCCTCCAGTGCCGCCTCCCTAGTCCCTCCACTCCCTCCTCTCCTTCGGCAGCCTCCCTGCATGGCTCCACTCCTCCAGCGCCAGGGACGGTAGGTGAGCGTCAGGGGCAAATTGGGCCTCGGTTTGTACTTGGTTTGGTTTAGTTCTTAGTTCTTACTTGCTAATTGCTATCAATATGATAATATGTACAATTCGTCTGGTGACTCTGGTCCAAAAATCCTTGAAGGCTAAAGCCACCATGACTTTGATCAGTGTGTGGCTATTTGGCAATGTTCCGCAAGTAAATCTTGTGCCTAGTGCTACCCATAATAACATAAATCCATCTTTGTCAAAAGATGGTCAAATACAGAAGCTTTCTTTAGGGATTATCATGAATTTGCCGAGTCCATCTAAAGACTCCTCCAATAGCATGTAGGGAATTGCTCATGGGTGTCCTCGGTCCCTTACCTTGTCCTTTTGTAAACTGTGTTCTCATTTTTTTTATGTTTGCAGTGCTCGGTAGCAGCTGAAAGTATAATTTGGCGATAGTCCAATTTATGCAACAAAGACAGAGGCTCCTCGGTGGTTGGTACTGCTTTGTTAGTTGTCTGAAAGTACTGTTGTAACTTCCATTTAGTCCTAATGCTTCATGATCTCCCCACAATATGATTTTTGTACAGTAAATTCTAATAAACCTGATGTCATGGTACACGATGGGGAAAAGGCCAAGAATACCAGTGATCAAGGTCCAAGCACACCTAAATTTAGAATGCTATGAAAAATTTGAATATGACATTTCATTTTGCTAAAATATTGGTGATGCTGCTATTACTTCTTAGCTAATCTGTTGTTACTTTATCAGAAAATGTGCCTTCGGTCCAGGCTCCACTACCTTGTACCTCACATGGGTATTTGATAAAATAATCTAAAACTTTGACATTGTTTCCTAATTGATCATACTTGTTAAGAAGATGTCTAATGTATGTCTCTTTTCCAATCCCTCTACTGGCACATTGGCAACATGCACAAATGCTACCACTGAGACTGCTAAAGTTAATGCAATTGAAAATAATGACAAGGTCAATAATTTGCTTTTTTTGTTACATTCTTATGTTCTCTTCTTGAATGAATGGGGCAAGAAAACTTTTTCAAGATCGATGCAATTTTTCGTGCATTTGTGACAATATGTGGCACGCCAATGATGCATTTGTGATGCACTTTTGTTATGTCGTGGTGTGAGCATAAATTGGCGTTAGTTTTAGGATGTCAACCCATTAGTCAGCCCGATGCGTTGTAAGTTCAAACTCCACTAAGTTGATTTTAGTGATAATGCAAATACAATTGTGAAACTAATATATTTATTGATTATAATATTGCTTAGTCCCATTTGGATGAAAAGGTGAAAAATAAGAGGTGTGCATTCAATATCACATTCTTATCTTATTGCATTCCTCAGATCCGAAATATAGAATGAACTTCACCAAATAAGTCAAACTTGAATACGTGCATATTCTTTCACAATATATTCTTGTATGCACATATTTAGGAGGAGTTCACTTTATGTTTTGTAGTTTCATTATTATTGATCTATGTTATATTTTTCACATATTAAGGATCTTTACTTTAAAACATATCCCTTGAGTATATATAGCTTGTGTAGTTTATATATACTCATAATCGAGTTATCATCTAATTCTTTCATTATATGTTGATAGTTGAATGATTAATGATAACCAGATAAGTAAGCATTGCTTTAAATGCTGATCTTAGAGTATACAAGTGTTGTGTACATGTTGTATGCTCGCAATTTAATTTTTATCTCATTATTTGTTGAGATTGTCATGAATTACCAAAAAGAGAATATTGTAGAATCTAATCCCTCCAGTATATGTTAATGGTGAAGTTTTGTAATTGATGACAATTATTTGTGGACTAATCATAAGTTGGATAAATAGGTTAGGATCTACAAATGAGAAAGACTTGGAATAACTTCATGTGCCGAAGATCATCAAGTCAAGAAGAAGATGCATCATGAGTTGATGCATGTCCAAGAGGAGATGATCATATGTTGATCATCAAGTCATGTAAAGACCCATCATGTGTTGGTTGAAGTAATGGATGCATCATGAGTTGATGCATGTCACGACTATGACTCAATCTTACCTCTTCTTGACATGCGGCTTGCATTTATGAATGTGTTTTGTAAATTGTTGAAGCTCATGTGTTAAATCATTGCAACATGGGACTATATATTGTGAATGTGTTTTGCAAGTGCTTAAAGTCCATGTTTCCATTCTTTGTAGTATAAGGCTTATATTTGCAAATGTGTTTTGCAAATGGTTAATGCTCATATATATAATCCTTATATCATGATTCTAAAAGTGTGCAATGTGTTTGGCAACTTGTTGGGAATCATAGATGATCTTTGTGTGCATGATACTGTAATTTACAAATGTGTTTTGCCAAATTTGTTGAAGTATATGCACTTCTCAGGGAATCAAAACAATTGTAGTGTATTTTGTGGTACTACCACTAATCAGAACTACCGGCATTGTAATGACGGAACTACCATGTCTGTTGGTGGTCGGAAGACCTGTGTGGTCGAGAAACATTGTGATCAAATCAATGTGGTTGAAGACCTGTGTGGTTGAAGGTCAATGTGGTTGAGAATTAGCATAGTTGAAGCCAACATAGTCGAACCAATAAGGTCGAAGATCGATGTGGTCGATGACCTGTTTGGTTGAAGATCGAAGTGGTTGAAACCAACGTGGGCGGAACCAACGTGGTCAAGATGTGATCAAAAGACCAACGTGGTTGACTGACATGGTCGAAACCAATGTGGTCGAGACCAATGTGGTTGTAATCGACATGGTTGAACTGACGCGATTAAAATAACGTGGTCGAAGATTGATAGAGTAGTCAGAGATCTGTGTGATCGAAGACTGACATGGTCAAAAATCGATATGGTCAACTTAGTCGGAGGCTAGTGTGGTCAGAGACCTGTGTGGTTCATCTAGACAACATGGTCAGAGACCAATGTAGTCAGAGACCTGTGTAGTCGATCCAAACAACATGGTCAAAGATCAGCATAGTCAGAGACCTATGTGGATGAACCAAACAATGTGGTTGGAGATTTGAGTGGTCGAACCATCCGATGTGGTTAGGGACTAGTGTAGTTGATGATCGGTACTTTCGACCAGCTCTGTGTGAGCGGTTTGATCAGCTCTGTGTGAGCAGTCTAATCAGCGAGCAGTACTACCAGCTTTGTGTGAGCGGTACTTCCAATTTGCAGAATGTTCAGCTTGTGTAGCGGTACATTTTTTTAGAAAGACACCTGTGTGGAGTCTTCTCATCCCTGAGTAAATTGGTAGTTTTGCACAGGTTCTGCGGTACTTTCAATGATTGGTAATACCAGACTTTGCACATCGGAACTACCGGATTTGCCTGTAACGGCTAGTTTTCTAACCGTTGCTGAGGGGAGCGGAATATCGGTCATTTGCTTGTGGTATTCTGGAAATCCCTTTTCTGTCCGAACAACTAGTTTTGAGGTGTGGGGTATATATACCCCCTTATAGCTTGTTGGAGGATAATTTTTGGCACTCCATTTCATTCTCTTGAGCTAGTGTGAGATACTCCTCTCAATTGTGTATGTGTTGTACCTTGTGAGCAAGGAGGAAGGCTCTAGATTGTATGTGTTGCATCTACAGGTGGATTGTATATCCATTTGAGCGGTGTGCATCCGTTGCATGTGATGAGAGTCAAGTAAGGGACTTGACTTATTACTCTTCGAGTTTGCCGACTCCTAAGCAACGTTGGAGGCGTTGTGCATGGTGATCTTCTTAAAGAAGGTTGTGAGAAGATCCGAAAAAGTTGTGAAGGTTGGAGCTCATCTACCCAAGCGGGAAAGAGCTATCACTAGTGGATTGAGGTGTTTTGGCTTAATTCGTAGAGCCGGTCCAATTTGTTTGGGCTAACCTCAACGTGGACTAGGGGAGACCGGCATGTCTCTGAACACCATAGTAAAAAGTGAATGTGTCAATTGTGCTTTATTTTCTAGTGCTTAATTTACATTCAAAAATGTTTACATTAATCTAATTAAATTGATTTCTTGCCTTCCTATGATTGCAAATCTTGACACAGGCTTATCTTGTTGGTGTACTTAGGTGAACCTGATTGTTTTAGGCGTTATTCGTGCTAAACGTTTTTGAGTTAAGCTTCCATATTATTTGCTTGATTTAGCAAAATAAAAATTGATAATTAATTAGAAAATAATTTGTTGACAGCACATTCATCCCCCTCTAGCCGGCCTCCTCGATCTAACAGGTGTAGCAAAATCCTAAATCCGCCACTGACGTTAATGGTGAGTTTTAGAAATTAGTGACAACTAAATTATGTGACTAATATTTTGCATGAGTTGGTAAAATAGATTAGGTCCCATGATGATAAAATACTTTGGATAGCTTTATATGTTAATGGTCATCAAGTCAAGTGGACGGCTTCATGTGTTGACAGTCATCAAATCAAGTGGATGGCATCATGTGTTGATAGCCAAGTTAAGAACCCGATTTTGAAGATTCAATGTTGGTCATCAAGTAAAGCTCCAAGTAGATGCGTAAAGCAAAGGTATAACTAATATAGGCGAAGGATGTGTTTCTTAGTCATTTTATCGGTCTCAGTGTTTGGTTAAGAGACCGAATTGCTAGTGTAGTTTGTCATACTATTAAGAGGGGTCTTAACTAGTAGATTGAATTTTATCATGTGTTTTAGCTCTTTATGCTTTCTCTAGTTCTCCTTAGCATGATACTAGTATTTACGAATGTGTTTTGCAAATAGTTATAGCTCATACATTTATCCCTGTAGCATATGACGAAAGTTTACGAATCTGTTTTGCAAATGATTCAAGTCCTTATACCAACTCCTTGTGGTAGGATTCTAAAATTTTCGAATGTGTTTTGCAACTTGTTGAGGATCATGCTTTTGTCCTTGTTCGTATAGTACTAGGTTTTGCGAATGTTTCACAAAATCATTGACATTTATGCATCCTTGACCTTGTTGGAAAATGTGCACTGGTTAGACCATCATGTGTTGGTCGGTCTGACCTCAGGTGTGGCTAAACCGCAAGTTTGTTGCCAGTCAACATTTTCTACAAGGCCTATTTCTTTGTGCAGGGGCGGTCTAACCAGCTATGTGAGTGGTCTTATTGGTCCTGCGGTCCGACCAAGTATTTGTTGTTGGTCGCTTTTTTCCAAAGAGATGATTTTTTTACTCCTCTATAGAGTTTGAGGAGCAATTTGGCCAGCTCTTCGTGAGTGGCCTTACTAGCTGAGCGGTCTAACCAACACCTGTGTGGTCTGTTTGACCGACAACCACTATAATGGCTAGTTCTAGCCATTGCAGGGTAGGTCGGTCAGTCCGGCCATTAGTTGGTGATCAAACTGGTTTCAGCTGATTTATACTGAAACTTCACTAATGTGGCCAAGAGGAAGACACAAGATCAATCAAGTTCTCGTGATTGCAGTTCTGTCCACAAAGTTCATGAAGTTCTCAACGTCAATTCTGAGGTTTCTAAGACACACAAAATACATATTTGGAAAGCTAATGAAGTCTACTTTCCAACAAATCAAACGGCGCTTGATCTGGAGCTTCCTACACAAAGTTATGGCAATTTCATTGGAAGTTGCACGAGCTGTCCGGAGAGACTCGCGAGACTTGCCAAACATAAGGAGTCCGAGTATTGCAATGCAAGTAAGGATAAAATCCGACCACACCATGGCTTTTTAAAGGTTGAGAAGGATTCCTTTTCAGGTTCCAAATGGATTTGGAAGCCCCTTGAACAAGAAAACAAAACATATAAAGATTTGAAACCGATTCGGACTCGGATTGGGACAACTGGCAAGACCGATACTAAAATGTCCATAACTTTCACAAACGGAGTCCGATTTGGGCGTTCTTGGACTCGTTCGAAAGCTATTTTGAAGCCCCACACAATGGATGAGGTGCCAGCCACGGAATCCTCATGGTTAAGTTTCAAATTGAGAGATAAACTAGAGGTAGCAGTTTAGGTATTTCCTTTTTAGTTCGTATTAGAGTTTGTTTCGGCCTTAGGCCAATAGTGCGTGAGTTGTAATCAAGGTCGTGCATTGTGCACCAATATAAGGCCAGGGCCTTAGCCCCATTGTAACTCAGGTTATGATATGATAAGTTTTTAGACTCGTGAAATAAAGGAGAAAATCGCCATGATGGTTGGTGGCGGCCAAATTGCGTGATTGCAAGGTTTTCTCGTTTGGAGTTTGCGAAGTTGGTGCAAGGCAAGAATAGGAGATTCTTGAGATTGCCCATCAAATCTACAAGGTTCATCTCTTCTAATTCGTGTCTTCTTGCTGAATTCACGGTTTGGGGAGTTCGGCGGATTGCTTCTAGTGTGCGCCTTGCAACTAGTGCAAATTGCCCTTATCAATATTATTTGCTGCATCAAGACAAGGAGAAGACTCTATCCAAGGAGAAGGAACCTCGCTGATCGTACCGGGAAAGATCAGGCCATCCCTACGCATCAACTAATCCTTAGTTGGTCCGCATCATCGTGGTATCAGAGCGTGGTTAACCACGGTACGAGGTTGTTGAATTTTTCTTAATGGCGGGTTCTATGAAGACTGAAGATGGCGAGGCGCGACATAATCATGCCGAGCTAATTGGGGAGGTGCCCCAATATGCGGCGTCTTTGCCGCCCGAGGTACGAATTGGATTTGAAACGACACGTGACTACTTCTTGAGTTGTCTCCGGAAGCTTGAAGGCAAGGTTGATGATTTGGGGGTGCGAATTGACGCGTTGACGGAGGCGATACGCGTCCGGCCACCACAATTTCAGCATGCTGAACGGGAACCTCAATATCCCGAACGACGTGTACTGTATGAAAACGACGAACACGAGGAGGTTTTTGATGGTGCAGCAGGCTTTGCTCCACAACCACGCCGTGCTCAGGATTACCATGGGGCTGACCGTGGTAGGGACATGCGTGGCAGAGGTGCTTCCCGTGGTGGAGGTATGCGTGATGGTGTTGGATTTGCACAGCGTGTTGCCGTGGATGATGGAATTGGGCGGATAAAAATTTATATCCCATCATTTAATGGTAAAGCTGAACCAGAAGAGTACTTGGAGTGGAAGATACGTGTCGAACAAATTTTTGACAGCCATCACTATACTGAGGATAAGAAGATTCGTTTGGCGACAATTGAGTTCACCGGATATGCTCTTGTTTGGTGGAATCAATTATGTCGCGTAGGAGCTTGTCCGAATACTTGGGTACAATTGAAGAATATTTTGAGGCGGCGTTTTGTCCCAGCACACTACACTAGGACCTTGTACAACCGGCTACAACAACTACGCCAAGGTAATTCTAGTGTTGATGAGTATTATAAAGAGATGGAGATATTGATAATCCGTACAGGAACAGAGGAGCATGATGAGGCTACTATAGCACGTTTCTTTAATGGGTTGAATGAGGATGTGCAAGATAGGGTGGAGATGGTCCATTACTACAACATCCAAGACTTAGTGCATCAAGCTGAACATGCTGAACAACAATTGAAGCGCAAGCAAGCCAAGAGAGGACATGCCAACACTCAAACAAACCCATGGAGGCATCCATCACAGCAAGGCGATGATGTTGGTTCACACACCAAGGTGGCGACATCAAGTCGTTCAAATGAGGCTCTTTCAAAGGAGGCAAGCAACAGAGGTAAAGAAGCAACCAAATCTGATTCTAGCACGTTCTCCACCGCTAGAACAAGTCAAATTGAGTGCTTCAAGTGTAAGGGCAGGGGTCACATAATGAGGGATTGCCCAAATGCAAGGAAGGTGTTACTCACACATGAGGGATATGCCACGGAGGGCGAAAGCGAGGAATCTGAATATGACGATGAGAAATTCAATGATTCTCCGCAAGACGTTGTGTATTGTGATCTTGAGGTTGGTCCAACTTTGATGACTCATAAGGTGGATGGTGACAATAAGCTAATTGTTGAGAAGGGGCAGTGACGTGGTGTTTTTCAAACCCAATGCATGATCAAAGGCAAACGGTGCAAGTTTATAATCGATGGTGGAAGCTACAACAATGTGATCAGCAAGGACGTAGTCGATGCACTCTCATTAACCATATGGCGTCATCCTAAGCCATACTATATGCAATGGCTTCACAATGTTGGTAAGCTGAAAGTTACTCATAAAGTTCACGTGCCATTTTCAATTGATGGATATGAAGACAAGGTGGAGTGTGACGTCGTGACTATGCACATGTGTCACATCATGTTGGGGCGTCCATGGCAGTTTGATCGCAATGTTACACACCAAGGGAGAGCCAATCGCTTAACTTTTATGCATAAAGGTGTATTTCAATCTTTGCTGCCCAAGAGAGATGAGGAGATTATTTCTGACATTGCCATCAAGGGCAAGGAGCTTGTAAAGATTACCACGAAACTGAGGACGGTTTCGCTTGAAGGGGGAGGGGATGATGTGGCCAAGAGGAAGACACAAGATCAATCAAGTTCTCGTGATTGCAGTTTTGTCCACAAAGTTTATGAAGTTCTCAACGTCAATTCTGCGGTTTCTAAGCCACACAAAATACATATTTGGAAAGCTAATGAAGTCTACTTTCCAACAAATCAAACGGCGCTTGATTGGAGCTTCCTACACAAAGTTATGGCAATTTCATTGGAAGTTGCACGAGCTGTCCAGAGAGACTCGCGAGACTTGCCAAACATAAGGAGTCCGAGTATTGCAATGCAAGTAAGGATAAAATCTGACCACACCATGGCTTTCTAAAGGTTGAGAAGGATTCCTTTTCAGGTTCCAAATGGATTTGGAAGCCCCTTGAATAAGAAAACAAAACATATAAAGATTTGAAACCGATTCGAACTCGGATTGGGACAGCTGGCAAGATCGATACTAAAACGTCCATAACTTTCACAAACGGAGTCCGATTTGGGCGTTCTTGGACTCGTTGGAAAGCTATTTGGAATCCCCACACAATGGATCAGGTGCCAGCCACGGAATCCTCATGGTTAACTCACAAATTGAGAGAGAAACCAGAGGTAGCAGTTTAGGTATTTCCTTTTTAGTTCGTATTGGAGTTTGTTTCGGCCTTAGGCCAAGTAGTGCGTGAGTTGTAATCAAGGCCGTGCATTGTGCACGATAAGGCCAGGGCCTTACCCCCATTGTAACTCAGGCTATGATATGATAAGTTTTTAGACTCGTGAAATAAAGGAGAAAATCGCCATGATGGTTGGTGGCGGCCAAATTGCGTGATTGCAAGGTTTTCTCATTTGGAGTTTGCGAAGTTGGTGCAAGGTAAGAATAGGAGATTCTTGGGATTGCCCATCAAATCTACAAGGTTCATCTCTTCTAATTCGTGTCTTCTTGCTGAATTCACGGTTTGGGGAGTTCGGCGGATTGCTTCTAGTGTGCGCCTTGCATACTAGTGCAAATTGCCCTTATCAATATTGTTTGCTGCATCAAGACAAGGAGAAGACTCTATCCAAGGAGAAGGAACCTCGCTGATCGTACCGGGAAAAATCGGGCCATCCCTACGCATCAACTAATCATTAGTTGGTCCGCATCATTCACCCAACGGCTAGTTCTTTGGTATAGGGTATAAATACCCTTTTATGGTCAGTTGGGTGAGGTTGTTGGTGCCCTAATTCATTTTCCCGAGCTAAGAGCAAGCCCTTTCACCTCTTGTGTGCATGTGTTGCACTTAATGAGCTTGGATTGGCAAATCCTTGGGCATGTGTTGCACTTGGTGGTGGATAGAGTATCCATCAAGTTGCAGCACTTGATTTGTTCAGGTGAGCATCTTCGTCTTGTTACTATTGGAGGTTACTGCCTTTTAGATGGTTTGGAGGAGTTGTGCTGGTGATCTTCTCAAAAGATTTTGTGAGAAGGCTCAGTTGTTTATGAGTGGCTTTTGTACTCACATCTTTAGAGTGGAGGAAGAGTAACCCTAGTGGATTCAAGATGTTGGCTTACTTTGTGGAGCTGATTCAATTATATTTGTTTACCTCAATATGGATTAGAGGAGGCCGAACATCACGATAAAAAAGTCATTGTGTCATTGTGGTTTGCTCTTTTGTTCTTATTTACATTCGTGCAATTTACATTCCTAGGATTAAATTTTGCCACCCAAGCTATAGATATAGATATAGAGTGTGTGTAGTTAATTGAAACTAGTTGATTTAGCTGTAATTGCAAAAAAGATTTAATTTATGCTTCTGCATATAAAATCAATTTTAGATAAAAGATTTTTAAAATCGTCTATTCACCCCTCTGATCCGCCTCCTTGTCCTTACAGCGTGTTTGAGTTCATACGCGAATCCTCGCCGCCACGGTCTGGGACCACCCCAACTACATTCGTCCCCTCCTCTGAACCATCCACCTCTTCCTCCTCTCACTAGCACGGCAAGGTGAAGGGGCGCGGCTGACGCTACTCCAAATGATGTGGTTGCTGTTGCCTGAACTCTAGCCTAGACCACCCGTCACACCGTTGATGGTTTCACAAATTTTTTTGCATCATATTGTGTTCCACCCTTTTCTTAACCCACTTACCAAGTTAATTTGATTTTTGTACTCGTAGCTCACCAAATCAACCATTTTCCTCCTCCGCCTTTGGTCATCTTCCCTGATGTCATTTCCTCTATTGGTAAACCTAGGTCCAATTACTTCACATATGAGAATCACCCCATCATATCCCATGATATGGTGTCGGTGTAGTGGCAAGCAGTAGTGGCACGACAAGCAACAGCGCAAAAGCAGTAGTGGCACGACAAGCAACAGTGCAAGTGTGCGAAGGTGGCTACCAACCTTTAGCATGACATGGAGGAGACGAGGTGGATGGGTAGGGTGGGTAGGGGAGGGTTAGCATGTGGCCGACAGCGATAGTAGTTGAAGAGGAAAAGTGGCTTGGAGAAGGGTTGTGGCCGATGGTGCGAGAGAAGAGAGAGGAAGAATGCAAAGAGACTAATGCATGGGCCCCTCCATCCTTTTTTATTTAATGATTTGTTAGATGATGTGTTGTGTGATATGGTAAACACATAACATCCACGTCAATCAAAATCGCTTTGGAATGAATGAGGGGTTAAATTACTTAGTTTTGATACTTCAATGTTGTGTCATCGATGGTTTTAGAGCTGTAGATTGAAAAACATATTGAGGCTATAGTTGAAAAGACTATAGTTGAATATTGTAAAGTAGACTTTTTTCCTTTGCAAAAATGACAAAACATGTCATGCTTCTCCATGCACTCGAACACCGTAAACTACTGCCTAAGTCTAATACAACAACCTACAGCCTTCATCCTAAACATCACACAAATGAAGAATGCATCATGTAGAAATGGCATATCGCATTAACCGCGAAATCCATAGTAACATAACATCGACAGAATTCAGATCATTCCATCAACTCTGGTAATAGGAAAACACTGTGGAAAGGTCCAACTAGTTTGATTTTTACTTGGAACAGACATAGTTTTATAACAGTGCAACGTATTACAAGCATAAACATATTCCAAAAGTCCACTGAAACAGATTTAGAGAGCTGGAACACAACAACTTAGAACACCCTGTATGGCTTCCTCATGGTGCTCTTGATGTATAGGCACCTCACCTGCAAAAATGCAAGTCACGACCATAGTCATGTACTATTGAATTTTCATAAATTAGTCTTTTCTACCTTTACATTCCACTTGATGTGTGTAGAAAATATAACGATGATGTGGGGAAAAATAGAGTAGGACTCACATTCTGCTAATTCTTTTTCACTAAGGAAATGAGGAAGTTGACGCCCATTTGGATGTTTTGCTGGATCTGCTTCTCCATCGACAGGTTACCCACAGCAACGCCCATGCAAAGAACATTCTTAAGCTGGAACTTGATTGCCGCTTTTGTCTCGTTTACCTTGGATTCCAGAGAATCCTGATGAGTAACCAAAGTTGGGAACTTGCTTGTAATGCCATCAACATCCAACAATTTATTAGTAGAATTGCAGAACCAAACCTGGAATAGTGAAGCCATTATGCTATGCATGCACACCATCAAGGACATACCAAAAGTACAAAGTTTTTTGTCAGATATGGGGCATGATATGTATACTTTAGCTAAGGTCTAGAATTTCTATAGGACCTACAACACTGAAAGTACAGAATATGGGTTACATTGAAAATGAAATGAGGTTGCATTATAGAATTTGTTTGTCCTATCATGTGGAGCTGCAACTAAGTACATAATAATCTTGTAAAATACAAATCCTCTGGGCATAAAGTCATAATATATAAACAATCTCATGTGTATCTTTCATTGTATACAATTCATAAGTGTACTATGCCAAGGGAATGGCATGCTGACATAAAAATAAACTTGCAAGATGTTTGGATATATACTTTCTCACAGAATCAATAGACTTCATTGTGTAGAAATACCAAAAACTACACAAATCTTAAAGCAATGTTGTTAATAGCGGAGTAGTGGTTAGCTACAAATCAGACCCTCAATTTGCTTTAAAATTTGTGTTTTGCACATTCTAGGAGAGCATTGAAGCACATCCCAACAAATAAATAATAGAGAAGATATCGGGTAAATAGCTACATGAATCAAGAAACTTGTTATTCAAGCTACCATAGGTAACAAGCAGCACAAACAACTAGGATGGATAAGGGCACTTGCCTGCCTTATTGAGACCGAGACCAAGGAGATGGGGAATCTAGTAGATAATAGCCTCTGATGCTAAGAAAGTATGGTACTTCTTGGTGAGCTTCTTGACAAGCTTCTTGTTCATCTTCTTGAGAGCTTCAACATCTATATAATCAAGAGTGATCTTCTCAGTCTGCAGACAGAATAATGGGCAATATAAGTTTTACAACTTTATTAGCTAATTATATGGCATGCATTGAATATATGTTATAAAACCATAAAACTATGCAAAAGTCTAATACTACACGGAAGCGAGATGGTTGGCTTGAGTAATGGAAACATTGGTGACAATCCAATGCCCTGAAAACCCAAGGTTTCCTCTACAAGGTTTGTCTATGGAAGATGGATCAAGTATCATGGTCAACTGCTTAGGATGAGAAACAGAGCAGCGATGGACATGTTGAATGCCGGGCAAAAGAAAGAATTCTAGTGAAAGAGTAGGTTGTGTTGTCTATCCATGAGAGTTGATGTGGCTGATAAGCTGAGCATTGCAACCATCCGATGAATTCTGTGTTGTAAATAGGTCATAATGGTCCAAAGAAGGTTGTCCTGTGGGACCAGGCTATAGTAATAGAAAGAGAGGAGTTTCATGGTGTAATCTTGTTGCATGTGAACTCAATAACAAAGAATAGAACAATTTACTGAAACTCCTAATCTATCACTTTTCTTTCACTTTTACCCCTTAGATTAATCTGATTCCATTGGCAATTGCTGCAGTTATCACAGGACCATGACGTCAAGGTTTCACCATAGTTCAATAAGCACAATTAAATAAAATATGATCACAGTTTATTTAAACTAGAGAAAAATGAACAAATCTAATATATATTACCTCCTCCACATGCTGCGCATCACCAAGCATGCAGACCTTCATCTTCAGGCAAGGGATATGGGGTAGTTTAATCGAGCTATTGAAATGCTTGTCCTTCTGCGGGTCATAGTTCTTCAAACTGATCTGGAGCTCCACAGTCTCCATAAACTTTTTGTTATTTTCCTTGGCATCCCCGACAACCTGGAAGATGGCCTCCTTGAGGAACTTAGACTGCAACTTACTTCAAAGCAGAATAGAAAAGTAAAAAAATTACAGCGTGTAAAAGATCAACTTGAGCTATAACAAAACATAATCCAACAGTTGAACAGCTAGTCAGCCTACTCTTGCACCTTAACATGTAGATAGATGATCATTTTATCCCCATATGGTTTCTGACAAATCTGAAATAAGACAAGAATATTCTACCTGGCTAAAATCTACAGTATCTCCTAAGACCAAGCAGATTTGTAGATACTCTAACAAGCACTTCAGAACTGCTACCTTGTTGCGATACACCGGCCACAAATCTATCAAAGAGCTCAAAAAGAACACAAGAAGCAAAGATTAGTGGCATATCTCATGGCTGCCTTTGATCACTGATCCACTAGTAGACAAAATAAAACCCAAAGAATCACAAAACCGTGAGATATGTGATGAACACTAGAAACAAGAACACAAATCATAAAGATTGGAGAATTTTGAAGGAAGAAATTACAAGCCAAAACAAGGGAGTGGTGGCTGAATAGCTGCTAGGGTTGGGGTGTGGCGTTGGAGGTGGATGTGATCTCACGAAGCTTGGCAGGATATAGCAAGAGCCTTCCGAAATTTCGATGGCTATGGATGCCCCCATGATCTATTCCCACCCGTTGGATGTAAGCACCTGTGGTTGGGCCTTGTGGGCTGATACACTAGACTTTTGTTATTAGCAACATGGTAAGGTCTTATGGACCCACTTCCGAAATTTCGATGGCTATGGATGCCCCCATGATCTTTCCATGCTATGAAGTCACAACAACATAAAAAGTTTCAAAAAATGGTCACAACAGCATAAAAAAGTTTAAACAAGTCAAGAAAACATAAAAAGAAAAAATTCATCAACCTCCTCTTTCAAAAAAATCTATGTACTTTCAAATGTGTGCTAAAATTTGGCTTTGTATAATTTTGGTCTTTGATTCAACCAATTGTTATCTACCCACATGCTAATGTGTGCTAATATTTGGCTTTGTTAATTTCAGTCTTCGATTAAGCCATCTAACAACTAAACAAAATTTTGCATGAAACTAAACTAGAGAGGCAGTGAAAACAGGAAATTTACCGAAATTTTGCAACAAACTATGCATGCCAAAAATTAGTCACCCATAAATTTTGGCATCGTACTCTCCAAATCAAACACCTTGAAATCTTAATGTTTAGATTCGGAAAATTGAAAGATAGAGATCCAGCTGAAGTTTCACATAAAAATTAGTGACTAATGGTAAAATTTTCTGTTGAAAATATGGACAGAAGATGTAATGATTATAGATTTCAGTTTAAAGGAATGTGTACACTTTTTTGAAATGTTTTTTCATGATAAACTAAAATACATATTTTAGAATACAACACAAAGTTCAGGTTGTAACTCCTCGGCTGATTGCTCCAATGTTTGGGGGCTGATCTTAGTAGTGTTACTCTACTTCATGTGATAAGTTATCAGCTTTGGCTGTGTTAAAGTTGCAGGTAACCTCACAGTCGGCACTATAACATGTTGGACTTCCTAGGACGTCTATAAACGCCTAGAAGCCATGTAGATGGTCGTATGTTTTTCTATGAGAAAAACTAAGCAACATTATAGTGTTGCAATGGGATAGTTCCATCTCATGCATTGTTCTATGCTTCCACAAAATTCTCACTCCTATCCAAACCAAACCATTCCATCCACTCATTGTCTGCCTTATCCAGCATCTCATCTAATGGAGACGAGATGCCTGATCTTTTGATGAGATTGATAACTATCGATTTTTGTGGAGGTGACTCTCACGATCTGACTACAACCGTACGATAACACTTGCGCCTTAGCAATCGTTGAACCAACTCCGAGATGTTATTGACCCCGTTGGAAGCGCGATCAACCTGAACATGAAGTTCAATCCCTACGAGCAATCGAAGAACTAGCAAGAATAAGACATAGGCAATCTGATATTGCGAATAAAATTGAAGTGTAGATAGTATTGAACACAAAGTTGGGATACCCAAAAATATCTTGACAGGTGGTCGTCTGACACAACTGAAGAATAAAAGTTTGCACAATGGCTAAACCTAAATTCAATGAAATCCAAGTTCTAGCATAGGGAGGCGGCGGCTCCCATATAGGGAGACGACTAGGGGTGGCAGCCAGGGTGCATGCCCCTAGGGTTACAAGGCCCATGGCCCAAGTAGAGTTGGCACAGCACCCTTTTGACTCGAATTCAGAAACCAACGTGGGCTCTTTTGACAATTGTGGCCAGCTCAGATGGAATTTGAAGATGGGGTTGGATCCTTTAGAAAATAGACTTGATAAGTTTTTCATGAAGTCCAAGAATGTCCCAAACGGAGTCTGTATGAGAAAGTTACGCCATTTAAACTTGACACTATCGCAGCAGTCTGAATCTGATTCTAGAACGAGCCCAACTTGATTTCTTGCTTTACTTGGACACAAAGTGACGTGGTGACCTTCATTATGCCTTTCATGTATGTCCATGACTCCACATGCCCCTTCTTCATCCTTTCCCTTATTCCTAAGCATAGTTAAATCATTTGCATTAGGTAGCAGTCTATTCTCAGTAATATATAAACCTAGGAACAAATTCACCTGGTAATTAAGTTGGCGAGCACGAGCTCAAGTAAGTAGTCATTATAACACTTGCGGTGGCTGTGGATGAGTTGTGTGTGTAGGCACATTTGTATCCATGGAAGGGATGTCCTCATCACTCTCCCTATAACAGCAAGAAGCTGGTTGGGCGAAGGCTATCATGCTGTGTGGCGAGTGGCAGCAGATGGATGTGTAGTTGCAGCATCCCGCTAGCAGCCGCGATGGACCACGATGACGAGTGGCTACCGGTAGGCGCTCACAGGTGGGTAGGTGGCATGTGTGATGGTGGGCAACGAGAGGAGACAAGGACGGTAGTGCACGTGGACGACATGTGCGATGGTGGGCAGTAAGAGGAGGCAAGGATGACGAACAACGGACTTTGAGAGGCTATAGGTAGACGGTGATGCGAACGACGGGGGGCACGACAGGGATCGAGCAGGCATTTTGCCACCGTGACCCGTGTGTGGCTACGAGCCTTAGCAGGCATGGCGAGCCCGCGCGCTGGAAGGCGAGCGATCACGGTGGCTCGGTGGGCGTGGGTCCTCATGCAAGCCCGTGAGCAAGTTCCTAAGGGCTCCGAATAGCTTCATATCAAACCAGGAAACACTCAGCTGCTATGTAGATGCCGTTAAGGAGTAGGGTTAAAAATTACTCTTGTCTTTGACATATTTGAGAGTTTTTGATGGCGAGATACCGATACCTCCTGATAACTTTTCAAGGATATTAAGAATTCTCATCTTATTTTTATTTGTTGTCAATTAGAGCAACTTGTAGATATGTATTTGGCACCTAGAACTGATGAACTGAATTCCCATAAAGAATTGAAAAATATCATGAAGCAAATCGATCTCAGTAACTGATACCACACCGAGTCATGCGCCACGGCTTACCTGCGTACAACCCAACCACACGACCCGGACGGCCGGACCCAACACAGCAATAATATAGTTGTCCAAATGGGCCGGGCCTTAACGGGCCGCACCGCGGCCCGGCACTGTAGACACGGCCCGCGAACGGCACGACGGCTAAACGGGCCGTGCCTGGGCCGAGGGTGCAGCACGGCGGGCCAGCACGGCCCGCCCAACTGCTCTAAATGGGCTGTTCCGGCTCGGCACGCCCGGCCAGGTAAAATTCAAAAAATAGCCGGTAAAAAATTCAAAAAAATAGCAAAAAATTCAGAAAAAAATCTGAAATTTTTTCTATAAAATAGGGGGGCATCCGGCCTCCATTTTCCACACCTCAAACCTCACTCTCCTCTCTCGGTTTAGCTGTGAAAAATCCAAAAGTGTTTGCGCAAATTTGGTGAAAATTCGGGCAAAATTCCGAAAATTCAAAAATCTTCAAAGATTTTTGGGAGAGCTGCAAAGGAGGTAATAGTGCTGTCTTATTTTAATTTTTTGCTATTATTTGTTGGTTTAATAGTAAGTTAATAGTTCTTTACTATTTCAATTTGCAGTTGATTTAATGGCGAACTACAATTTTCAACTTTCCGAATTCGGCCTCTCAGCGAATGATATGCAATTGTTTCAACAAGTATATCCATCCGCGGAAGGTCCACATGTACAAACTGGAGATGCCGAAGAAACGACGGCCCCGGTGGTGCAGGGTCCAATCGATCCATTTTCTGCTGGCTCAACAAGTGCATCCACGACCCAAAGCACGGGTGCAAAAAGAACGAAAGCACTTGTACATTTTCTATTGCTTTGACTTCTAACATATGGAGTGGTAGGGCTAGAGAGGATTATATTAGTGTTGTTGCTCATTATGTTAACGATGACTGGATAATGGAAAAAAGAATTATAGGATTTAAATTAATTAATGTTTCACATAGTGCTGAAAAATATTGCAGAAAGTATTATTAAAGTTGTAGAAGATTTTGGCCTCACGGATAAGATTTTTTCTATAACTTTAGATAAAGCAGCTGCAAACACTAAAGCTATGGAAATTCTTACTCCTTTGTTTAATACTTATGCACACTCTTTCTTATTGCATCAACGTTGTGTTTATCATATTATTAATCTTATTATTAAATCCGGTTTAAAAAGATTAAATGCTTGTATTGATTCTTTTAGGGATGCAATTTCATTTATTAATTGTTCTAACCAAGGAATAGCCGCATATAAGAGTTTTTGCGTAGCAATGAATGTTTGTTCTAGAAAATTTGGTTTAGACATTCCTGTTAGATGGAACTCTACTTACCTTATGCTTAAACATATATTGCCATATAAGAGCACCTTATCTGTTTTCCTTCATACCAAAAGTCATCAATCTCGTAGCTCCTCCAGTAGAACCCAAGTTAGAGACCCTGAACTTACTGAGAACGATTGGGTTGTTGGTGAAAAAATATTTTCCTTTTAGAAATGTTTCATAAGTTACACTTTGTCTTACTGGAGTATACTACCCTACATCTCCTATAATTGTTCATAATATTGTTGAAAATTTCCACTCACCTAAAGGCTTTTGAAAATGATCCTATACTACAGGATGCTGCAGTTGCCATGAAAACTAAGTTTTTAAAATATTGGAGAGAAATTCCTATTTTATATGCATTCGCCTTTATTTTGGATCCTAGGGCCAAACTCCAAGGATTTATAAATGTTTTATAAGTTTTAAGTGAGGCTACCGGTTTAGACTATTGTTCATACTATACATTAGTTAAGGATAAATTATATGAGGTATATGATAAATATGAAAATAAGTTTGGGTCTGTGCGTTTGGAAAGACCTCCGGTAGTCCCTAGCACCTCTAGGGGGGCTATGCAATGGGGCAAGATTTTTGGTTCTTCGTCTAGTTCTCGTGCAGGTACAGGTACATATCAGTTAGGAGGAGGAAGGCAACAAAGCACTGGAGACCTATCAAGCTATCTCAACAGTGATAGCGTCAGCTTCGAGCAGGAGTTGAATATCCTCTCATGGTGGCAAACCCAGAAGGTATCATATCCAGTGCTATCCATATTAGCGCAGGATATGTTGACTGTTCCTGTCTCTACACTCTTCTCGGAGTCAGCATTCAGTCTTTCTGGAAGAATAATCGAGGAGCGACGAACAAGTCTCTCCAACGAGATGGTCGAAGTCCTTCTGACCGTCAAAGACTAGGAACAAGCTGAATCAATACTCCAACATACTGCAGATAATAGAGATTTAGAAGAATCTTTTGAGAATTTGTATTTAGATAACAATGAATAGAATTTTCAATATTTTTCTTCACATGTAGTCACTAATGAGCTTTATAGGCTGTACTCTTTTTTCTTTACCAAGGTTTTCTCAAGTTGAGTTTTTATTTGGTAAAGTTTTTAATGAGACAGCCATCCCATGTAATTTAATAAGTTAATAAAGCTCATTATGTCATTGCAAATATTTATTTTTATGATTAACAATGTCTACAATTTTCTATATTTTTCTGAATTTTCTATAATTGTTTTACAATTTTTCTTAATTTTCTACATTTTTCTCTTTTTTTGGCTTAACGGGCTGACCGGGTCAGCACGGCCCGTTAAGCCTTAACCGTGCCCAGGCCGATACGGCACGGCATCAGGCCGTGCCTGGGCTTGCACCGCGGCCCATGGGCCAGCATAGCACGGCTTATTTATTACACGGGTCTTAATGGGACGTGCCTTAACGGACCGTGCCTAGCCCGGGGCCAGTGGACAGGTCTCAGTAATGCACACCAAAAAACGGGGAGAAAATGGAAAGAGAGAACCAAACCGAGAAACACCACCGCACGCGCAGGCGCAGCTCCACCACCTTCCTCTCCCCGATCCACCCGCTCCCCTCCCTTCCCCTCCCCTCTCCGACAGGCGCTCGCCGCTCTCCCGATGGTGGCCGACCCCTCCGCGGATGCGGCGGCCGCCGACCCCGACGGCCCTGACGCCGTTCGCCTCACCTGGAACGCGTGGCCGCGGTCCAAGGTCGAGGCCAGCCGCTGCGTCGTCCCGCTCGCCGCTGCCATCTCCCCGGTACGCGCCCCCGAGTCCCTCGCTTCGCCGCCGCTGCCCTACCCGCCGCTCCGGTGCAAGCAGCCTTGCTCCGCGCTCCTCAACCCCTTCGCCCGCGTCGACTTCGCCGCGAAGATCTGGATCTGCCCGCTCTGCTTCTCGCGCAACCACTTCCCCCAGCACTACGCCGCCATCTCGGAGAGCAACGTCCCGGCCGAGCTCTTCCCGCAGTGCTCCACCGTCGAGTACCTTGTCGCCGGCGCCCCGGGCGCGCCTGCCCCGGGATCGCCCGCGCCTCCGCCGCCGGTGTTCCTCTTCGTGATCGACACGTGCGTCATCGAGGAGGAGCTGGGGTATGTCAAGATGGCCATGCGGAAGGCGGTCGCGCTCCTGCCGGAGCACGCGCTTGTTGGGCTGGTCACGTTCGGGACGCAGGTGCACCTGCACGAGCTCGGGTTCTCCGATCTCAGCAAGATCTACGTGTTCCGGGGGACCAAGGAGATCACCAAGGAGCAGATTTTGGATCAGCTTGGGTTAGCGGGTGCGGGGCGGCCGGGGTTCCCAAAGATGCCACAGCAGCTGGGCGGACCGCAGGTCAACGGAATGCATCCGCCGGCGAATGCCAGGGTGAACAGGTTCTTGCTCCCGGTTTCAGAGTGCGAGTGCATGCTCAGCACGGTGAGGAATTCGGGATTTGGGCCATGTATTTGGTGATTTGTGTTGAAGCAAGTGTAACTTGTTGTAGTTGTTATTTCATTGCAGTTACTGGACGAGTTGCAGCCTGATCAGTGGCTGGTGGAGGCCGGGAACCGTGCGATCCGGTGCACAGGTGTTGCGCTGAGTGTGGCAGCTGGGTTGCTTGGGGCTTGCATGCCTGGGACGGGCGCAAGGATTATTTCACTGCTTGGCGGGCCATGTAACGAGGGTCCTGGAATGGTAAATATCCCTGCTTTATTGTGCGCTTTGCAATTTGACATTATTGTGTTACAATTTGGTGATTTCTGTGGATAATTCTTCAAGTACTTGAATGTTAGCCTGTTAGAAATTGGAAATTTCTGCCTGCTGGGAGGTATGATAATATCTTGGCTGGGGCTACAGGTTTACTAATTATCAGAACCATGATTCTGAAGTACACAGGAGTCAGATAGTGTTAGTAGGTTAAGAGTTAAGATGCAAACTTCTGTTAAAAAAATTTGCCCTCTTGTGTTGAAGATGCGCATTGAATTTCATGAACTTGCTATATATGTTGCTGTTTGATCAATTAGTTTCTTAGCTTATGCGTATTGTCTCTATTGTCAACATGACCGCTAGGGAAGTTTTCACCTTTTTAAAGTTAACTTGAATAACAATAATAATTTCTCTGAATTCACGTAAGCCTGATGTAAAATTACACTAAAACTAAGAATGCATCTTTCACCATACTCATGGGGAATGGAGTGTGTGGTATCTTGGCACAGGAGGATGAGTTTTCCCTGTGGGGCAACGGTGGGGTGTTGAAAATGAAGGACATAGGCTGTGGGGCACTTACAGTCGTGTAACAGAGGGCCAAACAGTGTTCTTTTCAGAGGGTTGCGGAGTAAAAAGAGAGCAAAAAGCGTGTATACAGTAGGTGTACGTGGAGCATAGTGGCCATGGGTTGAAACTTCAAACAATCCCCACCTGCCACCAAAATGGTATTGGGTCTTGGTATGGTCTGTCACTCAGAAACAGATAGCCTTAATATCTTATTATCTCCTTATTGTTAGAAAGTAATTTCTAAGTGAATCCAACAGACCTTCCTCATAAGACATAATAGATGGTGCCCTTAAGGTTCGTAGAACTTTGCATCATGCTGTTTGTTGATAGAATTTTTCTTCAATACTTCTTCTCTACGCTTGTGTTCATATTGTCTTGAAATCTTGCAGATTGTGTCGAAAGATTTGTCAGAGCCAGTTAGATCACATAAGGATCTTGATAAGGATGCAGCTCCTCACTTCCAGAAAGCTGTTAAATTTTATGATGGGCTTGCCAAGCAATTGGTCAGTCAAGGTCATGTGTTAGATGTTTTTGCATCTGCTCTTGATCAGGTTTGTATAGTATTCTCTTTTGCCAGCAATTTATGCTCACGTTTGAATTAGGGTTTCTATCTTGCTATTTAGATTTACATGATGCTAAATTCTTGTATTCTATGTTGTTTGCTGGAAAGACTGTCATTATGGAGCTGTACTCACGATTTAAGTTCAGAATGTTATTATCAGGTCCCTTCTTAGTTCAAGTTCTTTCTTCTTTGTTCAAATGACTAACTGAACCTCTCAAGTCTTGAGAATAAATTTTGTGATTATTTTGCATGAGATGTCAAATGCATAAATGTTTCTTGCATCTTTTGTACCAAGTGTACTAAGTACTGAGGACTTGATGGAATTAATATAGTGACATTTTTATATCTTTAGTTGATGAATAGAAGCTTAAATAGTGAGTTCTGTACAAACCCATGGATCTTTAGTTATAATCGATTGAAAAATTTAGGATCAAGTTAGCAGGATATATGGGAGGTAAATTGAATTGGATGCTATTCAATCACTAGAAATTGTTTAACAATGTGTTGAATCTGATAAGTATGTCTTCTCGCCGACGAATTTTGAACTACCAGAACTCGTTGTGGTCCATCCTTTTCCTTTCCTGCTTGCTGGTGTCTGCAAAGATTCTCTTAAAGAACTTCAGACAGTGGTTTATAATTCCATGTCTAATGATCTCTTTTCAGCAAGCAGCCTGTTAGTACCCATTCGTTGATGCTATGTATTGTTCTCTGTTAGTACCCAGTCGTTGATGCTATGTATTGTTCTTTACTTCTCTGCACTCCATTTTTCATACAAGCCCTGCCCACTGCTGTACCTAACTTTGAAATTTCAGCCTTTCACTATAGCTTCCATGAGCGACCAGAAATTATTTTCCCTTTCCTTCTTTTGTTAGTTTTATTCTAGTTGAATGATTGTGAATATAAAATGTTATGGATTACTAAATCATGTCATTCTAGTTTGCTGCTCCAAGAAAACTGGACAAATTTTTGCTGAAGATACTGTAGTGTGAAAATTTATATGTTTTAATTCCTGAGAAGATCTGTATTAGTCATTCACTAGGAGATGGTAATCTTAGTGAAAGCAAAATGTAGAGCTGATACCGCTGTCAGACATGGTTTTTGTGGTTACTTATCCTGTTTATACCATATGTGCATTGATATGAAAATTATGTACACTTATTCAATTTCTCTGTGAAATGCAATGTTTTAAAATGTAAGCTTGATAAAACCTAGCCCATCAAATTGCTTATTTGATAGTTTTTTTTTGTGAGGTTCAGTGTTGCATAAGCATACCTGTACAAGCCAGTGGACTCGAGAATGGTCTACATTTGAGAAACATCCATAACTATTCTTTTCTTGTTTTGCCTTTTCTTTTTTTTCCTCTTTCTTTCAAATTGTTAGTGTCCAAGGTTATTAAGGCGATAAGGCGAGGCGAGGCGACCCACCCCCCTCACACCTTTTAAGCGGTAAGGCGTGAGGCGAGGCGACGCCTTACGCATCCTAAGGCGCTAAAGGGCAGCAAATAAAATGAGCATTTTAGTAGCATATGTGTACCTTATTGTTGTCAATTCTTGAGCCCATGTTGCACTTATCCCCCATTCCAATTGTTCTTCTCCCATGTAGCATCCATTCTCCTTGTCCCCTTGCAAGTTTCAACATATAGATTGTTACAAATGTAATAGATACAAATTGTATTCTAATTAATTGAGTAAATATGGATTGAGTGACATACCTTGTTGACAATCTCTCCTTTCTTCTCTTCTATTCTCCCATACAACAAGCTACATGAATAATGAGTAACATAAGTTCACAATAAGTCAATAACAATTAAGTGAATCGGAGATTAAATATGAGCGACATAACATAACAAATTAGCAAGCACGACATAACCGACATGAGTCCACACAAATAATATAGATGATAAGTCCACAAACTTAGAGTAGTCTAATGGAATAATAGTAGTCCACAACCCAAAAGTAGCATAGTTCATAATCCAACTCTCTTATCTCTCAATATCCATCATCAAACTCATTGGGATTGCTAGTAGAATCCATGTTTTGTCCACCATCTTCTGTAGCATTGGGAGCTTCATCACAATCGCTCACACCCGCATCATCATATGGATCTTCTTCCTCATCTTCTTCATTGCTTGAATCCGAGTGTTGCTCTTGCTCATCTAAGCTATCTCCTTCAACCAATATTGATGTAGATTTTGCACGCCTTTGGTAGGTCATAGTCTCACCATGACTATGCCTATTAGCTTGCCTTGGAAGATTGCGACCTTGAAGCGAGCGTGATGCACCAATGGCTTCATCAACATCATCCCATGTAAGGTCACACCCACGAGCACCTTGAGGTGGTTTCGCCAATGAGTCAATCCATTCATTGTCCCAATCAAATTCCTCAATGACCAAAGGGTCATAGTTTTTGCCCTTCTCCCGCCTCATTTGAAATCTAGCTTTCATCTTCCGGTTGTAGGCAACAAAGACTAAATCATTTAATCTCTTGTGTAGCAACCGGTTCCTTTTCTTTGTATGGAGCTACAAAGGCACAAATGACAAACAAAGCAAATGAAATGAATAAATAACTTGCTGAAATTAATATTTAATAAGCACATGTAAGCTATAAATCAACTCACAAATTCAAAGGTACTCCAATTTCGCTCACAACCGGATGATGAAGCACAAAGACTAACAACACGTTTAGCAAACCTTTGTAGTTCAATGGCTCGGCCACCATATGAACGCCACCAATCAACTAGAATGGCAAATACATGCATATATTAGGAATTAGGAATGAAATAAATATGCTGAGGATAAACTTAGCTTGCATAATTTAACTACACTTACTAGGGCTCCTTGTCTCTAAGTTTTGAATTGCCATTTTGCTTGAAAAGATCAAGGTTATTAAGGCGAGGCGAGGCGACCCACCCCCTCACACCTTTTAAGCGGTAAGGCGTGAGGCGAGGCGACGCCTTATGCATCCTAAGGCGCTAAAGGACAGCAAATAAAATGAACATTTTAGTAGCATATGTGTACCTTATTGTTGTCAATTCTTGAGCCCATGTTGCACCTATCCCCCATTCCAATTGTTCTTCTCCCAAGTAGCATCCATTCTCCTTGTCCCCTTGCAAGTTTCAACATATAGATTGTTACAAATGTAATAGATACAAATTGTATTCTAATTAATTGAGTAAATACGGATTGAGTGACATACCTTGTTGACAATCTCTCCTTTCTTCTCTTCTATTCTCCCATACAACAAGCCACATGAATGATGAGTAACATAAGTTCACAATAAGTCAATAACAATTAAGTGAATCGGAGATTAAATATGAGCGACATAACATAACAAATTAGCAAGCACGACATAACCGACATGAGTCCACACAAATAATATAGATGATAAGTTCACAAGCTTAGAGTAGTCTAATAGAATAATAGTAGTCCACAACACAAAAGTAGCATAGTTCATAATCCAACTCTCTTATCTCTCAATATCCATCGTCGAACTCATTGGGATTGCTAGTAGAATCCATGTTTTGTCCACCATCTTCGGTAGCATCGGGAGCTTCATCACAATCGCTCACGTCCGCATCATCATATGGATCTTCTTCCTCATTTTCTTCATTGCCTGAATCCGAGTGTTGCTCTTGCTCATCTAAGCTATCTTCTTCAACCACTATTGATGTAGATTTTGCACGCCTTTGGTAAGTCATAGTCTCACCACCTCTCTGCCTATTAGCTTGCCTCGGAAGATTGCGACCTTGAAGCGAGCGTGATGCGCCAATGGCTTCATCAACATCATCCCATGTAAGGTCACACCCACGAGCACCTTGAGGTGGTTCCGCCAATGAGTCAGTCCATTCATTGGCCCAATCAAATTCCTCAATGACCAAAGGGTCATAGTTTTTGCCCTTCTCTCGCCTCATTTGAAACCTAGCTTTCATCTTCCGGTTGTAGGCAACAAAGACCAAATCATTCAATCTCTTGTGTAGTAACCGGTTCCTTTTCTTTGTATGGAGCTACAAAAACACAAATGACAAACAAAGCAAATGAAATGAATAAATAACTTGCTGAAATTAATATTTAATAAGCACATGTAAGCTACAAATTAACTCACAAATTCAAAGGTACTCCAATTTCGCTCACAACCGGATGATGAAGCACAAAGACTAACAACACGTTTAGCAAATCTTTGTAGTTCAATGGCTCGGCCACCATATGAACGCCACCAATCAACTAGAATGGCAAATACATGCATATATTAGGAATTAGGAATGAAATAAATATGCTGAAGATAAACTTAGCTTGCATTATTTAACAACACTTACTAGGGCTCCTTGTCTCTATGTTTTGGATTGCCATTTTGCTTGAAAAGATATCTCCTCGTTGGTCTTCATAATTCATGGCTTGTTCATCAATCTTGTTCCGAATATTCTCATCTTGGATCATTTTTCCAAGCACATCATTGAAGCAACCCCTTAGCTCCCCAACATATTGATCATCTCCACTCTTTTGGATTGCAAAGAATTTCCCTGGGTTCAAAAAGAGTGCAGCCCCATACAATGGATGATCCATTTGTTTCACCCAACGTCCCTCAATAATGTTCATGATCTTAAGCAAACGTTGCTTGTTTTGGGTAGCGAATCTAAGCTTGATCTTCTCCTTTGCATGAGCCATTAATGCTGCAACCTCTGGCATTGCGGGCCTCTCATCAGTCATCACCATCAACCACCCTAAGCACAATAAGAAGTGGGGCTGAAGCTTTAAGGCAGTCTTCAATTGAATTCCAGAATTCCTTAGAGAGCACAATGTCTGTCACATGCATGCCGGCCTCCGTCTTTGACAATTTGATGCTAGTCCATGCCTCACTCACAAATAGACACTTCAAAGCATCCTTGTGCTTGTGCATGCTCTTCAAAGTAAGGAAGGCTGTAGCAAACCGAGTGGCTGCGGGTCTCACAAGATCCATCCCACTTGTCTTTTCCCTCATTGCACTAAGAAGCCTCCCATGTCTATAAATAAATGTGGTGACATGTTTGGCACGTGCAACAGGCTTCTTAAATTCCTTTAACTTCCCAATGTCTTCCAACATAAGATCTAAACAGTGTGCAGCACAAGGACTCCAAAACAGTGTAGGAATCCTGTCCATTAGAAGTTTGCCCGCTGCCTTGTAGTTAGCACCATTATCGGTGACAACTTGAACAACCTTGTCTTTTCCAATAGCCTCAATTCTCTCCTCTAGCAAATTAGCTAGCATAGTTGCATCATGTTGTTCACTTGATGCATCAACAGACTCCAAGAAGAAAGTCCCCTCAGGGCTGTTGACAAGAAAGTTGATCAAGTGGCGCCCCCTCCTATCGGACCATCCATCCGACATAAGTGTGCAACCATATTGCTTCCACGCCCGTTGGTGCTCCTCCCTCAAGGCACCTATGTCCTTGACGCAATCCTGAAGCAATGGCTCCCTCAACTCATGGAAACTAGGAGGCTTATACCCAGAACCGTACTGCACACTGGCCTCACAAGCAATCTCAAACTGCCTTGAGTTTGCGGCATTAAAAGGTATGCCACACTCATAGAACCATAAGGCCCATTGCTTATTCACATAATGCCCGTCATCTTTGGTCCTTGTGTTGGTCTCTATGGTCCCTTGAAAAGACCCAGAACGTTTTTGATCTACAATTTCTTCAGGTGTTCTTCGAAGCATAGAAGCAATTGATTTGGTGGTCTCCTTTGCCTTGGCCTTGCTTGATGTTGCAACCTTGAATGAAAAGGCAGCATGTCTTCTTTTGGCAGCTGTCCCTGAACTTGGCTTCACAGCGGAGTCTTGGGACTGCATGCCATGTGTTGCCACCGCCTCTTCTTCTTCATCATTATCATCTAGGAAGATTGGTCTACTCTTGTTTTTTTTCAAATAATCTCCCATCTCTTTCCTGATTTCTGTGGTAGTATTGGGACACATTAACACATCTGAATAGCCACCCGCAAGATGCTCCTTCAACCTTTTAATCCCTCCTGTACTTGGGGTGTTACAAAGGATACACATCACCTTATCTCGATTGCCAATTTCCGGCCAATATCCATATTTCCATCCCGGATCATTAGACTTTGCCTTCCGTTTTGGATCAGTCTTTGGATCATACACAACCTCAGAGGATGCATTACTTGCACTTGCCATTTTTTCTGCTTCTGCATTACAAAAAAGTAATCATCAATTCATCATCAGAGAAAAACAACATAGCAGCAAACAATCACAGCAGTGGTAGCAGCAAACAATCACAGCAGTGACAGCACACAGCACAATACAACACACTACACTGTCTACAGTTCATCGCACTCGGGCCACTCGGCCAATCGCACCGACGCACAACCCGTCGCCGCTCGCTCCAAATACAGCCGCGAGCAAACAATCCGCTCAGACACACAATCGCACTCTCGCTCGCTCATCTGTCTCGCTCTCTCTCGCACGCAGCCGCCTCGGCATCTCCGCAGCTCCGCTCGCTCGCTCCTCTCCTTGGCGAGCTTCACCTCCCTCGGTCCCTCCCTTCTCCCCGCGCGCCTCCGCCTCCGCGCCTTCGCCTCGCCCCCCCTCCCTCCCCTGCTCCTCCTCCGCTCGCTCGCTCCTCTCTCAGAGAGGGGGAGGATGAGAGGGAGGGGGAGCAGGGGAGGGAGGGGGCGAGGCGGAGGCGCGCGGGGAGAAGGGAGGGACCGAGGGAGGTGAAGGTCGGCACTCGGCAGGGAGGGGGAGCCGGGGAGGTAGGGGGAGGAGGCCGGGGAGATAGGGGAGGAGGAGGAGGCCGGGGAGCTAGGGCGGCGTACCTGGAGATGGAGGCCGGTGAGCAGATGGCCGCCGGCACGCCGCTTCGAGGATGGTGGCGCCACGGGGTGAAGGGGATGGAGGCCGCTAGGGTTCGACTTCGGCCGAGGCAGCGAGGCTTATGTGACAGGTTCCCCACTGGCCCCCCTCATCCCATCTCTTTGTACTTGCCTTTGCGGGTCCTTGGGGCGTCCGCCTTCACTGCCGCATCGCCTTTCTTCGCCTAACCGACGCCTTACAGACGCTTTAGGGTTTGAGCGGACGCCATACTTACTCCTGGCAAGGCGTGGCCGACGCCTTACACTGCTGCACCGCCTTACCGCCTAAGCGTCGCTTAAATAAGCATGTTAGTGTCGACCAAGTTGTGACAATTATCAGTTTCAAATTGTGCTTGCTGATTCACAATTATCAGTTGATACGCTCACTACTCCAATTTCTCTTTACATCAGTCGTTCCCTAACTGCTTGTTGTGTAAAACACATGGCTTGAACTTATGTTTATGCTTTTTTTTTAAAATGTTTGGAATGCCAACAGGTTGGACTAGCTGAGATGAAGGTTGCTATTGAGAGAACAGGTGGCCTTGTTGTCTTATCTGAAAGTTTTGGGCATTCAGTATTTAAGGATTCTTTTAATCGTATTTTTGAGGGAGATGAACAATCTCTAGGCCTTTCATTCAAGTAAGTTTCCTATGTGTTCTCCCATTTTCTTCCTTTTTTTTTTTTGCATTTTCATCCGAAGTTGGTATGTTTGGATAGTTCTGTGTGACTGTATTATCATTTATCAGTCTTTTTCCTGGAAGTTATATAATGTCCGTGTTTTTTAAAATGGACAAAAATATATGTATAACTGTATTCGTATGTGGCAATACCTTTGATTCGTATTCATACCCAGTTCCGAATCCGAGGAAAAGTATGGGATAGGATATGAAAAGACCAATATCTGATTGTATTCGATTTGATTGCACCCCTACTTACTTACAGTTGGCATTTCTAAGCTTGCCTGGCTGGATGCTTTGACAATATAGTAGCAGCATAAAGTCCTCATGAGATGAGCTGCATTCACAGTATTGAATCTGCTATTTCATGAGGCATAAGCCAAGTTCAAAGACCAATTGAATGATTAAAATTTTCCTTTCGTTATGGTTGATTTGTATCGTGCTTGTTACATACTAGTAGTGGAGTCTGGAGGTGGCATCAGCATTTCAATTCTTTGTATTGAGAAATTTGTAGTCGACTCAAAGCCATAGCAGCATGTAATTCCCTGAATACGTACGACTTAGTGGTCTTTTGGCTAATTTTTGTAAACAAAAGATATATTAGTTATTTGTATTTGTTCTATAAAAATTAAATCTGGTGAGCTTTGGTTTGCACTACCTTTTATGTTTGTCACAAAGTCTGCTTTTGTAATGTCAATGTAATAGAGAAAAAGTCCACTTTTCTCCCTCGAAGTTTCTCGTTTGTCTGCTTGACTCCTTGAAGATTCATTTGGTCTATTTAACCCCCTAAAGTTTCAGTACCGGATCACTTCACCCCGTAAGGATGGTTTTGAGAGTGGTTTTGCCATTATGGGAACCACATCATCCGGTTTTGCCACGTGGCATCACACATGGGCTGATGTCATCGTCATCTCTCTCCCAACACACACTTGCGGGCATTGCAGCGAGTGCACGAGCTTTGTGGGGAGCTAAGCGCAGTCATCGCATGCAAGCAAAGTTCGTGCAGCATGGCGAGCAGAGAACGTGCGGTGCGGCAAGCAGAGCCTGTGCAGCAAGGACAATGCTCATGCGACGTGTGTAGGTTGGACACGACGAGTGGAGCGTTGCAGATTGCATGCACGTTGTGCACGATGAGGACAACAGCCTGCCTACCCACCCACGTGAAGCCCCAAGCCATGGCCGAGCTAAGCCGATGATGTGGCTGCCACGGTGGCAAAACTACTCTCAAAATCATCTTCAGGGGGTGAAGTGATCCGGTATTGCAACTTTAGGGGGTTAAATGGACCAAATGAAACTTCAGGGGGTTAAGTAGACAAACACAAAACTTAAGGGGAGTAAAGTGAACTTTTTCCATTTAATAGCCATAAACATGTAGTGATTCTTGCCTTGTTTTGTTTTGAAGTGGCACCCTTGAAATAAACTGTTCGAATGACATTAAAGTTCAAGGTGTTATTGGACCATGTACATCTTTGGAGAAGGTAGGCCTGTCTACACCATGTACTAAATGTGCTAGTATCGTTGAACTGGAAGTATGAATTTTAAGCTTGATATTTGCACGGTGAAACTTGTAGAAAGGAGCTCTGTGTGCAGACACAATTGTTGGTGAAGGAAATACAACGGCATGGAAGATGTGTGGTCTTGATAGGAATACATCATTGACAGTATTTTTTGATGTCTCACCAAGTGAACGGTCAAGCCAACCAGGACATCAAAATCCCCATTTATATATACAATTTGTAACAAGGTATCTTGTACTCTTTTCTGTTACCTTTGGTGTATGGCTCAGTGTACTAAGTGTGCTGATTCTTTTGTAGTTACCAACACCCAGAAGGTCAAATGAGAATAAGAGTTACTACCATTTGCAGAAAATGGGTGGATGGTTCTACCAATACCGAGGTTAGCCTTGAAAGTCTGTTAATTGGTTTGTATGTTATGATGTTGGTTTGTATGTTATGATGTTGAGCACTGTGCTAAATGAAAGTGTAACAGTCCTAATCTGTATTCAATGGAAGTGTGGAGCATCTGTTGTGCTTGTGCTGGGCAGATTGTGTTAAAATCCATGTGTTTATGTAAGTGAGCAATGACAGTGTGGGCTCTTTTGGCTAAAAAGTGGATATTATCTCTAAACTTGTCTAATTAAATGTTAACTGTGCTTGGGAGGAAGTCAGAAAGATGCTTCAAACCTGTGCACTATTAATTGTATAACTTAAATCCTCATTCTAAATTCTGCTCAAACAAATGTGTGCTTCCTTAATAAGAAAAACATCGATTCCACAGTGTTTCTAGCAGGACTATTAGATTTCATTGGATGATACGGCAAGTAAAGGCGAATGTCTTACACTTTTGAATTAACAGACATTCTTTTGATTATAGGAATTAGTTGAAGGATTCGACCAGGAAACTGCAGCTGTTGTGTTGGCAAGATACGTCTCTTTGAAAATGGAAACAGAGGTAGCTTCTTTCATGCATCATCACTCTAGTATCATCACTCTAGTAATCATGAGTCTGACCTCCTGATTGATTTTATCTGATAACTTCATAGTCCTTAGTGTTCACGGCCTATTTAAACCAGAATTGATGGTTATATATATATATATATATATATATATATATATATATATATATATATATATTACATAAGGCACCTGGGTGCCTAGGCACCCACATCAAGAACCGTCCGATACACGTGTATGATTGATAATTTTTTTGAGTTTGGGTATGAAAATGTTTTATACCCTTAGATATATTTTATAGTAAGTAAGTTTTGAACTCAGTTCAAACTAGTTTGAACTACTTTTGAGTTCAATGCGACTACAGTGAGTATATACCATAAAAATAGTTCAAACTAATTAAACTGAAGTTGAATTTAATTTTTTTCGGAGTTTGACATCTCAAATATACTTTTTTATGGGTATATGAAGATACCCACATCAAACGTTGCGAATTTCAAAGCAAATCAACGGGTATTGATATGGGTGCTTAGGCACCATGGTGCATGAAACGCACGCACGCACGCACATATATAGTTTTATTGCCTAATCATCATGTTGAGCTAGGTGCATGTTCTTGTTGTGTTGGAGGGAAAGCCAGTCTTGCCCCCACACTTGCATCCACCCAATGTGTCGTGTTGGACAAACATCCAGAACCATAATAATGGACAATTAAGATTTAAGAGGAGCCTTTCATATTTAATCTACTCTACTTAAGAGCATTGTGTATCTTTCTGGACTGTCTGCTTAGGCCCTCTGGCAATTTGAATTTGTTTCTTTAGTTGATTTAGTAAAACAGATTTTCCCACACCTGCATATGTTCATGCAATTTGTTGTCCTTTTGTTTGTGTCACTAAATCAAAATTTGTGTTTGAGATGCATCATTATTAACCCTCCATTTTAACCATTTTTGTAGGAAGAGTTTGACGCAACGCGGTGGCTTGATAGATCTCTCATACGGCTTTGTTCAAGATTTGGGGATTATCGGAAGGATGATCCCTCTTCATTTAGCCTGCAGTCTAATTTTTCATTGTTTCCTCAGTTTATGTTTAATCTGCGTCGATCGCAATTTGTTCAGGTGATGTGTTACACACCTGTTGTTTTTCTCTCTCCAGGAAATTCTTACCATATTAATACTCACAGATTCCTTATTGCAGGTTTTCAATAATAGTCCAGATGAGACAGCTTATTTCCGGATGTTACTCAACCGTGAGAGTATCACTAACTCGGTTGCCATGATCCAGCCTTCATTAATTTCATTTTCTTTTGATTCACCTCCCTCTCCTGTATTACTCGATGTGGCATCAATAGCAGCAGATCGTATACTGCTACTTGATGCATACTTCAGTGTTGTCATCTTCCATGGCATGACAATCGCTCAGTGGAGAAACATGGGTTACCAGAATCAACCTGAGCATCAGGTAACTTCTGTGGTCCTTTCTGCATCTTCTACTCCACAAGAACTTTTCCCCTTGTGACTGTTCAAACACAACTCTACCAGCCATATCTCCCTAATAATTTCTTAGGTATATAGGCTCATCTCAATCCTATTGTAGTCATTACTTGAGAAGAAACATTGATTTGATCTGCTTTCAATGCTTTGACAGCAGTACTAATTAGGTCTAGACAGTGTTACCTGGACACTGACGGGGGTCTGAGTCCGACTTGGATGCGGGTGTCCGATTTGTCAAGCTCGAAGAAATAGGATTTGAGGATTCGTCATATATATATATATATATATATATATATATATATATATATATATATATATATATATATATATATATATATATATATATATATATATATATATATATATATATATATATATATATATATATATATATATATATATACATACACACACACACATACGCATATATATATACATATATTGTTATAGTGTGTAAATTTTGTAATAAAAACACATATATTTTATTAGTAAATGATATTAATAATTCTCAAATAACACATAAAATAATGGGTAAAACACTTCAAACATATAGAGCCACTGAGTATTCTTCGCAAAGGATCACATTCTAGTCAGCCATAAACCACAAAGGCTGTTGTTTGTGTCCACTATCCTTGAGAGAAGAGAAGGGAATAATAAAGAAAACAAAGACCTGCAGCGCCTCTCTCTCTCCCCAGGGTCATCCTCTTGGTCTTCCCCGTCCCAGATGAAGCAGCCATGGAAGGTGCTGCATTTCTAGTCTTCTTCAGAGGGAAACTCTCTCTGACCACCTCCTTTTGCCTCCAAGTTGCACCGCAGTGTAGACTATCTCCCCTCTCCTGGATATCTTTCCTTCGCATCTTCTCATCCTCTCTCCAAACCTGCTCAGCTGCTGCTTCTCTCTCTCCGTCAGCAACTTGCTGCTTCTCTCTCTCCGTCAGCAACTTGGACTTTGCCAGAGCCACATCTAATGTGTGTCACACCACGTCCGATGCGTGTTGATACGCGGATGCGTGTCGACGCTCCAAAAAAAGTTTGGACACCTGAGTCCCAGTAACACTGGTTCTAGAAACTGGCATGTAATGGTGTTCTGGTTTCACCAGTCACTCTAATGGCCTTACCGAATTGTAGATAAGCTAGCTGTTCCACGGTATAGCAGTGGCAGCGAGCTACCAGTTTACTGGTCATTGCCATCTATTAGAAAAGATCTCTGAGCCAGGGTTCTAAAAATCGCTGGCTTCCAGTTTTCAGAAACCTTGCCTGGTTTAATCAATCCCCTGCCCTTTTGATCCATTCTTCTTTTACAATACTAGTTTTATTACAATCCAAACATCAAATTTTGAAAAAGGAAATGGACCGGTTTTGGGGGGCCTGCCTAAAACCGTTCTGGTTGCCATAAACAGTTTTCAAAACCCTGCTCTGATCTCCTCTTTGAGACATTTACAGTGGATCTGCTTTGTTGAGCACACAATGTGGTCAGTATTGGATTTGCATTCTATGTTTGGTGATTAGGCTTTTCTGTATGTGTTACGTTAGCTTTTCTTTTCCTGCAACACTGTACACAATCTAGGACTTCCCACGTGTCTGATGTTTACCATTTATATTTATTTTTTGTTTCAGCAATTCACACAATTATTACAAGCTCCTCACGAGGAGGCTCAGATTATAATAAAAGGTCGATTTCCAGTTCCAAGACTAGTTGTCTGTGACCAGCATGGCTCGCAGGTATGTGGTCTTCTTTCTTGTTTCATTCTCTTATTTGCTGCTACTACCATCATTAGCTTGCGTACTTCATCGCAGTCAACAAGGCTATCTCACATCCTACGCCTTTTGGCATATGTACTCGCAAGAAATACTTAGAAAATTCCAAGTCTTTGATCTTTTTGGCACATTCCCTTTTCCTATTTGAAAAGTATAAATTGTTTTGGTTTCCTCGTAGTTCTCTGCGCACAAAACTTCAACACACTCGTATTTGAGTAGACCATCACATACTCTTCCGTTCTATGCAGGCAAGGTTCTTGTTGGCAAAGCTGAATCCATCGGCCACATATAACTCAGCACACGATGTTCCTCCAGGTTCTGACATCATATTCACCGATGATGTTAGCTTCCAGGTCTTCTGTGAGCATCTTCAAAGGCTGGCCGTTCAGTCTTAAGGACATGTATGCAAAGTTGTACACCCTATTTGATAGCTATTTAAAATTTACCGGGTTCGTTGGTTGAGTTGTGAGAAAATTTCATTTTTCCCTTTTTTTTTGGCCAGGTCTCCTTACTACTAACATGCATAATAGTATATGTTGACGTCACTAACCTCCTAGGGTGTGTACATTACTGAGGCTTTTCGTCAGCTGCTATCATATTTTGTTTATTTGAAATGTAGGTATAGCAGCGTATATGTGTTTTGTTTTACAAGGCACCGTTCTGTTCCAAAGTGTTGGTAGTTTTTTTGGGGCTGAAATAGTATTGTAACGGCTGTTAGTTTTTTCTAAGATATTTAATTGAAGAAAAATAAAAAAATAGAGAAAAAAGAGAAAAAAACACTTATATCTTCATGGACAATTTTCTAAGATATTTAATTGAAGAAAAATAAAGAAAAATAGAGAAAAAAGAGAAAAAAACACTTATATCTTCATGGACAATGCAACCACGTTAAGAAGCTAACGTGCTCTAAATGGGTTTTTGGCTTCGGAAGTCAGAAGCTAGTTGTTTGGAATAGGGCCATATGAGGTTTGTGTAAAGTGTGCTAGGTCGCACTATTACAGAAAAGCTATCACAGACGATTTGGAACCATTATTATAGACAGTTCTTTGAACTGTTTGAATCAATGAGTTAGCGATAATAGGGGTTACCATAGACGGGTTTTGAATTATTTGTGAAAACTATATCACTATCACAGATGGTCGGAATTAGAACTGTTTGTGAAGGTATAATATCATAGATAGTTTGGAACTAGAACCGTCTGTGAAGGTATACTACCATAGACGGTTCTAACCACATATAGTTCAGAATAAGAACTGTCTGTGAAGGTACACAGACGGTTCTAACCACAGACCGTCTGTGATGAAGACATATCGCAGATGGTAGTTTTTTCTATACCTAAAAAAACTAGATAGCATACTTAAAAGTTTTATTGTTTTTTGGCTAGCCTGAAGAAATGCTAGTCTTGTCCTCTGAAAGCGAAACGATATATTTGAATTTGAATTCCAAATCTGAATTACATATAGCATTGCATACATAAGAGGACACTCATAATTTGACAAATATAAGCTTCACGGTTACAAATTCAGAAAAATGCTTACACTACAAGAAACTTTAGGCTAATACAAGGTCGACTTATACATCATTAAACTGCAATCTAAAATAAGTGGTGCGGGGAAAATTTCAAGTAGCTGAAACCAAAGGCAACGAACATCATTTTTAATTTCTATGTCAAAATCAATAGAACACCACACTAGGATGTAACAAGCATAAGCCACCTACCAATGTCGACGACTTGGAATAGTGTAGATCTGCCATTGCTTTCTTCCTTTCCATCTTGCTTCAAGCGAAATTTCAGTCACCCTTGCCAAATCCTTTCCCACTCTTGCCGCAAACGAGTTGTAGTATCGGTGATGTTGGTTCTTCGAGTAACAGCTAGTCTCAAAAGATAAAATAGCAAAGTTTTATATGGCTTATATTATGCTCGTTTGAAAAGTGTTAATGAGATCTACAACTTTGCAGCTGAGGTGAAACCGAAATTTTGAAGGGAAGACAAAAAAAATGGCAAAAACAGAAATAAAAAACATGCGACGCAAATTTGGGGCCAAAGATGACTGATTTTGGAGGTCAAGGGCGACTAGTTTTTTATTAAAAACCCTTTGTGAAGTATCATATACAGTTTAAATAAAAAACCGTTTATGATACTTCATAGATAGTGCTCACCATGAACCGTCTGTGATATTATCTCTTTACAGATGGTATTTAGCGCTGGCAGCAACACAGATGGTCTCTAAATCTAAACTGTTTGTAATTGCATTTAATACTGACAGTTTAGATGAACCATCTATGTTGAGAATTTTAATATAAGTCTTTTTTTGTAGTAGGGTCTTTTAATTCAAAAATTTGGACGGTCCTTACAAGACTCATTGAATTTTTCCTTAGATCTGTCGCGAACTCATATCCACCCCAAAGCCTATCTCAGTTGCATGCCCCCGCGAAAAAATTTCCTTGTGCGCGGTCGCGTGTTAGGGCCTGTTTGATATGGCTGCGTCTTATGACTTTTGACTGAAATTTTTGAATTTTAGCTGTTTGCGATAGAGATTACAGAGAAAGATACTCGCTTGCGATTTTAGTTGATACATATGTTGAGTTTTTAACATGTATTACAATTAAATTGTAGATCTCGTCTTGAGAAGTACTCCGTTTGAAAGTTAGGTAATATAACAAAAGTCAAAAACTGTTTTTAGAATGCGTCAAAAAAATACAGGCCCTTAGCCTTGCCGCACATATCCAAGCACTCAGGGACGCGATGGAATATCCACAGACCTCCACAACGGCACAAGTGCGCATAGGTCACGTCAGCTAGCTATGCGCCAATTGTTGCTCGTTCAATATGCCCGAGTGCAGTCACAACAATGTAGGTCAAAGCACTTTTGGGTCATAATCCTGTAGGGGCTAAAATTTTGAGGGAGAAGCACTTGTGATCGGGGCGAATTCGTCAGAGGTTTCGTTAGGCTCTTGTCCATCCCCCCTCCCCCCAGCTGGCTGGCGGCGGTCAATCCGCCATGGTCTACCGAACAGGTGAATAGAGGAAGAGAAGAAGAATAGAAGATACCTGTGTTTAGGCCATTCCTTGGCCGTCGGTACAAAAGCTCAAAAGTCCATAACCCACAAGCCCAATTGGCAAATCCTCAATTTGGCACCAGGATCCTAAATCCCCAAGTAGTCTCACATCCAATTCACCCAAAATCCCCAATCGAACACCATTGATGCAATCGAGAGAATGATCAAAGAGGAGTGCACTTGAGGTCCAAGGAGGGCGACGCTAGTGGGCGACGGGCTGCGGCGGTGGGCCAGCAATGGTGCGGCAACATGGGGAAGCTTGGATGACACTGCAGCGAAGTGATGAGATGCGATCACGAAGAAGTCGAGTTGACGGCGACATGGTGAACTACTAGGGCAGCGGCACCAGCAGGTCGTGTGGGGGACGAGGCAGTCGTGGAGGGGAACGGGGAAGCCATGGCAAGGAGGGGCCAGGAAGACGGGTTGTGCGACCGTGTGGGGAGCTGGGAGGTGGCTGGCAAGATGATGGAGGGAGGACTGGGGAGAGGAGGTGGTCAGCAGTGGGTTAGGCAGCCGGGTGGGGATTGGGGAGGGCTGAGGGTGAGCAGTCTGTGCTACGCCTATGGTAATTTGTAGTTTAGTCAATATTCTTTGGTAATTTGTAGCCTAGTCAATATTTTGTTTTTGTTGGACCGTAAAGACAACAGGGGGGGGGGTGTGAATGGTGCCTTCAAAAACTCCCCAAATATTCTCACCAACTTCTTCTCCAATAGCTACAGAAGCTACGAAGGCAAAAGATGAATGCTCGCTGGAAACTGAGAGGAAGTCAACTGTGACTAATCAAGAATGATGGAGTCGGCTAAAACCCAGAGCAGTCGATACCTTACTATGTAGTCGAACGACTCCCTGCTGTGACCGAAGCAGTTTCAGAGCAGTCGAGACTTCACAGTGAAATGTCGATCGATAAAAGAAAGAACACAGTAACAGCCGAAGACAGAAAGAGCGCGTACGACCGGCAAGACTCAAAAGCCAATAACAATAAAGTTTTGAGACAAATAGCCAAGAGACTCTAAACATGACTGTGCTCTAACAAGAAAGCATGGTCGAAAAAGAACAGAGTAACTTGAGACTCACGACCATTTGCACAAGGACCCGATCGAAATCTCTGCTCTCAGGAAGAACCTGACCAAATGGTCTTGAGTATGGATCCCAGTTCAGAGCAGAGGAAAGCAAGGTAACTCGAGCAAAGAGCTTGCTCAGATCAAGAAAGACAAAGCACAAATAAGAACCATCATCTCAGACATACATGGGAAAGGATAAAGCAGAGAAAGCACAAACAAAACAATCAAACCATTCACAGAACAAAAACTCAACATAGAGGAGTTTCTGTAGCTATTGGAGAAGAAGTCCCGGCCGCTCACGACCTCAGCACCCCCGTGCCTAGTCTCAACCATCCATGCCTCACCACGACTAGTCTCAAAGTCCTGCAAACCATCACAGACAAGCAAACATTCATAGCACCGCACTAGACAAGGGTAACAACCATTTGCATCGGAAAAGAGAACTCAAACTACACTCCACAATGTCGTACATACATTACGACCGGTCGAAATCACTTAAACATTAAGGCACACGGTCTACGACCTTCTCATAAGTCTTTACGACCGATTCCTATCTGATACGACCGCTTCTGGAAGCCATACGACCAGATAACAGAAGCTACGACTTTCAGCCTAAGTCTATAACGTGATCGAATGGGCTTCCGACCACAACCGACTGCACTACGACTTCACCCGAGTGCTTCCGACCGCTTCCTGCGATAACGTGGTCGAAGGCCACGACTACTCAACGTGGTCGTAACCTCGAGCGCCAACATTCGACCGCTGCGGTCGTAGCTCTGACTGACGACTTCAGACCGCGAGCAACGTGGTCGTAATAGGCTTCGACCACAGCCAACGTGATCGAATAGCCTTCCGACCACGGCCAAACAAGTCGTAAACTTCCCTGGTGACCTACGACCACGGCCAGAGTGGTCATAAACGCCACAACGTGGTCGTACAGCCTTCCGACCACGGCCAAAGTGGTCATAAACACTCCGACTGACTTCCGACCACAACAAAACCAGTCGTAACAGCTCCTAGTGCTTTCCGAACACGGTCAGTGTGGTCGTAGCGACTGTTGCTGCCTTCCAACCACGGCCAGAGAGCTACGACAACGGTCAAAACCGATCGTACGCCCTCTTGAAGACCTACAACCACAACAAAAGAGCTATAACTTTGCAGAAAACACTTAAATCAAACTCAAACTTTCAAAAGCAACAGTCAATCACTCATCACAAACATGGGGCATGTCCACATGGTCTCTCAATCTCTCCCTTGATGAGTATATTGACAAACACCGAAAAAGCGCAAAGATGAGTTTGAGTTTGAGAAAGAGAGTCAAACAAGATCCAAAAGAAAGAGCAAATTTTCCTCAAAGCTCCACGGACTGCTCAAAATGGCTTTTTCCCGCTATTCTCCCCCTTTTTGGCAATAAACACATCAAGGATGCAAAGGAGAGAATCAAGATGAAATGGCTGAAATTTATTCAATCTTAGCATTTAGAGCCATGAAGATTATCCCAAATAACCAACAAGTATTACAGTAAGCCATAACTCAATAGAATGCTATCTAGATCATGACATGATATATATAAGCCATCTAAACCAAATAGATGACAATCTGAAATTTAGTGCAATTTGTGAGCATGTCAAGTCAACCATGATCAAAGTCTAGCTAGAGGTATCCAAGGCTGATGTAAACCATGTCAATAAGCTAAGTGGAACCAAGAAGCTAGTATTGAGCCTAATGAGAGTGCTACAAGCTCAAGAGTGAAACATTTGTTTAAGTACTTGGTTCTTTTGTAGGTTAAGCAAATGAAGCACAAGTGACATATTTTCTTTTGAAGGTCATGGTCGTTGCCAACCATATTTTTGTTTAGTCATGTGCTAGATCTCAAGCCTTATGCGATCATGTCAAGCAAGAAGCTTAATACAATGATCTTGGTCTTCCAAAACTCCCCCTGAGTTCATACCTTGTGTAATGGCAAGCCGTCTCATGAGAAAGAATTGGTGAGATTAGTTTTTTCGCACAAAAGAGATCTTTTTGCATTTTCAAAAATGGTTGTACTAACTTATGCACCATTAAGAACTAGCATAGCTCATCTAAGGCTCAATGAAGATTCAAGATTCAACTCAGCCTATTTAACATGGCATGAATCATAAGAGGATAACTCAAGAAAGACTACTTTCGAGAGCTAGCATGACAAGTTTTAATTTGAGTTGAACAATTTGAATTAACTTATCATGGCAAAAGCTGGTCTACACATACGAAGTCACGATAAACCTAGCAAATAAGCACAAGTTATGGCAAGATATAAAGCATTGTAACCATGTCATAAATGGATAATAATCAAGGCTCAATGTAGGTATTTACAATGCAGAATGACATGCACGAAATCCAGCTCCCCCTCAACATGTGATGCAACTTTAAGTTCAAGTTGAGTTATGTCAAAATTAAGCTCCAGAAGCTCCCAAATGAACTCCCCCTGAACCAAAGCAATAAGCAAGAGAAGCTGGCAAAGAAAATCCGAAAGGGCAGTCCTTAAAGCACAGACAAGATATAGAGTATACTATGGCTCAGACTGACTCTCATCTACCCCACATGACTCGAGGACTATTAGCTGGTCTACTAACAACCTAGGGAGCAAACACGTACCGTGTCTACCCGAGGGTGGCCCAACCCTCGCTAGAACCCACAAGAAGTGAGTAAGCTCCACCTAGAGAGAAGAAAGACAGCTAATAAGCAGCATCTTGGAATCACAAGATAAGAGCAAGAAGTCTAAGCAGCTAGGCAAGAGAACCACTCTAACCTATGCTGGAAGGACTAACCCAATGCACCCCAAATGCAATGCAACAGATAGGAGTAAGAGCATAATCAATATAATAAAGAAGTAAAGCACAAAGCTCCCCCTCACAACAGTCCGTAAGGACAAACCACCCCAAGCTCTCCCCTCAGAGCTGAAAACCTAGAGCTATCCAATGGCTTGGTAAAGATATCAGCCAACTGGTGGTCACTCTCCACAAACTGGAGCACGATGTCGCCCTTCTCTACATGGTCTCTAAGGAAGTGATAGCGAATATCAATATGCTTGGTCCGGGAGTGCTGCACTGGGTTCTTAGCAATGTTGATCGCAGAAGTGTTATCACAAAAGAGTGGAACACTGTCGATAATTAACCCAAAGTCCTGTAGGGTCGAGACCATCCAAAGCATCTGGCTACAGCAATTGGCTGCAGCAACGTACTCGGCCTCTGCGGTGGACTGTGCAACACTGGACTGCTTCCTCGAAGACCAGGAAACGAGAGAAGTGCTAATGAACTGGCAGGTGCCCGAAGTGCTCTTCCTATCTATCCTATAGCCGGCAAAGTCTGCATCCGAGTAGGCTCTGAGGGAAATACAGGAAGAGGAAGAGTACCAGATACCATAGTCAATGGTAGCTCGAAGGTACCGAAGGATGCGCTTCACCGCCTGGCGGTGAGATACGCGAGGAGAAGCCTGAAACCGAGCACAAAGACACAATGCGAAGTGTATGTCCGGTCTCGAGGCAGTGAGGTACAAGAGGGAGCCAATCATACTGCGATACTCCTTCTGATCAATTGGCTCGCCGTCCTCATCTGGGTCGAGTGAAGCTGATGTAGCCATCGGAGTGGACACTAGCTTACCATCACTCATAATGAAGCGCTTCAGGAGGTCTCGAGTGTACTTGCCCTGATGCAAGAAAGTACCCTCCCGAGTCTGCTTAATTTGGAAGCCAAGGAAGAAACTCAACTCGCCCATCATGCTCATCTCAAACTCCGAGCTCATGACATCGGAAAACTGGGAAACGAGAGCATGTGAGGAGCCGCCAAAGATGATGTCATCCACATAAATCTGGACGAGCAGAAGATCAGTGCCATGCCGGCGGATGAACAAGGTCTTGTCTACTTTACCCATCTCAAAACCATGACTCAACAGATAGGACTTAAACCTCTCATACCAAGCTCTAGGGGCCTGCTTGAGTCCATACAAAGCTTTGGAAAGCTTGAAGACATGGTTTGGGTATTTGGGGTTCTCGAAACCTGGAGGCTGTCGGACATAGACTTCTTCCTCAATAAAGCCATTGAGGAAGGCACTCTTGACATCCATTTGGTAAAGCTTGAAACCCTTAGAAGCTGCAAAGGCCAGCAGGATTCTAATGGCTTCAAGTCTAGCTACAGGGGCGAAGGTCTCCTTGAAATCTAGACCCTCAACCTGGGAGAACCCCTGAGCTACCAGTCTAGCCTTGTTTCGAACAACCACCCCATCCTCACTCTGCTTGTTCTTGAACACCCACTTGGTCCCAATGACATTTTGACCACGCGGGGCTCAACAAGCGACCAGACCTTGTTCCTCTCGAAATTTTCTAGCTCCTCATGCATGGCATTGACCCAAGACTCGTCAGACAGAGCATGACAAACGTCTTTGGGCTCAAAGGAGGCGACAAAAGCAGAATGCAGACAGAATTGAGACACGCCAGATTTTGAACGAGTGACTCGCTCAAACAGGTCTCCAATAATCTGCTCAGAAGGATGAGCATTTTGGATATGCCGAGGAGGTCCAGGATGAGATGAAGAAGTGGCCTCTACCTCATGTGCAGATGAGGTAGGAACAGAGCCACTAGCTCCAGAAGAAGCAGAAGGCAAGGGCTGATCGCCTCGAGGTGCAGTGGAAGAAGGCACCTCAAGGGGTGGATGAGGGACTGGGTTGGGTAGACAACCCTCATCTCCATCGTCCTCGTCATCCACAAAGATGGGCTCGGACTGCTCTAAAGAACCTGAGATATCGGGCCTAGTCCCCGGACTGGCCTCGTCGAAGGTCACCTCACAGGTCTCTACCATTTTACTAGACTCGCAGTTCCAAACCCGATAAGCCCGCGAAGAAGTCGAGTAACCTAGAAACATGCCATCACAAGAACGTGACTCGAACTTGTCTAGGTTCCCGGACTTCAGAAAAAACACTTGCAACCAAACACACAAAAATGAGATACATTGGGCTTTCGCCCATATCTCAACTCATAAGAAGTGCGGTGCAAGTTTGCCCGAAGAAAAACTCGATTTGAGACATGGCACGCGGTAGCTATAGCCTCAGCCCAAAACTTCCGCGGTGTAGAGTACTCATCGAGCATCGTCCTGACCATCTCGACCAAGGTATGGTTCTTTCTCTCCACGATGCCATTTTGCTGTGGGACGTGCGGAGAGGAGAACTGATGCTCTACACCTATCTCATCGCAGAACCTCTCAAAGTAGGAATTCTTGAACTCCGTGCCATTGTCACTGCGGATCGCTCGTAAGGCACCCGGGAGCTCAACAGAAAGCTTACTGAAAAGACCTCGAAAATGTGTAAACGTCTCATCCTTCGAGACTAAGAAAAACACCCAAGAGTACCTCGAGAAGTCATCGACCACGACAAGAACATACCACTTCCCTCCTGCTGACTGCACTCGAGCTGGTCCAATTGTGTCCATGTGGAGCAGCTGTCCCGGTGCATCGGTCATAGTAACTGTGACCGGAGGGTGAGAAGCGACAACCATCTTACCGTGCTGGTAAGGAGCACAAACTAGATCTTTGACCATCTTGAGTTTCGGCAGACCACAAATGAGGTCGTGGCCGCTAACTCAAGTCAAATGGTCAAATCCAATATGACCAAGTCTCCTATGCCAGAAAGAAAGGTCGCGGGACTCAGAAGCAACTAAACACCTGAGAGGATCACCAGAAGACTCAGAAAAATCAGCACGAAAGATCCTCCCAAAATGAGAAATCCTGCAAACTAGACTACCCGAAGAATCAAGAATTTTGCAAGCATTTTTCTTAAAGCTCACCTCGAAACCGTTATCGGTAAGCTGAGAAACAGAAAGCAAATTATACTGCAGCTTACTAACCAAAGCAACATCTTTCAAGATGAAAGAATCATTAACGCGCACTGTACCTTTGGCGATGACGCGTCCAGATGAAGCGTCTCCGAAGGTGATCGTCTCATCACCTGGGGCACGGGCAAGGGAAGAAAACCAACGGGAGTCTCCGGTCATGTGTCGTGAACACCCGGAGTCTGCAAGCCAAACCTTTCCCTTCCCTGCCTGACGAACCTGAGTCAAACAGAGAGTAAAGTCTCAGTACTGGGGTAAATCAAGAGTGATTTTGGCACCCAATACTGAGTAACACGTCGAGCAGATGAAGTAGTCAAGCACGACTGACCTCTATCTACCCTACGCTCTCTGTCACTCAACAAGCCAGAAGGTCTGCGTGCAGACCCGAAGCTGTTGTTGGACTTGACTGCTATAGAGGAGCGAGACAAGACACCAGCAACATGCTGATCACGCTGCGGGTAGCTATCTCGACAGGGGAAACGAGATCTACCCTCAGGACGGCGGTAGTCACGACAAAAGGGAGCATGAGGATGAAAACTAGAAAACTCGGAAAAACCAAGTCCTCGATGCTGCCCAAAACCATCAGAAGCATCTAAAGCAAACCTAGACCCCGTGTTGGTCTTAGGTGCACTCAAGGTCTGGGGCTGACCCTGAATACGCCTAAGAGCTGCAACACGGTCTCTCTACGCGATCCTGGCGCGCCTGAAGCATCGATCGATCAAGTGTCCATCCTTCTGACAGAAGGTGCAATGATACTTCGTCTTCTGAGAGGCAGAAGTAGCATGAGATGGCTTTGCCTTCTGAGAGGCCGAAGCTGCAGGTGGACTCACCTTGCTGTCAGAAATCCCTTGGACAAAGCCCGTAGACTTGAATTTAACTTCATCAGATCTGGGCTCAACCTCAATCCTTCTGACAGAAGGTGCAATGATACTTCACCTTCTGAGAGGCAGAAGTAGCATGAGATGGCTTTGCCTTCTGGGAGGCCGAAGCTGCAGGTAGACTCATCTTGCTGTCAGAAATCCCTTTGACAAAGCCCGCAGACTTGAATTTAACTTCATCAGATCTGGGCTCAACCTCGATCACACCTCCTACTATGGGTCTGAGAATAGCAGGTGGATGCTTCCTAATGTCCTCATAGAAATCATATCCTAGACCTTGATTGCACTTGCAAATCTTGGACTGGTCTAGAATAAGATTCAGCTTCTTGCCGCCTACAAACCTCTCGAGAGTGTTCATAAGATACTGACACTCCCGAAAGAGAGAGGTGCAAGAAGAGTAGGGGGAAGAAGAGACAGCAGAAGGTAAGGGAGCAGAAGAAGAACCAACAGTAGAGGAAAGAATGGCTTGTGCACGCACGGCCGACTCTGAGGGGACAGTCCTACTACTAGTAGGTTGGTTCACGTCACTAGGCGTCTCTACCTTACCCTGAGGCTTCTCCCCCTTCTCATTAATCACATCACAAGCTGAAAGTGGCTTCTCTAGAAGGTCCTTAGTTAGCTTCACACATTTCTCATCAAATGCAATCAAATTAGATTTTAGTTTGTTATAATTAATGCATGGTGAGCTAACAGGGTCCTTAGAAGCAGTTTGAGCCAATCTATTATTGTCATCAACTAATTCTTGAAACTGTTTGGAGACAGCTTCAAGCTCAGCAGTAAGCTTGGGACAGTTCATACATGAAGCAATCGGCTCAAGAAGAAAAGCTTGTAGTTCTGCAATTTTATGATCTGCCCGTTTTAGGTTCATCTTCAGATTATTGCAATTTTCACATGACTCGGGTAGATCTAGAAGCATGGTATAAAGACCTCTAAAAGCGTTGTCCTTATCCTCACATGAGGTGCAAGCAACAGTCTCAACAGAAGTAGATGAAACAGGAGCTACCCTACTCATCTCAAGCTCAGCAAGAAGACTAATGTTCTCCACCTTAATCATGTAAAGCTCGGAAGACAAACTATCATGCGAGGTCCTTAATTTCTCCATGTCACCCAACAGAGCATAGCATGTATCACAATCATCACGGGAGGGAGCAGATGTAAGTGAAGTAAGCTCCCGTGATAGTTTATCTACTTCTTTCTCTAACTCGGTACACCTAGCCCTAGCTCTAGCATTAAATCCACCTAGCTTAAGAAAAGCCTGATTAAGCCGGTCGTAGGTGGGGGATACCTCGTCCGAGTCGGAGTACAACTCGCTGTCGCTCAGTTCGCCCTCAAGGGCCATGAAGCACATGCCGGAGAAGTTGTCGCCGCCCTTGGGTTCTTGCTCGTCCGTTCCATCGTCGTCGCTCCACCCCTCCACCTCGCTGAGATCGAGGTCGTCGAAGGCGGTGAGGACGCGGTGGAAGAGCTTCTTGGATTTGCCAAGGTCGTGGAACTTCTTCTTGCCTTGTGCGGGAGCTGAAGGCTTCTTGTTGCGGTTCTTGTCGGTGTAGTCGTTCTTGCCTGAACCGCCGTAGTCGTTCTTGCCCTTCCCCAGCTTGGGGCAGTTTGCCCAAATGTGGTTGGGGCCACCACACTCGAAGCAAATCACGGGTCCTCCTCTCTTTCCCTCCCTCCTCTTGTAAGCATGGGAGAATCTCCGAGCTAGGAGGCCTAGCTACTCATCCGCAAGCTGCTCTAACTGATCATTAGTTATGTCACAGAGAGCAGCAAGAATCCACACAATGAATCAGAAGAAGGACCAGAAGCCGAACTGGGATCGGTGACTAGGGCCATTGACTGTGACTTCGACTTGCGAGAGACAATGTCAATCTCATGAGTCTTGAGGCGCGAGTACAGCACATCAAGAGTCAAAGTTGAGAGGTCCGTGGTGTCCGTGATGGTAGTCACCTTCATTTCCCAAACCCGCAGGTCAAACGCAGCAAGCATTTGTCGAGCATTATCTGAGTCGGGGTATGTGAGACCGACCGTTCGGAGGTTGCTCAGAATCTTGTGAAAACGCGCAAAACACTCATCAAGGGACTCGCCAGCGAGCATTTCAAACTTGTTGTAATCTCACTTGAACTGGTCCTGTCGCACCGTCTTTATTTGGGAGGTGCCCTCATGGTAAGCATCGAGGGTCTCCCAAATATCGAAGGCAGACGAAAGATGAGATATGCGGTCAAACTCGCTACGACTCAAGCCCTGGATTATGATGTTCCTTGCCTTAGCGTTTGCCTCAACATCAGCCATATTCCCGGCATTGATGTTCTGATTGGCAGGAACAACAAATTAGACCTTGACCTTACGCCAGATGGTATACCCTTGAGCCTAGATGTATGTCTCCATTCGGCTCTTCCAGAAGGGGTAATCGATGCCATCGAAGATGGGAGGCTTGGTCGAGTACTTGTCCGTCGCCATAGCTCTAGAGACCGGTTAAGATCTATGGAAAAGAGCTAACCGGCTCTGATACCAATTGTTGGACCGTAATGGCAACAGAGGGGGGGGGGGTTGAATGGTGCCTTGAAAAACTCCCCAAATATTCTCACCAACTTCTTCTCCAATAGCTATAGAAGCTACGAAGGCAGAAGATGAATGCTCGCTGGAAACTGAGAGGAAGTCAACTGAGACTAATCAAGAATGATGGAGTCGGCCAAAACCCAGAGCAGTCGATACCTTACTATGTAGTCGAACGACTCCCTGCTGTGACCGAAGCAGTTTCAGAGCAGTCGAGACTTCACAGTGAAATGTCGATCGATAAAAGAAAGAACACAGTAACGGCCGAAGACAGAAAGAGCGCGTACGACCGGCAAGACTCAAAAGCCAATAACAATAAAGTTTTGAGACAAATAGCCAAGAGACTCTAAACATGACTGTGCTCTAACAAGAAAGCATGGTCGAAAAAGAACAGAGTAACTTGAGACTCACGACCATTTGCACAAGGACCCGATCGAAATCTCTGCTCTCACGAAGAACCTGACCAAATGGTCTTGAGTATGGATCCCAGTTCAGAGCAGAGGAAAGCAAGGTAACTCGAGCAAAAAGCTTGCTCAGATCAAGAAAGACAGAGCACAAATAAGAACCATCATCTCAGACATACATGGGAAAGGATAAAGCAGAGAAAGCACAAACAACACAATCAAACCATTCACAAAACAAAAAACTCAACATAGAGGAAGAGAGATGAATGATTGATAATGGAGGTTTCTACAGCCACTCCAACTGGGAGATACATGAGCACACTTGCTCCATCCCGAGAACCCACACACTCACAAATAAACAAGGAAGAACAGAGCAACTCGGGGATCAGAATCTCACCCATCACCCGAGCTCTACCCTCTCTATTTACAGCCTTCTGCTACCGGGGGGAACCCGTAAATCCCCACCTAACACCGGGTTTTACCACTCGCTTTACCCACTAGCAAAAACAAACTTCTAGTGCTTTACCCGTTAAACCCAACAGCTCCACTGCTTTGCCCGTTAGCGCCAACAACTCCTGTGCATTGGCAAAGACACAACTTCCTTTGCAGCTTTCCGCATTTCTCCAAAATGCCACTCCGCTGCCTTCCCGGAAGCTTCCTCCTGCCTTGCCGATCACGCTTGCAACTACCTCGCAGACCTCGTCGTCTTTGGCATCTCCCGGCCGCTCACGACCTCAGCACCCCCGTGCCTAGTCTCAACCATCCATGCCTCACCACGACTAGTCTCAAAGTCCTGCAAACCATCACAGACAAGCAAACATTCATAGCACCGCACTAGACAAGGGTAACAACCATTTGCATCGGAAAAGAGAACTCAAACTACACTCCACAAAGTCGTACATACATTACGACCGGTCGAAATCACTTAAACATTAATGCACATGGTCTATGACCTTTTCATAAGTCTTTACGACCGATTCCTAGCTGATACGACCGCTTCTGGAAGCCATACGACCAGACAACAGAAGCTACGACTTTCAGCCTAAGTCTATAACGTGATCGAATGGGCTTCCGACCACAACCGACCGCGCTACGACTTCACCCGAGTGCTTCCGACCGCTTCCTGCGATAACGTGGTCGAAGGCCACGACTACTCAACGTGGTCGTAACCTCGAGCGCCAACTTTCGACCACTGCGGTCGTAGCTCCGACAGACGACTTCAGACCGCGAGCAACGTGGTCGTAATAGGCTTCGACCACAGCCAACGTGATCGAATAGCCTTCCGACCACGGCCAAACAAGTCGTAAACTTCCCTGGTGACCTACGACCACGACCAGAGTGGTCGTAAACACCACAACATGGTCGTACAGCCTTCCGACCACTGCCAAAGTGGTCATAAACACTTCGACTGACTTCCGACCACAGCAAAACCAGTCGTAACAGCTCCTAGTGCTTTCTGACCACGGTCAGTGTGGTCGTAGCGACTGCTGCTGCCTTACAACCACGGCCAGAGAGCTACGACAACGGTCAAAACCGGTCGTACGCCCTCTTGAAGACCTACAACCACAGCAAAAGAGCTACGACTTTGCAGAAAACACTCAAATCAAACTCAAACTTTCAAAAGCAACCGTCAATCACTCATCACAAACATGGGGCATGTCCACATGGTCTCTCAGTTTTGATTCTCTTGATAATCATCAATGAAGGGATGAAATTTACATTTGTTCATAAATCTGTAAATTGTAATAATAGATATGTTTGTATCAATTTAGCTTATTCCAGTCCACTATCTATTTTCATCCAGGTTTCGCCATTGCTTATGATGTCTGTACTCTGTTGTAGGATCAAGCGGGGAGAAGGTACTAGAAAGCATCAAACTGTCCTGTCCTGTTTCAACAGATGTGACTCTGGGTCATATACTGCAAGTAATTCACAGTCGTTAGATGTTATATTCGACATCTCCTAAATGTAAGTATCGAACCATTTTAATAGATATTTGGATTTTACATTTCACATTTCCTAAATGTCAATATGGATCACAGCACATGTAGATCACCGTCAGATGACGCCACACTAGATGTCATTTTACAGTCACAGAATTAACAAAGCAGATATAATTCACATTTCACAACCAATATTAGATGTAAATACGAGTCACAGTAGATGTGGTCTTTACAGCCACTAGGTGTACAATAAAACCCGCATTAGATGTAACTCGAAGTAATTTGCAATAAGTGGATATAAGTAACTCGAAGTAATTTTCTCATTCACTAGATATAACTGTAAGCCACGCTAGAAGTAATTTACAACTAGTGGATGTAAGTAACACCTATACTGGATGTAATATTCAGCCAATAGTCCTTCACAACCAATGTGTGGATGGAACCTAACTGAATGTCCGTGGTTTACTACAGATAAAAAAAATCATTTTAACCCATCACATCGAGTCGATGTCGTTGGAATCGACTTGCTCCGTACCCTTGGTTCCGCCTCCACTCTCATTTGAGCTCCGACCAAGTTGGCATTGGATGAAGTAGATTCGCGCACTTCGTCTCTCACCCTTCGCAGCAGCATCGACATAGTCGGTGGTAGAACATAGTAAATTCATGCGCGCTTCATCTGTTACCCTTGACAGCAGCATCGACGAAGTCAGTGGTAGGACGAAATAGATTCATGAGCACTCTGTCCCCCACCCTTCGCGGTAGCATTGACGAAGTTGTTGGTAGGATGAAGTAGATTCACTCGCGCTCCGTCTCCCACCCATCGCACGAGTGTTGATGGAGACGACAGTAGGACAAAGTAGTTTCATGCACATTCCGTCGCCCACCCGTTCCCAACCCTTCGCAGCAATGTCGAATAGCTTGTGAGCTCTGTGCTCGATTTTAGACTCCATAGAGTGAGCTTGGACGCACGAGGGTCCTAGCTCTTATTTATACTCTACAGAGAATGTGGAACCTAAGGGCTCCGTGCTCGAATTTAGACTCCATAGGGTGGACAGGGACACACGAGGGTATTAGTGCTTATTTATAGTCTGTAGAGTATGCCGGGACACACAAGGGTCCCACCGCTTATTTAGATTCCGTAGAGTGGCACGAAACTCGAGGGCTCTGTGCTTGACTTTAGACTCCATAGAGTGGGTTGGGACACACGAGGGTTTCAACACTTATTTATACTCCATAAAGTGACACAAAGCTCGAGAGCTTCACGCTCGATTTTAGACTCCGTAGAGTGAGCTAGGACGCACGAGGGTCCTAACCCTTATTTATACTCTATAGAGTGGTGCAGAGCTTGATGGCTCTATGCTCGAATTTAGACTCCGTAGAGTGGGCTGGGACACAAAAGGTTCCCAGCGCTTATTTATACTCCGTAGAGTGTGCTAGGATGCACGAGGGTCCTGATGCTTATTTAGACTCCTTAGAGTAGCGGTAAGCCCGAGGGCTCCGTGCTTAACTTTAGACTCTATATAGTGGGCTGAGACACACGAGGGTCCTGACACTTATTTATACTTTATAGAGTAGCCCAGGATGCACGAGGGTCCCGACACTTATTTATACTCCGCAGAGTGGCACAGAGTCCAAGGGCTCCATGCTCGATTTTAGACTCTGTAGAGTGGGTTGGGACGCAAAAGATTCCTGATGCTTATTTATACTCCGTAGAGTGTGCCGGAATGCACGAGGGTCCTAACGCTTATTTATACTCCACAGAGTGGCGTAGAGCCTGAGGGGTCCATGCTTGATTTTAGACCCCGTAGAGTGGGCTAGGGCACATGAGGTGTTGTCATTTATCTGATCCACCGATCATATAACTTCTATTATATTATTCGTAGTCTTATCAATCAAATCAAGGTTACCTATTTTTCACATGAATATCAATTTCCACCATAAATTCATAAATTCAAAAATTAAATCTTGGATTTATTTTTGAGTGATACTCCATTATCTTTACTTGTAAATCCACCAATACCATTTGTATTATGGTTTCTTAATAATCCAATCTTTTCCATCATTGGTGCATGCTCATAATCTATTTATCAAGTAATCAACCCCACTATCTACAATCTCGTTTCAAACAACTTTATTGTCATAGACATCCACTGAGAACGATGCTTATTAATCAACACCATAATTCAATGGTTATCATTACTTCTTCCAATTTTTCAGAAATTCCAATGGTCTATGCAGTAATCATCTATATTTTGTTATCCCACCATTATAAACATTCACCTGGATTCATACTGTTTATTAAGGTTGTAGGCCAACAATTGTTATTACACTCCATATTTCTCTAAGATTCCATTGGTCCACTTATTTAGTCAAGTCAATCATCTAAATCGGTCCATTCATTTAACCAACCCAATTATTTAAATTGGTCCACTCATTTAATCAATTCAATCATCTAAATTGGTTGCTTTATTTTTCATCCAAAAATTCACATCATTGTTTCTCTCCAATGATTGACATGAATCCACCAAGGTTTATACATATTTGAGAAACAAACACAAATTTTGGGATAAATTTAGTAGGTGGTTAAATTTTTGAAACCTTTCCTCGGAGGATTAGGTTTGCTAAAGTGGGTTTGAAAATGAACTTTATAAATAATTTGATAATTGAACTTCTAGGGATAAAACAACTTTCAAAGATAAATTTCTAATTTAATCGTTGTAATTTTGGTCCAAGTAGGCTTTTGAAAGGAGTTTACAAGAGAAGTTCTAGACTTTTATTATTTAAATCCGGGATAAGAGAGATGAGAATGAGTGATACTACCTATATTTCTGAAAATAGATTTTGAAAAGATAATTCTAGTCATGAAACTAGCGGCCATGACCTACAGTAATATGCTATGATACCAGCCTTGTCAGACCCCAGCTCTAGCAATCCAGAATCCTTTGCGATTCCACCGCACTATTCCCTAGATCAGTAGATAGTACTCACAGATATATTACTGTATATCAAAAACATATCATGCGGAAGCATAGATAATACAGTAACAATTTACTCATGGGCCGATCAAGCTGAAATCAATAAAATGTAGTAGCAAAAACTTTACACAGGTGGGACCCTCAGGACTTGCCCACAGGCAGTCAACTGGGGTTCGCGACCTAGTTCTCAGCCTGTTCATCTTCTAGCTCTTTCGATCCCCTTAAGGCACCGTAGGGCTTGATCTTCTTTTTCTTATTGACTGAATGATGGTAATTGAGCAACAGTGAGTGCAACCGTACTCAGCAAGCCACCACACAGAATGCAAATAATAATAGATGCAAGGCTATCAAGTGAGGCTTGATGTTCTTTTATTTGCTTAAAGAAACATTTACAATAATCATAATTAAAATTCTTATGAATTGGCGTTTTACAATCACGCTTTAAAGAGTTTGAACTCATGCAGTATATATATAGTGGGGCTGGTTCCATCCACTAGTTGCATGGTTCCATCTACCGATGCTAGATTTTCTGATACCCATATAACGCTGGAGTAGTTCCCTCTAGAAAAAGTCAAAGTCAGAGTACTTTCCTCTTATAGGTTTTTTATCCACCCACAAAGGTTTTGAAATAGAACTAACTTGAGGAAGTTCCTATGTTCGCCCTTGATTGTGGGCATGGCTATTCGAATAGTTTATATTCTGCAGAGATTGTACATCTTTACACACAAGAGACAATCATCCCGATGGGCCTACATGATTCCTTGGTCATGCAGATCGAGAGATTATCATGAGACCTTTACAATACCTTGCCCTCTAGCATCTCACCCCTTATGGGGTTGCTTCCATAGGTTGTGTGAGATGTCCACCACAGGTTAGCGCAGTTGGACTCCACTCTCCTCAAACGCTAGCCTTGGCAACGTTACCTCTATCCGGTGTCCCATTCAATGCGGGATTTTTATTACCCACCTACACCCATCCTCCGTGAGATGAGTAGAGGGTCTAGTAAATTATTCAGCCCAGCCTACATTTTGTCAGCTTGTGGTTGCACTGTGTTGTATGTGGAGAGGTCATCACATGATTAAGTCTTTAATTTATTCAGGCGATTCATTCCACAAACCACAGATCATCGTGTTACGTCCACACCCACCATACTTACCATCCGCCCAGATAGGTATAGCAGGTTTTTAGGGTTTTAAGAAGCATAAATTAAGTTATCACAAATATTCAGCCACTTACATCCTGTGATTGCCCCAGAGCAAGTTTTTTTGTTTAAAGATTGACAACACTATCATGGCATTTAATATGACTTATAGCTAGTAAAGTTATCATTAATATCTATGGTGACAAGGATCAGGTGATTTAAGTGTCAAAGATGGCATATTAAAATTATTCCAATATCAAGTAGGCATGTAGCTACCTTAAGTTTTGACATACATTTGCATAATAAATTAAGCATGCAATTTGATAATTAAAAGAAACATAATTTTTGCACAAAATGTAGGATCAATAAGATCAAAGTGATGACTTGCCTTGCTCAATTTACCATGGCCTTGATCTTACTCAAAGCCTTCTCAGTCGATCATTTGGATTCTTGATCTTCGTCTCTTTCCAAGTCTTGATCCTGCTCGAACTTGTCGTCTCTTCGTGGCTCTAGTGTCTAATTACATGACCAACAACTGACAAACCCAACAAATCCAAAGAACCAGCAAAAGTCCAAATAAGTTTAATTGAGTTTATTTATAAATTGCTATGATTAAGGGTATGAGGGAAGACGTAGTGAGTTGCATGATAGAGATGGAGTCAAACGAATTTTTGAGTGGAAGCGAAGTAACAGAGTAGCTTCATTGGGAAAGGATATAAAAGAAGGATCGGCGTCAAAGGAATATTCACGAGAATATTCTACTTTTGGATCAGAATGTGGTTAGACATAGCCGAATGCAAGATACCGAGACTCAATCTTGCTTTATTTAATTTATATTTATTAAGAAAGTTCCATGGGTTAGGCAAGACATATGGATGGGTGGAAGAGATTAACCGGGATACTGATAAAAAGATTATTGATGTTCCAGTTATTTTGAGAATGTTTTAAACAAATATGAGGTGATCGTTGATCTAAATCTTGGCATTTTACAAGTAAATATGGGCGAATTTACCAACAATTATTTTAAGCACTAATTAAAGAAAGGTCTCATGATTTAGAGATGAGCAGACCATGATTAATATTTTGGGTGGCAAAATCTTGTTTAATTAACTTTAATTTGCATTAACGGTTTTAGAGCTAAATAAAGATATGGCAGGATCCAATATTATCATTTGAGTTTTATAGAGTAAAGCATTAGAAGCACTTTGGTGAAGCTTCATATTTTATCTCAAGATAATATGAAATTTTGAATTCCTACACAAAATATTCTGAGAATAATTATCTCGTTAATTTCTCGGTTGACATGAAATTAATCAATATTAAATCTTTTTGGTTTGCATAACTCTTTTTAAATTTTTGTCTCATAATTAAATTCTTATTCCCAATATAAATCCTATCTAATCAGATTGCATATTTGAATCATCTCTTAGAATTCAAAATTTAGTCATGTATGGAAAACATGTCAGGGGCACACATGAAATGGATGCCACTTCTAGTTGGGCCTACCAGTCAGTCAAAGGAAGAGAGAGAGCTACGGGCGTTTGGCTAGTTGAGAACAAAGCAGGGGAAGCGGTGAAAATAGGGTGGTGCACGGAGCAAGGGTCAGGCAGTGGCGCCGGTGAGGGGCGACCGGGGAGGCGCCGGTGATGGTCAAAACGGGAACCCGAGACTAGATGGCAGTCGAGGGAGGTGACAGGCACGGCTGGCCACTGATGGTGAGGAGCAGCTAGGTGGTGAGGAGAAAATGGGGTGTCGCCTGCCGGAAGAGAGGGAAGAAGGTGGGGCATGCATGACCAATAGTAAGGTGAGGGGGACTCACCTGTGTGGTTAGTAGGGCCGGAGGGGAGCCGAGGCGTGCTGGCGATAGGAGCTGTGGGCAGCGCGGGGAGGCTCACTTGGAGGGAGGAGCTTAGGCGAAGGGAGGTCTGGGCGAGGGTTGGGAGAGCTCGAGGGTGTCGAGGAGGTGCTCCCAAGGCGAGGAATCGGGCAGTGGTGCTTCGAGGAAGAAATGCCGGTGGAAAAAGGTGATTTCGGTCGGTGACAGGGAACAGCAATTGCTGTGGCGAGCCCGGGGCACCAGAGTCCAATTAAGCGCGGGAGGAGGTAGAAGACTTCTGGGGGCATGCCGTGACATGGTCGATTTGCTACGGGGCTTGCCAGAGCGGCTGGGGCAGTGTGAGGCTGACGGTGGTGCGGCACAGAGGTGGCTCGGTAGCGCTCGGGGGCTTCTTATAGCCGACAGACTAGCACTATGGCAGAGCTGTTGTGGTTGACTGGTGAGCAGCGCGCGAAGACGACATGGCCGTGTGGGTGCAGGGTGTCACGGACATGTTGGTAGTGGCTTGGTGGGATTCACGGGCGTGCAGGCATGGCGTAGGGCCGTGCGACGAGATGCATGGGCTGTCGTTCAGCGTGGTATGGGCAAAGTGCATGGCGTTGATGCCGGGCGCAGAGAAGGCGTGTGAGACGACATGACCGGCGGGATTTGCGGTGGTAACGCACGAGGCTAGGCGGGATTCGCGTGGCGCGCATGAGGCAACGCGACGGGGTCAACTCCTCGGGCGTGCATGAGGTTGTGGCGCGATGTGGGGCGGCAGCTTTGGATTGGGCGTGGTGAGGCAGCACAAGCTGTTGTCTAGCGTGGTGTGGTCATGACGCACGCCCTATTGATCAGGCTAGTGCCTAGAGCATAGGGACGAGGAAGAAGGGAGGGGCACCAGGGTGAACCGATGGCTGGGGAGGAAGGTCGGCCAAGCCGGTGGCAGGCACACGGGAGCATCGGAGCTGGGCCAGCTCGGCGGGCGACGCTAGGGCCGTGTGATGAGGAACGGAGGAAGACAGGGAAAGAAGGGGACAGTTGGCTGGGATGTGCGGCAGTGCGAGGAGAAATGGGCTAGGGGCCCAAGAGGAGTTTAAAGGATTTTGAGGATTTTAGAATTTGATAAATTGGCTAAATTAATTAGGTAGGGAAAAATTTTAATTTTAACTTTGATTCCAATTTCAAATCTTGGTTTTGACATTCCCCTTTCTAGTTTTGAATTTTAATTTTGGAATTAGCAAAAGGGATTCGAGATTTCTTTCTGATCTGATTTTCATAGACTCGGTTCTCAATTCAAGGTTTTGATTTTCTTAATTGAATTTTTAGCAAAGAACCAAAATTAGAATCTTTAACAAATGATGAAAATTTTAAACAACACCTAAAGCCAACAAAAGATTTTAAATTCTTCTCATTTTTCAATAGCCCCATATTTGGGATGTTTACACTAATTTGGTCGGAGACCTGTGTGGTCAATCCAGACAATGTGGTTGGAGACCAGTGTGGTCATCGACCAGCGAAGTCAAAGATCTGTGTGGTTGATTCGGATAACGTGGTCGGAGGTCAGTGTGGTCTGAGACCAGTATAGTCGACGATCGAAACTTCTGACCAGCTCTGTGTGAGCGGTCTGATCAGCTTTGTGTGATCGGTCCAATCAGCGAGCAGAACTACCAGCTTTGTGTGAGTGGTACTTCCAATCTGCGGAATGTCCAGCTTGTGTAGCGGTGCATTTTTTTTTCAAAGAAGCACCTGTGTGTTGGTCTTCTCCTTGCGAGAGCGGTAGCTCCGCTTGTGGGAGCGGTACTTCCGATGATTGGAACTACCGAAAATTGTATAGCAGAACTACCAGATTTGACTGGTCCTTTGCTTCTAACGACTAGTTTTTTTTACCGTTGCGAGGGGAGTAGAAGTATCACAATTTTGCCGCTAATACATCCGATAATCCTAATTTTTCAGGGATTTGGCTCAAACGGCTAGTTTTCTTGTGTGGGGGTATAAATACCCCCTTGTGGCTGGTTAGAGGTATTGTTTCTTGACTCATTTCTATTCCCTTGTGTTAGTGTGAGGTCCTCCTCTCAATTGTGCATGTGTTGCACCTTGTAAGCAAGGAGAGTGATCTACAGTGAACGTGTTGCATCTAGAGTTGGACTTAGTGTCCATTTGAGCTTGTGCATTCGTTGCACGTGGTGAGAGTGAAGCGAGGAGCTTGATTTATTACTCATGGAATTTGCCGACTCCTAGATGGCGTTGAAGGCATCGTGCGCGGTAGCTTCTTAAAGAAGATTGTGAGAAATAACGGCGAATTTTGAGTGATGTGGTTTTCACCATCTTCGGAGTGGAGGAAGAGCAACCTTAGTGGATTGAGGTGTTTTGACTTAATTTGTGAAGCTGATCGAATTCATTTGGGCTAACCTCAACATGGATTAGGGGAGACCGGCAAGTCTTCAAACACCACAGTAAAAAGATATCGTGTCTTTGTGGTTTGTTTTCTTATGGTCAATTTACTTTCGATCAATTTACATTTATAGAATTATATTGATTACCTGTCATCCTAAGATTACAAACCTTTGACATAGAATTAGGTTGTTGGTGCACTTACGTGAACCTAGTTGATTTAGGATTTGTTTGTACTAAAACCAATTGGGTTTAAGGTTCTGCATTATATTCTTGTTTTTAGCCAAATAGTTTAAATAGAATTAATTAAGAAGTAATTTTTTAGAATCGACTATTCACCCCCATCTAGTTGGCCTCCTCGATTCTACAGCTGCTCGGAGCCCGAAACTCACAGTGGGGGGAGTAGATGAGAATATGCGTGTTATCTCTGAGCTATAGCCCATTTTCTCAACAAATGAATTCTTTCTCCTCCATGGCATTCTAAGGAACATATTTATAGCATGAGGAGGTTGTTTACACGAATGCCCCTATTGGGGTCTACAATAATAAGGGTAAACATATCTTTTATTCTGTCATAGCTCTCTTTAGGCCTGCCTCACGGTTACGCCCTTGGTAGGCCTTATGGTAGTGGGCCGATTGGGTCAAGCTCCCCCAAAAGTAGTGACCATTGGTCCCCCACTGTTGGTCATGTCCCAAATTTTGTAAAGTGCATAATAGAATTAGAAGTGATGAAGATCCCAACTATATTTCAACCATATCTACTAGATATACTAAGTATTCATATTTAATGTGTCGGATTCATATCCTACATAATCGAATGAAAGATCGATGGAATTCTTTTGTGATGAATTGGTTGTAGCATTAGCTAGTTAATCTAGTTAATTAGGATGGCTAATGTAATATGGTGCAAATAGTTAATTAGGATGACTAATGTAATATGGTGCAAATAGTTTTTATATTATGCACTCCACGGTATATTTTGAGATAGAGCTTTTACATTCTAAGTGGATACTGTGTATCATGCATGAACATTATTGTTGTGCACTGGTTTTTATGGAATTTAAGGATACATGGTGGTAAAGGCAGCATGGACATTTCATAAGTTGTGAATGGAGCTAGAGCTGAGAAGATGCAATTCAGGCCAAACACTCCAAATTTCTAGGCTCTAACTTCTCCAGGAGCTGACTTTTCTAGAAGCTAGGCTATAGCGCTAAAAAATTGAAGTTGGAGCTCGGCCAAACATGCCCTTAGGGTTTGTGTTTCACAATTGCATCGTGTGGTCATTTGAAATGGCTTCAGCTCAAGCCAAAAGCCGGAAGACGAATCAAACATTGAGCTTCTAGAAATGGTTGCTTAAAGTGGTTTCTTCAAGCAGCCTTTTCAAGTGGCTCACACCGCACTGCACCGCGTTGCCGCACGGTCCCCCGCCGTCATCCTCCTCTGTGTTCTATTTGGCCTTTCCATCGCGGCCGCTTCTGCTGCCACCACCTCCTCCTGCCACCTCTATTGCCTCTTGCCTCCGCCTCCATTAGCTGCCTCCACCTCATCCTGCCGCCTCTGCCTTCGCACTAATCCCCACCTCCGCCTACCGCCACCTTTTCTCCCTTGGCCCTACTGCCGCACTCTCTAGCCACCTCCCAATATGCCACCCACCGCCTTTGCCCCCTCCCCCCTCCGACTTCGCGTTGCCTCCACCTCTTGCCGTTTCTTCTTTACTTATCTATTTTTTTAGATATAGTAAAAAGCTCCAACCAAATCAAACATCTCTTACTTTAGGCTATTTCTATTTTCAGTCGCTACTATTATAAAGCTAAAAGCTTAAACCAAAAGCTAAAAGGTCAGTCATTTCAAACGCCCTGACACAGTGGTGTAGCGGCGGGCCGGCGGCTTATTCGAGGGTTGTGCTTAAAGACAAGAGCCAAGGGCAATTAAGACATATACTCTCCTACGTGCGGGTCTGCACATAAAAAGATCAATGTACACATCCTTTTAGCTCTACTCTCTTACACATAATCCGGGTCCGCCAGACTCTTGGCTCATCCTTTCTTTTTACACGGTCCCTGACCCTGTCTTTGATTTACCCATCGCCATCGGTAATAGGGCAGCAGGGGCACACAAACCCAATGTAAAAAGATAATAATGACGTACAATACTTAGTTGGCTCCACTTATCATTGTACAGCACTTATCATCGGAAAATCAATAATGTTTTCTTCCATGAGCGAATCTCACAGCACGTTGGATGTTTTGTGGTTAGGGCATCTCCAATGGTCTGAGTCAGCTAGCTATATGCATGTACACATCAGCATATATCCTATGTGGAGGAAAGAGGGTATGCAAAAAAAAATCGAGACAGCTCTTCCTTAAGCACTAGTCTATAACGCCAAACGAGGCAGCCTTTATAAATTCTGTGTGTGCATGTAAGCATCAAATAGCTATCCTTATAGATAGTTCTTTAGAGTGGGTACAATAAGGACCTGCCTAGAAGAGTATTGATGTGGCATTTCGAAATTCCCATCCCAAGATGTAGGTGATTGCATTGGTGGAAGAAATAGAAGGAAAAAACTCTGGGGGCTTCTGCGGGTGGCTGGATAAAGGGATAACTACAGGAAAATAAAAGCATTAAGGAAGTATTCTGAAATAAATTCTATTTCGTGGAAAGAAAGGAAATTATAACTGTGAGGCAGAATCCTCTATGGTGACATTACAGACAAAATTTTTAGCTGTTTCGAGTTGAATACTAATTGCTTTTTCCTTCTAAAAGTATGTTAAGTATTGAATTGTTTAACTACTCCAAAATTCCTACTTCTAGAATAAGAGAAAAAGTAATGAGAAGCAAAATATTTTACGGTTTCCCTCTTGGAAGGACTGTTTTAGTACTGAAGCATTCCAGGATGTTGTTATCGCTGTTTTTGGTGTTTTTGTTGCGTTAACCCTATATACATGTCACGTAAATATCCATCAAAATTTATGTTCCAAAATTGTAAATACTTTATGAAACATATGTGAAATTCGGAAGGACCAACCTGTGGATTTTCCGTTGTCTGTAATTTAACTTTAAGCCATCTGACAACCTGTGGATGCAGATTACCGGAATAATATTTATAGATTAGATTGCACCCTGTTGATTCGGCTTCCTGGTCTCTGTTTAATTCGATTCCTTAATAAACCAAATGGATTTTTATGTTGCCAGTGCATTTTAATACGTGTTCTTGAACTTTATATATTTTCTTGCTCGATACACGCATCAAGATTGGATTTCGGTATGGCCTAGCCCGTTTGATTCGATTTCTTGAGCTGTTCCTGGTTTTCCTTTGTTTTGTCCTACAGAGATTCCGACTTGTTTCTTTGCTTTCATACTACCCATTAGGGTCACACAAATGGCACTGTAATTAATCATCTTTTTTTCTTTTCAAATTTGGTCCATGGAGATCTATTTTTGTAAATCTAACTCTTTCATTGGACCTACCGATCGAGCTTGACAAGTCGGCAGCCGATTAGTGTGTGCTTTAATTAATGCTAATAATATTTATTTAGTAATTGTATTTAATTAGTACTAATTAAATTTTAATTAGAGCTAATCATAGCTTTAATTAGTGCTAATCCATGGCATTAAATGCTGCCACTGTTGCGATGTGCTGCCGCAGAGGGGGTGCTGAGCTAGGGGAGCTCGGCAGGTGCCAGGCTAGATAGATTCATGTTGAGCTTGGTAGGTCAAGAAGAGTGCTAGATTTATAAAAAACGACTGTCTAAAGGTCAAAATTTTTAAAAAAGTTGATACAGTCTCATTTATATGAACAGTTCACCGAAGCCTGCACCGAGCTGGCAAAAGGCTTGAATTTTTTCACTCGGATTTTTGCTGCCCAAGGCCGGCCCGGCAAGTACTAAAGTTAGTCGGGTCGGGTTTAGGTTGGTAGCCTTGGTAAGCTACAATACGTTTATGTTTGACGGTATGCCATTTCAAAACATTTTTTTTTGTTTTCGTGATATATGTTTGTTTGGGAGATATCAAGCACAGTCACTCTTTGGGGTTTAATTGCGCAATCATTTTCAGTTTAGGCATCACAACATGATAAATTCCCAAAGATTTTAGATGTAATTAGGCATCATAGCAGGATAATTTCCAAAAGATTATAGATGTACTTCTCAATTAAATATATGCATGTATAAGCTTTTCAAGTTATCTAGGTATAAAATTTTAAATTTAAATTTATTCTACGTTAAGAGTAACGAAAATAAGAAAATTATGGCAAATCATAAATTAAAAGATAATGGACAAATGTTACTATTTGCAGTAAACTTATGTTTTTGTGTTTCTTCTAACACATTTTGAGTTTAAAGTTGAAATTTTGAAGGATACAACAACCACCCATGAATCACATCATCAATTGTTTTTTCTTAATTCTTCATGTTGATTTGGTGTGCACACCAATCGATGATGGCGTGATTGCACCTCAAGAGGTCAGTGCTTTGTAGACGCATACATGCGCTGTAATTGATGAGTGTGGATCTAGCTAAGGACATGGTAGTACAATTGCACCCGCAAATTTTTCGAGAGAAAAATAGTGTTACTAGAGCTCAATTGGAAGCCTAGGTGTCTTTGTTCGTACATTCCACCCTAGCTAACCAACGACCCAAGCTGTCTAGCAAACAACAAACAACCTCCTTACTCCTTGCCTGTGACCCAGTGCGACCTATCAAGTTCCTGTTGACAATGATTCTATAGTAATATTTACACCTCTTTTCCTTCGGTTTAACACGTAATCATTGATAATTGATACCATTTGGCTGATTTTTTGGAATAATCAATTTTTAATTCCGAGTGACAATATTATACCTGTGTTTTTTATTTTACAGAAATAACGATCTGTCGTCCCACGGTTGGGCGATCTGGACAAGTCGCCCAACCATTGGGCGTTACGAGGCCAAGTCGCCCAACAGTTGGACGACTTGTCCATGTCGCCCAACTGTGCGGCGACTAGTGTCTCTAGTTGCCCAACCGTTGGGCGACTAGTACTAGTTGCCCTAGTAGTCGCCCAATGGTGGAGTGACTACTTACTGCCAATTCACCCTTTTCTCTTTGATCCAACCCCCTCACGGGCACTCTCTCCATTTCTCTCACGAGAAAACGAGAGGAGCTCGAGAGAGGAGGAAAAAGAGAGAGAGAAGGAGATGGGAAGTGAAGAGGAGAAGGTCGCAAAGAAGCTCGGGAGAGGAAGAGAAGGAGAGGGGAGAAGTAGAGGAGCTCGGGAGAGGGAGTGAAGGAGAGGAAAGCAGCTTGGGAGAAGAAGAGTAGAGGAGCTTGTGAGATTAGAGAGGAAGACGAATGAAGCTCGTTGATAAGAAAAAAAGGTCTTCACGTGAAGGTAATAGCCTCATCCGTTCTTATTCTCATCCGAATGTAGGCAACGTGTAGGTACGTATTTGGTTAGCACGTATTTAGTGAATGCATATTCACGAATTGCAGTGAGAAATCAGTCATGCTGTAACCCACAACATTGAAAGTACATTACAGTGTTGGTACCATTTGCGAAGATCCAATACGGTGTTGACCTGAGTAGTTTCTCACAAGTCAGTATGATACTTTTGGACATAGAGAACACTCAAATCAGCTTCATGCAATGTTTGCTGATAAGGGATCATTGCAGGATGCTATTAAGATGTGGGCCTTGTCCATGTAGCGGATGTTTCAGGTCCTAAAATCCAACCTACAGTAGTGCATCATGGTCTGCGAGCAGGTTGGCTATTCTTGGCATGTGCACACATGCAGACCTAAGTACGAGACTCATTGGGTTGTCTCGAAGGTGGAGCTGCACTCCTGCGTGTTCAGTAGTATTTTGCCAAAGCATCAGGATCTGATGTTCACTTTCATTGCCAATCTCATGTACGGTGAGATAGTGAAGAAGGATCAGGAGGCCAAGCATATGATGGTGGCTATTGAGCAAAAATTTAAGTATAAGATTTGCTACGCCAAGGCATAGCGTGTGAAGCAAAAGGCTTTGGAAAGGATGTTCGATTCTTTTGAGTTGGTTTACAACAACCTTCCTCATATGCTGGAGGTGCAGTAGGATAGGAACTCAGACACACACATTGTTGTGAAGGACAAGCTGCCTAGAAGACCGCCCGGTTACCTAATTTTGTAGAGGGCCTTCTTAGCCTTCGGTTCCTGCATCGATGCTTTCAGGCACATGTTACCAGTGATCTCAATCGATGAGACATTTCTAAAAGGGAAATACGAGGGGAAGATCATGACAGTAATTGGCGTTGACGGCAACAATTAGATTTTGCCCTTGGCCATCGCATTTATCGAAAATGAGAATTTTGATAGTTGGTCTTGGTTCCTTCAACATGTGATGGAGGGAGTAGTTGGGGCATATCCTGATGTTTGCATAATCCATGATCGCTACCCCGGGATGATGAAGGCCATAAGAAAATTTCAGCAAGATCTGGAGGAGCCTTTCCCTTGACCAGACATGAGGAACAGATGGTGCATTTGCCATCTGGGGGCCAACTTCTTCAAGTAGTTCCCACAGCAACCATTTGCCATAGTATGATACTGTAGGACAGAGACGGTTTTTCTTCCTACAGTTGGCATGGTCGAGTGCTCCAACTTTAAGGGGGGTGGGACATGCATTTTATAGCCCGCGGGGAGGTAGCATGCTTTCTGATAAAGTGGGCCATGTGTTATTTTTGTGAAGCTTTGCGCAGTAAGTACACCAAATGGGGCAGCTTTGTACAGTGAGTAGACCAAACGGGACAGCTTTGCGCAGTGACTAGATGAGACGGGCAAGCTTCACGCAGTGACAGGAAAAAACTGGGTAGCATTGAGTAGTGAGAAGTTAAAGGAGATAGCTTTGCACAGTGATAAAACCAAACGGGTCAGCTTTACACAGTGACAAGACCAAAGCAGATAGCCTTGCGTGTGACAATACCAAATGGGGTAGCTTTGTGCACTGACAAAACTAAAGGAGATAGCTTTGCGTAGTGACTAAACCAGACATGCCAGCTTTAGTGATAAGACCAAACGGGGTAGCTTTGAGCAGTGATAAGACTAAAGAAGACAGCCTTGTGCAAATGACCAGACCAAATGGGTTAGCTTTGCATAGTGATAAGATCAAACAGGTCGGCTTTGTGTAGTGACAATACTAAAGTAGTCAGCCTTGCATGGTGACAACACTAAACGGGGTAGTTTTACACAATGAAAGAGACCAAAAGGGGCAGCTTTGTGTAGCGACGTGATCATCTAGCGTGCCACTGCCTTGCGGACATGAATTTGCCCAAATCGAATTGGACTTGCAAAGCGTACGCTGCGTCGGCTAAGCTTATAAGTATTGCCCCATCCGCATCGTGTTTCTTCCACCACAACTACAACACTACATCGCTAGTATGGAGAAGCAATGGGAGGAGATCACCCGACTCGCAAAAGCTACTGCAACCCGGGATGAGTAAGTGGAGCGTGCCAGGAGGCCACCTCCCTCAAGCGTAGCACCTCGTATCTCCAACCCCAACCCATACCTCAATGTTCCCACCGAGCATTCGCCACAAGACCCGCTCGTGGGGGGACACCCCCACTGCTGGTGCAGGGACGCATACAAGTTTTTCAAGTTGAAGGAGCAGTTGAGCTTGGGCATGTATTACTGGGGTTGTAGTAACAACGCTTGGAACTATCCCGACTAGCGTTGGGACACGGCCTGCTACCGGCAGTCGGTAAAAATGGGTTATGATACATTCTCTTACTAGTTCTCTTATGTGGCACGCAATAACAAGTTCTCCCCTCTTCCTGTAGTCTCTAGATCAGCTAGGCGCCTGCCGCATATGGATTGATCGAGAGATCCACCTACATGACCAGTGGACTCTGGACTGCCTGGAGTGGGATGCTCAGACGGCACGCGAGAGGATGGAGGAGCAGTGCCACAGCGAAGATCAAAGCTAGCGTATCCAGCGGGAGACACAAACTCACCTGGAGGCATGCAGGCGCAGGGAGCAGGAAGTTCGTGAGGAGTGGGAGAGAAAGCGCGAACTGGCAACCAAGGCCATGGCCAATGGTAGGGACTACAACGATGAGCTGGGCTAAGGGCAAATGGCCATGTTCCACGTAGTAGTTCGGCGCTCTTCATCCATATAGTCCATGATTTCGAATTCCCTAAAGGCATGTTGTACCATCCTTGGTTCTTTAACCTACGTGCCATGTAAACCCCTTATCGGATGAATGGTCATGTTGTTTTTCTTACGTCACTTATCCAAAGTTTTCCGTGTATGAATTCTCGGTTGCATCGCAATATTACTTACCGTCCTACCTACAAATCGTTGCTACCTCAATCGTGCTCACAAAAATTTTCACAAAATTTATCACACTACAGCAAGATATGATGATCGCAAAATTTTATTGCGAGTCTAATAGATTTTGTACCATTCATAATCTATGAAATTTACAAACGGATCAATCGACATAGTTTGCCCTTTTATCTAAAAAACAACTTACAAACAAGATTTCCTAAGTATTACCTATCTACAACAATTGCCATTTATCCCTCACAATTATTTTCATCCGATTTTGGGCGACTATTGGATTATCACCCAACCGTTGGGCAACTTGGGGTCTTGTCGCTTGACGGTTGGGCGACTTGGCCACGTGTCACCCAATAGTTGGGCTACTAGCCAAAGTCGTCCAACCATCAAGCAACATATGATCAAAACTACAAAAAAGGGGTATAATACTGTCATTCGGAACTAAAAATTGATTATTTCAAAAAATTTCCATTTGACCACTAATAACCCTGGTCAATTTTAGAGATATTGTAGGTGAGACGGTGATGCAAGAACCATGTTATGGGCCCGTTGATATTGAATTTTACTGATGGCTTTTGGTTTTAGCTTATGAATAGTAACATCTTGTAGAATGCCATATGGAGAGAGAGAGAGAAACTCGCGTGCAATTTTGACTGATATAAATGAAGTCACTACAGTATGTACTATGATCGACTAGTAGATCACGTTTTGAAAAGACACTCTGTTTGAAAGATAGGTACTGTAGAAAAACTATTTACTATAGAAAAATAGATTTTAGAAGCTAATATGAACAGGACTAACGTGTCAAATTCTGTTATTAAGACCCTACAAAGAGCTCTATTGGGCAATGTGCCAAAACGAATAGCATCAAATACCAATTTCAGAGTCCAGCAAAGCAACAACCTCGTTGAAACAATTAAAAAACATATATAATATGCAAAACATACACACACAATAGGCCCATTAAGAGTTCAGATGTGAATTATATGAAGCCTGGAAGCCTCGCCGACTGAGCGTGGGCCAGTGCCTAGATACCATGGCACATGCTTTCCCTCCTCACCTGCAATGCACGTGCGTGGGGTTATGTGCTTGTGCTATATGGGCAGGATTGGCCTGCCTGGGTCCTTACAGCCTCCTAAGAAATCCCTATAAGCCGAGGGCGAGGCGCCCACGGTGGCTGGTGATTTAGTGGCGACGCCAAGTAAGAGGCCCAATAAAAAACAAAAAAACCTAGTCAAGTGGGCAGCCCACTACATTTAAGAGGCCCAACAAATTCATCTCATTGGTCCACCAAAACACCCATTCCAACTAACAAACCTACCAATTGCAATTGGTTCCCAACTTCCCACTTCCCAGAGGAGAGGCGGCGATGCCGCCACAATGTAGAGTTGCAGAGAGAGGGGGGCTGGGGGCGACTGGGCGAGGGTAGGGGAGTTAGACTGGGGTGACGAGGGGGGCCGAGCCGGGCAGGGGGAGTCGGACTGGGGCAGCGAGGGCCGAGCTGCCACTAGCGAGTATGGGCAGCAGCGCAGCCCACAGAGGAGCACCGGGTGGCGGGCTGACTGCGTGGCCACGCCCTGCACTGTTGCCTGCCTGGTGGTTGGAGACTGGAGTCCTGGAGGCCGGAGACACAGAGTTTGAGCGATGGACAGATGGAGCGATCGAGTGAGTGAAGTAGTGAGTGACTGAGAGTTGAGAGAGAGAGACTAAGATTGAGATTTGTAGAGCACCGAGAGCCGAGGTGAGAGGACAGAGGAAATAGGGGAGTGTCGGTCGGCGTCGCCCATCTGCTGAGTTAGTGAGTAATTTTTCTCCAGTTCCTTTCTTATCAATTTAGTATTTTAGACTTTAGACTTTCACATTCAGTGTATATAGATAGTTTAGTCCTTATAATTAGTTTATATATTTATTGCTTTGTATTGACAGAAATTAATAATTTATTTGTAAATTTTGCTATAATGGAGCAACGAAGTTTGTGTATCTATTTTGCAAGTAATTCAAGTAGTTCTCGTCCAACCGATGAGAGTACAACTCAACTAAAGAAGCTTTGACTAGAATTTAATCCAAACGAAATTATTGCCGATCCGGCGCTGCGCATACCAATTGAAGATTATGCTAACGAAATTAGAAATCAAGTGAGACAAGCATATTTATTGATCGAGTAATTGGAATTTAATTGTTGGAAGATTGCTTTATATGCTTTCAATAAACATGTTGGTGGTACAAATAGTTTCCACCATATTGCAAGGGGTCTTTGCGACAACTTCAAAAATCAAAGGTTAAGTGTGTCTAGCAAAATCAATACTTATAGCAAGGAGGTCGAAATTGAATACAAAATATGTTTAACTACATCTGTAGATTGTGCAAGATATCTTATAGCCCAAGGTGAAGCTTTTCGAGGACATGATGAATCCTCTACTTCCATCAACAAGGGGAATTTCAAAAAAAAAAAGATAGAATTTTCCTGTTGGTATATCGCCTCATCGAATTGACATTGATACGTCTAGTGGCAACAGCATCTGTTGAGAGAATATTTTTAGCAATGAATATTATCAAAACAGATTTACGCAATAAGGTAGCGGATGAGTGGCTCAATGACTTGATGGTGTGCTACACTGAGTGAGAGATGTTTAAAAGCATTGATGATGATAAAATCATAAACAACTTCCAAGGCATGAAGTCGCGTAGAATGCATTTGCCCCATGATTCAAATTTGTCTCATGATTCAAATTAGCTTATTTGTGGTATGTTTTATATGATCTAAATTTTCATTGTCATTCACAATTTTCTATTATATCACTAATTTTCATATGTTCCATACACATGTGGCTTATCACTACTCTGTACTCATAGCAGAATAATTATATATTCTTAGACATGCACTTTCTATTGTCGAGGTACCTACTTTATATTTCTCTGTTTTTCGTTGTTTGTCTCCAAGACTCCAATTGTATAATTTCTGTATGAATTTGAAATAATATAAGTGTAAAAGACTACATTTGTACCAGCTTAGTTTTGTCCGGCAAATGATTCAGCCCAGCCTCAATTTTATTCTTGGCTTCGCCACTGTACATTAGTGATCTGAATGTGCACTTTTAGAATACTGTGACCCATTTAACAAACTTAACAAGTTTAATGATCCGACATACATTTTACTCACTCGGTTGTTTTTACTTGAATTTTTACTGTCTTTGAGATATGACTTTGATCATTATTAAGTTAAATTAAGACATTAATAAAATTATAATATATAAAAGTAGTGATAAATCTAATGATATAATTTTTATACGATTTTATGACCATGTTGTCGCAGTCGATTTTACGACCACGTTGCCGCAGTCGATTTTACGATCACGTTGTCACATTCAATTTTATGACCACGTTGTGTGCCTCTGTGGTCGGTAGTTGAGTTACGATTTTGTGGTCGTAAGTGCTTTTACGAATTGCTTTTTACGACCACGTTCTGTGCCTCTATGGTCGGCAGTCAAGTTTACGACTTAGTGGTCGGTAGTCAAGTTTATGACTTGGTGGTCGGAAGACTTTTTTATGACTTCATGGTCGATAGTCGTAACTCTACCTAGCCGTGGTCGATAGTCGTAACTCTGCCTAGCCGTGGTCGATAGTCGTAGCTCTGCCTGGCCGTGGTTGATAGTCGTAACTCTGATTGCCTGTGCATTAAAGTCGTAGCTGCTAGCGATAGTCGTGGCATCTGTCTTCATGGTCGTAGTGATCTGTTTGGTGGTCATAACGACCTGCTGTGTGGTCGTAGATAGCTGGGAAGTCTTCTAGGCCTACGACTACCTCATGTCCAGTACAAACGAGTGGTCATAAGTGGTTTAAGACTAGTTGTCTTGCTGTGATTGTTCACTGGAATATTTTCTGATATATGCAGATTGATGAATCTTGTTTATAGTGTGGTGCTATGGGATGCTTTGCTTGTTTGTGATGTTTGCAGGACCTTAGAGCTAGGTCATGGTGAGGCGTGGACGATCGGGACTAGACACAGGGAAGTGTTGAGGTTCGAAATGGTCGAAAGAAGCTGAAGATGACTAAGGCTGCAAAGTGGTTGCAAGCGTGGAAGGCAAGAAAGAAGGAAGCTTCCGGGAAGGTGCTGGAGGGGCATTTTGGCGATTTGCCCTACACCTACAAAAGAAGCTGTTCTGTTAAAGCATGTTTATCTCCTATATGTGTTAATGGGTGCGTATGAAAACCCGGTGTTAGGTGGGGTTAACGGGTTATCCTCGGCAGCAAGAGGCTATAAAAGGAGTAGGAGAGCAGTAGTCTTGGAGGGTTTTTCTGTTCTTGCGTGCGTTCTTATTTTTGGTGGATCAGTGCTACTCCTGGTCCTCCTGGATGGAGTGGCCATAGACTCTTCTCTCAGAGCAATATATCATCTTTCTTTCTCTGTTTGTGTCGCTCTTATGTTTGGAGTTGAGTTGTGTATGGCCGTTGTGGGTGTTTTCTCTCCGTTCTGTGTTTGTTCTTCTTGTTCTTGATCTGAGAGTTTTGGTTTCATTTGCTTTGTTGATAATTTGACTTGTTTGATGTTGGGAATCGTACTCAAAGCCATCTTGGCTATTCTACTCCCGTTGGCATGGTCGGATTGTCTTTCTATACTCTCATATTTGGTTTTGAACGATCTCGGTGAAATCTTGTGAAGCTCTTGTTTTGGTTGCTAAGTTTTCAATTAAAGTCTAGAGTAGTCTGTTGAGGTCTTATTCTTGCTGTGTGCAAAGGCTCATGACCAGATGAGCTGTGAATCAAAAGTTATTCGGAATCTCGATCTTGCGGTCGTGCGCCACCCTGCATTTCCTCTATTTTCATGAGAACATTACGACCATGTTCAGTTCTGTCGCTTCCTTGTCTTCTTGTGTTGAAACTGAACTGAAGTAGTCTTAGTCGGTGTAAGTCTCGGTTTGGAACGTTGATTGGATTTACGAGTTTGTTGGTTTCAACCAAGATCAAGTTCCAGACTGCACTGCACTGATTTAGGCCACGACCCCTGATTGGTTACGACAACGTTGATTGTTTGACTATTAGTTAGCTTTCGATCACGTTATCTACAACCAAATCTATCTTTGCTGCAACCATTTCTGATCTCATTGGCTCTGGTCTCGGTGGTCATCGACTTGGACGATCTCTAACCACGTTGTCAGTTATCGACCGCATAGTCGAAGATTATGACCACGTTGTCGTGCTTACAACTACGTTGTCAAAATCTGACCGCTCTGCCGGTCTTCGGCCACGTTCAGTTTTCTATTGTGTTCTCTTTGCAGTTCTATTTCTCTAGTGGGATTTCAACTCGAGTCTTCATAGCTCAATAGCTATTGGAGAAAATAGTTAAGTGGATACTTGGGGAGTTATTGAAGGCACCATTCACCCCCCCTCTGTTCTCATTCGTCGAATTTGAAGCTGGTGACGACATCACCCTTTTCTTCTTTTTCTAGTTTCTGTTGGGGGCATCCATTCATATGGTTCCCCTTGTTGCCACAATAGAAACAAATGATCTCCTTATTTTGCTTCTTCTGAGGGCACCTACTAGCATAGTGTCTAGTATTTCTGCAATGGAAATAGGTGGCATCCTTTAAGGGTCTGCTCATTGTAGCCCTAGTGTTGTTTCCATTGTGATGGCTTCATTTTGGTAATCCATACGGGATGGGGTTGGGTGACAACTTGTACGGATGGTTAAGGCCATGGTGAGTGGAAACTATTGGTCCCCTATTCTTACTTCTGCTAGTGATGTTCGTTATGCTTCTAGTCATTGTGTCTGATTGGTGAGGATTTGATCCATGGGTCCTTCAGGAAGGTGAGGAGAAAATAATGGCAAGATAGTAACTCGAGTATGATCGTCATGCAGGTCGAGGCTTCTAGCCATCACCTGCTTGGTGTGTTGTCCCTTCAGTTATCCTTGGTTGTCTTCTTTTGTCCTAATAGGGTTTTCAGCAAAAGGCAAGGGGGAAATAGCATGAGACGAGGAAATATTCGTAGCGATAAGCTACTTTAAGCCCATTCTAAATTTTTAAATAGTACACCTGAAAAATTGGGGTGACACACAAGTCACACAAATTTTGAAAATAAACTTTTTCCGTGACTGTGAAATATAATGCCTAAGGGCAAGAGGGCAGTGCACAGGGTCCAACTAAAACTTGCAATAAGGCAACGTTTGTTAGTGGGGACACACATAAGAGGGTGCATGGCTCAGCACACAAGGACTATTTAAAACAAGACTATCTTGTGTTCACAAACATCCTTAGCGTCCCTAAACTTAAGTGTTTGAAGTAAGGGTAAGGAAAGAGAACCAATTTCCTTTGTAATCATAAGTAGAGAAAGGAAAGCGTTGACAAGTGCTATCAGTAATTCTTGGGTTCTTATCACTATTTTTAGAAATAGAGTTTTCCAAAAAAGATTTTTGAATGAAGTTTTTGAAAACATTGAAGTTGGAAATGTTTGTTTTCAAACGAGAATCTTATCGATAGTGCAAAGCAAGTGGATCTCAAAGTTTTGGTTTTGAAAGCAAGTTATTGGGAATGAGTTTCGGATTTTCAAATCTAGGGCTCAGTTTCAAGGGTAAATTTGAAATTAATCTTTCTTTGTAAAGGATACATATATATACACACACTTTTGGAAGTAGAGCTTTATGGCGAGAAAGATTTTCCAATAGTGATTTGAAACACTGAATTTTAGAACATCTACTTTGAAAAGAGAGTTCCCCTAATAGTTTGTGAATAGAAAAGATTTCAAAATCTTGGTTTGAAAAAGTTCCTAGAGATGAACTTGGAAAATAATTTTCAGGGTCTAGGTTTCAAAGCTCATCTTGAAATCAAGATTCTATATAAAGATTTTGAGGTAGGGGTAAGGAAAAAAGAGGATTAATTATCTTTGGAAATCAAAAGAAAAGAAGAAAGAGCATCCAGTGGTACTTTGATCGATAGTAATACTCATGGTTGTATTACTATTTTTGCAAAGCAAATTTTCAAATAGGTGTTTCAAAATACCGATTTTGATATATTTGCTTTGACATGGGAGTTTCGTCCGCGGTTTTTGTAAAATCCCAAAAATTCTAATTATGAATTAATTAAATTAATTGCATACTTTATGCTATTTGGGTCAAATTGGATATTAGTAGGCTAATTATTTGTAATCTTAAACCCTACTTAGTATGTAATATCCTGAATCTGTGACAAATATGACTAAAATAATAATAATAGTAGTATAAAATTGACTCTAATAATTAATTTGAGGCATAATTGCTAGGTGGGCCGAATGGGCCAGCCCATCTAAACCTTGCCCTATAAGAAAGAGTTGTATTCAGATTCCCCTAGGGCTACGTCTCTCTCTCCCTAAGGGATAGCCATCACCTTTCCCCACAGGGCGCACACCTCTAGGGCTACTTCTTCTCCCTAGGGCTTGGCCACTGCTACCATAGGAAATAGACGGGGAGGCAAGGAGGAGATTGAGAAGGCCGAGAAGAATTCGTGTGTTTTCTTCATTAGATCTTCTTCGATGCGTGGGAGGAGAAGCGTCGAGTGTGTTGTCACCTTTAAATCTTTTTGGTCGTCGCAACTAGAAAAGCAACTGCATTGTAGAATGGTAACTCGAGTATTGAAATTGTTGTTTGGTTAATTAAATACTTACCATGATTATTTATATGCTTATTTCTATTCTATGTCGCTCACATGCTTATGGTAAATTGATGATGATGTTGATGACCATGGAAGAAACATGAGTATACCAATTGCTAATAATGAAAGATAATATTCATTGCATTCATGTTGAGCATTCATGATGGAAATATGTGACCCATGGGAGTGGGATAAGGTCCCCGTATGAAAAGGACAGGCAATTGGTCCCCACACTAAATAGTGTGGGCAAGTATGAACACTGAGGGATGTTACACTCCACTATACTGGTATAAGCAGAAGATGAGTGAAAACATAAGCATGAGCATTGCAAAAGTGTTTGAGATAATGATACTTGTGAATGAAAACTAATGAGATCGAATATGATAAACTTGTTAATAAGATGATGCCTCATTTATTATTCTGCTTTGTACTTACAGAGTCGTGGATTCACCCTTGTTTTATTTGTTTTTTAGGTGAACGTTGAAGGTGACATGCATGGGAGAGAGTAGAACATGAATTATTGCACTTTTGTAGCTCTTCACTCCACCTAGTAATAATTAGATGCTTAGTGGTTTCCTTAGTTCCTTATAGTTTTCCATGTTGCTACTTAATAGTTTCTTGGTTTAGTATATCAGTTAGTTCATCTTAGTGATTATATGGTTCATATTAAGCTCTATTTATTGGTTTCCATATTGCTGAAATTTATACTTAAGATATTTATGTGATTATCCTTGATGCTTAGCGGATAGTGAAGTGTAGTTAATGGTTTAAAATGGTAGTGTTTTTACTTGTGGGTGACATCTTAGGCTTGGATAAGCCGGGGTGTTATAGTTTTAAAAGAGAAGGGTTCTCAAAATTTTTGGTTTTGAAAACAAGTTTTTGGGTACGAGTCTAGATAAACAATACTAGGGTCTCGTTTTCATGGCAAATTTTGAAATTTGAGCTTTTCACAAGACCTTTTTGAAACTGGGTCTTAAAGGCATGAAGTTTTGAAAAACAAATATGGAATTACAAGTTTTCTTTTAAAATTTTGAAAGCAAATTTTACAAGCAAAAATGATTTTAGGGACAAATTTTTGGAAGGGATTTTGAAGCAAACTTCCATCAATAGATTTTCAAAAGGGGAATTGTAGTTGCGAAGCTTTCAGGGATAAGTTTACAAATAACATTTCAATGTATGCTTCAAAATTTTAAGCCAAGAGTAAGGAGTGAAATAATTCCTAGCCATGGGCAGCGAGACCAGGCATAGGGAATAGGTTTTTACAAACATAACATTTTTAGAATAGAATTCGAAGGATAACTTTTGAAAGCAGCCCTCTTGGGGGAAAACCTTTTTGAGAAATATTTTTTTTTGAAAATAAGTTTCAAGATTAAGCTTTGTAATTTTGCCCTGAAATGGGTTTTCAAGATGATTGCAAAGAGGGGTTTACAGAAGTCCTAGAAATTTATCATTATGAATTTCGGGGTTAGAGAGTTTCAAAATTTAAAATTTGCTAGGGCAAGGTAGAGGTGAGAGACGATCATCTAGAAGAGACGAGAAGGAGCAATAACACTTATACTTTGGAAATAGATTTGAAAAATAGTTCTAGTCATGAAATTAACAGCCATGCTAACTAAGGTCATGAACTAGTCGATATACACTGATACCAGCTCTATCGGACCTAGAATTTACCAATCCGAAATCCTTTGTGATTTCATCGTACTATTCCCTATATCAGTAGATAGTGCTCACAGATATATTACCATGTACCAAATACATATCATGCGGAAGCGTAGATATTAGAGTAATAACTTACACATGGGCCAGTCAGGCCGAAATCATTAAAATGTAGTAGCGAGACCCTTAGGACACGCCCACAGACAGCCAACTGGGTTTACGACCTAGTTCTTAGCCCCATCGTCTTTCAATCTTATTAACACACTTAAATGATCACGGAATTCAACTTTCTCCTTCTTTCTTATTGAATGACAATAATTGAGCAACGGTGAGTAGAAAGATATTCAGGAAGCCACCACACAGAATGCAATAATAATAGATGCAAGGCTATCAAATGGAGGCTTGATGTTCTTTTATTTGCTAAAGGCATTATTTTGAAAGTTACAACAAATAGGAAAATTCTCCAAGTCTTAGCGATTTTGATTAAACCAGATTTTCTAAAATTGTTTGAAAGAATACAGTAATAGTACTAGTATAGGTTACATCCACCTATTACAGCACATGGTTACCTCCACCATATGCTAATTTAGGGTTACATCCATCCATTATTATCACTGGGCTATGTTAGCCTAGGGGAAATCAATATAGGGCTACATCCACCCGACGAGTTTTTATCTCACCCACAAAGATTTAGAAATAGACCCTAACTCAAGTAGGTTCCCATGGGTATGGCTGTTCAAACAATTTTCACTCTATAAAGATCATACACTTTACCCACAAGAGATAATCAACTTGTTAGGTTTCACACATTTCCTTGGACATGTGATCAATAAGATCACCACAAGGCCTTTACAATGCATCTTCCCAGCGAGGCCACACTCGCTAAGGTTTCCACTACTGTGGGGCTACATCCACCCACTCCAGAAGCCCCCTTTTGCACCATCACGTCAAAGGCCCCCACTCGCTCACTTGATTGTGCGCCACCGAATGGCATAGCTCACACTGGGTCAATGCAAATTAGTTGGCTAGGTTGTACCCATTATAGACCTATAGTTGCACTATTTTACATTAGGAGGTTTTCATAGGATTCAACCCTTAAAAGTTATCTAGGCAGTACTACCACAAACCACCATTCTAGCTTGTGCTATGTCCGACCAGCCCCTCTTACCATCCGCTCAGATATGGTAGAGCAAGTTTTATAGTTTTGGGGGAACATGAAAATAAATAATTCAAATATACCAGCCATCTACATCTAATGACTGCCCAAAACCAGTTTCATGATTTGAAAGTTATGGTAGGGCATTGTTAATGCCCCTAAGTACCTATGCAAGACTAAGCATGGTGCTTAAGTACAACTTATAGCTAGTATGATTACCATTAATTTTCTAGGGTGATGAGATTATGTGATCAATGTCCTAGGGTGGAGTGTAATATGAATACTATGATTGATATGCATGTATCTACAATCTTAATATTTAATATAAATTTGCATAACAAATAAAAGCATGCGACTTGATAATTTAAACAAATATAAGTTGCATAAAATATAGGTTCAAGATGATCAAATTAATGACTTGCCTTGCTTAATTTAACATAGTCTTGCTCTTACTCAAAACCTTCTAAGTCAATGTTCTCGAGATCCTAGGCCTTCGTCATTATCTGAATCTTGATCCCGCTTGAGTTGTTGCTTCTTTAGTACTCCATCTTCTAATTACATGATAAACGATAAAAATCAAATAAATCCAAATGAATTTTATTAGTCTTAATTAGGATTGAGTTGGGGATATGATATTAGGCTTAGCAATGGTTGGATGGTTTGACAATGCCAAAATAGAGTTGGAGCAAAAAGGAAATGGTGGAGAAGTTTTGCTAGGAAGGAATTTAAGGGAGGATCAAAGATGATATTAGTAGGAAAAATTCCACTTCAGATTCACCTATGGTTAGAAAATAGCTAATCATACAGTACCACAACTCGATCTTCAATTTAATAGATTCTCTTATTATTTTGTATTTATTAAGGAAGTTCTAGGAGTCAGGGTAGATATACAGATAGATGGGAGAGATTATCCGGTGTATTCGGTATTTTTAATAATCATTGGTGATCTTGAATCTAGATTTGATAATAGGATGACTATTAATTTGGCAAGATTGCATTTTAACATGACTCTTCGATTAAAGATGTTCTTTGCATGAAATATCATTATTTTATGTACCCTTAGTACCTTTTATCAAGGTAAATATTTGGTCACACACAATTTATTTTTGAGAGTTATCTGATCATGTGCAAGGTAGACTTCAATTTAAACCTGAATATTTATAGTTAAATATTATTGAGCTACTATTCAAATTATTGCCTTTAATCATTATTTAGTATAAAAAAGTCTCAAGATTTCTAAGATGCATAAATAATGTCTATTATTGTTACATGGCTTAATCTTGCATAAATTATTCTCACAATAATTATCTTGCTATTTCTTAATTGAAATTAATCAAGATTAAAGCCCTACACTACTACAAAAGAGGCTATACTGGACGGCTACATCACAGACGGTTCATACGGAACCGTCTGTGATTAAACTATCATAGACGGTTTATACTGGCAACCGTCTGTGATAGTTTCACAGACGGTTATTAACACGAACCGTCTGTGATAATTGAGACATCACAGACGGTTCATATTAAGAACCGTCTGTGAACTTTCACAGATGGTTCTTAATACAAACCGTCTGTGATAATATGGAAAACACAGACGGTTCGTGTTAATAACCGTCTGTGAAAATATCACAGACGGTTCTTAATACGAACCGTCTGTGGTAAACCTGACAGACCGTTGTCGTATGAACTACAGAAGCTAAACTGAGACGAGAGTCAAATTCAAGGCAATTTTATTACAAAAGTGCAAAAAAAGGGATTCCCAGATTTGAATCTTCTGGGCTTCATATGTTTCTTCGTCGACATTTGGAGGATTAGCCGCTGTGTTCTCGAATGCCGTCAAGATTGTCCTTGCCCTCTCCACTTCCTCCTCAAGCCTGGACAAATCATTAGCATGTTCGCTAATATCAAACAAGATGCCATGATAAGCTTCCTCAGAATCGGTGGATTCTACTGAATCGGCCGATTTTGCTTGATCGGCAAGGTTATCCATGTGTGTCTGCACTGCCGCATGATCTTCCTCCATTTTGCGCACATTGTAGAGAAGAACGAGGCTGAGGGCGGTTTCCCTATCCTGAGCGGCAACGAGACACCTCCGTCGACGGCGGATGATGAGGTCCAGCTGACGGATGGAAGCGAGTCGAGGAAGGAGAGCAGGGTGTGAGCGGAGGAGCTGCTCCAGACGTAAATTGTTGGCCGCCTGTGTAAGGTTGCGTCTGAACAACTCATGATGGATAGATGAGAGGAAGGAGATCAAAAGAATTTTAGATGTCATTATTGAGAAATGTGGTGATGAAGAAAATGAGGAGAGGACGTACAGTGTGTAGAAGAGCAGGATTAGGGCGCGCATATTTAAGCATTGACATAGACGGTTCGTATTCCAAACCGTCTCTGATAGTAATATCACAGACGGTTCGTATTCCAAACCGTATCTGATAGTAATATTACAAACCGTCTGTGATATTATGGACATCACTGACGGTTCGTGTTAATAACCGTCTGTGATGATTACATGTCACCGATAATTGGCAATACCTAGGATTCGATCTCACCCGTTGTAACATCCTGATTTTCAGAGTCTTTTTGAGGCTTTTAAAATAAAATTCACCATTTGAATTTTCCTGGAATTAATTAAAGCTTAAATGGAATTTTTTATGAATAAAAAGGATTTAATATGATTAATCTGAACATGAACATTTGCCAAAACTATTTTATTTGAGTTCTTTGTGTCTCAAGGAATTTATTGGAATTTTCCTGGTTTTTTCTGGATTTATTTGCTATTTTCTAGAGCTCAAATGAATTTATTTGAATTTCTGAAAAAGAAAAAGAAAAGAAAATCCCAACCGGCCAGTGGGCCGAAACCCACCTGCCGGCCCAGCCCAGCAGCCTCACCCGCACCCCTCCGCCCGCACCACGCGTCGCCGATCCGACCGCGCCCGCGCCCGCCTTGCCCCTGCCGATGAACGACGCGTGTCGCCATCTCGGCCGCTCGCTCACGCCCGCGCGCCATCTCGGCCGCGCCTTCGTCCGAGCCGCTGACAGGTGGGGCCCACCTGTCAGAGCCGTCTCCGACCCGGACTCTCCGTCCTCGTCGCTGATCGGGACTCCGCGCCGCCTTCCGTTTTTCCGCCGCCGTCTCCGCGCCGGACTCGACGTTCGCGCCGCCAGGACTCTCCGCCTCCCGGGTATAAAAGGGCACCTGACTCCCCTCGACTTCCTCGTCCCGAGCCGCCGCCTCCGCCGCCGCTCTCCGCCGCCTACGCTCGTGCGCCGCCGTTCGCCGACGTCGCCTGTGAGCGCAGCTGTGCTCCGCCGTCCGCCGCCGGTTCGTCGCCGGTGAGTCGCCGCCGTCCCGTCGCCCGTCCCGGACCCCACCGTCGGCCAGACCCGCCGCCGCACCCCGCCGTTGGCCAGACCCGCCGCCGCACCCCACCGGCCGCGCCCCGCGCCGCCAGCGGAACCGTGACCGCGCCAGTGACGCCTCGCGCCCCGTGCACACGCACGTCAGCGCTGACGCCAGCCGCACCCGCCGCTTCGGCTTCCCGTGGATCGAGTCCACCGTGCGCCGAGTCACTGACATGCCGGGCCCATCTGTCAGCCGAGCCCGTAGACCCGTGCGCCTTTGTGCCACGTCACCCTACCCAGTCAGCATGCCACGTTAGCTCGGGCGCACACGTGTCTTGCCACGTGGTCGCCACGTCAGCCCAGCCGCTTGCGCAAGCAGCCCAGTCAGCCGCACTGTTCCGTGCGCCGCGTCCACCGTGGACCTAGCTCCTCGTGCGCCCGGTCCACAGCACAGTGTCTTTTTCCAATTTCCCCGATTTTCTTTAGATCCAATTTTCCAAGAGCCCGTTCTCCCTCGTCCTAGCTCCGATTGACCCCATTATTTTTCCTAAATTCATCTAAAATTGAGCTCTACCTTTTGGTTCAGGTTTGAAAGTTTTTGGAGTTCATTTGAATTTTATTTGAATTTATTTTGTCTTTTCGTCTCGTTTTCTCTCTCGTTAGATCGCGTGTTCGAGGGAGCGGAAGTTGGATTTGAAGATCAAGAGCCCTCAGCTGAGCAAGGCCAAGGCAAGTCGTATTCTTTGATCATGTTGAACCCAGTTTGCAATCTATTATTTAATTATTTTGTTTTAAATTATCATGCATCGCTACTTTTATTCAAACCCTTGTATTGGTAGTTATCGTCCCAATTGGTTATTTCTCTCCTTGATAATTTGAATGCCCTGATTCCATTGTCACCATAGAATGGGAAATTACTTAGTGATGCAATATTAGTTGTCACATGGGTTGTGCGTTTAATTGCTTAGCCATGCATGCTTATCACTAGTACGTTGGGTTTATCATCACATGTGGTTAATTAATCTTGACTTAATGATATACTTGAATGTGGTGGTTAACCACAGTTATAAAACTTGTTGCCATGGCATGGGTAGTGTCATTGGTGTTGGTTATACAAAATTGGTTTTCACTTGGGCGATTGATCGTGCAGTAAAGGGGGTGCGAGAGGCACATGGGATGTGGATGTTTCGCCTGGGTAACTCTTAAGGACTTAACTTTGTGCGCCATTGATCTGAGTTTTATCGTGCAAACCACATGTCTAGTATGGGATAGACCTGGCATAATAATTTGTGAAGTCTCAACTTTGGTTTCACCACTGATGTTGTTGTGGCGCAAGGGGGGGGGGCAATTATCGACTAGGGGGTTACCCTACTCGACAGCGAAACCTTAGCGAGTGGGATCGGGTTGAGATGGATCACTGTAAAAGCCTTGTTGTGATTATCTTTAACGTGAGGATTATCACATCGTGTGGGTACAGTTGTGCAACCTCTGCAGAGTGTAAAACTATTCGAATAGCTGTGTCCTCGGTCATGGACAATGCTCGGTGATTTCACACGAGGGGTAGAGTCTTTATGAAATTTTGGTTGGTTTGAGCTGGGAAGTGAATGGTCAGTTCACTAGTGGTTACATTCAGTCCCTTTGGTTATCTACTTAGTGTCTGTTGTTAAATTCGCTTTTCAATCTATTTAGTGTATTTACCTTAAATCGTTGCTTTATGCAAAATTAACCTTTCAGCCATCCATTGTTAAGCCTTGCATACTATATTGCATTTATTTGTTACAAACGACTTGCTGAGTACCAATGTACTCACGGCTTTATGCCCATGTTGCTCAGTTGAAGAGGAGGGACCAGATCAGCAGGAGTTGCTAGAAGGAGGCTACTACGAGGACTTCACGGATTAGGACTTCGCTCCCCAGTTGCCTGTGGGCATGTCGAATGGCTACTACGTTTAATTTTGGATTTCCGCTGCTAGTTTCTTTAAAGCCCTTCAGGCTAATAATTGTAAGCTTGGCCATAAGGTCGTACTCTGATGGTTATTAATATAATTCGGATTTTTCTTTAGAATATCGTGATGTGGATGATATTTGTCTTTGTTTGCGCTGTGTGCACTAGCGTGATCCTGGACTAGTGCAGAATACACAGTAGAGTCCGGATTTGTATATTCGGGTCTCGACAGAGATGGTATCAGAGCTATATCGACTGTAGGACGGAGCCCTAGTTAGAATGGTCGAATTAGTCAAGAGTTCAAAATTTATTTTCTAAATCAAATGAACCAAATGGTTATCTAGTAATTCTTTATTCTTACCTCATTCTTAGGATTCTTTCTCTTTGCCTCCTCTGAAATATTGTTTTCAAAATTCAATTTGACTTCTTATCCCTATAAAGTCTATAGATGTCTCGAGTGTCCCTCGATCAAAGTGAAAGTTGGCATGGAACTCTTCAAGCTGTGCTGTGAAGTTTGGATCAAGGGAGCACCCAATATGTCAAGACAAGATTGGAGATTTCCGTGAAGATTAGGAGCCATTAGATTTGAACCTTGTTATAGTTTTAGTATCGTTTAGAACGTCTTGCTTCTTATTTGCCGTTGGATGTGATGTGAGCTGCAGTTTTGCTTCTAGCATTATGATGCAGTCATGTCAAAAATCTTTTTGTGGAGTTTATTGCTTCTTTTGTTAGCCTTTTCGGCTAAGTGTTTGTTTAGTTTAGGTTTGCCATTAGAACATTCCCCCTTAGACGAACTTACCACTTATCTTTGCTCTTCCCTCTTACCTAGTAAGCCCTGTGAAGCCAGTTCTCAAGCAAGTGAATTTTCTTTTCAGATGGTTGATACCCGGAGCTCCGCAGGACGTGGTCAGATGAGTCAGGATCCTGAGGGCAGTCAAGCAACTCCGGAGCAGCATGCAAACCCGGCTGGACTAGATCCAACCTTGAGTCAGTTCATGGCAGCCCAGACTCAGTTAATGAACACCATGATGCAAAACATGAACGCCATGATGAATCGGCAGAATCAAGACATGGCCATGCCTCCACCAGTTCGCCAGCAGTCCAAGTTTGCAGAATTTATGAGAACAAGGCCTCCTACCTATTCACGGTCTTCTGAGCCATTAGAAGCCGATGACTGGATGCGCTCAGTGGAAAAGAAGCTTAACCTTGCCCAGTGTACTAATCGCGAGAAGGTGTTGTATGCAGCCCATCAGCTTGAGGGTGCTGCAGCCGAGTGGTGGGAAAATTATTGTGCCGCTCATGAGGATCCAGAGAGTATCACTTGGGCTGAGTTCGTAGAAGCTTTTCGTCATGCCCATATCCTGGATGGGGTGATCGAAATGAAGAAGGAAGAATTTCGGGAGTTGCAGCAGAAGAACATGTCCGTGAGTGAATATCTCAACAAGTTCACTCAGTTGGCCCGCTATACTCCAGAAGATGTTGCCACAGATGATGCACGCCAAAAGAGGTTCAAGAAAGGATTGAACCCAGGTTTGAAAGTTCAGGTAGTGGGACATGATTATGCCAGTTTCCAAAATATGGTGGACAAAGTAATGCTCATTGAGGAAAGTCGTCGCGAGTTGGAAGAATCTCGCAAGAGGAGAATGATGCAGCAAGGATCACAGATGCACCAAGCTCAGAGAGCCCGCTTCAGTAATTTTCAGCCAGCTCGAGTTCCTCAGCAGACGGGATTCAAAACTCCTGCACCAGCTCCCCGTCAGTTTTCTTCCGCGCCAAAACCGAACCCAACGGGAAGCCAACAGCAGAGGATTACCAAACCCATGTCAGCAGTCACTTGTTTCAAATGCAACGAGACGGGACATTATGCCAACAAATGCCCGCAGAATCCAGCTTTGACGCCAGTTCGTTTCAACTTGGGAGCCACACCAGATCGTACCCCTGCAGCAGGGTCAGGACGCGGAGCACCTCAAGGATCAAATCAACCCAACAAAGGATCGCAGACCGTGATACGTGGCCAGGTGAACCACGTCACCATGGAGGAAGCTCAAGCAGCGCCAGATGTGGTGATCGGTAAGTTTCCAGTAAATTCAGTACCTGCCACAGTTTTGTTTGATTCTGGAGCTTCACATTCGTTTGTTTCCCGGAGTTTTGCTCTAAAGCATAAGTTGGAAGTCGTTGTGCTTGGTTCTATTTTATTGGTTCAATCCCCAGGCTCTGAGATGAGTACAAACCTAGGATGCCCCAGAGTTAGGATAGCCATCCAAGGAGTAGAGTTCTCCGCAGATTTGGTTGTGCTGAATATCCAGTCTTTGGACGTAATTTTGGGTATGGATTGGCTCAAGAAGCATCAAGCAGTGTTGGAATGTGGAAGCCGAGCAGTCACCTTGGACGGTCCTGATGGAAGCAAAGTTAGATTTGAAGCCAACATAAAGCAGCCAGAAAAAATGATGGTATGCCAAAGCAAAGGGATTGCCCTAAGTGAAGTGCCAGTTGCCAGGGATTATCCAGATGTTTTTCCTGATGATCTCCCTGGGATGCCACCAAAAAGAGAAGTGGAGTTCGCAATTGAGTTAGCACCAGGCACCTCGCCAATTTCCAAGAGACCTTACCGAATGCCCGCCAATGAGTTAGCAGAATTGAAGAAGCAGATACAAGAATTGTTGGATAAAGGATATGTCAGACCCAGTACCTCTCCGTGGGGAGCACCAGTATTGTTCGTCAAGAAAAAGGATGGTAGCCAGCGTATGTGTGTGGATTACCGAGCTCTCAATGAAGTTACCATCAAGAACAAGTATCCGTTGCCCAGAATTGATGACCTGTTTGATCAATTAAAAGGAGCTGGAGTGTTCTCCAAGATCGATTTGAGATCGGGGTATCACCAAATGAGGATTCGACCGGAGGACATACCCAAGACAGCCTTCTCAACTCGTTATGGATTGTATGAGTTCACCGTGATGTCCTTTGGCCTAACCAATGCCCCAGCCTATTTTATGTACCTGATGAACAAAGTGTTCATGGATTACTTGGATAAGTTTGTCGTTGTGTTCATCGATGACATTCTGATCTACTCCAAGAATGAGGAGGAACATGAAGAACATTTGAGGTTGGTATTGCAGAGATTGCGGGAACATAAGTTGTATGCCAAGTTCAGCAAGTGTGAATTTTGGATGAAGGAAGTTGCCTTTTTGGGTCATGTGTTGACAGCAGAAGGAGTGTCCGTTGACTCAGGGAAAGTACAAGATGTGCTCACCTGGAAGGCACCCACGTCAGTGACCCAGGTCAGAAGCTTCCTAGGAATGGCAGGTTACTATCGTAGGTTCATTGAAGGATTCTCTAGTGTAGCCCGACCTCTCACCCAGCTATTAAAGAAGGAAAAGAAGTTTGAATGGACGCCAGAGTGCGAGAAGAGTTTTCGGAAACTAAAGGAAAGTCTGACAACAGCACCAGTCCTAATTTTGCCAGACATCAAGAAAGATTTTGAGATTTATTGTGACGCATCCCGCAAGGGTTTAGGGTGCGTATTGATGAAGACAAAAGAGTGGTAGCTTACGCATCACGCCAGTTGAGGCCACATGAGGAGAACTACCCTACGCATGACTTGGAGCTAGCAGCAGTTGTGCATGCCTTGAAAATATGGCGACACTACCTGATGGGTAACAGATGTGAGATCTACACGGATCATAAGAGCTTGAAGTATATCTTCACACAATCAGACCTCAACCTAAGACAAAGAAGATGGTTGGAGTTGATAAAGGACTATGACATTGGGATCCATTATCACCCCGGTAAAGCCAACGTAGTGGCAGATGCGTTGAGCAGGAAGGTGTATTGCAACACAGTTATGGTCAAGGAGAGTCAACCAGCATTGCACGAGGAATTTCAAAAGCTCAGTTTGGAGTTGGTTGAAGAAGGGAGGTTAGCCGCTTTGGACTTGCAGCCGACTTTGGATAGTCAGATTCGTCAAGCACAACCAGAGGATGAAAATATCCAGCGGATCAAGGTTGGATTGAAAGAAGGAAAAGCGACAGGTTTTGTGGAAGATGACCAGGGTATCATATGGTATAAGAAGCGAGTGTGTGTACCCAATAAGGAAGAGTTGAAGCAATTGTTGCTTAAGGAGGCACACGAGTCATTATATTCGATTCATCCAGGCAGTACCAAGATGTATCAAGACATCAAGGATAAGTACTGGTGGCCAGGTATGAAGCGAGAAATAGCAGAGTATGTGGCACTTTGTGATGTTTGCCAGCGAGTGAAAGCAGAACATCAAAGACCCGCAGGTTTGCTGCAACCCTTGAAGATCCCCGAATGGAAGTGGGAAGATGTGGGAATGGACTTCATCACAGGTCTACCCAGGACCAAGGAAGGATACGACTCGATATGGGTAATTGTGGATCGATTGACAAAGGTAGCCCATTTTCTGCCAGTCAAAACCACATATTCTGGAGATAAGTTGGCTGAATTGTATATGTCCAGAATCGTGAGTCTCCATGGAGTTCCTAAGAGGATAGTGTCAGATCGTGGATCGCAGTTCACTTCACGATTTTGGAGTAGTTTCCATGAAGCAATGGGTACTCATCTGAATTTCAGCACAGCATACCACCCGCAGACCGATGGTCAGACGGAACGTGTAAATCAAATCCTGGAGGACATGTTGAGAGCATGTGTTTTGGATCACGGAGCCAAGTGGGACAATTGCCTACCTTTTGCAGAATTTTCCTACAACAACAGTTACCAGGCCAGTTTGCAGATGTCACCGTTTGAGGCTTTGTATGGTCGAAAGTGTAGAACCCCTCTCAATTGGAAAGAGACGGGAGAAAGGCAAATATTCGGGCCAGAGTGTTTGCAGGAAGCTGAAGAAAAAGTGCGCTTGATTCAAGAGAGGCTGAAAGCAGCTCAAGCCAGACAGAAGAGTTATGCTGATACTCGCCGAAGAGATTTAAGCTTCGAGCCCAATGATTATGTGTACCTCAGGATCACACCTTTCAAAGGAGTTAAGCGATTTCAAATGAAGGGAAAGCTAGCGCCAAGGTATGTGGGACCATTCAAGATTTTGAAGCGCAAGGGAGAAGTTGCCTATCAGTTGGAGCTACCTGAGAACTTAAGTGGAATGCATGATGTGTTTCATGTGTCTCAATTAAAGAAGTGCTTGCGAGTGCCAGAGGAAGCAGTGCCAATTGAGGCTGTGGATCTCCAAGAGGATCTGTCTTATAAAGAGCATCCCATCAAAATCTTGGAAGTGTCAGAGCGTGTCACCAGGAGAAGAGTCGTTCGCTTTTGCAAAGTTCAGTGGAGCAATCATTCAGAGGAGGAAGCAACCTGGGAAAGCGAGGAGGATCTCAAAGCGGAGTTTCCAAACCTATTTCTTAGAGAGCCAGAATCTCGGGGTCGAGATTCCGTTTAAGGGGGGGAGGTTTGTAACATCCTGATTTTCAGAGTCTTTTTGAGGCTTTTAAAATAAAATTCACCATTTGAATTTTCCTGGAATTAATTAAAGCTTAAATGGAATTTTTTATGAATAAAAAGGATTTAATATGATTAATCTGAACATGAACATTTGCCAAAACTATTTTATTTGAGTTCTTTGTGTCTCAAGGAATTTATTGGAATTTTCCTGGTTTTTTCTGGATTTATTTGCTATTTTCTAGAGCTCAAATGAATTTATTTGAATTTCTGAAAAAGAAAAAGAAAAGAAAATCCCAACCGGCCAGTGGGCCGAAACCCACCAGCCGGCCCAGCCCAGCAGGCCTCACCCGCACCCCTCCGCCCGCACCACGCGTCGCCGATCCGACCGCGCCCGCGCCCGCCTTGCCCCTGCCGATGAACGACGCGTGTCGCCATCTCGGCCGCTCGCTCACGCCCGCGCGCCATCTCGGCCGCGCCTTCGTCCGAGCCGCTGACAGGTGGGGCCCACCTGTCAGAGCCGTCTCCGACCCGGACTCTCCGTCCTCGTCGCTGATCGGGACTCCGCGCCGCCTTCCGTTTTTCCGCCGCCGTCTCCGCGCCGGACTCGACGTTCGCGCCGCCAGGACTCTCCGCCTCCCAGGTATAAAAGGGCACCTGACTCCCCTCGACTTCCTCGTCCCGAGCCGCCGCCTCCGCCGCCGCTCTCCGCCGCCTACGCTCGTGCGCCGCCGTTCGCCGACGTCGCCTGTGAGCGCAGCTGTGCTCCGCCGTCCGCCGCCGGTTCGTCGCCGGTGAGTCGCCGCCGTCCCGTCGCCCGTCCCGGACCCCACCGTCGGCCAGACCCGCCGCCGCACCCCGCCGTTGGCCAGACCCGCCGCCGCACCCCACCGGCCGCGCCCCGCGCCGCCAGCGGAACCGCGACCGCGCCAGCGACGCCTCGCGCCCCGTGCACACGCACGTCAGCGCTGACGCCAGCCGCACCCGCCGCTTCGCCTTCCCGTGGATCGAGTCCACCGTGCGCCGAGTCACTGACATGCCGGGCCCATCTGTCAGCCGAGCCCGTAGACCCGTGCGCCTTTGTGCCACGTCACCCTACCCAGTCAGCATGCCACGTCAGCTCGGGCGCACACGTGTCTTGCCACGTGGTCGCCACGTCAGCCCAGCCGCTTGCGCAAGCAGCCCAGTCAGCCGCACTGTTCCGTGCGCCGCGTCCACCGTGGACCTAGCTCCTCGTGCGCCCGGTCCACAGCACAGTGCCTTTTTCCAATTTCCCCGATTTTCTTTAGATCCAATTTTCCAAGAGCCCGTTCTCCCTCGTCCTAGCTCCGATTGACCCCATTCTTTTTCCTAAATTCATCTAAAATTGAGCTCTACCTTTTGGTTCAGGTTTGAAAGTTTTTGGAGTTCATTTGAATTTTATTTGAATTTATTTTGTCTTTTCGTCTCGTTTTCTCTCTCGTTAGATCGCGTGTTCGAGGGAGCGGAAGTTGGATTTGAAGATCAAGAGCCCTCAGCTGAGCAAGGCCAAGGCAAGTCGTATTCTTTGATCATGTTGAACCCAGTTTGCAATCTATTATTTAATTATTTTGTTTTAAATTATCATGCATCGCTACTTTTATTCAAACCCTTGTATTGGTAGTTATCGTCCCAATTGGTTATTTCTCTCCTTGATAATTTGAATGCCCTGATTCCATTGTCACCATAGAATGGGAAATTACTTAGTGATGCAATATTAGTTGTCACATGGGTTGTGCGTTTAATTGCTTAGCCATGCATGCTTATCACTAGTACGTTGGGTTTATCATCACATGTGGTTAATTAATCTTGACTTAATGATATACTTGAATGTGGTGGTTAACCACAGTTATAAAACTTGTTGCCATGGCATGGGTAGTGTCATTGGTGTTGGTTATACAAAATTGGTTTTCACTTGGGCGATTGATCGTGCAGTAAAGGGGGTGCGAGAGGCACATGGGATGTGGATGTTTCGCCTGGGTAACTCTTAAGGACTTAACTTTGTGCGCCATTGATCTGAGTTTTATCGTGCAAACCACATGTCTAGTATGGGATAGACCTGGCATAATAATTTGTGAAGTCTCAACTTTGGTTTCACCACTGATGTTGTTGTGGCGCAAGGGGGGGGGCAATTATCGACTAGGGGGTTACCCTACTCGACAGCGAAACCTTAGCGAGTGGGATCGGGTTGAGATGGATCACTGTAAAAGCCTTGTTGTGATTATCTTTAACGTGAGGATTATCACATCGTGTGGGTACAGTTGTGCAACCTCTGCAGAGTGTAAAACTATTCGAATAGCTGTGTCCTCGGTCATGGACAATGCTCGGTGATTTCACACGAGGGGTAGAGTCTTTATGAAATTTTGGTTGGTTTGAGCTGGGAAGTGAATGGTCAGTTCACTAGTGGTTACATTCAGTCCCTTTGGTTATCTACTTAGTGTCTGTTGTTAAATTCGCTTTTCAATCTATTTAGTGTATTTACCTTAAATCGTTGCTTTATGCAAAATTAACCTTTCAGCCATCCATTGTTAAGCCTTGCATACTATATTGCATTTATTTGTTACAAACGACTTGCTGAGTACCAATGTACTCACGGCTTTATGCCCATGTTGCTCAGTTGAAGAGGAGGGACCAGATCAGCAGGAGTTGCTAGAAGGAGGCTACTACGAGGACTTCACGGATTAGGACTTCGCTCCCCAGTCGATTGCCTGTGGGCATGTCGAATGGCTACTACGTTTAATTTTGGATTTCCGCTGCTAGTTTCTTTAAAGCCCTTCAGGCTAATAATTGTAAGCTTGGCCATAAGGTCGTACTCTGATGGTTATTAATATAATTCGGATTTTTCTTTAGAATATCGTGATGTGGATGATATTTGTCTTTGTTTGCGCTGTGTGCACTAGCGTGATCCTGGACTAGTGCAGAATACACAGTAGAGTCCGGATTTGTATATTCGGGTCTCGACACCCGTCCATTCTCTCCACATCGAATGGAAGGCAGCAGTTCCTCCCACGGCTCGGCCCTTATTAATAACTCCCCATCTACCTTTCCAGTGGTACTAGTCACGCGTGAGTTCATCCACTACCACTAGCTAGCATCTCCCCTCCGCTATGAGCTAGCGCCTCCGTCGCGGCACGGCGGGTGGATGGACAACACACTCTTGCCGTAAGTGTCGTAAGTGTGTCTTGTTCATCCTCACCGTCGTGCCATGAAGGGTTCATTAGCTTGTTATCCTGTATTAGATCTAAATGTGTTGTTGTGCTTGCCTCTGTATTTGCTTGTTCCTCCACAACGCCGACTACTGCCGTGAGCTAGCGCCTCCGTTGTGGCACGACGAGAAGATAGACAACACACTTTTGCCGTAAGTGTCGTAAGGGTGTCTTGTTTATCTTCAATGTCGTGCCACGAAGGGCTCGTTAGCTGTAATAGATCTGAATGTGTTGTTGTGCTTGCGTCTGTATTTGCTTGTTTTAAAAGACCATGGGACATTATTTAATTTCTTGAGGCTAGCCAAAAAAACTTAAAAAATTTGACGTATAGAGTGATCTATCACAGACGGCTTGTGGTATAAACCGTCTGTGAAGGTCTATCATAGACGGTTCTATTTACGAACAGTCTGTGATAAGCACAATCACAGACAGTTAGTAACACGAACCGTCTATGATAGTATGCATCACAGACGGTTCGTGTTAATAACCGTCTGTGATAAGCAAATGTTACCAATAATTGGCGTATACCCAGGATTTCGATCTCACCCGTCCACTCTCTCCACATCGAATGGCAGGCAGCAGTTCCTCCCACTGTTCGGCCCTTATTAATAACTCCCCATCTACCTTTCCAGCAGTACTAGTCACGTGTGAGTTCATCCACTAGCTAGCTTCCTTCATGCATCTCCCCTCCGCTATGAGCTAGCGCCTCCGTCGCGGCACGGTGGGTGGCTGGACAACACACTCTTGCCGTAAGTGTGGTAAGTGTGTCTTGTTCAGCTGCACCGTCGTGCCATGAAGTGTTCGTTAGCTTGTTATCCTGTAATAGATCTGAATGTGTTGTTGTGCTTGCCTCTGTATTTGCTTGTTCCTCCACAACGCCGACTACTGCCGTGAGCTAGCGCCTCCGTCGTGGCACGGCGGCATACTAGGCAACACACTCTTGCCGTAAGTGTCGTAAGTGTGTCTTGTTTAGTGTGACCGTTGTGCCACTAAGGGTTCGTTAGCTGTAATAGATCTGAATGTGTTGTTGTGCTTGCGTCTCTATTTGCTTGTTTTCGAAGGCCATGGGTACATTATTTTATTTCTTGAGGCTAGACAAAAAAGTGAAAAATTTTAAGTTATCGAGTGAACTATCACAGACGGTTTGTAGTGTAAACCGTCTGTGAAGGACTATCACAGACGGTTCTATATACGAACCATCTGTGATACTCACCAATCACAGACGGTTCTTATTGCGTACCGTCTGTGATATTATGGACATCACAGACGGTTCGTGTTAATAACCGTATGTGATAATATAGACTATCACAGACGGTTCTTTATACGAACCGTCTGTGATAAGCACCAATCACAGACGGTTATTAATATGAACCTTCTGTGATATTGTTGGTATCACAGACGGTTCGTATATAGAACCGTCTGTGATAATTCACAGACAGTTATTAACACGAACCGTCTATGATATATTGTTTTCACATACCGTTTGTAGTTGGAACCATCTGTGATATTCTGCACACTATTAATTTCTTGGCGTACTTGCTCGATGTCGATACAGATCTGTCTTCATTGCGCTGCATCGGTGGAGCAAGGTGGCCGGCTTTAGGGAGTTAGGGGTGAAAACATATCACTGTCTTCTTAGTGATTTGATCAGAGGTTAGTACTCAATTACTTAACATTCTTAGTGATCTGATCTGATCACTGTCTTTTGTTTAATTTAAATCTAGCTAGCTAGCTAGGTTTAGAAAGATAATGTTAGTTTGCTGGATTTCAGAATGGGTGGCTAGCTAGCTATATACCTACGTAATATATATAGATGTATGTCATGTACATGTAAGTATGTATAGCTAGTCTGATTTGCTATGTAGTAGTGGTAATAATCATTTTTGACACCCATTTGTTACTTATGTAGCGTAGATGGACCGAAGCTGGATGTACATTGAGAACCTTGTGAGTGAAGAATACATTAATGCCGTGTCTGCTTTTAGAAGGGTGGCCGAGCTGGATATGTTGAAGAAGGGGATGAAATATATGTATTGTCCATGCATTGATTGTGATAATCTCAAGATGTTTAGCAACTTAGCGCAGATCGAAGCTCACTTGATTCGAAGGGGTTTCAGAAAAGGGTACAAATGTTGGACCAGTCACGGTGAAGAGAAGAGTACACAAGAAGGTAGTTATGACATAGTCGAGGGAGACAACGATATGCCAGATGTGGACTGTTCTTTCGATCACGAGGATAGGTCGCAGGATGACAATCTGGATCAGATGTTACGTGATGCAGAAGGGAACTATAGTGAGAGAGAGTTTGGTAAATTCGAGGGCTTGATGGAGGACTCGGAGAAACCTTTGTTCCCGGGCTGCAAGCCGCAATACACGAGGTTGTCATCAGTTCTAGAACTGCTGAAATTGAAGGCAAGCAGTGGTTGGTCCGACAAGAGTTTCATGGCATTATTAGGTCTCCTAGCGGACATGCTTCCAACGGGAAATGTGTTGCCGAGAACCACCTACCAAGCCAAGAAGATTCTTTGTCCATTAGGAATGGAAGTATAAAGAATACATGCATGTCCGAATGATTGTATCCTGTACCGTAAAGAGTATGCTAGCTTACATGTTTGTCCGGTGTGCAAAGCATCTCGATACAAGCGTAAAAATGACTCTGATGATGGGAAGGGCATCGAGGTGAAGCAAGGACCTCCTGCTAAGGTGATGTGGTATCTTCCTGTAATCCCACGTTTGAAGCGTTTATTTGCAAACCGCAAGGATGCAAGATTGATGCGTTGGCACTAGGAGCAGCATAAGAAAGACGGAATGATAAGACATGTTGCTGATTCTGCCCAGTGGAGGAACATCGATAGGATGTTTGTAGATTTTGGTGTAGAACCGAGAAATATAAGGTTTGGGTTTAGTACAGATGGAATAAATCATTTTGGTAACATGAGCAGCCGACATAGCACCTGGCCCGTGACTCTGTGCATGTACAACCTTCCTCCTTGGTTGTGTATAAAGCGAAAGTATATTTTGATGTCACTACTTATCCAAGGGCCGAAGCAACCTGGCAACGATATTGATGTGTTCTTAGCACCATTGGTGAAAGATCTTGCAATACTGTGGAACGAATGGGTACATGTATGGGATGCGGACAAACGAGAGAACTTCACTCTATGCGCCATGTTGTTCTGCACCATTAATGATTTTCCTGCCCTTGGTAACCTGTCAGGGTTGAGTACAAAAGGAGCCAAAGCGTGTCCGCACTGCTTAGATTATACCGAGAGTGTGTGGTTGAACAACTCGCGCAAAACTGTGTACATGCGTCACCGTAGGTTCCTTCCAAAGTATCACCCATACCGCAAGATGAAGAAACAATTTGACGGAAAAAAGAGAGGATGACTCAGTACCAAGACCTTTTAGCGGGAAAGAGGTGTATGATATGGTTAAGGATATAAACGTTGTGCTTGGAAAGGGACGTAAATTGAGGAAGAACATGTGGAAAAAGAGGTCAATATTTTGGGACTTGCCTTATTGGGAGCACTTAGAAGTTTGCAATTGCATCGATGTCATGTATGTAGAGAAGAATGTATGTGACAGTTTGATTGGTCTCTTACTGAACATTCCTGATAAAACAAAGGATGGTGTTAACGCAAGGCATGACTTGGTCGCTATGAACATCAGGACCGAGTTAGCACCGATAGAGACCGATAAAGGCCGGCCGTACCTTCCCCCAGCTTGCTACACTCTGTCTAAGTCCGAGAGAACTGAACTGTGCCAGTCCTTACATGGTGTGAAAGTTCCATCTGGTCACTCCACCAGCATGAAGAAACTTGTTTCCATGGAACATTTGAAATTAATTGGCATGAAGTCTCACGACTGTCATGTGCTAATGACACAAATGCTACTTGTTGCAATTAGAAGTATTTTGCCAAACAAGGTTCGAGTGACAATCATAAGGCTATGTTATTTCTTCAACGCAATTGCTCAGAAGGTCATTGATCCCGATGGACTAGATGCTCTGCAAATCGAGGTGGTGACAACTCTATGTCATCTAGAGATGTATTTCCCTCCATCATTTTTTGATATCATGGTCCATCTCATTGTCCACCTTATGAAAGAGATAAAAATATGCGGCCCTGTATTTCTACGTCATATGTACCCTTTCGAGAGGTACATGGGAATTCTGAAGTCCTATGTACGCAATCGATCTCGACCGGAGGGTAGCATTATCGAAGGTTATACAATAGAAGAGGTCATTGAATTCTGCATCGGCTACATGGCTCAGGTCGAGCCGATTGGTGTACCTCTATCTCGTCACGAGGGGAGGCTAGAGGGTATCAGGACTATCGGAAGGAAAGCAATAACTCCGGATCAAAATACGTATGCTCAAGCCCATTTCATGGTTTTATAACACATGACTGAAGTGACCCCATATTTTGAAGAGCACAAGGACATGCTACGTCAGAAGAATGCAGGCCAGTCAGAAGTTTGGATCACGAGACAACACAACCGTCAGTTCAACGAATGGTTGAAGGCGCAATTGACTAGGAGGTCGTCAAGTGAAACACTACAATGGTTGGCAAAAGGGCCAAAATTTACAATTGTGACATGGCAAGGATACGACATTAATGACTACACATTTTATACAACAGATCAGGACAGAAAGAGCATAATGCAGAACTCAGGTGTCCGCATAGATGCCTATGATGCGCACGTCAGTACCGTTGGCCGAAGCTCATACTACGGGCTTGTAGAGGATATTTGAGAGCTTGACTATGTAATTTTCAAGATTCCTCTATTTCGGTGCCGTTGGGTCCAACTCCCACGGGGTGTAAAGGTTGACAAGTACGGCGTCACTACCGTGGACCTCGAATGTGTAGGATACAAAGATGAACCATTCGTACTCGCAAGGCAAGTTGTTCAAGTATTTTATGTAACCGACCCGGCAAATAAGAAGCGCCATGTAGTTCTTCAGGGAAAAAGAAGGATTGTCGGGGTTGAGAATGTTGTAAATGAGGAAGAGTATAATCAATTTGATGATTTGCCTCCATTCGGTGACGGCATCAGGCTCGAGGAAGAACAAGGCGATGAAGCAAGCTATATGCGTGTCGATCATCGTGAAGGGCTTTATTTAAAATGAAATAGCCAAGTGTAATAAATGTAACTATGAAATATTTATATTTATGGTTATGCTCACGTTTTTCATAAATGTAACTATGTTCCATTGTAATTGTAAAATGACTCAGGAACTAAGAAATGGTTATATTTATGGTTATCCTTGCGTTTTTTCATAAATGTATCTATGTTCCATTGTAATTGTAAAATGACATAGGAACCTAGCTAGCTGCTGGTATTTATATTGAACTATTACAGGCGGTTTATTGAAAGAAACCGTCTGTGATAACACATCACAGAACTATAAGTTGAACTGTCTGTGATAATATGATATCACAGACGGTTTTATACATATAACCGTCTGTGATAATGTGCATATCACAGACGGTTATATAAATAGAACCATCTGTGATAATATGATATCACAGACGGTTATATTTATAGAACCGTCTGTGATATAACTATCACAGACGGTTCGTTTACGGAACCGTCTGTGATAGATTTCTTATAAATACCTGCGGAGTCGGCACTCGCGCACTCTCTAGTCTCCACTGTCTAGTGCCCCTGCTAGCTAGGTTTTGGTCCCTCCCGCCGCCGCCGCCGGTTCCTCCCGACGCCCTCGCTCCCACCACCGGTCCCTCCTGACGCCGCTCCCTACCGCCGCAGCCGGTCCCTCCCGACGCCGCTCCCTCCCGACGCCGCCGCTCCCTCCCGACACCGCTCCCTCCCGACGCCGCTCCCTTCTGAGAAGTATTTTATGATATATGCTTGCATTTTAGCTTTATGATATATGCTTGCTAAATTGTAGCATATAATATATGCTGCACTTGTTTAGCTCACTGCAGTGATGCAGTCACTTCAGTTAGTCAATCGTTAGAACTTTGTCAAAGGGCATGAAGCAAGTGACGCACTCTAGTGTATCCTGTTCAATGAACTTGATACACTGGTTTGTGTCATTTGCTTCATAGAACTTTGTTTAGGCCCATACCTCACTGTGTCCACACAGTCGTCCAAATTTTTTTAATATATGCAAAATAGACCTTCAAAGGGCATGCAGCAAGTAACACATTCCAAAGTATCCGGTTCAATGAACTTGATACACTGGTTTGTGCCATTTGCTTCATAGAACTTTGTTTATTAGCTACAAAGTCTATTTCGAAGGCCTATAGCTCACGGCAGTTAGTTTTTTCTTAGAAGAGAGATGGCGTCCACACAGTCTTCGTCATCGTCATCTGGGTCTCACGCTCCCAAGATTGCGAAAACTAAGCGTGGCCGAGGAGTATCGAAAAGGCCAGAGGGCCGAATGACCATCACGGTGGTCTCTCCGAATGGGGTCCCTTTGGAACCAACGAAAGCAGCGTCATCATTTTGGACTACCTATGGGATAATAGGAAGGCAACGGGTCCCCACCACCATAGCAAGCTAGAAAGATTTGACAAAGGATCACAAAAATCAGCTATGGGAGGAAATTACAAATTCGTTCGAGATCCCAGCAGAAGTACAGGGACTCGTGCAACGGCAGGCGCTCCTCTCAATGGGAAAAGCATGGAAGAATTTTAAGAGCAATCTTGTGACGCATTACGTGGCTAAGGATGTCACACCCTTCACGAAGTATCCTTTCGTGTTGCCGGAAACATGGGAGGCCTTTGTGCAGATGAAGACAACGATCGAATTTCAAGAACAAAGTGCGGCACACAAGGCTCTCCAGTCACAAAACACTCACCCTCACAGGCTCGGCACCGCTGGGTATGCGGGTAAAATCCCGCAGTGGAGGATGCAGGATGAGGCCGCAATCCAATCGGAGGCCTCCCCACCATTTGCCGGGATCGCAAACGAGCGCGCTCGAAACTGGTTGACAGCGAGGTCATCAACCACATCTTCGGGTGTCTCTTTCAGAAACCCTGCAGATGAGGAAGTGTCCCAACACCTGGTAAAATATATTAAACTACATAGTTGTTAACACCTCTTGAACTTCATGGGTTCAAAAATAACATGATTAATTGCCTCTTGCAGCAATCAATGACTACTGAATCTTCTCGTGGCTCATTTGAAGAATATAGGGAGAGAGATTTACTATCACAGGCCTTGGGAAACAAAGAGCACCCAGGTCGCACACGAGGCATGGGGGTTTATGTATCTTGGAGGCACGGATTTCCAGATTACTCCGAGACATATAAGAGTAGGAAGAGATCCAAGCCGTACCGCAACGAACAAATAAAACAGGAGCTTCGTGTTCAACTTGAGGAACAACTATCTGCTTCACTTCAAGAGCAGACTGCCTCACTTCGAGGAGAGATAGATTCATTGAGGGAAGAACTGAGACAAGTCCGCAACCAATCGCAACCCACGCCTACTACTACGGTACCCAGTCCCCCTCAACGTCGCAGTAGCTGCGCGTCCACACCAATTACTGAACATAGCGATGCCCGCTTACCTATCGATGACATTCAGGTAATGTAGCTCTTTAGAATGGTGCATAGATCTCTCTGGTGGACGCCTTAACTCATCTTGTGTCGTTATGTAGGAGCCCATGCCTTGCATCCTCAGAGTCAGGCTTGTTGGCTCTATTCCCGTTGACGCTGTGATGAGGACATCACTTCTATTGATATGAACACCCCTCTTACTGCTTCCATGAATGATGGGCAAGGTCCAATCACTCGGGCACGTGCTCGTCAACTCAACTATCAGGTAAACTCGTTTTTAGGAGTCAATAATATTTCCGCTGAGCATTCGATACTTCCTAAGACTTGTGATTTTCTTGTCCTTAGGAACCATGGAGAAGAACCACGCGAGCTCAAGTGTAGAAGTGGAACCGTCAAGCGCAAGCCAACTCATATTCGCGAGTTCGACTCAGATTCGGACTGCTGGACAGCGCCTACTTCAAATGACCATAACTTTTGATCTAGAAGGTTTCTCGGGGCCCGTGAGTACTCGTTGGAAAGATCTTGGAGTCTACTTTCAGATGAATCTGGTCTCACCTCGAAATTCCATCCGAGCCGATCAGAAACTGCAAAACAAGTGGCGTCACTTTTCCAGTCCGAGTCAAAGTGGGCCTTGGGCCTTGTAATCACACTTAGACTATTTGGGCCTGCACTAATCATGGGTGTACTGTTCACGTGAACAGTACCCGTGAATAGTACCACATCCCCTTTTGTTAGATAAGTGCGGCCTCCCCCACTCCTATTTAAGGAGGTCGCACCCCTTTAGTTTTCCTTGGGTTTTTCTTAAGAGTTTATTCTGCTTAGCAGTTTCGCCGCATGTTCGGTTTGAGGAACCCCAACTTGTGAACTTAAACATTATTCGCAATTTTAGATTGCATCTTTTACTCTCTTGCTTGTGTTCTCGATTCGCTTGCAGGAGATAGCCTTCTTGGCGAGGTCAATCGTGTTCGGCACGGTTGATAACCAACGGAGCAGTGGTATAGTGATTGCGAGGGGTTCGATCTGTTTTGGTCGGAGCCTTTGGATCATCAACGTCGAGATCTCCACAATCGACTTATCAGTACCTCTCGGAAGATCGGGCCATCGTCACATCAGTTGGTATCAGAGCAACGGTTGCCCGTGAGGTAATTCTTGTATCCCTAGTTAGTAGATTGGTTTTTTTATTTCCTATAGTCCAAAAAAAAATTGCCCCACAAAAAGAGTTAATTTCCGCTGTCCAAACCCCGTTGTGCCTTTCAATCTGTTAGTTTTGGTTTGCTAAATTGAATTTGTGTCCGTCATAGTATTGTCTAGTTGCTGGTCATATCTTTGTTCCATTGAAAATCCAAACAAAAAAAAAATTCCCCACCCCAAACCCTAATTTCCAATTTCGGCTGATTTTTCCTTCCTCTGCAGCCGCCACCAAAAACATCATATCTTTTGATTCCGAGATTATTTTTGAGTGGGACCACCGCCATTAGATTCAAAAATTCCTTATCCATCTATCTGTAAAATTTCACGTCATTCCAGCCAGGCAGTTAAGAGATATGTGCGGTGAAAGTTGACCCAATTATCTGTTCTGAATCTGCAACAGTCAGCAGTTGTGATTTTTGTGCGAATTTCTGTGTTGGGATTCAGAAGTTGGCCCCAAAACAAAATCTGTAGAAAAAGCCGTCAGAAAACAGTAAAAAAAAGAATCAGTGAAAAAGAGGCATCTGACAAAAAGTTACGGCCGAATTACCAACATGCTGTCCAGTGGACAGAAATCTGAAGTTTTCAGTTTTGGGTCAATCCTTGTGTTCTTCAATTCCAGATTGAATTGGATTGAATTATCTTGTATTTACCACTCCTACACTTTGCCATACACTTATTCTTAGCCTTCTTCCATCCTTGGTTGATCAGCAACATAGGCTAAGTGCTAGATACGAACTATAATTCAATTCTATGCAATTCTGAAATGAACTGATTGTTCTCCATTGCTACCATATTGTGCCTTCCAAGCTACACCTACTCTTGATCAGAACAGGTTCCCTCTTGCAATCGTACCCACGCTCGACACGGTGTCACGAACCAGCCACCGGTTGTACCACCTGCTACATTGGTAAGAACACTTGTAAGAGTGTGATAAGACGCTTGAGAGTGTGTGATTCTACTTCTCGCCACCTAGTAGTTGATAGGGATAATACCTTTGTGTTGTCTTTTGTTTGCTACTAACCATGGCAGGTGAGACGTCTGATGCGCAAGAGTGTGTTTTAAAGGGAGAGCTCATGACGCTTTTGGATGAACAACGCGCTGCCATTACTGATGACATCGATAGGAAGATGGATACAATGCAACTTTCCATCAATGAGAGCATTGCAACACTCACTACACGCCTTGAAAGAATGGTGAATCGGCCACCAAACAATGGAGGCCAAGATCATGAGGAGGGAGATGATAATGAGAGACAAAACCGTGACGCCGGTGCTGCACGGCCACGACACCATCCTCATCAGAACCGTCATGGTATGGGAGGTAACAATAATTTTCAGTATCACAATGCTCATGTTCATGATGACCCGTTTGCTAAAGTTAAATTTTCCATACCATCTTTTGCGGGTACCTATGATGCTGAAACTTATCTAGATTGGGAGATGACAGTTGAACAAAAATTTAATGCCCATCTAGTTCCTGAAGTGCATAGAGTCAGACAAGCTACTAGTGAATTTAAAGATTTTGCTATCATTTGGTGGACTCAAGTAGTTAATTCTGGCTTAGCCCCTGATACATGGGATAGATTGAAGGTAGCTATGCGTGCTAGATTTGTTCCTCCTGCTTTTAAACGTGAAATGCGTAAGAAATTGCAGCGCTTAGACCAAGGTAATAGATCTGTTGAGGAATATTATCAAGAACTGCAAATAGGCATGCTGCGTTGTAATGTTGAAGAGGATGAGGAAGATAAGATGGCTCGTTTTTATGGGGGATTAAGGCGTGAAATTCAGGACATAATTGATTACAAAGAGTATAATGATATCAATAGATTGTTCCAGCTTGCTTGTTTGGCAGAGAAAGAATTGCAGGGTAGACAACAAAGGACAAGGAGCAATTTTGGAGGTACGTCTACATCGAGACCAACACAGGAGCAACCCAAGACAGCCCCACCTCCTGTTTTTCGAGCTGCTGCCCCCTCTGTGAGTAGGGCGCGTTCAGCAGCACTGCCACCACCATCACGAGCACCCGAGGCGAGCAAATCTACTAGTGTGCAAGCACCAGCAAAGAGCTCTTCATCGGTTGCTTCCACGGGCCGTACGACGGGCATTGTGTGCCACCGTTGTAAAGGGATGGGCCACGTCATGAGAGATTGCCCAAGTCAGCGGGCGTACATTGCGACAGAAGATGGTGGTTATGTAAGTGCTAGTGATGTTGAGGATGAATATGCTCTTGCAGCTAACCTTGCAGGTGATGATGATGATCATGAGACAGATAGTGATGGTGAGGAGATTTTAGGTGCCGCTGCTACGGCGAGTTATAGAACCATAATTGTGCAGCGAGTACTGAGCACTCAAAGAGAGCAAGAGGAGAAGCTACAACGTCATAATTTGTTTCAGATGTTCCTCATCGTCAAGGATTGCCGTGTTCGTGTTATAATTGATGGCGGGAGCTGCAATAACTTGGTGGATTCAGGATTGGTCAAGAAGCTTGGCTTGACCACACATGCGCATCCTCACCCATACCACATTCAGTGGTTCAACAACAGCGGTAAGGTGAAGGTAACACAATCTGCGAGAGTGCAATTTTCCATTGGTTCCTATCATGATGTTGCTGATTTCGATGTAGTACCTATGCAAGCATGCTCACTTTTATTAGGTCGCCCATGGGAATTTGATACCGATGCAACTCATCATGGTAGAAGTAATAAATACTCTCTTGTGCACAAAGGAAAGAAAATAACTTTGCTACCTTTGACACCCACTGAAATTGCTAATTGTGATAAAGAGCTAGCTGAAAATAAGAAGAAAGAACTTGAACATGAATCTGAAAATCAGCAAGTAGTGAAGGATGTTTTCCCACCTAAGAAAGAGAGGTTGCCATCTAGTTCTAGGACCGAGGGAATTAAATTAAAGGGTTGTGTCATGCTTGCAACCAAATCTGATCTTGCTGAAATTTGTCATGATGAAATGCCATGCTATGCTTTGATATGCAAAGATGCTTTATTTTCACTTGATGATATATCTAGCTCTTTGCCGTCTGCTGTCACTAACCTTTTGCAGGAATTTGAGATTGTGTTTCCTACTGAGATACCCCCAGGGCTGCCACCAATTAGGGGTATTGAACATCAAATTGATTTGATTCCAGGAGCTTCCCTACCCAACCGTGCGCCATACCGAACCAACCCGGAGGAGACTAAGGAGATTGAGCGTCAAGTGCGAGACTTGCTTGACAAAGGGTACGTACGTGAGAGCCTTAGTCCATGTGCTGTTCCTGTACTTTTGGTTCCAAAGAAAGATGGGTCGTGGCGTATGTGTGTTGATTGTAGAGCTATTAATAATATTACCATTAGATACCGTCATCCTATTCCTAGGTTAGACGACATGCTTGATGAATTAAGTGGCTCTACAATGTTTTCTAAAGTTGACTTGCGTAGTGGATACCACCAAATTAGAATGAAACTTGGAGATGAATGGAAGACGGCATTTAAAACTAAGTTCGGGTTATATGAGTGGCTAGTGATGCCTTTTGGTTTAACTAATGCCCCTAGCACTTTCATGAGATTAATGAACGAGGTTTTACGTGCTTTCATTGGTAAGTTTGTGGTAGTTTACTTTGATGATATATTGATTTACAGCAAGTCACTAGATGAACATCTTGAACACTTACGTGCTGTTTTTGTTGCTTTGAGAGATGCACGTTTGTTTGGTAACCTCGAAAAGTGCACCTTTTGCACCGATCGAGTTTGTTTTCTTGGCTATGTTGTTACTCCGCAGGGAATTGAGGTTGATCAAGCCAAGATCATCGCTATCCAGAGTTGGCCGCCTCCTAAAACGGTCACACAAGTGCGGAGTTTTCTCGGGCTCGCTGGTTTCTATCGGCGTTTTGTTCGGGATTTCAGCACCCTCACTGCACCATTGAATGAACTTACAAAGAAGGGTGTTCCTTTTACTTGGGCCACCAATCATCAACAAGCTTTCGACACTCTCAAAGATAAGTTAACACATGCCCCTTTGCTTCAACTTCCTGATTTCAGCAAGACTTTTGAATTAGAATGTGATGCTAGTGGCATAGGTCTTGGGGGTGTGTTAATGCAAGAAGGAAAACCTGTTGCTTACTTTAGTGAAAAGTTAAGTGGTCCTAGTTTGAACTATTCTACCTATGATAAAGAATTATATGATCTAGTTCGAACTTTGGAAACATGGCAGCATTATTTATGGCCCAAAGAGTTTGTAATACATTCTGATCATGAATCCTTGAAACATATTCGAAGTCAAACCAACCTGAACCGTAGACATGCTAAGTGGATTGAGTTTATTGAATCTTTTCCCTATGTCATTAAATATAAAAAGGGCAAAGAAAATGTGATAGCTGATGCGTTGTCTAGGAGATATACCATGCTTTCACAACTTGATTTCAAAATCTTTGGGTTAGAGACAATAAAGGAGCAATATGTGCATGATGCTGATTTTAAAGACGTGTTGCTAAATTGTCAAGAGGGAAAGGGTTGGAATAAATTTGTTGTGCATGATGGTTTCATATACCGTGCTGGCAAGCTATGCATTCATGTTGGCTCCGTTCGTCTTTTGTTGTTACAGGAGGCGCATGCAGGAGGATTGATGGGCCACTTCGGCGTGAAGAAGACTGAGGACATTCTGTTCCACCATTTTTATTGGCCAAAGATGAGGCGTGACGTCGAACGCTTCATTTCTCGCTGCACCACGTGCCAAAAAGCTAAGTCACGACTTAATCCTCATGGTTTATACATACCTCTTCCTGTTCCAAGCGTACCTTGGGAAGATATTTCTATGGACTTTGTTTTAGGGCTTCCTAGGACAAAGAAGGGGAGGGATAGTATTTTTGTTGTCGTGGATAGATTCTCTAAGATGGCTCATTTTATACCATGTCATAAAAGTGATGATGCTACACATGTTGCTGATTTGTTCTTTAAGGAAATTGTTCGCTTGCATGGTATTCCGAATACGATAGTTTCAGATCGTGATGCTAAATTTCTTAGTCATTTTTGGAGAACCTTGTGGGGAAAGTTGGGAACTAAACTGTTATTTTCCACTACCTGTCATCCCCAAACTGATGGACAAACTGAGGTAGTCAATAGAACATTGTCTACTATGCTTAGGGCTGTGCTTAAAAAGAACTTAAAAATGTGGGAGGAATGTTTGCCTCATGTGGAATTTGCTTATAATCGTTCGCTGCATTCTACCACGAAGAAATGCCCTTTTGAAATTGTTTATGGTTTCATACCTCGTGCACCTATCGACTTGTTGCCTCTTCCGGCTTCAGAAAAAGTAAATTGTGATGCGCAACAACGTGCTGATTTCATACGTAAGATGCATGAGACAACTAAAGAGAACATTGAGATTATGAATGCTAAATATAAAGTTGCTGGTAGTCAAGGACGCAAGCATATTACTTTTGAACCGGGTGATCTTGTGTGGTTACACTTGCGTAAAGAACGATTTCCTGAATTGAGAAAGTCTAAACTCATGTCTCGTGCAGATGGTCCTTTTAGAGTGCTTGAACGTATTAATGATAATGCATATAAGTTAGACTTGCCTGCAGATTTTGGGGTTAGCCCCACCTTTAACATTGCATATTTGCGACCTTGCTTGGGCGTGGAAGATGAGCTTGAGTCGAGGACGACTCCAATTCAAGAAGGGGAGGATGATGAGGACATCACTTCTATTGATATGAACACCCCTCTTACTGCTTCCATGAATGATGGGCAAGGTCCAATCACTCGGGCACGTGCTCGTCAACTCAACTATCAGGTAAACTCGTTTTTAGGAGTCAATAATATTTCCGCTGAGCATTCGATACTTCCTAAGACTTGTGATTTTCTTGTCCTTAGGAACCATGGAGAAGAACCACGCGAGCTCAAGTGTAGAAGTGGAACCGTCAAGCGCAAGCCAACTCATATTCGCGAGTTCGACTCAGATTCGGACTGCTGGACAGCGCCTACTTCAAATGACCATAACTTTTGATCTAGAAGGTTTCTCGGGGCCCGTGAGTACTCGTTGGAAAGATCTTGAAGTCTACTTTCAGATGAATCTGGTCTTACCTCGAAATTCCATCCGAGCCGATCAGAAACTGCAAAACAAGTGGCGTCACTTTTCCAGTCCGAGTCAAAGTGGGCCTTGGGCCTTGTAATCACACTTAGACTATTTGGGCCTGCACTAATCATGGGTGTACTGTTCACGTGAACAGTACCCGTGAATAGTACCACATCCCCTTTTGTTAGATAAGTGCGGCCTCCCCCACTCCTATTTAAGGAGGTCGCACCCCTTTAGTTTTCCTTGGGTTTTTCTTAAGAGTTTATTCTGCTTAGCAGTTTCGCCGCATGTTCGGTTTGAGGAACCCCAACTTGTGAACTTAAACATTATTCGCAATTTCAGATTGCATCTTTTACTCTCTTGCTTGTGTTCTCGATTCGCTTGCAGGAGATAGCCTTCTTGGCGAGGTCAATCGTGTTCGGCACGGTTGATAACCAACGGAGCAGTGGTGTAGTGATTGCGAGGGGTTCGATCTGTTTTGGTCGGAGCCTTTGGATCATCAACGTCGAGATCTCCACAATCGACTTATCAGTACCTCTCGGAAGATCGGGCCATCGTCACATCACGCTGGGTGCGGCATGGCGTATCCATTGCTGCTAGGGACGCTGGTGCACGGTGTACAAGTAGACACCGGTTTCATAAAGGTCCAGGTGGACATGATTAATGATATTTTTAAGATCGTCCCTCTTGAGAAGCCCCCAAATGAAGAGATTAAGACATTAGGGGATGCCGTCCACACATTCATTCAGTGGCCCAAGAGGGACATCGCCCTCGACTTGCCCGTGCCACAATCTCCACATCCAGTGGCCCAAGAGGGATGTCGCCCTGGACCTGTCACATCGGCTCCGGTGGCTCCACCTCCACCTCCAAATCCAGTGAAGCCTGTTGCATCGGCTCCCACCGAGACGCCACCGAAAACGTATCATAAGCGAGGCTCCAAGGCCTCTAAGGCTCATGCGAAGAAAATTAAGCCGCGTCCCAGGCCATGGAAGTTCATTCTAAGAGTGTCGTTGGTGCCCGAGTCACAATTACCCCGGCTTGGTTTGGTTTGCAATACATTGCATGCCTGGTACATGGAGAAGTCCAACATGAAGCCAAACCGGCAGAGTGCATTCACTCTGAAATATAAGGAGACGCATTTCCTCCACGACTCGGGCTACATCGTCGTGACATTCGAAGACTTATTCTTACTATTCAATCTTGACGAACTCAACGCCTCACTTCTACGATGCTGGACACTGTAAGTGTACTGTACAATGAAGTTCTACATTCACATTATACAGATAAATGTCATTACTCTTTCTTTATGTATAGATACATGATCCAACAAGTCCGGCGATACGACAACCGGTGGGTTTCCTCGACCCTCACTTGGTCTCCGAGCAATCTATCAACCAAGATGCATCTTTCGTGCAAGGTTACATAACGAGGGGATTGATTGCTCACAACGACAAGGAGTACGTCATGGTACCCTTCAACCAAGGGTAAGTACTTTTCACTAGTTGCCACACATATGTTTCATTTGTACTTTACATGCAGCATGAACTTAGGATTAATCACTATGGTGACACACATGACTAGACATCACTGGATTTTGATTGTGATTGTACCAAAGTGGAGCAAAGTAATATACCATGATTCCCTACTTATGAGCAACTACGACTTCAGTCGTGTGCAAGAAGTAATTAACAGGTAAACTCATTTTCTCCATACATAACTCTATTGTAATATTTCCTTCGTTGTGATGTGACCACGTCACCAACACGTACGACCATAGCGGCCAATATCAAGATTGAATTAAAGGTGAATTCGTTTCTTCAACTTCAACACATTTTAAATGAGAATATGATGCTACCTAATGATGAAAATATATATATTTGCAGCACCACATCACTTTGGAACCAATTGAAGCAAGGGTTCAAGTTGGACAGGTTTTGGAATCCAATTCGGCCTCCAGATCAATTCGGATTCAGCTTGAAAGGTCAACTTCAAACGGCCATAACTTTTGATCCAGAAAGCTTCTCGGGGCCCGTGAGTACTCGTTGGAAAGCTCTTGGAGTCTACTGTCATATGGATCTGGTCTCATTTCCAAACTCCACTCGAGCAGATCAGAAACTGCAAAATAAGTCACGTCACTTTTTCAGTGCGAGTCAAAGTGGGCCGAGGGCCTTGTAACTTGGGCTATTTGGGCTGGTACTGTTCATGTGAACAGTACCATGGCCGTGTGAACAGTAACCGTGAATGGTACCACATCCCTTTTCATTAGATAAGTGGGGCTTCCCCCTCCCCTATTTAAGGAGGTCGCACCCCTTTAGTTTTCCTTGGGGTTTTTCTTAAGAGATTATTCTGCTTCGCAGTTTCACCGCATGTTCGGTTGAGGAACCCCAACTTGTGAACTTAAACATTATTCGTAATTTTAGATTGCATCTTAAACTCTCTTGCTTGTGTTCTCGATTCGCTTGCAGGAGATAGCCTTCTTGGCGAGGTCAACCGTGTTCGGCACGGTTGATAACCAACGGAGCAGTGGTGTAGTGATTGCGAGGGGTTCGATCTGTTTTGGTCGGAGCCTTTGGATCATCAACGTCGAGATCTCCACAATCGACTTATCAGTACCTCTCGGAAGATCGAGCCATCGTCACATCATTTGGTATCAGAGCAACGGTTGCCCGTGAGGTAATTCTTGTATCCCTAGTTAATAAATTAGTTTTTATTTCCTATAGTCCGGAAAAAAATTGCCCCACAAAAAGAGTTAATTCCGCTGTCCAAACCCCGTTGTGCCTTTCAATCTGTTAGTTTTGGTTTGCTAAATTGAATTTGTGTCCGTCATAGCATTGTCTAGTTGCTGGTCATATCTTTGTTCCATCAAAAATCCAAACAAAAGAAAAATTCCCCACCCCAAACCCTAATTTCCAAATTCGGCTGATTTTTCCTTTCTCTGCAGCCGCCACAAAAAATTTCATAACTTTTGATTCCGAGATTATTTTTGAGTGAGACCACCGCCATTAGATTCACAAATTCATTATCCATCTATCTGTAAAATTTCATGTCATTCCAGCAAGGCAGTTAAGATATATGTGCGGTGAAAGTTGACCCAATTATCTGTTTTGAATCTGCAACAGTCAGCAGTTGTGATTTTTGTGCGAATTTCTGTGTCGGGTTTAGGAAGTTGGCCCCAAAGGAAAATCTATAGAAAAAGCCGTCAGAAAATAGAGGAAAAAATAATCAGTAAAAAAGAGGCATTTGACAAAAAGTTACGGCCAAAATACTGACGTGCTGTCCAGTGGACAGAAATCTTCAGTTTTCAGTTTTGGGTCAATCCTTGTGTTCTCCAATTCCAGATTGCATTGGATTGAATTATCTTGTATTTACCACTCCTACACATTGCCATACACTTGTTTTTAGCCTTCTTCCATTCTTGGTTGATCAGCAACATAGGCTAAATGCTAGATACGAACTATAATTCAATTCTATGCAATTTCTGAAATTAATTGATTGTTCTCCATTGCTACATATTGTGCCTTCCAAGCTCCACATACTCTTGATCAGAATAGGTTCCCTCTTGCAATCGTACCCACGCTCGACATGGTATCACGAACCAGCCACCGGTTGTACCACCTGCTGCATTGGTAAGAACACTTGTAAGAGTGTGGTAAGACGCTTGAGAATGTGTGATTCCACCTTCCACCACCTAGTAGTTGATAGGGATAATACCTTTGTGTTTTCTTTTGTTTTCTACTAACCATGACAGGTGAGTCATCTGATGATCACGAGTGTGTTTTAAAGGGAGAGTTCATGAAGCTCTTGGATGAACCACGCATCGATAGGAAGCTTCAAGCTTCGACGGATAAATTGCAACGCTCCATCAATTCCATCAATGAGAGTATTGCAGCACTCACTACACACCTTGAAAGAATGGTGAATCGGCCGCCAAACAATGGACGCGAGTATGATCACTATGCAGGCCAAGATCTCGAGGAGGAAGATGATAATGAGAGACAAAACTGTGACGCCGGAGCTGCATTTGCTGCCCAAGATGCACGACACCGCCTACATTAAAACCGTCACGGTATGGGAGGTACTAATTTTCAGCACCACAATGCTCGTGCTAATGATGACCCATTTGCTAAAGTCAAATTTACCATACCATCTTTTGCGGGTACTTATGATGCTGAAACTTATCTAGATTGGGAGATGACAGTTGAACAAAAATTTAATGCCCATCTAGTTCCTAAAGTGCATAGAGTCAGACAAGCTACTAGTGAATTTAAAGATCGTGTTATCATTTGGTGGACTCATGTAGTTAATTCTGCTTTAGCATGGGATAAATTGAAGGTAGCTATGCGTGCTAGATTTGTTTCTCCTGCTTTTAAACATGAAATGCATAAGAAGTTGCAGCGCTTAGACCAAGGTAATAAATCTGTCGAGGAATATTATCAAGAACTACAAATAGGCATGTTGCGTTGTAATGTTGTAGAAGATGAGGAGGATAAGATGGATCGTTTTTATGGGGGATTAAGGCGTGAAATTCAGGACATAATTGATTACAAAGAGTATAATGATATCAATAGAATGTTCCAGCTTACTTGTTTGGCAGAAAAGGAATTGCAGGGTAGGCAACAAAGGACAAGGAGCAATTTTGGAAGTACGACTACATCGAGATCGACGCCGGGGCAAGCCAAGACAACCCCACCTCCTGCTTTTCGAGCTGCTGCCCCCTCTGTGAGTAGGGCGCGTTCAGCAGCACCGTTGCCACCATCACGCGCACCCGAGACGAGCAAATCTACTAGTGTGCAAGCACCAGCACAGAGCTCTTCATCAGTTGTTTCCACGGGCCATACGACGGGCATTGTGTGCCACCATTGTAAAGGGATGGGCCACGTCATGAGAGATTGCCCAAGTCAGCAGGCGTACATTGCGACAGAAGATGGTGGTTATGTAAGTGCTAGTGATATTGAGGATGAATATGCTGATGCAGCTAACCTTGCAGGTAATGGTGATGATCATGAGAACAAACATGTGTTTGTGCCCTTCTCTGTGACTAACAACTTGCAGGTAGTTGAGAACCATGCCAAAGAGGAGCATGAGCTGATTGAATCACTGACCTCATTGGTTGAGAATAAAGATAAGGAGATTGATGCACTTACATCATCTGAGGAGAGCCAAAAAGGTAAAGAACATGGTGCTATCATTGCTCACCGTACTGATTTGGTGCTACAACAAGACATAGAGCAACCTTGTGAGTATATACCTGCTGTAGTGCAATCTTTTGATATTCTTTGTGTTGACTTAAATGAACCATGTGCTGATCTAAATTCTCATAATTTTGCACATGTCGAATTAATAACACATAAAGAAGTTTTGACTAGAATTTCTCCTGCTAATTCATTGTGTTACATCATGTTAGATCTACCTATGAAATTGTCACATGCTATGGAGAAAGTTTCTAAACTTGCATGTTCGAAATTCTTATTTAGTACCTACACCCCTGGATATAAGTTTAATTTGATTGGAGATTATGGTGTGGAAAATCAATTTCTTGTATATCGAATATGCATAACTTGCGATCACGTGGATGAATTAAAACTTGCTGTTTGGGACAACAATTCTTGTATGGTGAATCATGTTCAAAGTGAGAGGGAAGTAAAATTTAGTACTCATACAATGCCTATGTGTTCATCGCTTTTTGCACTATCTAGTATGGACAATCTGAATAAAGATGATGAATTATGGCAGAACATACAAGCCTCTTCACCCTTGTTAGATGAATTTGCTATGGTTCAATTGAGATATGATTATATGGATGAACTTTGCTTGATTCAAAAAGTTGTAGTTTTGCCCATATGTGCCACCACTACATGTTTACAACGTCAAAGATTTGAATTGCATAAATGCTTCACTTACATTTGCAAAACAAGTTGCAATAATTACTATGTGAGAAATTTTGAATTGCTCATTAACATATATGATTACTCTTGGGTTAATAATACAATGAGCTTTTATGATCGCTGTTGTTTTATAACATTAATTATGCAACAACGAAGAACTGTTAAAATGGATGACATATACATATACCATGCGTACACATTGGCTTCTTTGTTACCATATTTTCAGCTTATCAAAAGCCGAGGACGGCTTTATTTGCAAGAAGGGGAGGATTATAAGAACATGTACCCTATGGATACAACCATATTTGCTATACCTGTTGTTCCAATTACAAGAGCTCCTACGCATCACTTAAATTATGAGGTGAGCTCGTTTCAAAGAGATTTTACATTATTTGATAAAGAACTTATGATATTACATAATGAGAGTTTGTTGTGTTCGTTATCATGTACCAAGATTTATGATCAAGATCATGCAATACGTGACGCTACACCTGTGTTAAAACCGAGGACGGTTTTCTGTCAAGAAGGGGAGGATGATGTGACCACGTCACCAACACGTACGACCATACAGCCAATATCAAGATTGAACTAAAGGTGAATTCGTTTCTTCAACTTCAACACATTTTAAATGAGAATATGATGCTACCTAATGATGAAAATATATATATTTGTAGCACCACATCACTTTGGAACCAATTGAAGCAAGGGTTCAAGTTGGACAGGTTTTGGAATCCAATTCGGCCTCCAGATCAATTCGGATTCAGCTTGACAGGTCAACTTCAAACGGCCATAACTTTTGATCTAGAAGGCTTCTCGGGGCCCGTGAGTACTCGTTGGAAAGCTCTTGGAGTCTACTTTCAGATGGATCTAGTCTCACCTCCAAACTCCACTCGAGAAGATCAGAAACTATGAAATAATTTACATCACTTTTTCAGTCCGAGTCAAAGTGGGCCGATGGCCTTGTAACTTGGGCTATTTGGGCTGGTACTGTTCACATGAACAGTAACATGGCCGTGTGAACAGTAACTATGAATGGTACCACATCCCTTTTTATTAGATAAGTGGGGCTTCCCCCTCCCCTATTTAAGGAGGTCGCACCCCTTTAGTTTTCCTTGGGGTTTTTCTTAAGAGATTATTCTGTTTAGCAGTTTCACCGCATGTTCGGTTGAGGAACCCCAACTTGTGAACTTAAATATTATTCGCAATTTCAGATTGCATCTTAAACTCTCTTGCTTGTGTTCTCGATTCGCTTGCAGGAGATAGCCTTCTTGGCGAGGTCAATCGTGTTCGGCACGGTTGATAACCAACGGAGCAGTGGTGTAGTGATTGCGAGGGGTTCGATCTGTTTTGGTCGGAGCCTTTGGATCATCAACGTCGAGATCTCCACAATCGACTTATCAGTACCTCTTGGAAGATTGGACCATCGTCACATCAGTTTGCAACGGCCTTGGCTAACTTTTTTGAATCACGTAGGTCGTTTGCCGCTTATGTTGCCCTAGGAGGAAGACACGACAAATCCAGTGACACGCTGCGACACAACACGCGATTTCCGGTACCCGCTACGACACAACAATCCTATATCACACTTTCTTATAATGCCTCTAGAATTGACAATACCTATGTATATAATTCTATTTTTGCAGTGCCACCAGCAGCTACAGGCTGACGTATGTGGATTCTACGTTTGCTGCCATATGAAGGAAATCATGGATACTAAGATCACTGATCGAGAGGTTTGTCAGGTCTTTCCAATAATTATTATTTTCTAATTATATATATGTATATATATTTATACACACATGCCAATTAATGACTTAACATTGCTCCTAGTGACAGCGGGTGGACTTCGACGAAAGTACATATGATCTTGACCAACTCATAGAAATTCGTGGAAACCTCTCCGAATTCTTAGTAGCAGAGGTCATAAACAAGGCTGGAGAGTTCCACCCTAGGCCCCAGCAATGGTGATAATTAGATGTTGAAACATTGGATTCAATTGTACAAGTCAAACAATTCCTTCAATTTAATTAATTTGTCAGATCTGTGTAACGATTTTCATTCTATATATGTATGTGATCTGCTGGCCGTTTGTCACATTCATCTGTGTAGCGGATTTTGTTGTAATTTACTTTGAGTTGCAATAAACTTATCTGTCATTTATCTGTAATCTGCTTGCTTGCTTGCTTTCAGAGGGCATGGCTAGCATATCCTGAGGCTAGCCAAAAAACGGCAAATAAAATGGCTTATGCACTTGCTATCACAGACGGTTCATTGTTAAAAACCGTCTGTGATATTGTATCACAGACGGTTTCAAAGACTGCCGTCTGTGGTATGAATGATATCACAGACGGCCTTTGTTACTAACCGTCTGTGATATACACAATATCACAGACGGTTTTTATTTCGAACCGTCTGTGATATGATTATATCACAGACGGTTAGTAACAAAGGCCGTCTGTGATATTGTGAATGTCACAGACGACTATCACAGACGGTTTTTTATACAAAATCGTCTGTGATACTCGACTATCACAGACTGTTTTTTATACAAAACCATCTGTAATGTGAGTTATCACAGACAGCTTGGGAGCCGTCTGTGATAACCACCTATTATCACTGACACCTAAACACTAACGGTTCAGGAACCGTCTGTGATGACGGTTCCGAACCGTCTGTGATAGGTCTATCTGTAGCAGTGCTAATATTTTCATCTTACATAGATCACTTTTATTCCAATTTCATAACTAAATTTTTATCTTTATTATTATTGTAAATTATATTTTATCAAATTTCTATTCGAATGTTTTCTTGAATACATGAATTCGAAATTGATCACATGCTACTTCCTAAATTTTGTTGCATTGGGTCCACATGTCATAAGAAGATAGAGAAAAATAGAGAGTGGGCACACTAGAGAAATAGAGGGCATGCCCAGGCTAAACAGGGGAGGGCGGCGGCGAGGAGTGGCCGGGGAGATGGAGTGAAGTAGCAAAATGGAGCTCCGGGGAGATGATGGAGCTAGGGGAGGAGACATGGTGGCTTGGGTCAGCACTGAAAGCGGCCAGCGGTAGCATGGGCAACTAGACATGGTAAGGCGATGGGGTCAACAGTGGTAGGAGGGAGGAAAGAGGAAGTGCAAGGGAGCATGACCACAAGGGGGTGGGGGTAACTCACCACGGTGGTTGGAGGAGCTGGGGCATCTCTAAGGAGAGCCAGCGGAGTGAAGCTATAGCCGTGCAGGAAGGTCATCGATGGTGGAAAGCTGGGGTAGAGGGGAGGGGAGGCCGACGGTGGGGGAAGCTCTAGGGTGCCGTAGTGAAGCTCCAGGAGAACAGAATCAAGGAGAGGTGCTTCAGAGAGAAGATGGTGGTTGTTGGGGAATTGCTTAGGGAGTCTAGACGAACGATGGCCGTCAGCCTCTTCTGATTACACACACACACGAAACACAAGTAGACACAAGTTGAATTTTGCTACGCGATGCAATGCGACGCGTTTGCATCCTTTTCTTCTTTATTATATAGAGGAGCAAAATACACGACATTGAAACCAACACGGCATACCATGCTGGAATCCAATATAGAAACAAACTCTAAATCTAAACAGACTCTAACTGCTAACCCCTTACAATTGCTACAGTCCATATGACTTATGACTGCTTATAGTCCTTATACTTATGACTTACAACCATTACAGAACTTGAATGTGGTCGTAGTCTGCCATGGTCGTAGATTTGACCAGAACTGAAGATAACTAGATTAACTCTATCATCTCCTCCTTAAGCTTGTTGTCTTCCATCTTCGATGTTTCACACACCGATCTTCTCTCTCACCTCCACGAACTTCATTCTTCTGAGTGATTTGGTCAAGATGTCTGAGAGTTGGTCCTCCGTTCAGACATGCTGCGCTTCGATCACCCCCGATTCCACACATGCTCTTATGTAATGGAACCAAGTGTCTATGTGTTTGCTTCTTTCATGGTAGACTGGGTTTTTGCACAACATACTTGCTAACTAATTATCAATCTTCAAGGTTACCTTCTTAACCTTCGTCTTTAATATGTTAGCCAACAACCGACCCAGCCATACCCCTTGACAGGCCGCCGCACAAGTTGAAATGTACTCTAATTCACACGAAGATAGTGCGATCACCTTCTGCTTCTGTGAACACCAGCTGACTGGGCTTGTCCCCAGGAAAAACACCACGCCTGAAGTACTCTTCCGATCATATGTATCACCAGCTAGATCACTGTCTGAGTAACCAACTAGTTCCAACCCTTCTTCCTTCTTCTAATAGACACACCCATAATTCAGTGTTCCCTTCATGTACCTTAGGATGCGTTTTACTGCACCCATATGCTTTGTTGTCGGATTCTCCATGTACCTACTCATCATCCCAACTGAGAATGTCAGATCCGATCGTGTGTGTAGCAAGTACCTCAAGCTTCCGATCATTCTTCTGTACAAAGTCTTGTCTACAGGCGGGTTTGTGCTATCTTTGCACATCTTTAGGTAGGTTCCATCAGAGTTTGCGTTGGATTGCAGTCCTTCATGCCGTATTTGTCCAACACTTTTGTTGCATATGTGGTCTGGCTGAGAATATTCTTCCCAGAGCATTGTCATACCTCAATGCCTAAGTAGTTGCTGGGTAACCTGAGGTCGCTCATGCTAAACAAATTCTTCATATGGCATTTGAAGCTATTGATATCCACTAGTAGAAATGTGCACATCTATGACGAATTTCTCGTGACGAATGAAAATCGCATCACTGAACAGTGCCTAACTATGACGAAATTTTGTGTTTCGTCATGGAGCATTGGTGACGGACCTCGGGCACCAACTATTTATGACGAAACTCAAAAACGCGTCATTGAACAACACAGATATCGTCACATATGACACGCGCGGCTCGCATTACTCATATTTGACGCTCTGTTTTCGAACTGTAACGAACACGACTTCGTCATTAAACCATTATAAGATAGCTGATGAACATACTTTCGTCATAAGTCTCCGGGCACCCCTTGTCCATGTCTTGTATTACTGTGGGGCCTAGGCCCATCATGCCACGTGTACTGTTCGTAGCGATCTGCCACGTGTATTATGGGACTGGACGACTTGCGTGGCAGCCACGTGTAACAGTGGGTCCCGCAACTAATATTTTGCAAAAAAACGTTCTAGGTCGGGATCGAACCCGGGACCTGTAGAGAGCAAAGAACGGCTTTACCATTGCGCTACATGATCACTTGCGTTGCTGTCTCATTGTAAATATTGTAGTACCGTATACTCCCTGGCTCCCCTCCACGTTGACTCAAATTGGAATCCCCGTCTAGTAAATTTGGATCTCTGCCCGCTCCCTTGACTTGCGGAGAGGCAGCGGCGGAGGAGGAGGATTCCCCGTCGGGCGCTGCGGCGGAGGAGCCCTGCCCCGGTCTGGTGTGGTGGCTGTGGCGCTCTTTTTGCGGCGAGGCAGCGGAGCTTTCCCGGTCAGGCACGGCGGCGGAGGAGGATTCCCCGTCGGGCACTGCGGCGAAGGAGCCCCGCCCCGGTCTGGTGTGGTGGCTGTGGCGCCCTTTTTGCGGCGAGGTGGCGGAGCTTTCCCGGTCGGGCGCGGCGGCGTTGGCGTCCCGGTCAGGTGTGTGCCGTGGCAGAGGCGCCCTGCAGCCGAGCCGTTCCAGTTCATAGCTGAAAGGTATGTGTACCTTCTTCTAGTATTAGATTCGTGGTTCCTGGTAATAGCTCACTAGTTCCCGGTGTTGGATTTGTGTTCATAGCTCTCTAGCTAGTTCCTGCATACTTATAGGACTGTGTATTATGTTGATATGGAGATGAGGCTGAAGGATTCATATTAGATACAAGGGAACAGGGGGAGAGGGAAGGAAAAGAAGTTTGTACACCTCAACAACTTCTTATAGGTCATATACACTACAGATTTGTACACACCCTATTAACAAATTTCAATGCAAATCAACGGTTGCTGTACAAAAAAGGAAATCAACTACCTATAGCAGACTGTGTATTATTTGTTCTATTGTTAGATTTGTCACTTTCGACTGTTTTATCTGAATTTGCATACTTATGCTACAACAGATGGACAGAAGCTGGGTAAATGGGAGACAATTCACACCCACGTACATCCATGGAGTTGAACAATTCATGGAGTTTGTTAGACAAAGATACCCGGAGCAAACCCAGATCCTTTGCCTGTGCCGTCGATGTCTTAACCAGACTTTACGGCCTCAGGCAGAAGTGCATGACCACATACATATTTCTGGAATGTCGTCCACATACACCAGATGGATTCATCATGGGGAATCTTTAGCTGCTGACATTGTAGAACCATCAGATCTGCATGAATGTCATCATGATGATTGGATCACAGTGGATGAGGAAGACGACGACGACGATAACAGAGTGCCAGATGTTGATTTAGTTGGAGAATTGTACACAGCTGCAGAGCAGGATGGACAAAAGCCAAAGTTTGATAGAGTGCTTGCAGATTTGAAGCGGTTAGTATGTCCTGGATCTAGCCACTCAAGATTCTCCTTCCTTGTGAGGTTGCTCCATATCAAGTCCCACTATCGAATTGGCAATACGACATTTAATGCATTATTGAAGCTGCTTTCCTTAGCATTCCCTCGGAGCCAATTACCAAAATATTATGACGAGGCAAAGAAATATATTCGTGAATTGGGCCTTGGGTATGAATCGATCCATGTGTGCAAGAATAACTGTGTGTTGTTTTGGAAGGATTGTGCCAAAATGGAAGTGTGCCCAAAATGCGGTGAGTCTAGATGGGAGGATGGAGATGGCAGCAAGTGGGTTCCTCATAAGGTTTTGAGGCATTTTCCACTAATACCAAGGTTGAAGAGGATCTTTGCTTCAAGCCGAACAGCAGAGGACACCCAATGGCACAAGACTAAGCGTACGCTGAGCGACAATGAAATGAGCCATCCAGCAGATGGGGAGGCATGGCAGGACTTTGATAGGAACCATGAAACTTTTGCAAGAGATGCATGGAACTTGAGACTTGCCGTCGCTACAGATGGTTTCAATCCATTTGGCAACTTTAGCGCGACATATAGTATGTGGCCTGTTCTTGTTACACCTTTGAACCTACCACCATGGGAATGTGTCAACCCATCGAACTGCTTTATGTCTTTACTGATCCCTGGTCCAACCTCTCCAGGAAAGGATTTTGATTTATTCTTGGAGCCTCTTATAGAAGAACTGCTTCAACTATGGAAGGGTGTCAGCACTTATGATGTAGTAAGTGCTTCAAAGTTCGATCTGCGTGCTGGTGTGCTTTGGTGCATACACGATTATCCAGCATTGAGCACCTTGTCAGGCCGAACTACAAAAGGTTATTATGCATGTATTCATTGCGACAAAAATCCATTGTCAAGACCCCTAAGGAATAAGTTAGGCTACCTTGGCCACCGTCGTTTTCTTCCAAGGGGACACGCTTGGCGGAGAAGCTTGGATTTTGATGGACACAGTGAAAACCAAGTTGAGCCAGGAAAGTTCACTATAGAGGAGGTCCTTGAGGAACTCGAGAAGGTGAAAGATGTCAGACCAGGTAAGCACGGTGCAAGCAAGAAAAGAAAGCGTGGAAAGAATGTGGAGCCAGTAATTTATAATCGCAAAGCTGGTTGGTGGAGGCTACCGTATTGGCAGGACTTGTTGCTGCCACACAATCTTGATGTCATGCACATTGAGAAAAACATATGTGACAATCTTCTTTGGACATTGCTGAAAGTTGAGGGCAAGACAAAGGAGACAGTCAATGCTAGGCTAGATTTGCATGATATGGGCATAAGGCACGAATTCCACTGTGTGCAGCAAGGCAGCTCGGTTAAAATCCCAGAAGCTCGCTATGTCTTGACGCCACAACAAAGAGCAGAATTTTGCAAGTTCCTTAAAGGTGTCAAGTTTCCAGATGGTTATGCAGCCAACCTAGCAAAATTCATAAGTGCAGATGGTTCCAAGGTAGTTGGCCGGCTGAAAACTCATTCTTGCCATGTCCTTCTCCAAAGGATCATACCTGCAGGCTTAAGAGGTTTTGTTGCCAAAGATGTATACAAAGCTGTTGCAGACCTTGGGAACTTCTTCAGGCAATTGTGTAGTAGAACTCTAAGGAAATATGTCGTGAAACAGCTGAAAGAGGATATCCCACTTATCTTATGCAAGCTTGAGAAGATTTTTCCACCGGCCTTCTTTGATGTGATGGTGCACTTGGCTGTCCATCTACCTGACGAGGCACTGCTTAGAGGCCCCGTACAGTATGGATGGATGTACCCAATAGAACGGCGACTGGGCACATTGAAGAATCTCGTAAAGAACAGGGCGAGGCCTGAAGGATCAATTGCGGAGGCTTATGTTGAAAGTGAGACGTTGGCATTTTGTGAGAGGTACATGGAGGATGTTGACACAAGATATAACCGGGACGTAAATGTGTCACATGATGGGCCATTAGATGGTGACACCTCTGTTTTTATGCATGGTGTTAAGCTCATTGGCAAGAATAGGGTACAACACATCGATGATAAACTCATGGACAAGCTAGTTTGGTATGTGCTTAATAACTGCGACGAGGTTGAACCATATGTGGAGTAAGTATGATTTTATATATGCTGATTTCTTGTTTCCTATATTACATATCAAATGTTCCTAATAATCCTTATATGTCCTACAGCATATACAGACAACATTTAGAGAAAGAAGGGGCATTAGATGTTGACAGAAGGCTAGCATCAGAATTTCCAAAATGGTTTAAGTCTCATGTAAGTGATTAGCATATTTTAATTGTGTTAGGCTGATCATTGGCAGAGTTATACCACAATTTAGTGGTGGTGGTGGTTTTATGTTTGTGTGTAGATCGTGGAGCTGCGTAAAGAGAAACCAACAGAGGTCACTGAAGGTTTGCATGCACTGGCATGTGGTCCTGATCTCCGAGTCAAGAGCTGTGCAGCTTGCATTGTCAATGGAGTCAGGTATAGCAGTGTTGACCGTGAGAAAAACCTGCAGACACAGAATAGTGGTGTCATGACCGATAGCACACATGGAGGCAAGTCAGTGGAATTTTATGGTGTCCTTAGAGAGGTTATTGAGCTGCAGTATAACTCCAATCTACAAGCCCGTAGGACAGTGGTTCTTTTCCGATGTGACTGGTACAATCAAGTTGGCAAGACTGTAGGCATTAGAGATGATGGACATTTCAAATCCATTAACATTCAGTCATTCTGGTCCAAGGATGACCTTTTCATTTTTTGCAACACAGTCAAGGAAGATATTTTATTTGCAGGACACCTCCTTGGGCAAAGCTTGGCGGGTTGTGCAAAAGTTTGAACATAGGGATATGTATAAGGTGGCTGAAAAAGAGCATGAAGTGCACCAAGATGATCACTGTTCTGATACAGAGCATGACGTGCATGAGGGTGATGGTGATCAGGTTACGCACCATGTGGATGATAGAGAAGCCACTGTCATTGAAGCTAATTTAGCAGACCTTATAAGAAGTAAGAGGGAAGTTGACATGCTTGAAGACAGCGATGATGAAGATGACACTATTATGCAGTATTGCAGTGACAGTGACAATGGCGTAAACGACATGTGTGAAGATGATGATGGCTTGTAGGATTTTTCATGTATAACATTTGGGAAAACATGTATTCTAAAACTGCACTGTATTCATATAAACTGCCTGAAGGAATCGAGTCTCTGTCGAAAGCTCTCTAATCTCTGGTACACTGGAATTGTACGCTGTCTTTCGGTTTCATAGAAACCAGAAGCAGCTGGATCATCTAAACCATTCAACACACCAATTCCTAATTAACTCCTTCTTTATCTCTACTTTTCCTGCATAAGTGTTTTCCAGTGGTCCGTTAGAATGGCAAGAAGTGGACAAGTTGTAGTAAGGGAGGCAGCGCTGAGCACGGGCAAACGGAAGAAAGCCAGGGTCTGTCCTGTTCGGCCTTGTGCTTGGATGGCTTGCAAGATTATGTTCATGGTATTGGTAGCTGGCGAGAGGCACTTGTGCTAGGTTCCAGTATAATGCGTATTCATATTCCTAAATTTAGTTTCTGGTTGTATTCATATAAATTTTTTTTGGGAAAAAATTTGTGCTTGTATTCTAAAACTGTACTGTATTCATATAAATTTGTGCTTGTCCGGACACAAGACATGTGGATGACCTACTTCAATACAACATACATGATTCCAAATCCAACAACCAGAACACAACAAAGAATTAACATGTTCATCTTCCACTGAAGTTTTTGCAGGTTAAGTTCCATTGCATTCCTGTCAGCTTTGCCATTTGAGCGGCCTTCACTTCCTTCCTCCTCCTCTTCCTCCTCTGATTGCAATTGCCTGACTTGGATCACCTCTAACTCCTTCAACTGCTCAAAATACTGCCTCTGGAATCTGTAGTACCCACAGTGTTTCACATACTGGAAAAATTAAAAAAAATTAACCCGAGCATTGCCAAAATCACCAAAGAACTGACAAATAAGCTCACCCCATCCCTCGGGCACTTGAAGTAGACACGCCCAAGTTTGTGGTTCTCCTTCTTAGACCGTCGCTCGATCACCCTAGCAAGCTTGCAGTCCGGGCAAGGCACCAATGGAAGGCCGGTCTCTTCACCAACCGGAACCGACACCAAATCCGCGGTCCGGGAGCTCCTGTCTCCATGCATCCTCCTCGACGCCATGCTACCGCCAGAGGATTCGGCCCACTGGGACATGGCGCCACTGCACCCAGGAAGCGGCGGCGACCAGGGGAAGGAGAGATGGGGGACGGCGGCGGCGGCGACCAGGGGAAGGAGAGATGGGGGATGGCAGCGGCGGCGACCAGGGGACGGAGAGATGGGGGGCGGCGGCGGCGGCGACCAGGGGAAGGAGAGATGGGGGACGGCGGCGGCGGCGACCAGGGGAAGGAGAGATGGGGGGCGGCGGCGGCGGCGACCTAGAGGTTGGGGCGGACGAACTGAATGGGGCGACCTATTCACGATGCGGGTAAAAAGAAATACTCCCTCCGTTAAAATTTCAAAGGCTATACTCCTAAAATGTCAGCCAAATTTTTAAGATTTTAACTAGTAATACGTATAAAATATTCGAATTTGTCATGTAGGAAGAAGTATATACATCACTATATTTTAAATATTTTTTGCTAATATATAAATTAGAACGAGTGTCTGAGTGGAGAAGCCTACGCTGACTGACCTCTCTAGTGCATAGTATACCTAGTGATAGGAGTGGTACCTCTCTCGAATTTGTGGCCTTGTGATTTGCTTGGAGATTTGTGCATCAGATGACATGGTCGTCATATCTGGCGGCACCATCAGGTTAGGGTGGGTTCACTAGATTAGGGCTCTGGTTCACCGGATTCAGGCTTTGGTTCACCAGATTACGGTTTAGGTTCACTCGGGCCAACTATAGAAGGAGGTAGGGTTTGATGCTTTCTAAAAAGGGTGGAGGAATCTAGCGGCCTAAAAAACGACTGTATTTTTAATATAAGATGGAATTGGGTTTGGTTGACGGCTTCTCAAATGTCTTTTGCCTTCGGCTAATAGAGAAGCCATGAGAGAGAGTATGGAATAAGAGAAACACTATAGTGTTCGCTATAATTAATTTATAGATATACAACAAAAAAGTTAGAACTGATGTATCCACTCGTGAATGCGAAGTTTATGAAAAATAAGGATTTTATATGAAAATATGCTAAGACACGGAACTCTATCAAATATAAAACCCAAAAATTCGGTGACGATGACAAGAGAGAGTATGGAATAAGAGAAACACTATAGTGTTCGCTATAATTAATTTATAGATATACAACAAAAAAGTTAGAACTGATGTATCCACTCGTGAATGCGAAGTTTATGAAAAATAAGGATTTTATATGAAAATATGCTAAGACACGGAACTCTATCAAATATAAAACCCAAAAATTCGGGTCCCCGCTCGAAAATTTGAGCAGTGAGCCGACCAATGCCGCCACACCAAATTCTCTCTTTTGCCCTCCGCACGAAAAAGAGAAACGCCGCACCATCGAGTTCAGTCAAGGGCAATTGTAGTATTTTGAACACTGGTTGTGGCCCAATAAAACCGCCCGCATCCTTGCAGCCGTCGCCACCCTCTCGCCTCCCTCTCCGAACCCTAGCCGCCGTCGCCACCCTCTCGCCTCCCTCTCCGAACCCTAGCCGCCCTGGGCTCGGACCCGGAGCCGCCACCCCCTCGACGAGGACACCGGAGCCGCCACCCCCTCGACGAGGACACCGGAGCCGGATCCCCTTCGTCGACACTAGCCCCGCCGACGGCGCCAGACCCGCCTCGACGACGGCACCGGCCGGATCCGGATCCCTTCGCCGACAGCTGCCACACCCGACCCGCAACCCCTTCCTCGACGACTGCCGCCGGATCCGGATCCCCTTCATCGACAGCTTCCACGCCCGAGCCGCAACCTCTTCGTCGACGCCCGCTGCACCGGATCTACTACCCCTTCGTCGACACCCGCCGCTCCGGATCTGCGACCACGATGACAAGAGGCCGAGGCCGACGCAGCGTAGCAAGAGGTACCCCAAAATCCTTTTACCGTGACGATGTGTGCTGTATTCTAGCGGTTGAACCTTCGATAGTGCTAGGGTTACATCTTTCCTAGTTGATTGAAGTTGACATGTGCTTAAATTTTTAATATATCTAGTACTCTATTTCTAAACATGTGTTTACACATGTAAGAACCGCCACTAAATGGTTATGAACGAGCGCGGGCCGCAAATATCATGGAGAATGTTAGAAGAATGGAAGAACTTGGCGTCAATGCTTTAGCTTCTGGTCTAAAATCATTGTGCACAAAAACTGCATTTGCAAAGGCAAAAAAGTCAGGCAGCAAGGGTAGTGGCGCTGAAGGTTCTGATTCATCGGAATATCTCCCTAAAGCTGGAGAGGGAGTTAAGGGAGGTGGTGATACAGATACAGATTTAGAAGAGGAGCCAGTACCCCTCGCAATTGAGGTGCTTCTTCTATCTTGGCTTGTGATGGGAGGGAGGGGGTTAGATAGCAATGCAATTCTTTGTTGTGTATATACTTGGTTAATTTGTGGGCATGCTTACTGGTTATGTTTTTTTCTCCAATTTCAGCCTCCTATTCCAACTACACGTAGAAAAGTCTGTGCCAAAAGGACAAAAGGCAACGCTGATATGGGTCCTGGGGGAAGGCAATCTAAGAGAGTGAATTCAACTCCACCAACAGAGGTGCCTCTTGGAGTTTCTACTCAGTCTAAAAGGCAGTGCACATCTGCACAAGGTGAACACGCCTTGCCACCAGCAGCGGAAAACAATGGCGGTGAAGCTGTACGCTTTGATGCATTGACTGGAGACATTGGTGTGGACAGCCATCCTAGCCCTCTAAGGGACTGGACATATCCAGATGACCTTAGCCATGGCGAAGAGCAGACCTGTCAGCAGAATGACCCCACTGATGAAGGTTGGTTATACTTACATGACCATCAATCAATTCTCACTATTTGATATCACATTTGATTTCTAACAATCTGAATGTATGAAAACTGTGTAGTACCAATGCAAACAAGAGCGAGGAAGCTGAGGTCAGCAACTAGGGGAGTTTTGCTTGACAAAATGACCAGATCGATGGGAAGAAGGATGGCCATCTCTGTTGTCGAGGGGAACAGAAGGCCACATGAACCAGTGCAAGCTGCCGAGTTTGCATCAGAGGCAGGTGTAGTAGTTAGGTCTCAAGTACCGATTTTGACGCATTGGAAACAATACAAGAAAGAGACTGAACATTTTGAGGGATTTGTGGGCAGGCTATCTGTAAGTATAAATCTACACTCTTGTTCTTACATTCAACTCCGCCTTGAGCAACTTAGTAATGGATTTGCATTAACACTTTGGCAGGCGAGGCTGGCCATTGACACCACTGACAAGCCAACAAAGGAAGCATGTGTGAGTGTATTCCAGTGTGGGGTACGGCAAATGTGGTACAGGTTGAAGCAAGCCTACTTCAATGGCGTCCCTGCTGATGAGATCAAAACGACCTCTCCTGTCCCTTACATGACTGATGCACAGTGGTGTGAACTCGTCGAAAAGTGGTCAAGTGGTAAGAACAAGGTATGTGCTGCTCAAGTGGTGCCAACTCATCAAGTTCTTGTCTAGTCTTTCTATTTTCTACTTGTGTTGGAGTCTAACACAAAGAAAGTTGTAGGCAATCTCTGAGCAGAACAAGCGAAACCGTGTAAAAGTTAGGTACCATCAGGCTACAGGATCTCGCAGCTATGTTGCACAGCTGCACTCATATGTAAGTGATGGTTGTGTTTTATTGTTACTTTTTATATTCAATACCCACTGCCTTTGTATAACAGTTGCACACATGTGCAATTTCCTATCTGAAACAGAAGGAGAAGAACAAGAAGAAGGACGCAGAACTCGGTGAAGAAGTTGATGAAGAACATGATGAACTTCATGAAGAACTTGATGCAGTGGAAGTATTCAAGGACTTCCATACCAGTAGGAAAAAGGGCCTGAGTGACACTGCAAGAGAAGCAATTGTAAGTACCATCATTTGCTTTCCTTGAAATCTGCTCAAGTCATTGTCATAACAGAAGGAGAAGCAGCAACAGGCAGTAGCATTAGCAGTAAGCAGTAGCAGCAGCAGGCAGTAGCATTAGCAGTAAGCAGTAGCAGTAGCAGCAGCAGCAGCAAGGAGCAAGCAGTAGCAGTAAGCAATAGCATGAATCATTGAAGTCTATGCATTACTTATTTTGAATTAATCCATGTATCTTTGGTCTCTCTGTTTATGATTTTTTTAATTTCAATTTAAGTCATCTTCCGCTATGTGTAACCTAATGTTTAATCCTTGAATTTTGCAGTCTACTATGGAAACTATGCGAGCAGAACCTGTTGCTGATGGGCAGGCACCGTTGCCTAGTGCTGATGTTGTTTCCAAGGTCCTCTCCCAGAGCAGCTGCAACACCCAATTTTTGAAGAATGTTGGTATCCCGACAAGCTCCACCAAAACAGAGACATCTACAGAGAAAGCGCTTCGGGAACAACTTGCTGCTGAACAAGATAGTTCAGCTGCTCTCCACCAACAAGTAGACGAACTGAAGAAGAAGACAGAAAAGACTGAAAGGGAGTTTGAGGAGTTTAAGAAGCAACAGGAAGAGAACAATATGCTCCTTAAGCGTATCTTGCTCTTGAACGGCGGCGCTGGTAACTCTCAGTCTTGAACTTCTGTTGTGGCTTCATGCGGTGAACTCGTATGGCTTGATGTGTGAACTCTGCTAGTGGTGTGGTGATTGGTGAACTCCTGTCAATATTTGCTTGTGAACTGAAAAATATGTGCTTGTGAGCTTGAACAATGTAATATGTTGTCATTCTGTGATTTCTGTCCAGTAGACTTGTGACGAACTGGGTTTAATTTTGTGACAAAATGATCGCTGTACATGTGGACCAATAAACAATGGAAATCCACGTGGACAAATCAGGAACCGACACGTGCCTTGTGCCACGTCACCTGCCAGCATGGACAACGACACGTGGCGCCTGCTCGTGGCACGCCACGTCAGCTGACATCGTGGATTCTGCCACGTGGCACTGCCACGTCAGCTTCCAGCGTGGTTCTGTCCACATCATTGACCACGTGGCACCGCCACGTGGCACTGCCACGTCAGCTTCCAGCGTGGACGCTGCCACGTGCCACTGTCCACATCAGCTCCCACAAAGGCTTGGCATTCAATTTGTGACGAAAACAGTGACGATTTTGGTTGCATCATAGAAGGGAAATGGTTCTACGACAAAAACGTCTTCGTCACGGATGAAAGCACTTCCATGACGAAAAATTTGGTTTCGTCACCGTGCAACAAATGTGACGCTCCGTTTTTGACGAACCGAAATTCGTCACAAAAAGAATATTTATGACGAATCGGGCTTTTATTATGACGAAGTCTGTTAGTCATGTATGTGCACATTCCTACTAGTGATCCTTGATACTCTCTCTAGTGATGATCAAGTCATCCACATAAACTCCAACCAATAGACTCCCTCTTCCCTGGTTCCATTTGTACACTATATGCTCTAACGGGCACCTTTGAAAGCCAAGTGCCACCAGAGACTTGTCTAGCTTCGTATTCCAAGTTCTCAGGGCTTGACGTAGACCATATAACACTTTGTGCAATCTTAGTACCAAGTATTCATCTCTGCTTTCTTCTCAAAACCTGGAGGTTGCATGACATAAACTTCTTCTTTCAGATCGTCATTGAGGAAGGCCAACTTCACATCCATATTATGAACCTCCCATCCTTCTTGTGTTGCGATCGCAATAAGTAGTCGTACCATTTCTAGTCGTACAACAGGGGCAAAGATTTCGTCGAAATCAACTCCTTGTCGTTGAATGTACTCTTTTGCAACTAGCCTCGTATTGTGTTTTACGACTACTCCTTGGGTGTCCTTCACCTTATACACCTACTTCAGTCCAATCAATTTGTGATTAACTGGCAATGGAACAAGCTACCAAACTCCATCTCTCTTCTCCACTCTGGCTTTCCTTTTACTTCTTCGAAGTTCACTAGCTCCTCTCCTAACAAGCAAAACTCAGAGTCTTCTAGCTCGATTGGAGATGTGGCATCGTAGAGGTTTTTGATGTCATGCTTCCGTCGAGGTCCTTCAAACGAGCTCGCATCAAGCTCCAGTCTTCGTGGAGCACCAGGTGAGACCGGTGCTCTCACTATCGCTATTGGAGTACGTAGTGTAGTCGAGCTAGGCACACTAGTTTCTGTGTTCGTACCTCCTATGGTCGTACCTGGAGTTTTTGCAATGTGGTCGTGTCCTCCAACTTCGTTTTCCATGGTCGTAGCGTTGAAAGTTACCACATTGTCATTAGGATCTTTGACCACATTGTGGTCAGATCCTCCGACTTTGCCCACCGTGGTTGGGGCGTCGGTTGCATAGTCTTCAACATCTGCATCAATGTTAGGAGGATAGTGCGCCGTAAAGATGTCTTCCATTGGTCGTACCTCTACCGAGGGATCTCTGCTCCACTCCTACTTCCTCTCCTCCTAGAGCACGGCGTCACCAGTAACCACGATTTGTCATGTCATCGAATCAAACATCCGATAGCCTTTCATCTCTAAATCGTACCCAATGAACACCATTGGCTTACTTCAATCTGACATCTTGGAGGGTGAGGTGTGGTCATCTTTACATGTGCAACACAAAAGTGCGGAGATGCCCCAAACTTGGCTTGCAGTCATAATAGGCTTTGTAAGGAGTTTTGCCGATGATGCTTTTCGTTGGAGTTCAATTTAAGACATAAACGGCAGTCGAGACTGCTTCCCCCCCCCCCACAATCTCCTGGGACACCCAGGCTCTTCAACAGACTCCTTGCCATACTGACCACTATCTGATTCCTCCTTTCGACCTCTCCATTCAGTTGGGCGATTAAGGCGCTGTTAGATAACGCCTAATTCCTAGTAGCTCACAGTAATCGTTGAACTCATTCGAGGTAAACTCGCCACCACGGTCGATGAGCAGAGCTTTCAACTTTTGATGCTTTTCCATCTCGGCTGCAGCCTTAATCTTCTTGAATGCCTCAAATGCTTCATCTTTGCTTCGGAGTAACGCCAGCCAGATATAACTTTTATAGTCATCAACTAGCAGCAGGAAGTAATTATTTCCACTATGCGTGGACGGAGTGATTGGCCCACAGACAGCTTAGTACAGAGATGTGGGCGAAAATGGGTTCCGATGTTGGTTGCTGAACAGACAACCATTGCAGATGCATCCACATGCTTGATCATGGGCATGCCTTACACCATTTTCTTGTGAGCCAAATCCTTTAGAAGACACTCTTTTGGCTCCATCATGGACATGCCCGTACGTAGCATGCCATCTCCATGTTTCTTTCGTGCTCTTTTCTAGAAGACACTCTGGGAGAGCCGGATTGATGTTCAACACGTACATCCGGTTCCTTGATCTATTCACCTTGGCCAACAGCCAGTGAGTTCTATTTAGGATAGACATTACTCCTTCAACCACGATCCTACAACCATTTTCATCCAGCTGTCTGAGGATGATGAATTGCTTTTCAGCCTTGGGATATAGTAAACATTCATGAGAATATGATGTTCACCCATGGAACACTCCAATAGTACCGAGCCCCTTCCTTGTATCTCCATAGCCAAACCAGCTCCAAATTTGATTGAGCCTTTTATCTTCATGTCAAACTTAGCAAACTTTTCAATGCATCTAATCATGAGGTTGCTCACACCGGTATCTAGATACCAAGCCTTGTTTTAGGTGCCGCTCAACTTTGGTGTCACCTTCGTTTCATACAGAAACACCTTTTCTTCAGGTGTTGGGAATGTATGGACGAGTTCACACACTTCAATCATCAGCAGCTGGGGATTGTCGTCATTTTGCTTCGCTACTAGATTCACCCTTGCTCTTCGGTTTGGCTTTGGACACTCTTTCGTAAAGTGCCCGTACTCATTGCAGTTGGAGCATTTGACCTTGGTCTTGTCAAACTCTGGTGGCAATCATTCATCTCCACCTCGATTGCCATCTCCTCAGTCACCGCCTTGACCATGACTGCGTCCCTGTCCTCTTTCGTTATGACCACCTCTTTGAGTGCAGCTCGAGCCCTCGTTCTTCTTAGTCTTAGAGCTCCTCTCTTTCCTCTTGTTTTCAGCAAAGAGTAGCTTGTCTCCTCCATCCTTCGAGTGTCGTCGACCCTTGAGCCCTTCCTCGAAAGTTCTAAGATGACCAATTGCTTCTGAGACCGACATCGTTTCAACATTGCCAAACTGTTCAATCATGCTGATAATCTGAAGGAATAAGTCTAGAACTGAGCTGAACAACTTTTTGACCACGTCGCTTTCTTCCAGCTTCACGCTGAGCGAACGGATCTTACTAACCAGCATGGTGAGTTTCATGGAGTACTCAGTAATCGACTCCGAGTCTCCCATAGCTTGCTCAGTTGTCGTTTGAGCACTTGTGCTTGTGCCTTCTTGATAAAATCCTCGCCTATTCGCATCTCCTTGAGTACGCTCCAGGCTTCTTTCACGTCTGCTTCTTGACGATCGACATCATCACATTGTCTGGCACAGCTTGTGAGATGGCCACCATCGCACCTTGATCCTTGTCGCCATCATCATCTCCATCTTCGACCGCTGACCAAACCCTAGCAAACACAAGATTAACTTCATCTTGACGGCCCATATGCCGCAATTCGTTTTGCTTAACATCCGATATTGAATCGGGATCATGGTGCTTTTTGTCGTCGGCTTGACAAGAACGCCTGTCTTTGATGGATCCAGTACGTCGCCCGTAATCTTGATGAGCTCTCCTGACTTCGACGGGTTACTTGCATTGTCGGCCATTGCTTCGTCTCCTTAGGCTCTGATACCAATTGTTAGGGAAATCGCCTAGGGAGTCTAGATAAGCGATGGTCATCAACCTCTTATGATCACACACACACACAAGTGTGAAGCACAAGTAGACACAAATCAAATTTTGCGACACGATGCAATGCGATGTGTCTACGTCCTTTTCTTCTTTTTTTTATATAGAGGAGCAACATACACGACTTTGAAACCAACACGGCATACCATATTGGAATCCAATACGGAAACAAACTCTGAATCTAAACAGACTCTGACTCCTGACCCCTTACAACTGGTATAGTCCTTATGACTTACGACCATTACAAAACTTGAACGTGGTTGTAGTCTGCCGTGGTCGTAGAACATGGTCGTAGATTTGATCAGACCTGAAGACAACTAGGTTAACTCTATGAGCGGTGGCGGTGGCATGTTTTGGTCGGAGGTGGGAAAGAATGGTGTTCTGGCGACCTTGGTGTGTGGATTTCTAGTTAAACCCAAGGGGAGGGAGAAGACTTCCGGGAACACACTGTGATGTGGTTGGATCGATGAGAGCTACACCGAGGTGATCTGAATGGCGAGGAGGCACTGGTTGGCACGCAGGCACAGTGAGTACTGAGTAGTTCAGCTTGGCATGGACAAGGGAGGAAGGGGGAGGAAGAATGGGGGTGCTCGGGCCCTTTTATAGCTGAAAGGGCAGTGCTAGGAGGCATCACGGGAAGGAGCCGAGCGGCGCATGAAGGCATCGTGGGATGCGACGTGCAGTCAACGGGATTCGTGGTGGGAACACGACGTACGAGGTTGTATGATGGGATTCGTAGGCTGTGCGCAGGTGACATGATGGGATTCACGGATTGCGCTCAGCCGGGATTCATGCATAGTGGTGTCGGGCATGCACAGGTTGTGCACGAGGAGGGAAGCAGAACAGAGAGGTAGAGGAGGGAGAGGAAGAAGAAAAGGGTGGGGCCCAGTGTAAGAGAGAGAAAGGGAGAAGGGAGAAAGGAAAGGGATTTGGCTCGAACTGAAATCCGAATTGGCTTACACAATCATTTTTGCGATTTTGAATTTGAATCTGAACTCAAATTTGAATTTTTGGTTCAAAATAATTGGAGGCAATATCTTTGTTGTTTTGCTTCTAAATTTTATTTAATTTTTTTTTCTGATAACTATTTTCAATTTGGATTTTAATTTATGTTCAATTTGATTTCAAAATATTTGGCTCTTGATTTCTGGATTTTATGTTTGCTATTTGAATTATTGGCAAAACCAAAATCAGAAATCCCAGAATAATTCAAGTAACACCCAACGAAATAAAAAGTTTTAAATCTTTGCAATTCCAACATTTCCCAAATTTGGGATGTTACAAGTTTGTTCACGTGTCAAGATTTATAATCTTAGCAGTTTAGTAACACCAGCACTTCAGGCATACATACATACAAATGACCCGACCTCGCATAGTTTGTTTGCTTACGTACCGAACTGTGCATATTAGAGCCCCTTTGTTCATTGTACCTGGACACCTTCCGTCAGCTGCAAAGAACCTAGACAGAGAGTTCAGTGTTCTCCATATTTCGAGTCTCTACAACCAATAATGGCAATGGCCAACGTAAAACTTATAAACACGCATGAACGGTTTACTCCTATTGGTTAAATCATCCCCAGTGAAGCGTCGATCTATCGGAAAAGCATCGAGCTGAACACAGCGTGGAGCCTCATCAAGTGTTTTCCACGGATCTGAAGGCCTTGAGGTTTGCCCAGCTTGCATATGTTTTTTCTGGTCCTTTCGATTTTTTTAATTTTATCTTTCTTCACCGGGGCCGTCGACGAAATAAGATGAAATTTAGCCGGCAAGTTATTGCTAGGAGTGCTAAAAGGGAAATGAAATTCTGCTTTTGATTAAATTATGCATTTGGTTTATGGAGTGCTCAAGAGAGAGACTGAATGTGTAACAATGAAATACATTGCTGGCATATACCCTTTATTTAGAATTAGCATTTCACATTTAACTGGTAGATCATAGTTTTGCACAGCAAATATCTTTTGTTGAAGTATAGTCCGTATACAATTGAATAAGGAAACCGTTCAAAAAGATTTCAATGGTTTTGCTTGAGCTTTATTAACTATACTCGTGTAGTACTGGTCCCATGTATCAGTTGCATGAAAGCTCCTAGCTAAAGATCCTTGAAAAGTTCACAATTTTTAAAGGAACATTTTTGCAATATTCACCTATTTGAAGATATTTGTGAGACATTTCAATAATTAAGCTCCTAAAATGTACTTTTCAAGGAACTAGTGAGTTTTTTTTCCTTTAAGGGCCTGTATGAAATTGAAGTGGGTTTTGGATTCGAATCCTTAGGATAAACTAAATCCCAAATATTCTGAAAGCAATCCCCTCTTGCAAAGAGGCCCTAAGAGGGTTTCTTTGCCAGCTTAAATTCTTAGCCTACTCATATAGATCCCGATTAAAAATGGACTTTTCCAACAAGGCCTGAGAGGGTTTCTTTACCCGCCCCCACTTGACCAGGAATTTGAACCCAGACTAGAAATTTTGGGCCTAACAATAATTAATTGGAGATCAATTACGCTCACACATAGCTCCATTGCCAGCTTAATAGGCGGGCGAACTAAGAATCTAACATAGTGCTGTTTTTTCTTCCTACGCTGTGAGGTAACAATGACGCAGTGTGTCGACACTTCACTGACATGATCGCACCACTCCACCGTGATATATACACACCACGCGCCGCGTCACATCTCTTACCTACGAAGCACCGATCTCTGAAATGCATCCACCCCACCAACTGCAGATGCCGACGGCGACGTCGACGCCCTGCCTAAGGGCGAAGCGAGCGACTGCGCCACTCGACGCCGCTGCGAGAGCACGCCTCGCCGTCCTTCCCAGCAGTGCCGACAGTAGCGGCAGCGAGCACGAGGCGGCAGCGCTCTCCAGCCTCGTCAACGAGTACCTCCTCGAGGCGGACGCGACCGTCCCCTCAGCCGTCCTCGCCGTGGAAGGCTCTGATGCGGAGGACGAGTGCGACGGCAGCACCCGCTCGGCGTCCGCGGAGGAGGTGGTCGAGGAGATTAAAGGCGTTCTTGACCCGGCAGGTAGCCCTGACAAGCTACGCTGCCGGCTCATCGATGACGTGGTGGATGCCATGCACGGTCTGGAGGATGTGCGGCCGAACCGGTCGGCGTTCCGGCGCGCCGTGATGTCCCGCCTAAGGGAGCGCGGCCACGACGCTGGTCTGTGCAAGGCGCAGTGGGACAAGTCGGGCAAGATGACCGCAGGAAGCTACGAGTACATAGACATCGTCGTCACCAGTGAGACAAGGTACATCGTGGACGTCGCGTTCACGGTCGAATTCGAGGTTGCACGGCCGACGGAGGATTACGAGGCGGTTCGGGCGGCACTACCGGAGGTGCTGATCGCGCGGCCGGAGGACGTCAGGCAGGTGGTCAAGGCCGCGGCGTCAGCGGCGCGGCACTCCCTGAAGAGCCGCGGCCTCAGCGTGCCGCCCTGGAGGAAGCGGCGGTTCATGATGGCCAAATGGCTAGGGCCGTACAAGCGGACGGTTAACACCGTGCCGGCGTCGGCAGGCGCAGCAATGGCCAGCAGTGTCGCGGCGGCGGTCTGCGGGACCATTCTTGGGTTCGCGCCGCCACCCCAGGCAGTGAGATCGTCAGGGCTATGGGGTTGATGTGATTGGGCGTTTGAATGATGCTTAGTAAGGTCGGAGATTGCATGGTAGTAAGAGCCTAAGAGGCTGGCTTTAGAGGTAAAAGATAGGGGATGTACAAGTATGATTGGATTGTGTCATTCGTAGGGAATAGTTGCTCCTTTTTTATTTGTTTTGGTACCTTAGATCCTTGTGCAAAATAGGCATAATCTTGTATTATTTGTACATTTGTATGCAATAGAATATTTCATTGGTAATTACGAAGGGAAAAAACAAAAAATTTGGAAATGCTTGCCAAGCAGTTCTGAACTCCTGATTGGATGTGATGTGATGTCTCTCAAATGTACGAGAAGCTATCTATTCCATATTGAACAAAGAGTATAACGTTTATATTCTGTTTAAAATATTTCGAAAATAAGTTACACAATTACGCAATTGAGAAAGCAGCGGCCAACATCACTCTATTAACAAGGGCATTTTTGTTATCTTCTAGGCCGAAAATATCATGTCCTATTGGGCTAACCTGGGGGATCGCGGCCCAACCACAAGCTCCTCTCAAGTCTTCCCTAACGCAAAATTCTCCGAGGAACCACGAGGAGGCGCTATACCAAATTTTCGATTGTGAGCAGTGTCATTCCAAACCACCAACCGTACGTGCCAGTAAACAAATGTTGCATATATCTCGCTGGATCACAACACCTGTAACATGCACCCTGATCCAACAAAGAGCCCATAATATCACTACTACTCTTTTCACTCTAAATTTAAACCATTATTACTTACAATTTCAGCAACACTTTTCCAAATTAATTAAAACCCAACAATCAACTATCCAACTTGGGATCACACAATCAGATCCGTGTGCCCGATAATGTCGGAATCATATGCCCAGGAGCATAATTAAACGTGCATAGATTAATAGCAACGACAAAACAAAATTAACGGTTACCGCAAAGGCCACGTTAATTCATCGTCAATGAAGCGCTTGGGACCATCCCTGCCCCTCAACTCCCATGTTAAATTCCATAAAGCTCCATTAACTACATTCCACCTAAACGAACTAAATCTCTACTATTAACGGAGATAACTCAGAGATAGTCTTAATGATTGCTTGCAAGTGATGTGATCGTGCTCCTCCAACCCCATGAATGTCGCCTCAATGGTCACCTAAAACATAAATAAAGCAAGAGTGACTCCAAGACTTTGCAAGTAACATAGTAAAGTAGTAAACATTACATGGCACAACATCTTTCTTTTATAACACCATCATCGCCTCTTTCTTTCATTAAAGCAATGCTTGTCTATGCTACATGTCCATATGCATATCACATAGCTTATATTAGTATAACTGAGTGTGGACACCCATCGATGTAAACCTTGTCAATCCCTTCATTCTGTGGAGATACCTACCGAAATAGATCTTTCATGTCCACCCAAGTGGATCATCTCTTTCATGATATGAATATGCACATAATGCAATATGTAGCTAGGTTGCATCATTAATTATCGTATTTTGTCATTATCAGTTAACCGTCGCCATCATTTATTCATCATAATAAACATATAATAGGAAGATAAATATTGCAAAAGCATGAATTTTATAAGGCCACCACAGTCTACCATCTACCGTACACTTGTCTTTTTAACCACGAGAAATTAGATGATGCGTTGAAGACACCAACCCCGAAGCGACATCACCACATGAACAACCATAGCTCCGTCCCAATAACAAGGTACAACAATGCATGCATGTAATAGAAATCGATATCGTGCCTACATGCAATCCTGTCTCCCTTCTTTGCACAATTCTCCCTTGTCCTGGTGATCAAATGACCAAATCTCCCAATTTTAGAATCCAAACACTAAAAGCCAAATGTGTTCTGGAAGTTACACAAAATTCCCAACATAATACCTTAATTCTAAGAGTAAGGCCCTATTCTTTTCAGTTTCTAAAAGCTGCTTTTTGGCTTTTCTATAGTAACTAGCTTTTAAACGAGTATTTTTTCAAGATAGAGTCTACTAGTTACTTGTAGTACATACTTTATTGACTTTATTTATATCGGCAAAAAATTCATGTGAGTTTCTATTACTCTGTAATCTCTCGTACAAATAGCTCAAAAGCCACAAGCCGCAGCCGAAAGCCAAAAGCCACAGCCAAAAAGAACAGACCCTAAGTAATGTAAACCCCCATTTTTAGCCCTGAATTTAAACCTGATATTTTTCTGGGAAGCATGCTTCACAATTACATATCTATTTTCCTATAGCACGGAAAATGGCAAACCATACCACATTTGGAAACAATAGGAAATTATATAGCATTTCCTATCAATGCATCCATCTATCTGGTTGTTGGGATATGTATAGGCTACCGTAGTATAGTTTAAAATTTTCTACCATGTAAATTAGAAAGCCATGCAAGTGTAAGATCATAGATCATTACCACTAGACGCGCAGTGCAGCGGAAGTAGAGTTGAAACAGCGAGTTCAACGAAGCGTGCGTCGGTGTAGTAGAAGTAGTTGATCGTCCTCTAGCCAACTGTCTCCTCCTCATGATCATCCTGATCAGCACCACAGTTGTAGCAGTGTCTCTACAAAGGTCCACACATCAAAGGATGGAACATTGTGCGTCGGTGTGCTAGCACTAGCGCGCATGGCAGGGGTTATGAGAGGTGGTGGCTAGAGTTTCGATGGGTGTGTCTTGGGATACCTCCCTCAACCCATGTACCTCCCTTTATTTAGCCTCCAATCAGATCCTTATCTGATACGACATGATATTGTATGCAACTCAGAAAACCTCAGGTTGGATCTTTATATATAGGTTCATGTATATTTGGTTCACTTGTTAGAGTTTCTCTATCATTTACAACTGAAATTTTGTTGAAAGAGTCTTTAAAATTGAGGTCATGAAGTGATATTGCTTTGTATCTCTATCAAGTTAGAAGTAATGCAGGAACCTGTTGTTGTGGCATGTTATATTATAAGTTATTTGGGTTTTGAAGTTGAAATCTTAATGTGATTTTTGGTAACAACGGGTGAAGTTAGATTTTTGTTGATCATTGATAGAATTTGTTTGGTTGTGTAGCTATGTGTGTGGGAATTCTAAAGGGCAATTGTCTTTTAAATGAACTAAGTTGATAGAATTCAATGGGGAGCAATGCATAGGTGCAGTTGTGATAAAAAAGTAAATGATATTACTTTCATAAAGGAGTCTTGCTAATGCATTTGGTGACTTGTGTACTAGAGTATAGATTTGTTGCAATATTATAGCATGGTTGGGTTTAACTTGGAAGTTGCCTATTTAGAAGAATGTATATATATAAAATGCGATGTTTTGGAAATTTGTGGCTCAATAGAAGTTATAGCCTAAAGTCCAGGAAAGTACCTTTTTCTGGGGTGGTGAGATTCTATTCTGGTTCTTGTTTACTTTACATGTTTTGTCTAATGTTGTTTGAAAAGAAAAGTAGTTTAATGGTGACATGGGTGGTCATTTTCTTTGCTAAGAAAAAATTTGTTATTTTGCGTACCAGAGTAATTTCATCCTATGATTTATGTGGTTCTTGAACGCATCTTATTTATTTGGAGAGTTGAATGATTTCTTACTAAAACTTTCTTTTAGGAGTTGTTCTTTAATGCACATTGTTTATTTGATATTCGAATGATTTGTTGTGAACTTCTTGTTATTTGTCGAGTAGATTCTTTTGAAAGAGAGTTGGTTTAAAGGGTATGGTATGTGTTTTTCCCGTGTTGAAAAGGGATGCGTCCTGCAAAGTGAATGGGGCGTATGAAAGATAAAGGAAGAGCTCCTTGTGTTGGTGAATAATAGTGCATTTGTGCCTTGGAAAGCAAAGTTGACCTTTTGATTTTCCAGAGTGTGCTTCGGACTTTTTTTTTAAGGTGGGTTGGTGCCCAAGAAATTTTTGTAGTGGGTTGCAATTCTTGTGAGTAGAATGGGTTGACGTGTGAAATATGAGGGTGAATTCTTAAGGGGGAGTATGTAATGCGCCTAACCTTAATTGAATCTGAAGTTGAAAGGTAAATTAAAATGTAGTTTGGGACTATCAGACATAGATGCTTAGAGCTCTTTAAGTTGATTTTGTTTGACTACCCAGTTCCCCAGTTCAGAGTTTGAGATGGGGCTTTGTAGATACGTGAAGATTAGACAGTTGTGTTTAATCAGGAAAAAAATCAGATGTTCGGGAGAGCTTTGACGATGTGAGAAAGTGAGGATTGGGGTTAGTGGTGGGTGTCCAGGTACTCCTAGGAGTTTCTTCCACTAAGGATAGTGGGCAGTTCGGTCCCAAAGGAAAACTTAGCCTAAAGCATGATGAACCATCCTCGATAGTGGCGTGTAATAAGAACTGGCTTACCGATTGGACCTTCCTAAGTCCAACGTGTTGGTCACATCAGACAGAGCGAGGAGTGAGTTGGGAGTTGGAGTATCATGTGGGTGATGATTATCCAGAGTTGTTCATTTAGGTACGTACTAAAGTTTAATTGTAGTCCTAATTGAGTTTTGTGCAAAGATGAGAGGTGTAGAATTCAGGGTCGATTTCTGTTAAGGGGGTAGAATGTAATATTTTAAAAATATCCCTCCTGAGGACCAATGTGTAATTCGCAAGAAGGGGATACATGAAAATCAGGATGCCTTGGATTTTTTAGAGGAGAGTTGTTTCTGTTGAGAAACCGACGCTGGAGACCAGTCCGAGCGATTCCTCTGCTTAGAACAAGAACGAATCAATCACAGAATCACAGAATAATAGATTGAACACAGAGAGGTAGAGAGAACTACTGGTCTTTCTTTATTGCTTTAGATTGCATCGGGGTACATAATGAGGGGGGTCTAGGTCCCTATTTATAGTCTACGGTGGGGTGCCCAATTAGATCAGGACTCTGGATAGAGTCCAGGTTTCCTAACACTCCCCCTTGGGCACTCACCCAACATGCTCATGCCTCGTCAAAACTCCATAAAAACCCAGTGGGAAAAATTTGGAGAAAGAGTACATGATACATGTGATGCTGCGATGCACGAATTACCTCGTTAAAAACCTTGGTCGAGAAACTTCATGGAAAACTCGTCAAGGGAAAAAGAGTACAATTCACCCAAATTCATTTAGTCTGCAAGACTTTATTTTTGGGTACTTAATCTTCATGATCAAGATTTATTAGCGGGCTTGTGAGAATTCTCCCCCTGAATTCTGCACTTCTCTAAGTCTCATCATTCCAATTCCACGCACGCACCTTTCAAAGCTAGATGCGCGGAGTGACTTAGTGAACAAGTCTACATGACTTAGTGTGCAGTACTTTAATCTTGTCCATCTTTGCAATTCATGAGCATAGAGGAACTTGGGGTTGATATGCTTACATAGCCCGTCTGCACTAGTGCAACGCAAGCTGCATTATCTTCATGGATAATTGTGGGGGTTTGCACAATGTTTCATTCCACATGACTACCGGATGTGGTGATCCGTTCAGCGGAACCAAGCGCACTCTCGTGCAGCTTCATACAGTGCTATAATTTCTGAGTGGTTCGTCGAAGTAGCTACCAGGCTTTGCTTAGACGATTTCCATGAAATTGCAGTTCCACCACACAGGAATACATAGCCTGTTTGTGACTTAGCGGTATGCGGGTCTGACAGATACCCAGCATCTGCATAGCCAATCAAGTTCAGATCTTGATTCTTTCTGTAAAACAATCCGAGGTCTTTGTTACCTTGGAGGTATCGGAAAATGTCCTTTATGCCCTGCCAATGCCTTTTGGTGGGCTCTGCACTATACCTTGCTAAGAGGTTCACGGCAAATGCAATGTCCGGTCTAGTGCAGTTTGCTAAATACATGAGTGCTCCCACTGCACTCAAGTATGGGAATTCCGGTCCCAGGACTTCCTCCCAGGGGCGGACCCACCAGGGGGTCAGGTGGGGCTGGCGCCCCCCCTACACGCCGGCCGTCCCTCAGGCCAAGTCGTCTTGGAGCATAGCTTAGAAGCTGGCATCACTTCTCCCATCCCTAAAACTCACGCAAGATAGATGTGATAGCTGTTCAGGCAGCTCAAACACATACAACCATACAAGGATATGGATGTTGGAAGATAGAAGGTAACTTACAAGAAGGCATGCGTCCAGTCCATGTGTGGATCGGCAAGTGAAGAAGCGACATCAGATATGAGGCTGCTGATGAGTGGTATTGCTCCTGTGAGGGTCTTGGAAGGTTAGCTCGTCGATTTTGCGACCGCGGGGGCCGTCCAGCCGCAGGTGGCTCAGTCCGTGAGCGGCGGGGCCGAGCACGCCGACGTGCTGTGGCTCCTCTGAGAAACACTCCACCACTCGTCGGCCATGGAGATGAAGGGATCTCTCTGTCTCTTGTTGATGTGTTGTTGTTTCCATTGCTTGAGGTGTAGTAGTAGGTTGGATGGATGGAATGGGGGAAAGGGAAGGAGAGGAATCTGGGTATATACGAAGGGTACAGTGTGGTATGGGTTGTAGCATCACTGGTGGACTTGTATGTGGGATGCTGACCTTGTGAAGGGAACCAAGAGGATAGCCATCAGGATCTTTCTTACGCCTTTTCTCTTACAAAGTTGAGAAGAATATTTTTCCTTATTCAATTAAGGTGGGTTCTCCTTGGTAGTGCATTGCTGTCCATTCTTGAAAACTCAATTTATTAATCCTCTGACAATAAAAGAGTGTGTTTTGGACCTAATCAAAATACTACATTCATTCTTTTCTACTTATCATTTTAGATTTTGATATGGTCTCATAGAAGTTTCAAGATAGCCATCTATAGCAATAATAGTGTTTCTATCTCTTACCGGCAATACGACAGGCTATCGTAGATCGACAACTTAGCATTTAGCAAACCTATGAACAAGTCCTATTAGCCCCTCCTAAATTTTAATTCTGGGTCCGCCACTGCTTCCTCCCCCTCTTCCCTTGGTCGGAAAGGATCTTTTTCTTGCTGTAAAGACCTACCGATCATCGGTACTTTCGAGGGAAATGCCTTCTCAAAGCCAAACCTTTCAAGCACCTTCTGGGTGTAGGTCGACTGATGTACCAAGACTCCTTCAGGGACATGCTCAAGCTGCAGGCCTAAGCAAAACTTGGTCTTGCCCAAATCTTTCATTTCAAATTCTGACTCCAAGTAGGAGCTTGCTTCTTTTATGTCTTCGGCTGTCCCGATGATATTCAGATCATCTACATACACAGAGATTATACAGAATCCATTCTGGGATCGCCGTATAAATACACAAGGACAGTCTTCATTGTTCGTGTAACCTTTCTTGCAGAGAAAGTCGCTCAAGCGATTATACCACATTCTTTCAGATTGTTTCATTCCATACAGTGACTTTCTGAGTTTCACACTGTATAGATTTCTATTTGCTCTGTCTTGGTTCGGGAGAGGGATTCCTTCAGGGACTCTTATATAAATCTCCGAAACCAAGTTACCATAAAGGTATGCAGTCACAACATCCATCAATTTCATTTCCAAATTCAAGTTCACTGCCATTGAGATCAAGTATCTAAAGGTAATTCCACTCATGACTGGAGAGTAGGTTTTTTCATAATCAACTCTAGGACGTTGAGTGAAACCTTGGGCTACCAGCCTTGCTTTGTATCTCACTACTTCATTTCTTTCATTTCTCTTTCGAACAAATACCCACTTGTGCCCAACGGGGTTTATGTGGGGAGGTGTGCGGCATACGGGCCCAAACACCTCTCTTTTATTCAGAGATAGCAATTCAGTTGCTATTGCCTTCTTCCAATCTTCCCAATCTGATCTTTTCTTACATTCAGCGAGCGATGCAGGCTCGGGATCAAGATCGATGATGGTGGCAATTTTCTTTGCGAAGTAGATATCGATATTAGCTAGTGTCCTATTCAGGGACTCTCCCGTGTGCACATAATTTATAGCTATTTCTTCATGAGTTGCTTCTTCTGGAGCGATTGCTTCTGCTAGAGCTTTACCTTGCACATCGCTTCTTTCAATTGCGGTGGCAAGTCCCTTTAGTTTTTCGGCTCCGATGTGTGCGCACACATCCATGCCGATGGGGATATTCAGATCCGATATGCCCTTTTCTGAAGGTGTCATACTTGTGCCAGGTCTCAACTGGCTCCCCTTCTCATTCCGGGGGACTTCAATGATCGGCTGTGATAAATCCCTCTTATCCTTCTTTACCAGGCGTCCCCGGTTACTAAGGATTCGAGGAACCGGAGTTCTCGTCCTCTTTTTTATTTTTCTGAGGCCTCTGGACGAGATTAGGGATACCTTCAATTTTCTTTGGTATTTCAACCCTCTCCGGTGCAGTGCGTTTAGGCACATGCGACTTAGTCACGCTCTTCAAATCACTAAAGTGATCAGGCAGTTGATTTGCTAATGTTTGCAAATCTATTGTCTTTTAGACTTCTCTTGTCTTCTAGACTTCTCTTGTCTTCTAGACTTCTCTATTCGCTTCACTAGTGCGCAGGTCATCTGCATGAATTCTTGTGGCTTGCCATGTAATGTCTTCTGGACTTCTCTAGTGCGCGGGTCATCTACATGGTTTCCCCAGGCTTGCCACGTAATTTCCCGACATTCTTCATCAAGGGGTTGATTTCCTCCCCCTAATGTTGGGAAACATTCGGTGGTGACCCTTGCGCTAGTTGCATAGGTGAATGGATGTTGTAGGCCGAAGGTCTAAGGTTGATGAGATTCGCTGCATGAAGGACTGCGTGTCCCCAACATGTAGCTGGCAAATTACTTTTATGCAAGAGGGGTTGGGCAATAAATTTAATTCTTTTGATTAAAGCCTCTGCCAAACCGTTCTGGGTATGGACATGCGGTACCAAATGCTCAACTGCAATTCCCATCGCCATGCATTAACCATCAAATGCCTTTGAAGTAAATTCTCCGGCGCTGTCCATTCGGATGGACTTGATATGATGATCTGGAAACACATTTCCGATGCGAATGATCTGCGAGATCAATTTTTCAAAGGCGAGGTTCCTTGTGGACAACAAAACCCACATATGACAACTTCGAGGAAGCGTCAATGAGCACCATAAAATTCTTAAATAACCCTAAGATGGGCTGAATGGGACCGCAAATGTCTCTCTGGATACGTTCCAGGAATGCAGGGACTTCATCCTTCACTTACAGAGTGGAGGGTCTAGTAATTAGTTTCCCGGTGGCACATGCAGGGCACACAAAATCTTCATGATTTGGGAAATTCTTCACATTAATATTATGCCCATGCGAGTTATTATGTTTTTCATCATCCTAAGACTTGGGTGGCCTAATCTGTCATGCCAGAGACAGAAGAGTTCAGAGCTTCTAAACACTGTTTTCAGAACAGTGTACGCTGCAGGCGCTTTAATTGTGGTATAATATAGCCCTGTTTCAAGTGAAGGAAGCTTTCCTAATATTCTTTTGCCATTCTCTTCGCGCTTTGTGATGAGCAGGTATTCCTTACCGTACTCTTCTTTAGTCTCAATGTGGAAACCATTAGCGCGAATATTCTTAAAACTTAGGAGAGTTCTAGTCGATTCTGGGTACAATAAGGCTTCTTCAATGACCAAAGTTGTGCCCATTTGTGGCTCTTCCTGAACCATGCATCACTTCCGGCGATTGTCGTAAGGCTGCTAGTGCTCTTACAAATCGACTAAAAATACTTAATCTCTCTTAAGATGGTATGCGTTGTGCCGCTGCTGGCTAAGCACACTTCCTTTATAGGGCGCTACACGTGTTCTAATATAGGGTATTTTATTAATATGCATGAGAAGGCAATCAGCACATAAATAAAATACACCAATATCAGAACATATCATGCCATTATGAATTGAATAAATGAATGAATTCTTCAAATATCATCCAACCATCACGAGAAAATAGCAATTCTTAAGCACCATCCATGCAAATTCTAATATATTCTTTCACACAAAATAAATGACAATTAAAGTCGAAATGCATTCAGTGCACTAGACTTGTTCTTCTATTTTCTCAGGGTTGACATTCTCTTAAAGAGAAATCATGGCGTTGGCTGCTTCTAGGTCGAGAGGGAGTGTTGCTGCCTGGATGGTCTCAACCTCCATTAGCGTGGGCAGCTGCTCGGAATTCTCCCCCTCAATCAATGCAACGTGGGCTTCATGTTGCCCTTTGCCATCCCGTTTTGGCTTGCTGGCCTTATTCTCATGTGGAGCGTCTAATTTGCCTTTCTGGGCTGCGGCTTTACCCTTCCTTCCCCTTCTCTTCATTAAGGGATTTCACACCTTATGGCTCCCGGCGTTGGCTTCACGGCCAGCGGAGCTCTCAGGTGGCTGAGTGACTTAGTTCTTAAGGAGAACTTTGTCCTAAGCCTTCGCAACCTGCATCATATCAATCAATTCGGCATATTCCTCATAGCCGTCTTGACGATAATTGTGTGCGGATTATACTGCATTGGGGTGGAAGGATTTTCTCAATTGGGGTACAAATCCTGTGCAAGGCAGAATTGTTTTCCCCCGACCGTCTTAAAGTCGGCAAACCTCAGTCTGATCCATTCTTACTCTGCTTGAGAAAATGGTGTACTTTAGCCTCTCAAAACCGCTTCTGGAGTGCAGTCCAGAGTGCTAGCGCGCTTTTCTCCGCCATATACTCATTCTTGAGAGTGAGGCAGAGGTGGCGTCATTCAGTCTGCAGATCCCAATAGTAGCGCGGAGCTTCTTGCCTCTAAGCACAATCTCGACATCGGATGCCTACGTCAGATAGTTTTGGCCATGCTGGGCCAGCTCCTCGAACTCCCAGTTCGTGATGCTAGTCATCTAAATGTGTATAAGTCTACTGCTGGTAGACATGCACGGAATAATTTACTACGGGTAAATAAATGGTACAAAAGGTTCTCATAATGATTCATAATTTTCTGTGCATTTTCTATAATTTTACTGCTAATTTCGGTGATTAAGAGCAATTTAAACAATTACAATCAACCAAAAACAGTAAATAAATACAGAAAATACAGAGAATAATAATGGCATAAATAAATAAGCTTCAAATGCTAAAAATAATTCAAAATTCGGATTCCCGAGGCCCTTTTATGCAAAAATATAAAATTTCAGCAAATTATGCAATTCCAAAGGGTTTTTACGCAAATTTTCAGTTCAGAGAAAAATTCGCGCAATTTTCTGATTTACAGAGGGGTTTTCTGCAAAATTCTGGACCCGCTCGTAAATTTGAGGGCTTATACGTAATTTTTGGAATTATGATGCCTTTCTTGCAAAATTCTGGACTTAGATGTAAGATTTAGGGCCTCTCGGTAAGTTTACGGAAACCGGAGGGTTTTCTTGCAAAATCCGCTCCCACCCGGTTCGGGCCTCCCCTCCCCCTGTTTTTTTCTTGCCCGCTTTCGGCCCACTCGGCGTTGGCCCATGCGGCCCGCACGGCTGCTTGGCCCACCCGGCCGGCACTACCCCATGATGAGTAGGGTTTCCCTACTCATCCCTTTTCGTGGCGGCGGCTAGGGCCCGGGAGTGAGCTCGGGCAGGCGGCCTGCGAAGACCGGCCCGGGCGAGCATGCGGCTGGCGGTGGACCTCCGGTGCCGATGGTGAGGTGGCGTGGGGCCGGCTTCGGGCGGCACGACAGGAGGCGCCTACTTCGGATGGCACGGCGGAAGGCGGCGATGCGGGGCCGAGCGGGCGCTGCGGGCGCGGTGGCGCGGGGAGCGTGCGGGCGGGCGCGGCGGAGGAGCCAGGGGGCCGGCGGCGGCAGCAGCGCCATGCAGGGCGCGACGGCACGGAGGCCGTGTGGGCACCGGTGGCGTGCGGCGAACCTGAGGCAAGGCGGAGGCGGCCCCGGGCGCTGTGCAGCTGCGCGTGCGAGGGTCCGACGACCAGCGGCAAGCTCGCGCCGTTCGGGGTGACGGGCTAGCGGCGGGGTGGGGCCTCGTGCGGGAGGCTGGTGCGGTGCGGCTACAGGCGGCGCGGCGCTTCGGGCGTCACGGGAGCAGCGGCATGAGGCGGCGGCAGCCCGAGTTTGGCTCGGGTGGGGTGAGGCGGCCGGGGAAGCCGGACCGGGTGGTGGTGGCTTTGGGCGCCGGCCGAACGGCGCCAAGATCCAGTGGCTTCGGGCCGAGGCGAACACGGGCGCGGGCTGGCGTCTGCGGCGGGTAGAACCACGAGCGGTTACAGTGGCGACACCGCCGCCTCGTGCGGGAGGTGACGGCCGGTGCTTCGTGCACGAGGCCAGGCTCAGTGGGTTCGGCGGCCGGCGGCGCCCGCGTGTGCATGGAGGCGTGTCATCGGCTGCGGGCCGGTCAGCACAGAAGTCGAGGCGGCAAGACCTCTTGGGACGATCTGCGGCCGGCGGCGGGTCAGTGGCCGGCTACGGGCCGGCTGGTGCTCTCACATGCGGAGGCCATACAGGGCTGCCCGTGCACAAATTTCATGTTTTTTTTTCATGTAGTGATCGAACAGAGAATGCGACAACTACTTTTTCTTGCGCAATGATCATGCAGAATCAAGCAAAAATTTGTTTCCAATCTACGATGCAATCAACATCTACCCCGTTTCGCAATCTACCGATCGACATTGTGCCGGCGATTTCAGATCTGCTCGCGGTAGATTTGGGGCGGATTTGCATCGTTTCTAGTCTACAGTGCAATCAACATCTACCCCGTTTCACAATCTATTGATCGGCATTGTGCCGGCGACTTCAAGTCTGCTCGCGGTAGATTAGGGTGGATTTGCACCGTAGAAATTCAATCTAGAACGCGAAAAGAAAATACAGATTCAAAAGCGATCTAGAAAATCAATCTGTGCTTCGATGATTACCTCGTTCACGGGAGCGAAGTCGTGCTGATAACGTGTTGAGGAACCAACGCTGGAGACCAGTCCGAGCGATTCCTCTGCTTAGAACAAGAACGAATCAATCACAGAATCACAGAATAATAGATTGAACACAGAGAGGTAGAGAGAACTCCTGGTCTTTCTTTATTGCTTTAGATTGCATCGGGGTACATAATGAGGGGGGTCTAGGTCCCTATTTATAGTCTACGGTAGGGTGCCCAATTAGATCAGGACTCTGGATAGAGTCCAGGTTTCCTAACAGTTTCCTGGGCGAGTAGTTGAGTCATATAGGAAAAGGTAGGTAAGTTAGAGATCCAGTCAAACTCCCGAGATAAAAGGGATGTGTGGAGGGGAGGACCGAAAATTCCAGATCAAAGCCCTAGCTTTCCTATTGTTTCCCCTCTCAACACGGTGCGGTTTTCCATGTGCCGCAGTAGCCGCATTTCACCGTCGTTCACCTCTGTTCACATGTTGCCGTCGCCCCGGTGTCTCCTTTGCCAACACCCCAGCATCACATGCGTTCCTCTGCCATCTCGCGACGGCATTACTAGTGCAAAACCGAACGCCACGTGCTGGCAGTTTTGTCCGTGCATTGGTCTGGTCATTCACTCACTGCATGTGCCAAGCTTACCCGTGCGTCAATCGTCTCGCCACACACCAGCGTGCAATCGATCGTCGCCAGCCTATCCAACATGGTCGCTAGCCGCTCGGCCAGAGATCCATAGGAAAATTCGGATGAAAACTAGAGAAAAGCAATGAGAAAAGGTGAGCATCAAGGTAACTAATTAGCCTTGCTTGAATGCTTGGTACTAGTTTGTGTTGGTTTTGCACAGTGCATGATAGGAGAAAAAAAACATGCAAGAAGAAGAAAAAAAAAGAAAAAGAAAGACCTGTTGCACAAGATAGAGAGGAAAAGATCTAGAGGAAAAGTGAGAAAGAGATCGCAATATGAAGTTTCATCATGTGGGTAACGATCTAGTTTTCCTCTCTGTTGTTTATTTTTAGTAGAGATGATTAGAGAGGGAATCAATAATTTCTAGCCGGGGAAATGAGTAGTAGATCAGTTTGATCTGTTGTATTATTGTACTATTTTTACAGGTAGTGTATGAGCTTAATATGGGGATTTCACCTACTAGAAAGTTGTAGATGATTTCGATAGTTTTCTGTATAATTTTTATTCTTATTAATCAGATGAGTAGACTATGAGATATGAATTTTATAATTCTGCTATCCCGTAAACATGTCGTGTTTTGGCAGTTGTGGTAAATAGTATATTAAAAATAGTAAATGAACTAATCTAAGAATTTGTCAACATGAACAATGTAGATGCTTTCTTAAGGTTTTCAGAAAGTCTAAGAACTTAATTTTTAGATAAGTAGAATAGAAGTTATGAAATTTCATATACTACTATCCAGTACCAGGTTACTGCTGGATGCACTAGTGGGAAATTATTACTTTGACTAACTTAATGCCAAAATTAAATTTTAGGAATAACTAGAAAGTGGTAGGTGATTTCCTGTAAATTCTGAAAATGTCATTGTTTATTATATTTGCATATGTAGATTAAAAGATATTAAATTAATAATTCTGCTATCCAGAAGATAATAGTTCTACCTTCTGGGTTAAAAATGGGGGTTTGGATGATTTAATCTGGATATTTGACCAACTAAGAAAATGTAGATAATTTTTATAGATTCCAGATCTAGCATGGTTTACTATATTTAGAGATGGGAATTGAAAGTTATGATAATTTTAGCACTAGGATATCATAGGTGGCTATTTGGTAGAGGGGAAGTTATGGATTTGGGGAGCGTGTAGGACCGTTGTCAGTTATTTGTTGTCTTGTAATGCTTTGGCCTATTTTGAGAATGAATAATTACTGTAGAAGGAGTAGCATCGGTTGTATTGTCATCTTCTAATCAAACCGGTTGTCGTAACTAGAGAGATAAGTGCTTAGTAGAATAATAGATGGTGATTAATAATTGCTCACTATTATTGAATTATTCATGTCATACAATAATTTTAATTATCTTTTGTTCAGTATAATATTTATTTGATGATAATTGTGATATGTGATAAAATAATGGGAAATGGCATTTATGACATGACATATGCATTACGAGCCAAGATGGTGAGAAAGTCAATAACTATGAGTAAAGCAATACGACTATTCCAGTGTGCTCTTGAAAAAGATCTACTTCGGTATGCACCTTCACGGGATGGAGGAAAGACCTACTTCAGTAGGCACCTCTACGGGATGGAAGTAGAGGGTGACATCGACGGGTATACACTCGTTGTACTGGTATAAGCTACATATGAGACATGAGCATGAGCATTGCATTGCATTGCATTAAGAGAAATTGAGATGATATATTGAGATATGTGGATGAGAATTGATGAGAGTGAGATGTGAAATTTTGAGTGAACGGTAATTGGATTTAAATTTTAAAAATAATGTGGAACCATTTATTGTTCTGCTTTGTGCATGCTGAGTTATGGACTCACCCTTGTTTTATTGTTGTTTCTAGGTGAGTCTTGAAAATGACATGCATGGGTGGAAGTAGGACAAGAAATATTGCACTTTGTAGCCGTTCACATCACCTAGTAGTTCATCATATATGGCCATGGTCAATTTAGTAGCTTCCATTGTAATCATTGGATAATTGGTGGCTTTTCTTTAATTCCTTGGTTCGTAATTTTGCTTGTTGTATTCCTTAGTGTAGGATCGACGATGATAATCAGAGGGGGGGTGAATGATTGCAGCACATGGTTTAACACTTTGTTTAGATTTATTTATAATTCATCTTATTAAATATTTGCTTCATATTAAGTTCAATTTATGGTATATCATATTACCGAAATTTATGTTTATTATCTTGTTGAATGTTTAATGTTTATCCTTGAAGTCTAGATGATGTTGATATTTGATTATTGGTTAAAATTTGGGCTTTTGTTAAGCTAGGGTGTTACAGTTGGTATCAGAGCAGGCTCCAAGTATGTGGTGTATAAATTAATAACTTACTTGATTAATCAACTAAAATTTGACAAAGGTTTGGTAACTTAATAAAAATAATAATCAAAATAATGAAATGATTTAGCAAAAATCTTAATGCTGAAATTTGACTTAGAATAATTAAGTTAAAAACTAAAATTTGACACACGGGTGCACAGTAGAATGAGATTGGATCATGCATTGCATTTGTGCATCCATTAGCTTGTACAATTGTTAATAGTGTGTTTAGAGGGTGTCTATGTTTGTATTGGATGGTTGTGTAATGGAGTTGGATAGTGGTGTTGAGAGGTAGAGATCATGGTTGTAGCTGGCTGTGGGTATGACCATGTTGTACCATAGTGTGTGGTATTTGATAAGTGATGAGATTTTCTTCAATAACCTTAGATATAGATGTTGGTGGTGAATTTTGTTGGTCATGTTTGTTCTATGGGTGAGTTATTGGTTCTCCATGAGTTTTCAATGGTTGGTTGGTTTCAATACTAGTAATGAGTTTTCATTGGCTATTTTGGTTCCATGGGGGAGTTATTATTTCTCTGTTGGTTTTGATGGGTTATTTGCTTATGGTGTTAATGATGATTCTCATTGACTATTTTGTTCCACTACTATAGAGAAGGTCATCATAGACAGTTTGTAACCATCATCAGAGACGGTTTCTAAATCGCCTGATTTGCTGCGTCAATGATAAAATGTAGTTATCACAGACAACTTTCAAAGTGTCTATGATAAGTTACAACATAGACAGATTTATTTAAAAACCGTCTATGATACCCACCATATCACATGCGGGCTAATACAAAACACAGTCTTTGATTGTCTACGTATCATAGACAGTTTTGTGTTAGAAATCGTCTGTGATAGTTCTTTGTATAGCTAAAAAAATTCTATTTTTGGCTAGCCTTAGGAAATAATAGTCATGCCCTCTGAAAACAAATAAGCAAAATGCAGATAAATGACAGATAAGTGAATGTTAGTCAGAGTAGCCTTGCACACCCCACAATTCACTTTGAATTATCTGTCAATTATCTATATTCTACTTGCTTGTTTTCAGAGGGCATGGCTAACATTTCCCAAGGCTAGCTGAAAAATAGAAATTCTTTAGCTATATAATTTTTCATACTTACCACATTAATATGGACTAGACTAACACATTAAAGGTATAGTCTTACCACCATGCATGTTTTGAAACCTAGAGTGAATGATTATTTTCAACTTGTATCTCTCTTGCATTATCAAGTTAATCATTATCGATTCATCAAATGCCTTCAGTTTAAATGATTATGTATAATTATGATGCCTTAAACTATGGGCTAAGAACTAAAACAATGATACCTAGATAAATTTAAATCAACTCATAGCAACTCTATGTATTGCTTCGACAATTTATACAAAGTATCACAAACTAGCACATAAAGATACTATGGTAAGGATGCTTTGTGGGTAGAAACAAAGTAAAGCTCAACTACCATGCCAATATGAGGTTTACATTGATTTGAACAAAAAAAGCCATGCATCTCAGAGATCAGCTAATGTTTACCTATCAAACTGAGCTCAGACAAGATATATCAGTAGACGTTAGTGTCTACCTAAACCACCATGACAGGAGTTCCAAGATCATCCCATGATCAAATCTCCCACAAATACAATTTCTAGAATCCACTGCCTGAGCTGGTATGTCGTACACCCCAAGCCAATCATATTGCTTTGGTAGTGCCGCCAACCATTGGCTAGTACTACTGCTCCTCAAACATTTTTTGATAACAGGGGAGTGGTACAATCGTTTGCCAAGGGCGGACCACCCTGGTAGTACCGAAAACCAAGCCCTAATCATACTGATCCTCTAGTAGTACTGTGTTTTTGCATCGGTACTACCGGACCTGGTTGATCGAAAAACGCTCGGATACAACCCTTACTGGAAAATAGCTACCACCATCTAACTACTGATCGTACTGTACTTGTGGTAGTACCATGGCTACCATGTCGATACTACCACCACCACCGGGCTGGTACTATCATCCGCATCTGGTCGGTACTATCGCTTGGACTTTACAGCAACCTGAATTTTAGGAAATTGCAAACCCTTTGCAAAACCTTAGATTCAGCTCAACCTAGCTGCTAATTGTTCATCACAAATTGACCTAGACCTACTGACATGGTCTCTCAATCTCCCCCATGATGAACACACTGCCAATTACATAAAAAATGCAAATGACTTGATTTTTGGAAATGAGAGAGAGGTTTTGCAAAGACAAGCTCTCCTTGGTCTGGAATTGAGCACAAAGCATGAAGTTGACTAAGAGAGCACTAAAATGGATTGAGGGCATAGAAAAGAACAACATTTTATAAAAATCACTCAAATCCAAAGAAACATGAGAATTTTGGGAAATTCTTACTCTAGGTTGAAAAGAAAGAATAATGGCTCTATATGACCTTGATTATGGTGAGAAGATACAAAAGAACTGAAGATTTACAAAAAAATGTCAACTCTCAAGAGAATCTCATTGCAAACATCAAAAGCTCGAAAATTCAAATTTCTCTCTATTCTTCCCCTTAGCCTATGCATGCATTTTTTGTCCAAATTTCTCCCTCTTTGACCATGAATTCATCAAGATATTTGAGGAAGAAACTAAAAGAGGCTAAATAAAGAGAAATGGAAACATGGATAATTTTATTGACTATTAGTCAATGTCAGAGCATTGAAAATTGTCTTTGTCAATTGACAAAGTATTTCACAAAGCCATGCTATAAATGAAGCTTGCAAGATCATTTAGACACATATATAGCAAAGCAAGCCAAAAACTAGCCATTTAGTGATTACATTGATTTAAATTATGTCAGGTTATCTCAAAAACACTAGTAGACCTAGATGTATCACCAACTAAGTCAAGCTAGATCAAAATGACAAAGTGGAGCCTACAAGCTAAATCAAGCATGGAAAACGCTAAAAGCTCCAAACTAAATCACTTAAGCTCAAGGCACATTTGAACATTGCATTTTGACAAATAGAGGTTGACAGCCTATATTAGTAGAGCAAGTGGCCTATCTTAGTAGAATAAGTCCTAGACTATGAGCTATCGGGCCTGTTCTTTTTGCCTGAAGCTTATGGCTTTTGACTGCGGCTTGTGGTTTTTGGGCTGTTCGTGTGAGAGATTACAGAGTAACAGAAACTCACATGCAATTTTTGCTGATATAAATAAAGTCAGTACAGTATATACTACAATTAAACTAGTAGACCCTATCTTGAAAAGATACTCTATTTAAAAGCTAGTTACTGTAGAAAAGCCGAAAAACAGCTTTTAGAAGCTGAAAATCTACAGCTGCCCTCTAAGCTTTAGCTTAATTTTAATTCAGAACCATATGATTTATCTCAACAAAGCACATCTTAGAATAGGAGCCATCTACAACGGCTTTCTAACCTTCAACCAAAGTTCTATTTTTCAATTAAATTGTTTATCTTGGTAAAGCACATCCTAGACTAGGAGCCACTACAAAGACCTTCTGAGCTTCAACCAATGGAATTTTGTTCATTTTCAGCATTTCAATCCATTGTCGACTATCTCCAGCATTACACTTAAAAGAATGGTTTGATCGTACAAAACTCCTCCTGAGTTCATGCCAAGTGCAATGGCAAGCTATCTCATGGGAAAGAATTGCTAAAATACAATTTTGAGCACATTTGAGATTTTTAAAGCAATGTTTTTTGAGTTAAGAGTTAACTAATGATTCAATGTTGGAACTAACAATTCTAGCCAAGCTTGACTCATATTCAAGACTCAACTAAGCAGTTTGATATAATAGGAATCATAAAGTACTCACTAGAGCTAAACTAGTCAAATGATTCACCCTTAACAATTTTAATTCAAGTTGAGTACATTTAAATGCTAGTAATGACACAAACTAAACTACACATGTAGGCATATGAAGTAGAAAGCTCAGTGAAGAAAGCACGACTGAATAGAAACATAGACAAGGATAATGGACAACTCTTCAGAATATATTATAATTTGTGACAGAAGATAAAAAAATGTACTATATTTCATATGTTGCGAAATAGCCAAACTCATCCTCAAATCAATCCTATTATATAAATAACCCCCAACTATCCTTGCAAGAAACTAAAACAAGAAGATTCCAAAGGTTTTGCGAAAATATCAGTAAGCTGGAGTTCAGACTCAACAAAATGCAGGACAACTTCCTTTCTCCACATGGTCTCTAAGGAAATGATACCTAATGTCTATGTGTTTGGTTCTGAAACGTTGCACTTGGTTTTTGGCTATGTTGATGGCACTAATGTTATCACAGAAAAATAGAACACTATCTAGCTCTAACCCAAATTCCTTGGGAGTAGATGTGATCTAGAGAATCTAAGAGTAACTACATGTAGGAACTACGTACTTAACCTTAGTAGTGGACTATGCAACAGAAGATTACTTCTTAGAAGACAAAGAGACAAGAGAAGGACCTAGGAAGTGATAAGTCCCAAAGGTGCTCTTTCTATCTATCTATCTTACAGCCCTCCAAAATTAGCATTCGAGAAAGTGCAAAGAGAGGTGCAAGAAGAAGAAGAACAGAAAAGTCCAAACTCAAGAGTGGACAGGTGGTACATGAAGATACGCTTCACCGCTTGGCGGTGAGATGAGCGAGGAGAAGCTTAAATCGAGTGTGCAAACATACGGCGAATTGTATGTTTGGCCTTGAAGCTGTGAGTTAGAGGAGGAATCCGATCATGCTATGGTACTCCTAATTAATGGGCTTGTCATCCTCATCTGGATCCAAAGTGGAAGTAGAATCCATCGGTGTGGAGATGTGCTTGCTACTCCCTATGTGAAAGCATTGAAGCAGGTCCTTGGCATAGTTTGCTTGATGAGGGGGGTGTTGTAGGGGTGGCCCCCACCTAAGCCCAGCCGGCTTGTTAGAAGGTTGTAAAGCCCAAAATGAGACATGTGTAATGACATAATTGCCCTTGAGAGGGATACTTGGGTGTAAGGTCATAACCGTAAAATGCTCCCCATATGAATATATATATATATATATATACATATATATATATATATATATATATATATATATATATATATATATATATATATATATATATATATATATATATATGCCATCCAGGCAATGGGGAAGCCCCAACCATTGCTCACCTAACTCTCCACTACCATACTACCATCTCTCTGTTTGGTCTGTAACCACAACAGTTGGCGCCGTCCGTGGGGAAGACGAGAGCAAGCTCCAAGATCTGAAGAAGGATGGCACCAAAGAAGACTTCACCATCGGCGGCAAGGAAGAAGAGGAGTATGATGGAAGCCCTCGTTGACGCTAGGGCTTCGGCATCGACGGCGGGCGCGGATGGCAACGCCAGCTCCGCGGCGGCCAGCACCGACGCTCGTGGCGCGAGGGGCGTCCTCACTGCTGGCGTGACGGTCGGCACTGGCAGCACCAATCGAACCGTCGGAAGCGGTGAGGCCGATACCCGTGTCGCGGGCACGGCCACTGCCCCCGCACTCGCACCCGGCGCAGGAGTGGCAAGTGGCTCCGGCGGCAAGATGGGCAGCGCTGGCCTCGTTACCAACTCCGGAGCCCACCGCACCGATGCGTCGAGGGGTTCCGGGGCGCAAGCCGTGGTCGCTGCCAGCCCCGCGGTGTAGCCTGTTGCTCTAACTGCCGCGGCCACATCGACGGTGGAGAACGCTCTCCTAACGGCCCTCGGCAGCTGCGAAGGGAGTTGGCAGATCTCTGCGGAGCCGTGCAGGATATACAAGAGGCTCGGAGCCAACCAATCCCACCGGCGACTGCGTCGGAGCCCACGCCAGAGCGGGCAGACAGCCGCGACGCCCCTACCTCCAGCCACATCCTGTTGTAGCGCGTGGATCCAGAGTCCCCCCTCTCCGCGGGCCTGCAGCAATCGGCATTGCCAGAGGGCTTCAAGTTCCCCAATGCCATCGAGCCGTACAAAGGCGACACGGACCCTCGAAAGTTCGTGCGTGTGTACGAGACTACCATTGAAGCTACAGGCAGAGACGACACCACCAAGGCAAAGGGGATTCCCCTTGCGCTGCAGGGAGTGGCGCTCTCTTGGTTTTTCACCATAGAGCCAAACTCCATCTACGCGTGGGAGCAGATCCGCGACCGCCTCTACAACAACTTCTAGGGGAACTACGTCGAGCGCGTCGACCCTGATCAGCTCTTCGCCATCAAATAAAAGCCCTCGGAGAAGCTCCGGGAGTACTTCAAGCGTTGCGCTAAGGTCCGTTGCCAAGTCAGGGACGTCAACGAGATGACAATCATCAACGCAACGATACAAGGCCTCTACTCGGGGCCGTTGGCCGTGTACAATGCTCACAAACCGATCAAGACGATCGCGAAGCTCTTTGACAAGATGGAGGAGTATGCAAGGGCTGAGGAGGACACGCGACAGTGCAAAGGCGACGACTCCGACGCTAACCAAGCGGAGCACTCATTGAAGAACGAAGACTCATCAAAGGACTCCTCGAAGGGCAAGTGCAAGCAAGAGTCTTCAAAGGACGCCAAGCACAAGCGGGACCCGTTGAGCGACAAGCCCATGCCCAAGCGCAATCAGCGCAGATCCCAGAGAGCCCACTACGTCCTCGACATCGAAGGCGGTCCCAAGGACGCCGCCCCCGCCTTTCGCAAATGAGGCTGCAAAGGTCGGGGACGAGGTCGCGGCCGAGGCCGCGACAAAGGGCCCCACGCAGAGAAGGAGAACCAGGACCACGGCATGTGGTGCAAGGTGCATGGCCCTGGTGATGATTTCACATGGACATGCATCGCCATCGTGGCACTACGTCAGAACGCTGCCAAGGATAGAGCCCTAGAAGCGGCGCCTCCTGCTGTGGACCCCGTGCAGCAGCCCCAAGAAGGCCCCCCTGCAAATTCAGGCCCCAGATGGGGCCTAGCGCCGGACCATAAATGTCATCTCTGGGGGCTCTTCACTGGAGTCCTCGGCGTGGCAGCAGAAGGCCCACGCGCAAAAGCTACACCATGTGGCTGCATACTCAACGCAAGCACCGTCGGGGTGGGCGCAGCACGAAATCACCTTCACGCCTGCTGAAGCTGAGGGTGTGGAGTTCCCCCTACCAAGATCCCCTGGTCATCTAGGCCACCATCGCAGGTTGCGACGTCAAGCGCGTCCTGGTCGACGGAGGTAGCACCGCAGACATTCTGTTCGCAGTGGCCTTCGACCAAATGGGGATCCCCGGAGTCGCTTGAGCCCCTCGAGAATCCCATTGCAGGGCTTCGGGAGTTAGCCGCTTAAGGCGTTAGGTCAGATACGCCTCTAAGTCTCATTCGGCCAAGGTGGTAACGCAAGGAGCAAAGACGTCACCTTTGACGTCGTCGACATCCCGTACCCCAACAATGCCATATTGGGGCGCGCAACCCTCAACTCCTTTAGGGCGGTCCCACACCACGGCTTCTTATGCATGAAACTTCCAGGCCCGCAGGGCATCATCACCATCTTTGGCAACCAGGACCTCGCTCGACGCATAGAGCTTGGTGCTTGGGGCCCGCACCGCCAGGTGCATGTCCTCACTGGCAACCCAAAAGCGGACGCGCTCTCCGACCCGGGATTGACGCCTAAGCCCCGGCCGGTTGGCGAAGTTAAGAGGATGCCCCTGCACGCGGGTGAACACATGTGTCCATCGGTGAAGGCCTCCCTCCCGAAGTTGAACAAGACCTACTTCGGGTACTTTGGGACAACGCGGACGTCTTCGCGTGGTCCCCAGAAGACATCAAGGGCGTGGACCATGCCCTCATTGAACACAATTTAGCGGTCCGCCCTGATGCGAAGCCGGTCAAGCAAAGGCTTCGGCGCATGTCCATTGATCGGCAGCAAGCGGCCAAGGTGGAGGTAGCAAAGCTTCTCCAGGCCGGAGTCATCTGTGAGGTCTAGCACCTGAATTGGCTCGCCATCCTAGTGCTGGTAAAAAAGGCTAGCGGCGCCTGGCGCATGTGCATCGACTTCACCGCCCTCCACAAGGAGTGTCCGAAGGACGACTACCCCCTGCCGCGTATAGATCAGCTGGTGGACGCCATGGCGGGGTGCGAGCTAATTAGCTTCTTGGATGCATACTCCGGCTATCACCAGATCTAGATGGCCAAGGACGACAAGGACAAGACCAGCTTCATCACGCCAGTAGGGACATACTGCTTTGTCAGGATGCCCTTCGGCCTAAAGAATGCGGGGGCGACATTCACCCGTCTCGTCGCACTGGCATTGGCCTCCCAACTCGGGAGGAATGTGGAGGTTGACGTCAACGATGCGGTCGTCAAAACCAAGCAGCTCACCTCCCACGGTCAAGACCTCCAAGAGACCTTCGACAACCTCAGGAGGGCGGGCATCAAGCTCAACCCGGACAAGTGCGTTTTTGGCGAGCAAGCGGGGAAACTCCTGGGCTTCCTCATGTCCGGACAGGCCATCCAGGCGAACCCTGACATGGTCGACGCGATCCTTGCCATGGAGCCGCCAAAGGCCACGAGGGAGGTCCAGAGGCTCGCTGGCCGCATGGCCGTGCTGAGCCGTTTCTTATCTAGAGCAGCGAAATGGGGCCTACCTTTTTTCATGACCCTCCGTGGCTGCAACGGGTTCCACTGGGATGACGACTGCGTGAAGGCTTTCGACAACCTCAAGAAGCACCTCGCAAGCCTTCCCACTTTGGTCGCCCCGGCACCAGAGGCTCCCCTCCTGCTCTACATTGCCGCTACAGCAACAACGATCAGCGCCGTCCTTGTCCTTGAGGAGGGCGCCCTTCAGCGGCCCATGTACTTCATCTCCGAAGCCCTCCAGGGGGCCAAGACGTGGTATACGGAGCTTGAGAAGTTGATTTACGCGCTGGTCATGGCCTCTTGGAAGCTCTGGTATTATTTCCTTGCCCACCCCATCACTGTGCCATCCTCGTTCCCTCTGGTAGAAATGCTGCACAATAAGGAATCCACGGGCCACATTGGCAAGTGGGCGGTGGAGCTCGCGCCGTTCTCCTTGACGTATGCCTTGTGAACGGTAATCAAATCTCAAGTCCTCGTGGACTTTCTAGCAGAGTGGACTCCGCCGGCGTAACACATCCAGCAGCCAGAGGATCTGGTGTGGACGCTCAACACTGACGGAGCCTACGGCGCCACGGGCGCCAGGGTTGGTGTAGTGGTCACTACGCCGAAGGGGCACCGTCTGTTGTACTCGGTGCACCTTGTATTTCTAGCCACCAATAACGAGGCGCTGCTCTTTGGCCTCGCAAAGCTTAAGGCGCTCGGTGCACGAAGAGTACTTGTCCGCACCGACTCACGCTTGGTGGTGGGCCACGTCGACAAATCTTATCAAGCCAAGGACCCTGAGCTGGCTAAATACCTAGCGGCGGTCAGAGCGAAGGAGCTCCACTTCCTGGGCATCACGGTTAAGGCCATCCCTCGCGCGGATAATGAGCAAGCCAATGTCCTAGCCAAGGTCGCCAGGCAACAGCTCAAGACAACCGCGATGCGGCCCTCGTCCACCAGATTGCCCAGCAAGGTGACTGGCGGGAGTCCATCTACAGTTTCTTGCAAGGTATAGCCGAACTAGACGACCCCCTTGAGCTACAATGCCTTCAGCACCGTGCCAGATCTTTCCAAGTGCTGAACGGTGTCCTCTACAAGAAGAGAGTCTGTGCCCCACTTCTGTGATGTCTCTTACGTGACGAAGGCAAGCACCTCCTAGCGGAGATTCATGCGGGGCTCTGCAGCTCACACATCGCACCAAGGGCCTTGGTCGGCAAGGCGTTCAGAAAAGGCTTTTACTGGCCAACTGCCGTTGCTGATGCTCAGGACCTCATGCGTTGGTGCCAAGATTGCTAGTGGATGGGACACGTCATCTGCAGGCCTCCGACGAGCTTGCAGCCAATACCCCCGGTGTGGCCATTAGCACGCTGGGGCATCGATGATGTCGGGCCACTCCCGCTGGCCCTGGGAGACCTTCGGTTCGTGGTAGTCGCCTTGGAATATTTTTCCAAGTGGCCCAAGGCCGTCGCTCTGGCAAAGATAACCTCCGCAGCCATGCGACGCTTCCTTTAGCAGAATATCATATGCCACTTTGGGGTGCCTGATGTGTCGATGGCCCGATCTTTTGAAAGGTACTGATAAGTCGATTGTGGAGAACTCGACATTGATGATCCAAAGGCTCCGATCAAAATAGATCAAACCCCTCGCAATCACTACACCACTGCTTCGTTGGTTATCAACCGTGCTAAACACGGTTGACCTCGCCAAGAAGGCTGTCTCCTGCAAGCGAATCGAGAACACAAGCAAGAGAGTTCAAGATGCAATCTGAAATTGTATTGCGAACAAAGATTAAGTTCATAGGGTGGGGTTCCTCAACTGAACATGCGGCGAAACTGCTAAGCAGAATAATCTCTTAAGAAAAACCCAAGGAAAACTAAAGGGGTGCGACCTCCTTAAATAGGGGAGGGGAAAGCCGCACTTATCTAATGACAAGGGATGTGGTACTATTCATGGTTACTGTTCACGTGACAGTAGTACTGTTCATGTGAACAGTACCGGCCCAAATAGCCTAAGTTACAAGGCCCTCGGCCCACTTTGACTCGGACTGGAAAAGTGACATGACTTGTTTTGCAGTTTCTGATCTAGTCGGATGGTGTTTGGAGGTGAGACTGGATCCATCTAAAAGTAGACTCCAAGAGCTTTCCAACGAGTACTCACGGGCCCCAAGAAGCCTTCTGGATCAAAAGTTATGGCCGTTTGAAGTTGGCTTGTCAAGCTGAATCTGAATTGATCTGTAGACCGAATTGGATTCCAAAACCTGTCCAACTTGAACCCTTGCTTCAATTGGTTCCAAAGTGATGTGGTGCTACAAATATATATTTTTTCATCATTAGGTAGCATCATACTCTCTTTTAAAATGTGTTGAAGTTGAAGAAATGAATTCATATTTAGTTCAATGTTGATATTGGCCGCTATGGTTGTATGTGTTGGTGGCGTGGTCACATCATCCTCCCCTTGTTGATAGAAAACCATCCTCGGTTTTAACATATGTGTAGTGTCACGTATTGCTTGATCTTGATCATAAATCTTGGTACATGATAACAAACACAACAGACTCTCATTATGTAATATCATAAGTTCTTTTATCAAATAAAGTAAAATCTCTTTGAAATGAGCTCACCTCATAATTTATGTGATGCGTACGAGCTCTTGTAATTGGAACAACAAGTATAGCAAATATGGTTGTATCCATAGGGTATATGTTCTTATCATCCTCCCCTTCTTGCAAACAAAGCCATCCACGGCTTTTGATAAGCTGAAAATATGGTAAAAAAGAAGCCAAGGTGTATGCATGGTATATGTATATGTCATCCATTTTAACAGTTCTTTGTTGTTGCACAATTAATGTTATAAAACAGCAATGATCATAAAAGCTCATTGTATTATTAACCCAAGAGTAATCATATATGTTAATGAGCAATTCAAACTTTCTCACACAGTAATTATTGCAACTTGTTTTGCAAATGTAAGTGAAGCATTTAAGCAATTCAAATCTTTGAATTTGTAAACTTGTAGTGGTGGCACATTGGGCAAAACTACAACTTTTGGAATCAAGCAAAGTTCATCCATATAATCATATCTCAATCGAACAATAGCAAATTCATCTAGCCAGGGTGAAGAGATTTGTATATTCTGCCATAATTCATCATCTGTATTCAGATTGCCCATACTAGATGGTGCAAAAAGAGTTGAACACATAGGCATTGGATGAGTACTAATTTTTACTTCCCTCTCACATTGAACATGATTCAGCGTACAAGAATTGTTGTCCCAAACAACAAGTTTCAATTCATCCATGTGATCACAAGTTATGCATATTCGATATACAAGAAATTGATTTTCCACACCATAATCTTCAATCAAATTAAACTTATATCTAGAGGTGTAAGCACTAAATAAGAATTTCGAACATGCACTTCAGGAACTAGATGGGCATTGAATTTTGTTCAACTGTTATCTCCCAATCTAGATAAGTTTCAGCATGATAAACACCGGCAAAAGATGGTATGGTAAACTTGACTTTAGCAAATGGGTCATCATTAGCATGAGCATTGTAGTGCTGAAAATTATTACCTCCCATACTGTGACGATTTTGATGTAGGCGCTGTCGTTGGCGTGCATCTTGGGCAGCAAAAACAGCACCGGCGTCGCAGTTTTGTCTCTCAGTATCATTTCCCTCCTCAAGATCTTGCCCTGCATTGTGATCATACTCGCGTCCATTGTTTGGCGGACGATTCACCATTATTTCAAAGCGTGTAGTGAGTGCTGCAACACTCTCATTAATGGAACGCTGCAATGTGTCCAGCTTCCTATCGATGTGTTGTTCATCCAAGAGCGTCATGAGCTCTCCGTTTAAAACACACTCTTGATCATGAGACGACCCACCTGTCATTGTTAGTAGAAAACAAAAGACAACACAAAGGTATTATCCCTATCAACTACTAGGTGATGGAAGGTGGAATCACACATTCTCAAGCGTCTTACCAAACTCTTACAAGTGTTCTTACCAATGCAGCAGGTGGTACAACCGGTGGCTGGTTCGTGATACCATGTCGAGCGTGGGTATGATTGGAAGAGGGAACCTGTTCTGATCAAGAGTATGTGGAGCTTGGAAGGCACAATATGTAGCAATGGAGAACAATCAGTTAATTTCAGAAATTGCATAGAATTGAATTATAATTCGTATCTAGCATTTAGCCTATGTTGCTGATCAACCAAGAATGGAAGAAGGCTAAAAACAAGTGTATGGCAATGTGTAGGAGTGGTAAATACAAGATAATTCAATCCAATGCAATCTGGAAGTGAAGAACACAAGGATTGACCCAAACTAAAACTGAAGATTTTTGTCCACTGGACAACACGTCGGTATTTTGGCCGTAACTTTTCGTCAGATTCCTCTTTTTCACTGATTCTTTTTTTATCTATTTTATGACAGCTTTTTCTACAGATTTTCTTTTGGGGCCAACTGCCAAAACCCGCCAACATTCGCACAAAAATCACAACTGCTGACTGTTGCAGATTCAAAATAGATAATTAGGTCAACTTTCACCGCACATATCTCTTAATTTCCTTCCTGGAATGACGTGAAATTTTACAGATAGATGGATAATGCATTTTTGAATCTAATGGCGGTGGTCTCACTGAAAAATAATCTCGGAATCAAAAGTTATGGCATTTTTAGTGGCGGCTGCAGAGAAAGGAGAAATCAGCCGAATTGGAATTAGGGTTTGGGGTGGGGAATTTTTTTTTCTTTTGTTTGGATTTTTAATGGAACAAAGATGTGACCAGCAACTAGACAATCCTAAGATGAACACAAATTCAATTTAGCAAACCAAAACTAATAGATTGAAAGACACAACGGGGTTTGGACAGCGGAAATTAACTCTTTTTGTGGGGCATTTTTTTTCTGGACTATAGGAAACAAAAACCAATTTATTAACTAGGGTTACAAGAATTACCTTACGGGCAACCGTTGCTCTGATACCAACTAATGTGACGATGGCCCGATCTTCCGAAAGATACTGATAAGTCGATTGTGGAGAACTCGACGTTGATGATCCAAAGGCTCCGATCAAAACAGATCGAACCCCTCGCAATCACTACACCACTGCTCCGTTGGTTATCAACCGTGCCGAACACGGTTGACCTCGTCAAGAAGGCTATCTCCTGCGAGCGAATCGAGAACACAAGCAAGAGAGTTCAAGATGCAATCTGAAATTGTATTGTGAATAAAGATTAAGTTCACAAGTTGGGGTTCCAAAACCGAACATGCGGCGAAACTGCTAAGCAGAATAATCTCTTAAGAAAAACCCAAGGAAAACTAAAGGGGTGCGACCTCCTTAAATAGGGGAGGGGAAAGCCGACTTATCTTATGACAAGGGATGTGGTACTATTTGTGGTTACTGTTCACGCAGCCGTGGTACTGTTCACGTGAACAGTACCAGCACAAATAGCCTAAGTTACGAGGCCCTCGGCCCACTTTGACTCGGACTGGAAAAGTGATATGACTTATTTTGCAGTTTTTGATCTGCTCATATGGAGTTTGGAGGTCAGACTAGATCCATCTGAAAGTAGACTCCAAGAGCTTTCCAACGAGTACTCACGGGCCCCGAGAAGCGTTCTGGATCAAAAGTTATGGCCATTTGAAGTTGGCTTGTCAAGCTGAATCTGAATTGATCTGGAGGCCGAATTGAATTCCAAAACCTATCCAACTTGAACACTTGCTTCAATTGGTTCCAAAGTGATGTGGTGCTACAAATATATATATTTTCATCGTTAGGTAGCATTATATTCTCATTTAAAATGTGTTGAAGTTGAAGAAACGAATTCACCTTTAGTTCAATCTTGATATTCGCCGCTATGGTCGTATGTGTTGGTGGCGTGGTCCCATTAGTGCCTAAGGAGCTTACTGTGGACAATGGCCTACAATTCGACTTCGCTCCTTTCAAGGAGTTTTGCGACAGCATGGGCATCACGCTCCGATTCGCTTCGGGCGAGCTCCATAGCGTACTATGGTCCCTTCGCACGACGGTGACACGTCCGACAGGGTTCACACCATTCAAACTTCTCCTCGGCGACGAGGCTGTGACGCCCGAGGAAATTAAGGCCGGCTCAAGGAGGGTCCTCGTCCAGGCCCCAGCGGAAGAGTGCCAGGTGTCCCTCGATCTTCTTGACGGTGATCGAGTGAGCACCACCCAGCACGTCGTGAAGTACGTGTGCCAAATGGCGCGCGCACGACCGCACCATATACTCACGAGAATTCCAGCCGGGAGACCTTGTCCTCAAAATGGCGCTTAATGCGGAGACTATCGGCAAGTTGGAGTCCAAATGGGAGGGCCCCTACATCGTTGCTGCAGCCCTGCAGCGTGGAGCTTATCGCCTTGCAACACTGGAAGGATAGACTCTTCGCCACAAATGGAATGCAGACAGGCTGCGGCGATATTATGTATAAGGCCGAAGAAAAGCCCGTACAAAGGTCAGCACCCTACCTCTGTAAATCTCTCGCTCGCGCAAATGGCAGATAAATAAAGTCCACCGTTTGCAAAACCTTTCGTTCTGTGTAAAGACGCGCGGAGGCGTGCCTCCGCGTGCACTCTACGAAGTATAAATGACACGCGCGGAGGCACGCCTCCTCGCGCACTCTACGGAGTCTAAATAAGATGCGCGGAGGCCAGCCTCCCTGCGCACTCTACGGAGTATAAATAACACGTGCAGAGGCACGCCTCTGCGCGCACTCTACAGAGTATAAATAACACGTGCAGAGGCACGCCTCTGCGCGCACTCTACAGAGTCTAAATAAGACGCGTGGAGGCCAACCTCCGCGTGCACTCTACTGAGTATAAATAAGACGCGCGGGGTCATGTCACCATGTGCACTCTACGGAGTATAAATAAGACGCGCGGGGTCATGTCACCATGTGCACTCTACGGAGTATAAATAAGACGCCCGGGGGGACGCCCCCATGTGCACTCTAGAAGTATAAATAAGACGCGGCGGAGGCAAGCCTCCACGCGCACTCTACGGAGTATAAATAAGATGCAGCGGAGGCTCGCCTCCACGCCCACTCTATGGAGTATAAATAAGACGCAGTGGAGGCTCACCTCCGCGCGCACTCTACGAAGTATAAATAAGACGCAGCGGGGGCTCACCTCCATGCGCACTATACGGAGTATAAATAGGACATGCGGAGGCTAGCCTCCGCGTGCACTCTACGGAGTATAAATAAGACATAGCGGAGGCTCGCCTCCGCGCGCAATCTACAAAGTATAAATAGGACGCGCGGAGGCTTGCCTCCACGCGCACTCAACAGAGTATAAATAAGATGCAGCTTCCGCGCGCCCTATGTCCTAAGAGCTCATTGGAGATGGCCGCGATCAAGAAAAGCGATAGGGACGCGCGCTCCAATTGAAATCTATATTGCATGCATAAAAGAATGATTACAGATTCGGCAATTACATTGGCGAAGAGCTAGTGTTTACAAGCGCCTTCTAGTGCCTAAGGTCGCTACTCGTCCGGCTCTACCTTAATGTACCTCCGTACCGAAGTATCACCCGCTGAAGTCCGTGACGCTCAGAAGTTCCGCGCGTCTTCCGCCTACGCCCAACAATGAGGACGCCGTCGAATCATGCGGTCCAAAAGTAGTAGTGGGCCCCATACAAATATCTGACCAAAGCAAAAATAGCGCGTCATAAGAACACCCTGGTAAACTCCACTTTATTCATACAAAAGGGCAGGGGCCATAGGGCACCAGTTTACAAAAGAGCGGATACATTGCAACGCATGCCTGCATGCTACACCTCGGCATCACACCTGTGGGTCCGCACCATGCCCCGGGATGGTGGCACCGCCCTCATTGCGTCGTGGAACTTCGTCGGGCCATTCACCAAAGTTCCCCTCACGATGCAGAGTCCGCCGCAGAGCCACCTTCGCCGTGGCCTCCACGATGTAGTCCCAGATTCGGTCGTGGAAGGCCCAAACAGCAGGGAGGACGGCACGCACGGCCTCTGACATCACCCTGGCTCCGGCTGGCAACTCCAACTGGGGGTCGTCCAGCGCATCGACATGCTGGCATCCTCGGTGGTGGAGCAGGGCGAAGGCGATGCGGGAAGTGACGAATGAGTAGTGGTCGTCGAAGGCCTTGGAGGCGCGGAGGGCAAGGTCGGAACCTTCTCTGATACGCTGAAGCGTTCGCGTCAGGTCCTCGGGACCGAATGTCAGGGGCGGCACATCCACGGAGAGGTCTTTAAGGACGTCCTCTAGAGACTACATGGCGTCCCAGGCCGCCACAGAGGCATCACCAAGAGTCCGATCCCTCTCTCCAAGGGACGCGGTGAGCTGGGCCTTCTCCTCTTCCAGTGTTGCAATCTGCTGAAGTAAGCCGTCGCACTTTTTGAGCTGCGGCACGCCGGGCCTCCGCTGCCGCATGTTACGCCTCCGCCGCCGAGTACTATGCCTCCGCAGTGATTATCTGCGCATTGGAGACCACCTTCGCAACCTCCATCTCCAGAAAAGAGGTGCTCATCCTTCGTGGCATGGGCCTCTTTGGAAGCTCGAAGCTGGCCCTCCAACACCCTCCGCCCGTGGACACGTGCCTCCTGCAGGGCCTGGCTGAGGGCAAGGGTCTGCGTAGTGTGGCTGTTAGCAAAATCCCAGACAGCGGCATAAATCGTGTAGTCAAGCACTTACCCTCATCTCCGAGGCCTCCAGCGCACCCTCCAGCAGCTCTGGCCCGCACGTCAACAACGCCCGTTGATCCACCATGGAGTCGACGTGCTCTGCGGCCCCTTGGAGAGCCTACAACATCTCCGGCCGGGGGATAAAGTCGGAGACACTTGGCCGCTGAGCCTCCGCGCCGACGGCTTCGACAGCACCAGGCATTGATATCACGTCCTGGGCAGGAAGACCGGGGACTTCACGGCTGTCTCCGTTGCTCGACCCTTGGCCATGTCTGGGAGACCATGTCTCACCTAATGTTGACAACGGAATGAGCGAGCAGATCGGAGAAAGCTTCGCGAAGTTGCGGGGGGAGAAAGAGTTGCGCCTGCCTTCAGTACCCTCAGGTGAGGCAAGGGGAGGTGTTCGCCCCACCTCGGCCTGAACCATGGCACGGAGAGGTGTTCGCTCTGTCTCGATTTGGGCCGTGGGGGCTTCATCTGCGTCAGGAGCGGCAAGTTCCCTCTCGGGCCGGGCGGCTTCCTTGTCGGACCCCGAATCCTCGAGGACCCCAACCGCCACGTTGAACCCCTCTGGTTGGGATGGCGATCGTATCCGGGGGCGCTTCGCCCTTGGGGACTTTGGCGATGTCTTCTCGGCCTCAATAGCCGCCTAGGCAATAAGGCTTCGGCACCCAGCAAGGGCGAGGAGGCCTCGCCCTCCTGGGTGTCGATGCCGTGGCTTGTTTCCTTGGCGCCACCCAAGGCCCCTTCGCCGAGGGAAGCATGCTCTGCCTCCGTCTCCAAGTCTGAGTCGGCGTGCTCGGACCCGGTGACGGTTGTGCCCTCGGTTTCGGTGGCAATCACCGGAGATGCAGCCGCTGGACTGGATACGGCGGCATCAGACTGGGCTCTGCGCCAAGAGGGAGACACCCCCACCTTGCCATCGCCATCGCGGCAGCCAGCATGGCTCGACGTCGGCGCTGTGCGCTCCGACACGGGGATGTCTAGAGCTTTGCATACTCGATTTATCCACCCCAGCTTCGCTGGGGCGGTCGCGGCTTCGCGCAGCACGTGCTCCTTGGCCGTGTATGGCCCAAGGAATGCAACTACCATGCGCTCCGCATCCTCCAATAGGAACCCTACAGGCAGAGCGAGGCATCGTTCATAAAAAGTTACATGCGTACAATATATATCTGTGTGTGCACATAGCTTATGGCTGAGGAACTTACAAGGAGCAGAGGGCTTCAGAAGAGAAGACACTGCCAGTCGAACGCCATCCTACCGGGTGGGACCTCACTGGTGCTTCCACCGGCAGGAAAGCGGTGCCACTCCGTACATAACGAACTTCTCGGCGAGGTCACGCATGTTGAACCAGAGGGTGGTACCGACAAGCCTCCGCGCCCGCTGATCGTCGTCGCCTTTGGGCCCCACACTCGGCAAACTATTGAAAGATATCGGCCGTCCCAGGCACCAAAGACCGCTGGTGCTCGTCACGCGGTGGTAGAACCACCGCCGCATCCAGCTGGACTCCCACTTCCCTCGCGTCACCAATGCGGGGAAGATTTTCGTGCATTGCGTCCTTAGTACGAAGTTGACGCTGCCGAAGTTTGACAGCGCCCCCCCTCGAGCCTCTTCGGCTTGCAGCGCGCATCATGGAGAAAGGCAAATAGGCTCGCGCTGGGATGGATACCTTCTGTCTGCGCCGCCCAGACATAAACAGCCAGCCGAACTATCACATTCGGGGTCAGCTACGTCAACTCCAGTCCATAAGTCCGTAGGACCTCGCCGACGAAGAGCGTTGCTGGTATCCGGAGCTCGGCCTCGAAGTACGTGACAAAGACGATCGCCTCTGATTCCTCCAGATGTGGCTCCATCTCGTCACTAGCAGGCAGGCGAACCGCAGCACGGTTCTCCAGCCTCTTCTCCCGAAGGAGAGACTGGATCGTCTCTTCCGTCACGAGACTCGGCCCTAGCACACAGGAGTAGCGGCCTCCTACCTTCTCCCTGGCCTCCCATCGTTTGTTGGCCTGCGATGGCTCGCGAACCACCAGAGAGTATTCTGCCGAGGCCAGCGACGAACCACGCTGGCTGGGCGAGGCGCTACCGCTGGGCCGGTGAGCAGGATCTTCACGGCAAGCCATTCTCCCCTCCAAAACACAAGACCAAATGAATAGGCACAAAGGCAGATCGCGCCAACAAGCGGGAGAAAAGAGAGCAAAACAATGGCAAGAGAGCAAATGAGCAAATGGGAAGAATGCTCGCGTGCCGATGACAGGGGTATATCAAGCCCTCTCACCTACCCATGATCGGGAAGGCAACCGGCGGGAGCCCAGCGGTTCAACTCCCCACGATCGGGAAGTGCAGTCGCTGGTAACTGGAGGCACGCAGTCGCAGGCCCCCTGACAGCGCATGACGCGCTAATAGCGTCCCGCCACGCGTCCCCCTCTCTCAGGAAGGAACACACGTGTACCTTTCCATCGAAACGGCGTGTACGACCATAGTCGCGCGGCCCTAACACCTCAGGGGTCGACACGATTCTCACCGCCATTAAGACATCGGCTCCGGACTGCGAGCTATCGGGCCGTATGTCGACTCCGCGCCTATAGAATGACCTCGGAAAACACCTCCTCGACGTGTCCGCAGAATGAGCCCGGCTTCGTCTTGACTTCTACTCGCTTAGGCGGCTCCGCCGGCAACTTCGACTCCACGACCGAACGACTCCACGGTAAAGGACGGCTTCGGCAACCAGCTCGACTCTGTATCCTCGGTGTGTGGTTGGGCTGCGCCGGCAAATGAGGTTCTATCCAAAAGCATAGAAGGTCATAGGCTGCAGGGACGGAGGGGCCAAATGGCTCGGCAACATGGCTTCGGCCCGTGAAGCCCTTCACCATGAGAGGCTCTTGTTGTAGGGGTGGCCTCCACCTAAGTCCAGCCGGCCTGTTAGAAGGTTGTAAAGCCCCAAATGGGACATGTATAATGACATAACTGCCCTTGAGATGGATACTTGGGTGTAAGATCATAACTGTAAAATGCTCCCCATATGAATATATATATGCCATCCAGGCCATGGGGAAAGCCCTAAGCATTGCTCACCTAACTCTCCACTACCATACTACCATCTCTCTGTTTGGTTTGTAACCACAACAGGGGGATTTAGCCTAATCTTCTGATGAGAACGATAACTCGATTGATTGATATGATATTGATGATGAGGCTACGTGATCAAAATGACCAAGTCCCTCCTACAATCGCTACACCACACTCTTGTTGTTACCAACCGTGCCAAGAACATAGTTGACCTGAACACGAGGTTAAATTCCTACAAGCAATCGAAGAACAAGCAACAACAAGATAAAGAGCAATATGAATATTGCAATGTCAATGAGGAAAATGAAAGGTTGAGGCCTACAATCGCAGTTATTGGTCTAGTCGACACAAGAACACATGGCAAAGTTTCACGGTGGAAAACTAATCTAAACAAGCCTACATTACATGGCCAATTCAGCCTCTGTTTATAGGGGCAAGTAGGCCCTTGACATGTGGAAACTTATTAACACATGGAAACTAATCAAATCATATCTGATTCTATCTCTAATTCTAAAACCAAAGGACTGTTTTGCTAATTTTAACATGCACAAATGGAATTTTGGAATGGGGCTAGATAGTTGGAAGAAGAACAAGCTAAGCTTTCCATGTTGTACTCACGCATCCAAATGGACTCTGGATGCGAATTCTATGCGCATTTGAGTCAGTCTTGTCAGGCACAATTAGCACTGGATTGTTTTGGTGATTGTGGTGTGCACAAAAGGAATTTGAATGTGAGGCTAGATCCATTGGAAAGAGAATGAGATAAGCTTTCCATTATGTACTCATACACCTCAAATGGAGTCTGTATGCGAATTCTATGCATGTTTGAAGTCAGTGCTATCTCTAGAGGCCTAATTAGATTCCAGAACGTGTCCAACTTGAACTCTGGCTTTGACTTGGACAAAAGTGACGTGATGACCTTTAGAAAGAGTTTTGGAAGGCTTCAACTTTGTCTTGATGTGCAGGTCAGCTTTCCTTTGGGTGGACCCCAACCACGACCTCATAGTATTGATGCAATCCTCCTTCTATCTACACAATATACATTTTCATCATTAGGTAGCATCATATTCTTATTTAAAATAAATTAAAGCTGAAGAAACAAATTTACATTTTGTTCAATCTTGGGAGCTATGGTCGTATGTGTAATATCCCAAAAGTCTTTTGGGAAATAATTGTTTAATTGGAGAGGGGGAACCTTAAAGGAAAGAATAAAATAATGTTTCGGGGGGTTTTCTGAATTTTTCGGGCAACCTGGGCCTGGGCCAAGGCCCAGGGGGAAACCAGCCAAAGAGGGGGGGAGGCGCCCACCCCCCTCCAACCCTAGTCGCCCCTCCCTGCCCCTTGTGCGCCCCCTCCAGTAGTTCCTCCCCCTCTCCCTCCCCCATTGAAACTCTTCTACCGGTGGGAAAAATCTTCCTTTGGCTGCCGGTCGAATGGAGAAGGGAGATCAAGCGCAGCGAGGCGATTGGATCCGGAGGAAGGGAAGAGGAAGGGGAAAAGGGGAAAAGGAGAAGAGGAGGAGTTCGTAGGGCGTTCATCGTAATCTACAGCGGTTCGTCAAGGGTAATCCCCGTTGTTCCCCAATTAGATGCATTTTTTACTAGTTGTTTCAATGTCGGTATTCTGGACTGCTAGGACAGATTCTTGTAAGACTGTTCTGCAGATCGGGAGATTTCTGTTAGATTATGGTAGATTGGATTGGGCGATTAGAACAGAGGAGAATCAGAGGATCTCCATATTATGAAAGTTGTAGATAATTGTCTTAGCTTTCCAGGAAGGTCAAGAAATCATGATTCGGACACTCGGGCTGGAAGTTATGGCATTTTTAGTGCTCTATCCAGAGGACCCGACGTGAAATTGATGTTTTAGAAAATTGGATGGTGCGGATGGAAGATGGCCGAATCAGTGAGGCTCACCAACTAGGTTTAGTTAGATAATGTAATTATCTTTCCATCAAGTATAATAACACCCTATTCAGACTCCTGTAACAATAGATATGAATTTTTGAAGTTGACTGTCCACAGAGGTAGGCGGGATGACCTGTAGGATTTGGGAATTGGAACCAAGTTAGACGAATTTATTAGTTCGTGATTGTTTTTATTTGGGCAAAGGTCCGCTACTGTTATCTTAGCAAATATTATAATTATTATTTAGGTGGAGGATGGATCCCAGAGGCGGCACCTTCTGCACGTCCCCCGTTTTCTCGCGGTTAAGGCAAGTATAATGATGGTTTAAAAATTGATAGTGTGGAATGCCGATGTTTGATCTATAATATGAATATATGTGTTCATGGTTGTGGTAAGGATGTATTGGTGCTGTTTATGGGTGATTGCAATTTACAGTGTTCATGAGTATTTCTGGTGCATGGATAATGTGAATGCAGGATTTATTTATTTGAGACATTCACGCATATGCATCATGTTGATCTATTGAAGTCTTGGTCACGAGATGACTAAGCACTGAGGTCCCCGTCATGTTGATGACATGACGGGCTAAAGGTCCCCATACTTGTGGAGTATGGGCAATTAGTCCCTGTACCAGATGGTACAGGCATGGGTGTGCGTCGATGGATGCACACTTTGCATTACCGGTAAAATGCAAAAGAGAAAGAGAAAAAGAGATTTTTGATCATCTTGCATAGCATGGCTTTTTCGTATGGTTGATGGATGAATGTGTGAAGTGATGTTCATGAATGTTCTTGTTACTATCTATTATATTTGCTGAGTCGTTGGACTCACTCTTGTTGTTGTTGTTTTTTTAGGTACCGTTATGAGGTCGGCATGCATGGGGAAAAGGAAGGATTAGTTTTGCTGCACTTGCACATTCCACCCATAATGGAAATAAAGGAAGAAAAATTAAATATAAGACGCAAGGACTATTTAAGTACCATTTGATTATTACCCTTGGATTTTAATTGTAATAAGAGTTTAGAATATTTATGATGCTCATGGTCTTTCTCTAGGTATTATATCCATGAATGGTTTAGTAATCTTTAATCTATTTGCTTAGCATTGAACTTATTACTTGAGGATTGTCTATTATAATCGATATTGCTTGTGAAATCTCTGATTTAGAAAGATAAACAAAGGAGGCTCTGCCGAAATTTTGTATAACGCAATTAGTTAACATTGCTTTACTTCTAGTTGGGTAGCATTCCAGGTCATTGTTTGGCTGGGGTGTTACAGTATGTGTTTGTGATATGGTCACATCACTATTCATAGGACAATACTTGATTTATATGGCTCTCATGCTTATGATATGGTGATGATGATGATAAGAATGGTGATAGAAATAATGATGATATAACTTGTTTAATGCTAAAAATGAATTAATGAGAAATATAATCATTGCATTATGTGTTGAGCATTCATGTTGGAAAGATATGACACACGGGACTGGGCTGAGGACCCCATGTGTAAGTTATGGGCAATGAGGTCTCCGTATGAAAAAGGACATGCAATTGGTCCCTGCACTAAGGAGTGCGGGTATGAGTAAACACCGACGAGTGTTACACTCCGTTATATCAGTATATGCAAAAGAAGAGATGAGACATCTGCATGAGTATTGCCTAGCATTTAATTTATGAAAAGCGAAAAGTGATTTGAGATAATGAGATATATGTTAAATGAGGAATCGAGTTATGATAAATGGTTATAAATTGTTAATAAGATGATGCATTGCTTATTATTTTGCTTTGTACTTACTGAGTCGTGGAATCATTTCGTTCATCTTAAGTTTGATTTATGATTTATAGTGTTACTAAAATTTATGTTCATTATTGTGTTGAAAGTTTATTCTTGAAGACAAATTGTTGGTCGTGCTTTTTTAATTGGTTAAAATTGGTAGTGTAAGTAGTTGTAGGTGATATCTTGGGATTTTGTTAAGCTGGGGTGTAACACGTTTTATTTTAATCTGGATAGGATAAATTCCTATCTTAGTATCCTTTTGAACTAGTTTCTATTCCAAATTTTAGAAGTTGTTTCTTTATTATTGAGTCCGAGTATGAGTTGGTATCGAGTTGTATTCCTTTCGTGTGCGTTGGCCGTGCAGTAAGCACCAATACAAGGCCAAGGGGCTATGCAATTTAGGAGGGAGATTAGATTATATAAGAATAGCTATGATATGTTTTTTTTGTTATGAATAAAGTCAGAAAAACCAAGGTTGGCACCATATCTTGTGCATGAGAAGAGTGGAGAGGAAGTTGCCATGAGAGGGAGAGAGAATTTATGAGTTTTTCATCAAGAGAGAATGAGAGAGTTTTGAGAATAAGCTAAGAATACTTTGTTCTTAGATTATGCTGAAGGTGTTGATCTTGCAATTCAATCATACAAGATTGGTTTGTGAGGTTTCATGGGTGGTACTGTAACAGATTGGGCTATTCGTGCATCGATTAGCATTTTCTGCTAGTTGATCTATATCAGCATGTGAGTCAGGAGAAATGAATCTGGAGTGAGTAACTTGCTCATGAAGTCCTCCAATCATCTAATTAGGAGGATGCTATTGTTGAAGAAGTCGAGGAAGTCCTGGAACAGAAGTGGTCTCTACCTCATAGCCTGTGGAGGTAGTAGTAGAGCCACACTGTGCTAAAGTAGTGAGAGCAAACTATCTAGCTGATGGTGAAGTGGTAGAAGCTAGTGCCTTAGTTGGCTAGAGTAGAAGTAGGACATCAGCCTCAACTTGTCCATCAGACTCCTCAGGGAAGATGTTTTCTAAATCTTTCCCAACCTGTGAATCTGCAATATCTAGTCTTGTCCCTGGACTAGCCTCATCAAAGGTAACCTCGCTGGTTTCCACAACCTTGTTAGTTTTCAATGTTAAGCACACAATAGCCTCTAGAGTGAGCAGGATGACCTAAAAGATTTCATCTGAAGATCTAGATTCTAACTTATTAAGGTTACCAAATTTCATATTGAAGCACTTGCAACCAAATATTCTAAAATGAGACACATCACAGACGGTTACCCAAAATCATCAATATTAAATACAACACAAACAATTTTAATTTAGAGACCATCTGTGTTGCTACCAGTGTTAAAAACCGTATGTGAAAGTGAAATATTACATATGGTTCATGGTTAAAACTATCAGTAGAGTATCATAGGCGGTTCTAACTTTGAACCATTTGTGATAATAGATGGTTCGTATTAAAAATCGTCTGCAATAATTAGATTATCATAGATGGTTTGTATTAAAAACCATCAGTGATACTTCCACTATATTAATTGCACACAGACCCATCAACCTCTGTCTTAAATTCCAGATCTACGCTGCTGTTTTGAACTGGAGGTGGGGCTTTGAGGCCATTCGATGAAGGGAGACTATTTAGCAAAAGTAATTGTAGATCCACTAAGTTATTGGCTACCTATGGTTAGTAGTTTGTTCCTAATTGCATTATAATTTAGATCTAGCTTTTGATGAAAGGAGAATTGAAGATGGTTTACATCAAGCTAGTTTGATGTAGTGAGAAGATTATTTACATCTAGCATGGTTCAGGGTTTAGTCAATTCATAGTATATTTCTACTTAATTCAATGTAATTAATTATTCTTGCTATATATAGCTAACAAATTAATTAATTCAATATGCAATACTAAATTGTTATATGCATAACGTAGGACCGAAGCCGGATGTACGCTGGGAACCGTGTGAGTGAAAAGTGCATTAATGGTGTTTCTGCTTTTACAAGAACTGCCGAGGAGGATATGTTGAGTAAGGGGGTAGATTGTATGTACTGTCCATACATTGGTTGTGAGAATATAGAGATGTTTAAGAACCGAGCATAGATTAAAGCGCACTTGATTTGAAGGGGTTTCAAAAAGGGGTATGCACGTGGGACCAATCATGGTGAAGAGCAGATTACACAGGAAGGTATTAATAACATCACCGATGAAGTCAATGATATGCCGCCGGATGATGTCAATTGTTGTTCTGATTCGGATAGGCTACATGATAACAATCTAGATCAGATGCTTCGTGATGCAGAAGGGAACAATGATGAGAGAGAGTATGTTAAATTCCAGGGCTTGATGGAGGATTCGGAGGAACCTTTGCCCACGTGCTACAATTAAAAGTACATGCGATTGTCAGCCATACTTGAAAGACTAAAATTGAAGGCAAGAAATGGTTGGTCCGAGAAGAGTTTCACACCACTGTTAGGTCATTTAGCGGACACGCTTCTGGAAGGAAACGAGCTGCCCAAAACCACCTACAAAGCCAAGAAGGTTCTTTGTCCATTGGAAATGGAAGTAGAAAGAATACATGCATATACGAACGACTGTATCCTCTACCGTAAAGAGTATGCAAACATGCATGTATGTCCGGTGTGCAACGCATCCCGATACAAGCGTAAGAATCAATCAGATGACTGTGAGGGAATAGAGGTGAAGAAATGACCTCATACTAAGGTGGTATCATATCTTCCTGTAATTCCCCGTTTGAAGCGGTTTTTTGTGAACCCAAAGGACAAAACTGCTATGTTGGCACTTGGAGGAGCGTAAGAAGGATAGAATGCTATGACACCTTGCTGATTCCGCATATTGCCTACTTTTATTAATCCGTGCATTATGTAGATTTTTAATACCTACTTTTATGTACTATTCAGCAAGCCTTATATATGTATATACATATAGCATCAAAATGGAGTTCATATAGGTGAAATTTCAATTAAATTGTTTAAGCTCTAGCAACTCCTCACCAAAGACCAAAAACACACTTTATTAATCTGTGCATTATGTAGATTTTTAATGCCTACTTGTATGTACTATTCAGCATATTGCCTTATATATGTAACTCCTCACCAAAGACCAAAAACACACTTTATTAATCTGTGCATTATGTAGATTTTTAATGCCTACTTATATGTACTATTCAGCATATTGCCTTATATATGTATATACATATAGCATCAAAATGGAGTTCATATAGGTGAAATTTCAATTAAATTGCTTAAGCTCTAGCACTGGGAGATATTGCAAAGTGATATGTGGGTTCAGATTGATAGCTCGATGATGAGAATGGCTGATCATATACTGAAATTAAATTGTTCAAACTTGAGCTCTAATATTGCTTTTTGCTGTTTTGACATTCAGTCTTGTAGTCATTATTTTCTTTGTTAGCCAATTAAGCTTATTGCTGAACTTGTTTCCGTGATTCGTTATACCAGAAATTTAACAAGTTTGTTGGCTAAACTAGAGTATTGTCTGGTGATCACATATGCACTGATTTCCTGTTGGGCAAAAGTTTGAGCTTTATGCTAAATTTAATAGCCCACATGTTCTATATATGTTTTGAGCGTAATATATTGTTTAAATGACATGGATGATTTACACACCTATATATTGATTTGGACATCCAATTTCACCAAGAATTGGCTTAAGAATTAGTCACTTCTATTATCTTTTGAAGATGTCATCTGCTCATTCTTCAACATTGTCGCCGGATGCATATGATGCACCATCCTTTGGAAAATCTTGAAAATGAAGAGGACCCTCGAAAAGACCCGAGGGCCAATTTACCATCACAGATGTCGATGCGTCTGGGACCCCTCTCAATCCTCACCGAGCAGTGTCTGCATTCTATAGAATAATTGGAATAGTTGCATGGGAATGTATTGAGGTCATGTTCAATTTGCGGAAGATCGTGACCGAAGTCGAAAAAAAAGCTGGTGATGGAAGTTTTTCATTCATTTGAGATCCCAAAGGAACACAAGGCCTCCATGAAATGATATGTGTTGCTAGCGATGTGCAAAGCATGGAAGAACTTCAAGAGTCTGCTTGTTAAGCAATACATAGAGAAGGATCTGACGCCCTTCCACAAGTATCCATTCCTGTAATCACAATGGCAAGAGTTTGTGGTGATAAAGATGACAGATTATTTTTGGAGTGAAAGTATGGCGCATAGGGCCCTCTAGGCAAAAAAACACACACCCCCACAGACTAGGCACCACTGGGTATGTAGGTAAAATCCCACAATGGAGGAAGGAGGACGAATAGGCAATCCTGTGGGTGGCTACCCTGCCATTTGGTGGGATCCTTGGTGAGCGCTCCCGAAACTAGATAAGAGCAAGGTTATCTACCATGTCGGAGGCCATATCCTTTTGAAACCCCGTAGACGAGGAAGTGTCCATCCGCCTGGAAGCACTGAGTGTAGAATCTTCCCAATGCTCATTCTAGGCAATTAGTGTCGGAGCCCGAAACAACAACTCCAGAACCCTCCGTATAAATCGCACTAGTCCACGATTAACTAGTGCACATAGTGATAGCAGGGATACATATCAAGCACAATGACAAACTTTATTTAACTGAATATGGGCTTGAAGGCCAAAGTTTACATCAGTGGTTCATAAACCAAAATTAAATATAAGCAGCAGAAGAGAAAACTGAAGCAGAAGAAGCCCAACAAGCCTGCTCATAGGCAAACGACAGTAAGACGCGGCCTAGTCGTTCTGATCCTCATCGAAGTCAAAGTCATCCTTTGGCAATAAATATTTTAAGCAACATGAGCACATAAAGTACTCCATAAGTTACACCATTCATTCTAATGTTGCTAGTCAGCTTAGAGTAGCCACTTGATAGACTTGAGAAGATGGAAGTATGCTATACTCTTGGCACTACTGTACATACTTATGTTGTGATGAGTTGCTAGCCTAGGGATGACCTTACTAAAATGAAAGATATTCTTCTTGCTAGTTCCATAGTGTATGCCTCTAATATTAAACAACTCAGACATGCTAAAAATCAAATTACTCAACACAAGTCTAGCAATTCTTCTGTGTGCTTAGTAGTAGGGGACATAAATACTAGTATTTTATCTTGCTCTAAGTGTTCTTTGCTAGATTTAAAGCTTAATAGTGCCATGGGTACTGAATTAACCAGAACCATAAATGACCTCACTGCTAAAGAAAAACTTGTTATATATTCTACATCTAAGAAGTCTAATCCTATTGCATGTGCATTTTATGCTAAGATAGGTCAAGATTTAAATGAGATGTATGAAGCATTTAGAGTCAAGTTTGATTAGTAGCTTAGGAGAGTGAACAAATGCTCCTTATATCTCTTGTGAGTCTCTTAGGCTTGAGTAGTTGTGCATAAAGAGTGATATGCTAGGGTGGTGAAGAAGAGAGAGTGTAGCTCATGTAAGACCCTATCTAAAGAAAATACCTACCTCAAGAAAACTATAGAGCTCTTCTCTAGTGGCAAGAATATCCTCAATATAATCCTAGACCAGTCTAAGGTAAGTGTCAAAAATAAAGGTCTAGATTTCAATGCCTTAGAGTATGCCATGAAAGATCTTCTAATGTAGTGAGAGCTTTGAAAAGTGGCATGTTTAAGTCAATTATTGAGCCAAGGAAGACTGTCTTCAAGTCTGCTCGTTTTGCACAGAGTCTCTCGATCATAGTTGGTGATTCTCATGCTTTAGGTGAGACTCCTCATCGAGTCAAGTTCCATTGCACCTATTGTGAGAAAGACGGGCATTTCCATTAGTTCTACTTTAGGTAGGCCAAGAAGGAGAAGACAAATAGAGAGGGAGCCCTTAGAGCTAAGCGTACTCCTGTTATTTAGAGTGTCTCCAAGTCTAATGTTAGACCTAGGTTTGCTCAGTATTTCTTTGATGGGTTTGGGTGAACTTCTCATCCAGGCATAGGTTACTATGAGGGCAAGATAGGTCCACGAGTGCCTTTTAGACAAGTTGAGTGCCAAGCTTTTGTTAGATCTAGGCGAGAGTTCAAGGGGAGTCTATGTGGAGCTCGTGTTGGGGTGCATCCTCATGGTGTCAATGTTTTGCCTCATTCTGAATCACCTTCAGCTTATATTTCTACTAGTCTAACTTCTACTCTTTGTGTGTCTCAAAACTAGATTCTCAAGTTTTTTATTTATAACACTAGTACTAAGACCTCATGTTTTATCTACATCTGCAATGTAGGTTAACTTTTGCTAGAGGAGGAAGGAGAACTTGTGGCTAGTAGACTCAATATGTTCTCGACACATGACCAGAAATTCAAAATGGTTTGCCTCTCTCACTCGAGCATCTGGCGTTGAGTTGATCATATTTGGGATGCTTATATTGGAATAGTGATAGCCAAGAGCACAATCTGTATCAATGACAAATTCATACTAAAAGATGTGGCTTTGGTAAGTAAGCTCTAGTACAATTTACTTTTAGTCTCACAATTAATTGATAATGGTCTTTGTAATATCCTGATCATCGATTCGGCGTAAGTTTTAAAATAATCGCGGAGTCGCCGGTTTTTCGGTAAATCGCGGGAAGAAAAAAAATAAAAAATTGTAGAACAGTATAAAATGAATAAAATAAATTAAATTAAAACGTCTGAGTGGGCTGCCTGAGGAGTGGGCCGACCGCCTTGGGCCGGAGGCCCAAGGGGTGGCCGCACCTCCCCTCCCCCTCCCCAAAAAACCCTAGCCCTTTTTCTGCCCCCCTCTCCCATCCCTTTGCAGCCGCCACCCCCCTTCCTCCACCCCCTGGGCGCAGCCCTCTTCCCCCCCTCCATCACCCCCCACAAGTGCTGCTGCCATTGGAGCCAAGGAGAGGAAGGAGAAAGAGAAGAAGGAAGGAGAAGAAGAAGAGGAGGGAAAAAGGGGTGATTCTTCATCTAGGTAATTTTTACTCATCCCAAACCCTCTGATTTTTGAAATAATTAGGGTTCTTGGCATGGATTTTGAAGGTAGTTAATAGATTAATTGTCCGATTAGAGATTAGTTGCTGTCAGCCTGTAGATTGATTCGCGCAGCGCGTCTGTTCGCGAGGTGTTGACGTAGTAAACGAATTTTCCTGCGGACTCTCCCAAAAGGAAAGTTGTAGAGAACTTCGAGACGCATCTCCTGTATTTGTTTCGGAATTTTCTACCATGGGATCTGGGAGTTACAGGGTCGGGAATACTGCTGTTCGTCAGGCGAGCAGATTGGTACAGACCGACAGTAATCTGTGAATTTGAGGTAGTAAATGATTTTTTGTGGTCATGGCCGTAATTGAAAAAGTTGTAGATAATTTAGAGATATAGCTTCTGTATAAAATTCGGAATTTTTAGACCCCTGTTCTGTTGCTGGGAACGCAATTGAATAACGCTGTCCAATCTGCCAGAACAGAGTTCTTTCTCTGTTTTGGGCATTAAATTACACCTAGCTGTGATCAAAATAAAAATATGTGTTCTACATGAAAAATGTAGGTTTTTAAGTGATGAATCCAGAGAGGTATCGTTTGCTGTATTGGATTAATATTTTTAAAGTTACAAAAATGTTAAGCAGCGCTGCTGCAGAGGGTAATTTACTGAATTGTTGAGCGGAGAGGAGTAAGTGCGGGTTCGGGGGTTCTAGCGACGTCTTTAATTATTTATGTCGTGTTTGTATGCTGTGGCTTTGTGCTGAGAGATGTCTTTTGGACAGGTGGTCTTGTTCCTGAGCGCTCTTGATTTTACTTCGCATCGTCGGATTGAGGCAAGTAAACGTAGCGGTGGTTGCTACCGTTTAACTTGTTATTCCTTCTACTTGCAGTTTACATTATTATCATAATTTAATACATTATGCCATGATTGCATGATATTTTAATTGTGGAGATGGTAGCAACTATTGATCCATTGATATGTTGATAATCTGCTAGTAGACATGTGGAATTCTTACTTAATGTTATAATGTGGAACATGAAAATAACATGTGGTGGATGTGGATATGTTGTGAGCATGTTGATGCTCCTTTGAGGAGGGATTAATGTGATTTATGATTATCATATCATATCATATCATATCATGTCATATGCATATGTGGATGTCGCCGCACATAGCCGCGACCGTACCGGTACAGCATCGTATATTGCCGTAATACGATGCACCTCAATTCCTGCCCTGGAAAGAGTGATGTGGAGCATAGCATGAAAGCATTCATATGCATTGCATTGTGGAAAGATTCATTTGCATACATATGCAATATGTTGTGGTGAAGTTATTTTGTGGAATATTCAACTTCATAGTTGCAATGTGGAATTGGCTCATGTGAGCTAATTGTGGTATGAGGATTGTGGTTGTGGTCGTGGAATGTGGTTCCTCCCTTGTGTATGGTAAAGGTTGTGATGGTGGCATGAGATTCTTTTCTCTTGTAGTAATTGATGATATCAATTGTGGATGTGGGAAATAATAAAGTATTGAAGTAAGACATACATATGTTTTATTGCTTTTGGTAGTGGTAGTGGTCGAGGATTTAAAGTAGTCAAACAAGATTTATTTGCTAAATGCTTTACCGTCATTAATGGTGATTTGAGGTCGAGGATATAAACATTATTATTTGTGGAAGATTAAATGTTGATGATTAATCTATTGTGGATTGTAGAAGATTAAATGTTTTCTCTTGCATCTAACCATGGATAAAATGATTGCATGCATATGCCAATTAAATCTGAAACTGAAGAGGTATGAATACGGAAGTTGTGGTGGTTTAATAATTGTAGACATGAATTGTGGTTGTAGTTGTATGGAATTATAAATGATGATGTATAATTGTTTGTAGTTTGAATAGCCTGTTAAACAGTTTGCTTGCTGAGATTTTTATCTCACCCTTGTTCCCCCCCCTCCCTACAGGTGGACTTTGAGCATGCATGGGAAGGGTAGAACGGCACCACACTGATGCACGTGAATCATATTTTTATGCTGTAATAAAGTTGAAAGGATTCTAGACCTTGCATAGCTTTGTTTACATTATCCTAATAATGTTAAATTTGTGAACTATGTTTTAGATTAAAATGTTGGAGGATGTTTTAAATAGTGAATTGCTATCACTATCCTGTTATTTCTTAGTTGTTTATGCTTCCGCTTATACTATCTTGTTTAGTAATTGTTGCCAGTTTATTTTATCTTGTAAATTGGCTCGTTGTAGAGCAGTTTTAGTAGCATCCCAGGGTAATGTGGGTCCTGGGGTGTTACAGTCTTATGGTGAGTTTTAGGAGAAGTGCTTGTAGAGTTCTAGATCAGTCTAGGGTTCTAGTCTTTGGGATTTCTCATCTTAGGAGACTTTTTAATGCTGATTTTGCTGAGGCTTCCACTTCTAGTCTTAGGTGTCTTGTTGCTTCAGAATCTAATTAAAGAGTTTGTCTTTTGGCACTATAGGTTGGGACACATTGATTTGATCACTTGTCATGGGTCAGTAGCATGGATTTGATTAGAGGGCTACCTAAGCTTAAGAGTGAGAAGGATTTAGTTTGCTCTCTGTGCAGACATGATAAGATGGTTGTTTCTTTACATTCACCTCTTGCCATGATCATGATAGATGGTCTAGGTCAGCTCTTGCACATAAATACTATAGGATTTTATAGAGTTCAGTCAGTAGGAAGGAAGTGGTATGTGCTGATAATTGTTGATGATTAATCCAAATACTCATGGGTTTACTTCCTAGCATCTAAGTACAAGGCATTTAGTCATTTTAGAGAGTTAGCCCTTAGATTGTCAGCATCTAAGTACCTAATGTGTCTCATTTTAGAGTGTTTAGATGCAAATGTTTCATTCTTAAATAAGGCAACCTTGATAAGTTTGAGTGTAGATCTTCATATGAGATCTTGCTAGGATATCCTACTCACTCTCAAAGCTATCAGGTGCTTAATATTGTGACTAAAAAAATTGTAGAAACATGCGAGGTTAATTTTGATGATGCTAGTCCAGGGACTAGAGCAGACATTGCAGGTACACAGGTTTAGGAAGATTCAGAAAGTATATTCCCTAAGGTTGTTACTCTACTTCGTCTCCAGCCAGCTAAAGCGCTTACATTATCTACTTCACCTTCAGCTGAACAACCTACTCCAACATCTTCTTCAGCACCTGGTGGCTCTGCTCCTACCTCTATAGCCCATGAGGTAGAGGCCATCACAACATCAGGATTGCCTTGACATCTCCAGCGGCTACATACACCAAATCAGATGATTGAAGACCTTTATGAGCGAGTTACTTGCTCTAGGTTAATTTCTCTTGACTTACATGCTCATTTGCTTTTATTGCTTCCTTTGAGCCCCGTGATGTCACCCATGCATTTCCTAATGAGTTTAGGATCAATGCAATGCATAAGGAGTTAGAGAACTTTGAGAGAAACAATGTTTGGACCTTAGTTGAGCCTCCCCATGGTCACAATATTATAGGAGCCTAGCAGATTTTCAAGAACAAAGTGAGGTTGGGGTAGTTGTTAGGAATAAGGCATGACATATAGCTCAGGACTTTACCCAAGTATAGGGCATGGACTTTAAGGAGACTGTTGCACCTGTTGCTAGATTAAAAGTCATTAAGATTCTCTTAGCATTTTTAGCCTCTAAAGGTTTTAGACTATAACGGATGGACATTAAGAGTGTATTTCTTAATGATTTCATAGAAGAAGTCTATGTTAAGTAACCTCCTGGGTTTGATAGTTCAAAGTTTCCAAATCTTGTGTACAAACTGTCCAAAGCCTTGTATGGTTTTAAGCAAGTCCGTACAGCTTGGTATGATAGGCTTATGTTACTTTTTGTAGAAAAATGATTTTCAAATGGGCAAGGTAGACAAGGCACTATTCACTCTTAGGCATGTTAGTGATCTCCTCTTAGTGCAAATCTGTATGGATGACATTATTTTTAGTGCCTTATGTCTTACTTTAGTTTCCAAGTTTTCAACTACTTTGAGCAGGGAGTTTGAGATGAGCATGATGGGGGAGTTGACATACTTCCTTGGATTCCAAATCAAGCAAACGAGGCAAGGTACATTTGTGCATCAAGCCAATCTCAACCCTGATGGCTGCTACTTTGACTTTGGATCCAGATGAGGATGGTGAGACTGTTGATCGAAAGAAGTATAGTAGCATGATTGGCTCCCTTCTCTATCTCATGAAATTGAGGCCAAACATATACTTTACACTGTGTATGTGCGCTCAATTTTAGGATTTCCCTCATGCATCTTACCACCAACCGGTGAAGCGCATGTTCATGTACCTTTAGTCTACCCATGAGTACGGACTTTGGTATTCTTCTTCTTCTTGCCTCTCTCTACCTACTTTCTCAAATGAGGAGTTTGGGGGTTGTAGGATAGATAGGAAGAGTACTTTGCGCACTTATCATTTCTTAGGCACATTTCTTGTCTCTTTGTCCTTTAGGAAACAGTCTTCTATTACACAGTCTACTATATAGGCTAAGTATGTAACTGTTGCTAGTAGTTGCTCTAAGATTATTTGGATCTTATCTATTATTAGGCCCTACTTTAGGTTAGACTTAAGTAGTGTTCTATTTTTCTGTGATAAAACTAGTTCCATTAACATATCTAAGAACCCTATGCACATTCTAGGACCAAACACATAGACATGAGGTATCACTTTCTAATAGATCATGTGAAGAAAGGGGATGTTGTCTTACACTTTGTTGAGTTTGAACTCCAGATTGTTGACATTTTCTTACTTACGGGGATAATTGGGGGTTATTCATCCTATGGGACTGATGTGGGGGTGGGGGTTGCTTTCTTGCGTGCATGTGAAATATATTGCATATCTACCTTGAATTCTTGCATTGTAGCATAATCTAGAGCTTTGTCTATTATCCATGCTCATATTCTGTACTCAGTCATGATTGCTTAAATGAGCTTTCTTTATCATATGCTTACATGTGTAACATAGCATGTGTCATGACTAGATTTATAAAAAATTGCTCAACTTGAACTAAAACAAGTCAATGCTAAATCATTTGAATAGTTTAGCTTCATTGATCATTTTCTGATTCCTGCCACATCAAAGTGCTTAGTTGAGTTTTGAGTTTGAGTGTAGCTTGTGTAGAGCGTTTTAGTTCCATTGTGCAGCATTTAGAAGCTCTTACCTATTCATTGCTTTAGATAATCTCAATTGTGCTTTTAATTGCTTCTCAACATTTCCTTCTTATGAGACTGCTTGCCATGGCACTTGACATAAACTTAAGGGGAGTTATGTGTAACCAAGATCGTTTTCTTAAGCTCTTTGCTTGATGTGGTTTACAATGGCTTGAGATCAATCAAATTGACTAAATGAAGTTAATTCAAATTGGATGAAGCTCAGGAGTAGTTGTAGATAGCTCCTAATATAGGACTTGCTTTATTAATATATACAATACAAATGTGAGTTGCATCTTGGTTGAACCTCAAGCAGCGCTGGCAAGCGGAGCACTGTGGGCCATGGACATGTCCTAGAGGTCTTATTTGACCTCCAATTCTGGGAGGTAGACCCTGCACCAAAGGTAAGTGGTGCACACAACCCTATTGAAGGCCCACACCTCACCGTGCCTGAATCGCCTCAGCAACCAATGTCGCTATTGCAAGCCAAGAACATAGATGGACTCCACCACGGTAGCCTTGCACCCTCTTTAATCACCCGTGCACAAACTCTATCCCCTACCACGTAGTAGGTAAAATGACTCATATCACACCATGCGAGGGTTTAGAGGTCTGAGGGACTTCGCAAGAGGAGTCAAGGGGAAAAACTGCAGGAGAAGAGGGTTGGGAGAGCAAAGGGTAGTGGCGTTGGGAGAGCAAAGGGTAGTGGCTTTCCTTACCTAAGGCAATGATGATAGGCCATTGGTGACCAGAGCATGGGAGGTGGTCGTGGCACCTCCCCACCTCCCACCTCATGTTGACGCAGAAGACGGTGTTGCAGCACGGGCATCATAATGGGGGAGGGAAAGCTAAGAGATGGATCCTCTTGGGCAAAGGGAGAGATCAGACAAGAGGGAGAAAGGTAGAAGATGAATACTCTTGGGGAATAGGTTTGAGTCTCTTGGGGGATTGGTTTGTTAGACTCAGGGAAATAGCTCAGAAGAGGTTATAATTAGGGGAAGATAGAAAGGCAATGGAGAAAAATTAGCTATTCGCCAAAAATTATTTTACCTACTAACTAAAATTATTGGAGGGAAACTTTTAACTAAAGCTGGAACTATTAACTAAAAAGTTTGTGATAATTAGTGGGAAAACTTTTACTGAGGCAAAGACTATTTTAAAAGGTACTTTCTGCTAGAAAAATGAAATAGTGCAGTTACATTCATTTTGCGCTCACAGAGGTCTAACATATCATAGGTCGTCATTTAGAATGTAGAAACTTTGCTTCATTAACTTAGATATAATATTTTCATTAGCTTCCAAACAAACATAGTCATTTTTTTGCTAGCATGTTTAATTTGTAAGTCAAAATTTAAATTTAAAACTTTTCAGATGGATAATATTTTCCCATTCTAGGCCGGTATAGTGCATGATTATTGTAGCACATACATCCCTGCTCCCAAATACATGTCATTCTAGTGTTAATATGAACTCTTCACTTACAAGCCTTTTTTGTGCTACCCATACAACCACTTCATTGAAATTGGTCCAAATGGCCATGAAAAAATTAAAAAAATGTTAATACTAACACAAAACCAATATAGAAGAACACCAAAAATCAAAAGTGAATTCGATATACATATTGAGAAACAAGAAAAGACAATTTTTGTTGAAAAGAAAATCGAAAAAATTAATTTGTATAGCATGTTAATTAGTAGTGCAAGTGAGTGTCCTATGTGAAATCTTCACTATATTTAGAGAATAAATGCTCGTTTGAATAGGCTAATAGAGCTGAATGGCATAGGCAGATAAACATATGCTAACTTCCATGATTTATCTTGCATAGGATAGAATGAATTCCAGTGGCAGAATTGTATGGCATGGTGGTAGTGAAAGTGGGAGTCATATGTGAAATTTCCACCTGATTCAGAGTACAAATGGTCGCTTAAATAGACTGATAGAATCAAATGGCGTACAGAAAAGAGCGTGTCCGGAATTGCACAATTGTTCACGTGGGCTACATGACAAATTCCAGTGGTGAATTTTTACGACATGTTATTGTGGAAACTATTAGTCTTATGTTAAATTTTCACGTCACTCAGAGTACAAATGCTCGCTTGAATAGGCTCATAAATCTTAATGGCGTCTGCAAAAGAGCATATCCCGACTTGCATAATTGTTCCTATGGGCCATATAACAAATTTTAGTGGTGCATTTTTATGGCATGTTATCAAGGAAATTTTGAGACCTATGTTAAACTTTCACGTCATTCAGAGTACAAATGCTCAATTGAATAGGCTAATAGAGTTGAACAGTGTAATGCAAAAGACCGTGTCCCGACTTGCATAATTGTTCATGTGGGCCACATTACAAGTTCCATGGGCAAATTTAAATGGCATGTTGTCAGGGAAACTATGAGTCTTATGTTAAACTTTCATGCCATTTGGAGTACCAATGCTCGCTTGAATAGGCTGATAGAGCCGAACAGTGTACGCAAAAGAACGTGTCCCAACTTGCATAATTATTCTTTTGGGCCACATAACAAATTCCAGGGGAAATTTTAAATAGCATGTTGTTGATGCAATTGTGAGTCTTATGTTAAACTTTCACATTATTCAGAGTACAAATGCTCATTGAATAGGCTGATAGAACCAAACAGCGTATGCAAAAGAGAATGTCCCAACTTGCACAATTGTTCTTCTGGGCCACATAACAAAATTCAGGGGTGACTTTTTATGGAAAATTGTTGGGGGCAACTATGAGTCTTATATTAAACTTTCACATCATTCGGAGTACAAATGCTTGCTTAAATAGGTTGATAGAGCCGAACAGCATACACAAAAGAGTGTGTCCTGACTTGCATAATTGTTCCTGTAGGCCACATAACAAATTCCAGGGGCGAATTTAAATGGCATGTTGTCGGGGCAACTGTGAGCCTTATGTTAAAATTTCACATCATTCGGACCACCAATGCTTGCTTGAATAGCCTGATAGAGCCAAATGGCGTACACAAAAGAGCATGTCCTGACTTGCATAATTGTTCATGCGGACCACATAACAAATTCCAGAGGTGAATTTTAATGGCATGTTGTTAGGGCAATTATGAGTCTTATGTTAAACTTTCATGTCATTTGGAGTACAATTGCTCATTTTTAATAAGCTGATATAACCGTACGGTGTAAGCAATCGTGAATGTCAATTACCATAATTTTTCCTACAGCCCACATAATGAATTTAAGAGCTAAATTTTTATGACATGTTAGCATTGTAAGTGGATGTTCTATGAGTAATTTTCAGCTAATTTAGATAAAAATAGATCGCTTTAATAGTATGTAATTTGTATTGTAAAGTTGTATATTTCAATGCTTGTTACTACATATTTTAGCAAAGTATACTCTCATCCTGAACATGAAAAAAGCAAGATGGCTTAAAAATAGAACATATAATATATTAGATCTCTGTACACATAACATTGTGTACCCATTTTGATACGGGGTCGCCCGATCTTCTCGACGTAGGACGGATACTCACGGGAGTCTTGATGAATCGTAATGATCCTCCAATGCCAATGCAAGGGACGAACACTCTTTAATCCGCCAAAACAGACTCGTGTTGATTTCGCCGACCACCAAGCGAAGATCTATCGTGCACCCAATTCCCAACGGAAAGGCTGAACGATCTTGATTGAAGAAGGCACTCCTAATTCTCTTAGGAATTGCGGCAGCAATGCTAAACTCGAAAGCTTTAGTAGATTGATTTTTCTCAAACATGGTCTTCCGTTGATTAGCTCCTTGCCCGCATGGACTCTTCTTCTCATGACTCGTGGCCACTTGGTCCTTCTCCACTTGATCTTCTGTTGCTTCAAATCTGAGAACACATAACATATTTGCATTAGGTAGTATGCTATTCTCATCTAATATAATAGAAGACTCTCTAAGAAACAAAAGCACCTGTTGTTGAAGTAGCTTAGCTCTTGCTCTTATCATAGGGCCTTTTGGAGCCTCATCACTAGCTTTGTCATGCACACTTGGAGTGGATGAAGAATGTGTAATAGAGATGTCCTCATCATCCTCCCCCTCTTGAAAGGAGTCGTCCTCGACTCTGTGCCATCTTGTCCAAAGAATGGTGATAAATCAGCAACATTAAAAGTAGTACTCACCCCATAATCGTCTCCTGGAAGTTCTATCTTGTATGCGTTGTCATTGATCTTGGCAAGTACTTTAAAAGGCCATCACCACGGGGCATCAATTTTGATTTACGCTTCTCCGGAAAGCGTTCTTTGCGAAGATGCACCCATACTAAGTCACCTGGCTCAAATAGCATTTTCTTTCTAGTCTTGTTAGCTTTAGAAGCATAAGCACGTACCTTCTTTTCAATTACCTCTTTAGTCTTTTCATGGAGCTTTTTCACAAAATCAGCACGCTTAGAAGCCTCCATATTTGTACGTTCTTGTAATGGAAGTGGCATCAAGTCAAGTGGCGTGATCTGTTTGAAACCATACACCACCTCAAATGGACACAATTGAGTTGTAGAATGCACCGCCCGATTATATGCAAATTCAACATGCGGTAGGCAATCTTCCCACTCTTTCAAATTCTTTTTGATCATTGTCCGCAGCAGCATTGAGAGTGTACGGTTCACCACCTCCGTTTGTACTGTTTGTGGGTGACAAGTTGTTGAAAACAACAACTTTGTCCCAAGCTTGGCCCACAAAGTCTTCCAAAAGTAGCTCATGAACTTCACGTCACGATTTGAAACAATAGTTTTTGGCATTCAGTGCAACCTAACAATCTCCCTGAAAAACAAGTCAGCTACATGCGACGCATCGTCGCTCTTATGACAGGGAATAAAATGTGCCATTTTAGAAAACCGATCCACAACAACAAAGACTGAATCCCTCCCCCTCTTGGTCCTAGGTAATCCCAACACAAAATCCATGCTAATATCTTCCCAAGGAACATTAGGAACTGGAAGTGGAGTGTACAAACCATGTGGATTGAGTTTTGACTTTGCTTTATGGCATGTGATGCATCTTTGAACAAATATCTCGACGTCGCGCCTCATCCTTGGGCAATAGAAGTGATCAGCCAACATCAAGTATGTCTTCTCTCTTCCAAAGTGACCCATCAATCCTCCTGCATGAGACTCCTGCAAAAGTAGCAAACGCACAGAAGAATCTGGAACACATATTTTGTTCATGCGAAAGAGAAATTCATCATGAATATGAAACTTATCCCACCCTTTCCCATCTTTGCAATTAGAATATGGTGCTGAAAAGTCATGATCAGAAGCATACAAATCTTTCAAACTCTCTAGCCGTGGAACCTTTACTTCCAATTGAGTGAAAAGCACATGTTTTCTAGACAATGCATCAGCTACCACATTTTCCTTGCCTTTCTTGTATTTAACAACGTATGGAAAAGTCTCAATGAATTCAACCCTCTTAGCATGTCTACGGTTCAGGTTAGCTGTCTTTTCAAATATTTCAAAGCTTCATGATCAGAATGAATGACAAATTCTTTAGGCCAAAGATAATGTTGCCAAGTCTCTAATGCACGCACAAGAGCATACAATTCTTTGTCATAAACAGGATAATTCAGTTGTGCACCATGAAGTTTCTCACTAAAATATGCAACAGGTTTTCTTTCTTGCATCAAAACACCACCAATACCTATTCCACTAGTATCACATTCAACTCAAAAGTTTTAGTGAAATCAAGTAAAACAAGCAATGGTGCTTCAGTCAAACATTTCTTCAGTTCAGCAAAAGCTTTATCTTGTTTTTCTCCCCACTCAAAAGTGACTCCTTTTTTTGTTAATTCATTTAATGGGGCAGCAATGGTGCTAAGATCTTTCACAAATCGTCGATAAAAACTAGCAAGGCCATGGAAGCTACGAATTTGATTAACATTCACCGGAGTAGGCCAATTGCGAATAGCTTCAATTTTAGATTCATCAACTTCAATTCCGTGGGCTGAAACAACATAGCCTAAGAACACCACTTTGTTTGTGCAAAAGGTACACTTTCAAGATTAGCATACAATTTTTCAGCTCTTAGCACTTCTAGCACTTGTCTAATGTGTTCAACATGTTCTTCCAATGAGCAGCTATATATCAGAATGTCATCAAAATAGACTACCACAAATTTTCCAATGAAGTGTCTCAAAACATGGTTCATTAATCGCATGAATGTACTAAGAGCATTAGATAAACCAAAAGGCATCACTAACCATTCATACAATCCAAATTTTGTTTTAAAAGTTGTCTTCCACTCATCACCATGTTTCATTCTAATTTGATGATATCCGCTACGCAAATCAATCTTAGAAAAGATAGTAGAGCCACTCAATTCATCAAGCATATCATCTAACCTAGGAATAGGATGACGATATCGAATGGTAATATTGTTGATAGCTCTACAGTCTACGCACATTCTCCATGTACCATCTTTCTTAGGAACAAGAATGACAGGAACGGCACAAGGACTAAGACTTTCGCGTACGTACCCTTTTTCCATGAGCGCTTGGACTTGCTGCTGAATTTCTTTTGTCTCCTCCGGGTTTGTGCGGTACGGTGGTCGGTTGGTAAGTGGAGCTCCCGGCACCAAGTCAATTTGATGTTCGATGCCTCGAATGGGTGGTAAACCAGCGGGTACCTCCTCCGGAAAGACATCTTCATAAGCCTGTAACACTTGAGAAACCACACTAGGAAGGGAGGTTAAGTCATTAGTAGAAAGCAAAACATCTTTATACAGCAATACCAAATGCTCCAAAGTGGAATCATCTCTCATTTCTCTCATATCAGCTTTGGTGGCTATCATAACCAACTTTTTCTCTCCCTCATCCTTTCTTTTTCCACTCAATTTTAGCTTGTGGTTCTCTCTCACCTTTTGTGGAATCATATTCTTTTGCTCCTTCCCTTTCTCACTTTCCACTTTCACCTCAATCTTTTGCATGTTTTCATGTATAATTTGAGAAGGAGTTAATGGTCATAACAATATTTGTCTATTATTCCACATGAACTTGTATTGATTAGTTCTTCCATCATGAATCACAGAACAATCATATTGCCATGGTCTACCTAATAACAAGTTACATACTTCCATGGACACAACATCACATTCTATAGTATCATGATAAGAACCAATTTGAAAGCTAACATCAATAGTGTACCCAACATTCATAGAACCATTATTATTCAACCACTGAATTTGATATGGATGTGGGTGTTTCTTGTACTTCAATCCAAGTTTAGTGCAAAGTTCTTTGCTAGCTAGGTTATGACAACTACCCCCATCAATAATAACTTTGCAACACTTACCATCTTTACTTACATGAGCTCTTGTTTGGAAAAGGTTGCAGCGCTATTCATGGTTGGGTTTTACTTGAACGCTCAATACCGAAGGGGTGCACAAAAGGATAGAGCCGAACTCGGGGTCACAATACCCATCCCTATGTGTTTCTTCTTCTCTTTCTTCCTCATGGCCATCCTCAAACGCCTCAAAATCAGCAATGTGCTCTCCATCTTCTTCAGCATAATCATATTCTCCATTCTCAGTTACCAATATTACCTTGCTATTTGGGCAATCCTTTTGCATATGTCCGCGACCAAGACACTTGAAGCATTGGATGGAGCTACTCTTGGCCGTAGAACCAACCGAAGATGAAGAAGGGGCTGGTCCTTTCGTTGGGAAGGAAGGAGTGGCATTCTTGGTACTCGGGGCAACACGTGCACTAGGAGTAAAACTTCCACTAGATGGGTTAGTTTTAAATGAATTGAAACGAGATGTGGTTTTACCTCCTGTAGGTGCTGTACGGGAAGTGTAGGAAGATGATTTTAAAACCCTTATGTCCTGTTGTACTTGCCTCTCAGCCTTAGTGGCTTGATGTACCAACTCCACCATATTGTTGTAGGGTTGAAATTCGACAATTCGCTTGATGGAAGGATGCAAACCAGCAAGGAAACGGGCCATAGTTTGCTCTTCTTGTTCATAAACATTAGCCCTTATCATAACCATTTCCATCTCTTTGTAGTACTCCTCAATCGTGAAACTCCCTTGCTTCAAATTCTGCAACTTATCAAAAAGGTCACATTTGTAATGTTTAGGAACAAACCTTGGCCTCATATGGTACTTCATCTCTTCCCATGTTGTGATGGGTGCATCATTATTCTCCATCCTTTGGTTTTGCACTTGTTCCCACCAAACCAAAGCATAATCATTGAATTCTAGTCCCACCATATGGATTTTCTTTTCTTCAGAATAGTTGTGCAAGCGGAACACCTTGTCTACCTTGAGCTCCCAAGTGAGGTATTCTTCGGGTTCATGTGTACCTGAAAATGAAGGCATTGTAAATTTGAGCTTACAAAATTTCTCCTCATGTGGTCGTTCTTCGCCGTAACGATTACGGCGGTGGTAGCCGTCATCGTAGTGTAGAAAGTCATCGTCGTCAAAGTGAAGTGCTCCCCCACCACGGCCTCCATGTCCATGGCCCAACTCTGGACCATGGAAGCCGTCCCCTGCACCTCTCCCAGGCGGGGGTAGGCGGATGGCGTTTGCCACCATGCGGTCTCGCCGTTGTTGTGCATCTTGGCCACCTCGAGCAACGCCTGCTTCCTCATCTCGCGGAGGTATGCCACCCCCACGATGAACATTGCCTTCCTCGTGTTGTGGTCGAAGTGCGCGCACCACGTCGTTCACGATGTTGGTACATAGCACATTCATTTGTTGGTTCATCTCAATGCGCATGTCTTGTGTGGAGTTGTTGATCTCTGCCTTGAGTTGCTCCTCCAGGGCAGAAGTAGTGGCGGCGAACTCATTGCGCGAAGTTTCCCTCAAAGCTTAGAATTGAAAACGAGTCACCGGGGAATTCACACCATGCTCCTCTCCCATGTTGTCGTCTCCACCTGACATGGTTAGTAGCACAAGGAAGACACAAAAGCCACAAATATATGGGTAATATGTGGAGTCACTCTATCTCACTTTTCCTCAACCAAGTAAAGTTCTTACCTTTCCGAAGTGAATTGAGGCCAAAAGAAACTTACACTTGGTGGTGGCTATAATAACAAGTGATGATCAAGCGGATTTAAAAGTGACTCACAATTGCACGGCAAGGATATTATGTGGAGCTTGGTTAGGAAGTTTTTATCCTACACGATCTGAATTTCACGATGTTGTAAAATTAAGTAATAATCCAAGCTATAAATTATTGCCTATGTGCTGATCCAAAAGATATAAGTGAAGTGCATGAACGCACACGCAAAGATCAATGTGACTCAATGCAACAAAGGAATGAGCTAGATGGGAACAAATAGGAACAATAGCTCGTTTGCATCAAGTACTAGGAGAGACGCCAGCCAATTGTAATAACAAGAATAGAGGACACAAGATTGCTCAAATCACTCACCCAAATAGGAACTAGACCCACTCACCAAAATCAGCCTCCTCACCTTTTTTCGCTCTCTTTTTTTTTGCTCGCCTTTTTTTTTGCTACCGAGCCACTGACCCAAATATGTTCAACTCACTGTTCTGAGTCTATTGAGGTATATGGGTCACAAACTTTTTGTGGAAGGTAGGGGTATAAAGGTAATTAAAAGGTAATTTTTGTGGAAGGTAGGGGTACAAACTCTCTCTCTCTCTCTCTCTCTAAACTTTGAATTTTTTTGATCGACCGGGATGAGTGATGCACAAGCCCAATGTTCAGCTAGGAGTATTCAAGAGCAACCCTCAATGCAATATCAATGACTAGTCTCATGTATTCAAAGGATATAAGTGAAGCTCGTATGTATGGTGTTCGGCCGTATGGTGTCCAAGGAAGCCAATGCGAACACTAACACCTCCCTAGAATTGGTTTCGGATTTCCAAACGGGTTCGGAAGTGGACAGCTAGCCAAAACCGACTTGAATTCTGGGGTTGTACTCGGATTGATCTGGGAGGAGTTGTGGATACGGACTCAACTTCAAGAGTAAATTGAATCTAATTTTTTTTTGTTTTATGGGGACACAAGATCAAGTTACGCGAAGGAACACAAAGATCAGCACGTAAACAAAATTTCTAATGGATCAAGACTTAATAAAACTCATGAAAATAACAGATGCGAAACTAGGGTTAGGACTTTTTTTGTGTGTTTTCGGTTTATGGACTATAGGACAGAAAGTAATAAACTAAAATTTAAAGGGATAAGATCCTACCGAGTAAACCGCGCTCTGATACCAAGATGATACGGGGTCGCCCGATCTTCTCGACGTAGGATGGATACTCACGGGAGTCTTGATGAATCGTAATGATCCTCCAATGCCAATGCAAGGGATGAACACTCTTTAATCCGCCAAAACACACTCGTGTTGATTTCGCCGACCACCAAGCGAAGATCTATCGTGCACCCAATTCCCAACAGGAAGGCTAAACGATCTTGATTGAAGAAGACACTCCTAATTCCCTTAGGAATTTCGGCAGCAATGCTAAACTCGAAAGCTTTAGTAGATTGATTTTTCTTAAACGTGGTCTTCCGTTGATTAGCTCCTTGCCCGCATGGACTCTTCTTCTCATGACTCGTGGCCACTTGGTCCTTCTCCACTTGATCTTCTATTGCTTCAAATCTGAGAACACATAACATATTTGCATTAGGTAGTATGCTATTCTCATCTAACATAATAGAAGACTCTCTAAGAAACAAAAGCACCTGTTGTTGAAGTAGCTTAGCTCTTGCTCTTGTCATAGGGTTTTTGGAGCCTCATCACTAGCTTTGTCATGCACACTTGGAGTGGATGAAGAATGTGTAATAGAGATGTCCTCATCACATTTAGAATGAATTAATTTTACTACACTATCTTATTTGTTCGTAGAAAGTACCATCTAAAATAGTTCCCGCTTTAGTAAATGTTTTCCCTCCAATTATCCTAATCTTTGTAGTTAATAGTTCCGCTTCAGTAAATGTTTTCCCTCCAATTATCCTAATCTTTGTAGTTAATAGTTGCCGCTTCAGTAAATTTTTTCCCTCCAATTATCCTAATCTTTGTAGTTAATAGTTCCTGCTTTAGTAAATTTTTTCCCTCCAATTAGTCCAATCTTTTTAGTTAGGGGGGAAATAATTTATGATAGACTTATTTTTACTATTCAACCTCGATGAACTCAACGCCTCACTTCTATGATGCAAGACACTGTAGGTATACTGTACAATGAAGTTCTACATTCACGTAAAACCGATAAATGTCATGAGTCATTTCTTATGTATAGATCCACGATGCAATGAGCCCAGTAACAGTGACAACCGGTAGGTTTCCTCAACCCACACTTGGTTTCTAAGTAATCCATCAACACAAACGCATCCTTCGTCAAAGAATACATAACGATGGGATTGGTTGCTCACACTAACAAGGAGTACATCCTGGTACCCTTCAACCAAAGGTAAGTATTTCACTAGTTGTCATACAAGTTTTATTTGTACTTTATACACAACATAAACTTTGGATTAATCACTATAGCGATACACATGACTAGAACTAACTGAATTCTGATTGTGATTGTACCAAAGTGGAGCAAGGTAATATACCTTGATTCCCTACTTAGGAGCAACCACGCCCTTACCCGTGTGCAACAAAAAATTGATAAGTAAACTCATTTCCTCCATACATGAGAGACCATGTGGAGGTTTCCCCATGTTTGTGATGAGTAATTGATGCTTGGGTTGGAAAGTTTGAGTTTGGTTTGGTCGGTTCGCGCCAAGTCGGTGCATGGCGCAGTTTGGTTCGGTTGGACCTGGTCGAACGCGGTCGAAGGTGTTTAGGATGGTTGTTCTTTTTCTCGATCAGTCATTCGGGCTTTTCATGTATGAGTATGTTTTGTTAATGCTCATGATGATTATGATGTTTCGTGCGGTGCTATGTGACGGTTTGCTTGTCTGTGTGACTGCAGGGCTTCGGAGCTAGGTCATGGTGAGCCATGGGAGGACCGAGACTAGGCACAGCAGGTGTCGAGGTCCAGACGGTTGGAGACGTTGAAGATGATCGAGGCTGCTGAGGTGGTTGTGAGTCGGGAGATGAGTAACCAGAGCTAGAGCTACCGGTGGAGGACATGACGGGCGACGACGAGTGTACCGGGACTAGGCTCAAGGAGGAGTCGGAGGTCCAGACGGTTGGATGTCGGTTGCGGTTGTGTGTGACGGAACAGACTGGGACTAGACTCAGGGAGGAGTCGAGGTCCAGACGGTCAAGGTACCAGTTGCGGGAAGCTTCCGGGAAGGTGCTTGAGGGGCAATTTACAGAATTGACTCAAGCATGAGTGGAGTGGCTGGTTTTCCCTCCATTTCTTGTGTCGACTTTGACTCTTGCTTCCTTTGTGTGTGGAGCATGGAGTGGGAAGGGTATGCCACTTCTTGATTTGCCATTTTGAGTGTGAGCTCTTGCCCTCAAAAGTGGAGAGGTGAAGGCAGTAGGAGAGAGCTTAACCATGCAAGAAAGCGAGTAAGCAAGCTGTGAGTGTCCTCGGGCTGTAAGCAGTGAGAAGGCAGGGTTCTCCTGCGTGTGTGTTCTTCCTCATATTCAATTGTGTATGGGGATGTAGTGAGATGGTTGTAATTCTCGTGTAATCATTCATCTCTGTGAGATGCTTTTTATTTGAGATGGACTGATTTCATTTGCTCTCTGTGTTGCCTGTGTTCTTTTGAGGTTCTCAGTTCCTCTCTGCTCATTTTGTGTATGAGTAAAATCTTTGGTTGAGAAGCAGCAAAATGTTTGTGCTCTAAACTGGGAAATACTCAAAGGCTAATTGGCCAAAACCATTCCTGAAAGCAAAAGACAAATTGAATATGTATTCTGCATTTTCACTCATGCGCATCACTTCCTCTTTTTTGCACCATTTAGGGTTGGAGGCATGGGACACTTGGTTCCTTGTTTTTCCCAGTGAAATGGCTGCTAAAGATTCGTGGTTCTCTGCCATGAGATCATTTTTTGATGTATTACAAAGTCTCATAAGCAAAGATTGAAGAATGACAATCAATTTGGGAATCTGTCTCCTTTTCAGTTCATTTTCAGATTTCTGTCCAGATTTCATTTTCCTTGCTCTTTGTCTGCAGTTTGTTGACCCTGCTCAATCCTATTTAGAATAAGGTCTTGATCCTTTGGTGTGAAAAGAATAGCGGCTCTTTCTTGAATTTCCCTGGAATTTGCCATTTCTGCAGTATTCACTATTTGCTGTTTTCAGCAACATGTTATCTCCTCAGTTTCAGTTTTTCGGCCGGATTTTTTTGTTTTCGGCAGCAGGGCCCTATTCAGTTTTCAGCAGCAAAGATTTGCACTCTCTGATTTTCTAGTGCTACTATCGGTCTGTAGTAATTCCCTGTTTTCGGCAGCCTTTTATTTCTTCAGGTTTTCGGCTGACTGCAGTCCTGTTTTCAGTTGTGCAGCAAGCAGTCTTCAGTATGCATTTCTTTTTTCGGTTGGCAATTTCCTCTCTCTTTTTTTTGGTGTTTCGGCCTGTGCAGATTTCTGTGCAGTGGTGAGCTGCTTTGTTAATTTTCTGGTTTCTCTGTTGTGCGGCTGATTTGATCCCAGTTAAACCGAAAGCCCATTGTGCAGTACAGTCAGTTTTCGGCCAGCAATGGTGTTTCTCTTTGTGCTTTCATTTCCAGCTGCTGCTCTTTTTCTATTAGTGCCGAACTGTAGGTGTTTCCTTTTGGCACTTCTCTGAGTTTAGTTCTCCGTCAAAAGCTTCTGCTGTCTGTGTTCGGTTTTCTGAACTTGACATGCAAAACCAAAACTGAAACCTTCGTAGTATTGTCTGTTGTCAGTTTTTCTCCGTTCAGCTCTGTGATTTCTCTGAGATTGTCTGCAGCCTATGGCCTATTTGTTTTTGGTTTTTGTTTGCAGTTTCAGTTCTTGTAGTATCTAATTTGGTCTGTTCTCAGTCTCTCTGCAGTGTGTTTTAGATTCATGCTTTTTCAGTCAATCGACAAAAATGTTTTCTGCTTCAAGTGAATGAATTTCGTCTCTCTTCATAGTTGCTATAGCTATCGGAGGAGATTTGTGTGGATACTTTGGGGACGTTTTTTAAAAAGGCACCATTCACCCCCTGTTACCGTTTCCGATCCTACAATACATAATTCTATTGTAGTCTTTCCTTTGTTTGTAATGGCCGAGGCTAACTTTTTGGAATCACATATGTCATTTAGCACTTACATTGCCTAGGGAGGAAGACACAAAGAATCCAGTGTCACACTACAAGACAAGACATGATTTCTGGTACCCGCTACAACACAACAATCATGCTATGCCACACTTCGTAATAATGTTTTTAGAACTGACAATACCTATGTTTGTAATTCAATTTTTGCAGTGCCACTAGTAGCTATAGGGGTATGTGGATTGTACGTTTGCTGCCATATGTAGGAAATCATGGACGCTAAGACAAATGATCCAGAGGTTTGTGAACCTACTAATAAATATTTTGTGATTATCAATTTATATATATATATATATATATATATATATATATATGCTAAAGACTTTAACACTGCTAGTGACAGCATGTGAAATTTGACGAAAGTACATTCGATCTTGACAAACTCGCCAAAGTTCGAGGAGAGCTCTCCGAATTATGGATGGGGGAGGTCATATACAAGAATGGAGAGTTCCATGTCGATGATGATGATTAAATGTTCAAACATTTAATACGTTGTAATCACTCAATTGTGCTTAATTAAATAATTCATTCAGTTGTACTTCCTTAAGTTGTTTAATTCATTTGTGAGATATGTGTAATGATTATTGTGTGCTATATGTGTGATCTATTCACTTATCTTCAAAGCGTATGGCTACCATTTCCTGAGGCTAGCCGAAAAATAGAAAATAATTTAGCTATTAAAATAGCTATCATAGACGGTTTGTAACAACAAACCGTGGGTGATATATGATATATCACAGATGGTTTTTGGTATTATCCATCTGTGATATTTCAGATATCATAGATGGCTATATTGAAGAACCGTCTATGATATCTGTTATATCATAGATGGTTTTTAGTATTAGGCTATTAGCCATCTGTGATATGTGAGATATCACAGATGGCTATATTTAAGAACAGTCTGTGATACCTATAATATCATAGATGGTTTTTAGTTTTAGCCATCTATGTTATTTGACATATCACAAATGGTTATCTTTAAGAATCGTCTCTGATATCTGATATATCACAGATGGTTTATTGAAAAAGCCATCTGTGTTGTAACTTATCACAGATGGTTTAACTATCTGTGATAACCACATGTTATCACAGACACATAAATTCAGAAGATTCGAAAGCCATCTATGATGACGATTTTGAACCGTTTGTGATGACCATTTCTGTAGTAGTGACCCCTTCTTACTCTTGTCATAGTTAGTGTTTCGGTTTGAGTGCTTCTTCATGAATTTCTTTATTTTTCTCATAAGCAGAGCCAATTCCTCCTCAGAGTCATCTTCTTTATGTTTTGACTCACCACTTGATACCGCTTTAGTTTTGAAAGCGGTAACCATCTTAGAGGAGGATTGCTCCAAAATCTCATCCTTATACTTCTTGTAGAACTCATTTGTAACGAGGTTGCCCAACAGACTGGTTGGTGTCATCCTCAACAACTCGGGTGAGTTGAGGAATAAAGTCACTAATCTCTCATACTTCTTCAGTAGATCCCTAAGCATCTTGTGCACAATATCAACATTGGTTAGATTAGTACCTAGGCCCTTGAGCTCATTTACAATGTTATGACTCTCGAATACTTTTTCTTAATGTCATCATGAGGCAATATTGTAAATGTCTCATATTTGATGCAAAGTCTATGCAATTTATCCCCTTTGATTGTGGATGTGCCCTCGTGGATTTCCATGAGGGTAGTCCACATATCATGAGTGGTTTCTAAATTGCTCACTCGATTGAACTCATCCACGTTCATAAGCTCTAAAAAGAGCATTCATCGCTTAAGCATTTAAATGAGTATTGTGCTCCTCAAGATCCATGGGGTGTGATGGATCAAGAGGCATAACACAACTCTCATTTATAGTCTTCCATATACTCGGGCTCATAGCCTTTAAATAAACAGACATTCTAATAATCCAATAAGCATATGGAAATACCCTCACTAGCCATCATTTTCTCTCTTAGACTATTAAGCCTAAAAAAATGCGAGTTCTGATACCACTTGTAGGATCAAGGATAACTGACTAGAGGGGGTGAATAGGAGGTTTTAAACTTCTTCTCGCTCTAAACAACAATTTTAACAAGTATGAGCATATCAAAGTTTCTAGCATAAGCAAGAGCTAAACAACTTAAGTTTCACTAAAGCACCGCAAAGCAATGTCTCTACTAAATACAATTCTAACTACACAAATTAATTCAATTACAAGAGCTAGAAATGTAAATGCGGAAAAGCAAAGACAAGGAATGACCACAATGGAGCATGCAAAGTTTTTCCTGTAGTATCGAAGACTTACCGGTCTTTACTAGTCCACATTAAGTTAAGCCCAAATGGATTAGACCAACTCCATGAACTAAGTCTTAAGAACCTTAAATCCACAAGAGTTGCTCTTCCTCTACTCTGAAGATGGTGAGCACAAAACCACTCACAACGATGTCGGGCCTCTTCACAACCTTCTTGAAGAGATTACTGCACAATCTTCCTCGAAGCCGTCCAGGTGCCGACAAACATCAAGAGTAACAAACCAAAGCTCTCGCTTGAAGAAAATCAAGTGCAAAAGAATCAACTAATGAATGAATTTACTTTGAATGCTCTCAACTACCTCAAAATCTGAAAATTAGCAAATGAGTAGTTGTGAGTACACAAGAAGCTCAAGGGATATTCAATGAAGTGTACTCTACTTAGCTTGGTACTAGTGAGGGTGATTTATAGCCCCCTATAATAAATTTGACCATTTGAGCATTGTTCCTAAAAATTTAGTAGGTGCAGTACTACCGCCATGTATCAGCCTGTACTACCGCACCTATAGTTTAACGGTTATATGTAGCTTAATAAATGCTTCTGAACTAGATGTTACTGACTGGTGTGATACTACCACACTCACATGGGCCGATACTACCATTATATGATAGTACCGCTCACCACATGCAGTACTACCGATTTCCAGGGAAGCAAAAATGCTCCCAAAACGCACCTCTAGAAAATATACCACCATGTAACAAACAGTCATACCGGGGTGCGCTACTACCACACCTTGCTTGCGGTCATACCGCTGGGAGGTAGTATTGCCCCACAATTATGGTCATATTGTTTTTCTGAGAGTGTACAGATGGTTTTGAAAAACATATTTTCAAATGCATGCATGACCTTTAATTAATTCGAATGGCACAAGATAAACATTCAAGCTACTAACCATGATCCCTCTTTATAGTAAAGCATCTAGCCTAATACCCGATCTTCCAACCAATCACCAAGAACAATAAAATATAAAAGTATCCTAGACTACATACATTATACCTCTGTCATGAGCGATGTCAATCTTTTGTCATTTGTAGCATGCCTTTCCATGTCGCCATTCAAAATCTGGGACTAAACCTTTCAAACATCTAAACATATATATTAGTCCCTTTAACAAATATTGTTATTAATTAACGGAACCATTTTTAGGGACCTAGATGCTTTCACTCAAGCTGGAGTATAGAGAAGACATTGATCATGGCAAGGTGAGTTAGTACATGTGGTGTGCCAATTGATGAGGCCGATGTATGTAGAGATGGTTCGGGGGGAGACCGAATCCGTGAAAGTGTGATGGCTAGTCATTGGACACTATGGGTTACATGTCAAAGCATGTAGAGATGCTTTGAGCTAAAGGAAATGACCAAGTCAAAGAAAGGTGCCCAGAAGCTTCGTTGGGGATATTTTGATAGTTGGCCAAATACCAGGTTTGTGACTTGATCAAAACCACGGTGTAGGAGGCGCCAGGGAGAAGCGATTTTAGGTCAAGGAGAGCTGACATTGTAAGTGGATTAATCGCTAAGGTATTAGCGGGTTGAGTCTTGTAAGTGCTTTGAAAAGTGTGTGTGGTTGTGTTAAACCAGTGTTAGTTGAGGTTAACGGGTTTCCCCGATTTCCTTAATAGGTTGGACCGATTAGAGTTGTATGTGTGCTAGTTATTTAGTGGGGGAGGAGAGGTGGCTAAATCCAAGGATTCTAGGGTTAGGGTTTCTTCCACGTTCTCCTTCCATGGTTGCAAGAGAGAAACTTTTAGAGAGCGAAGAGTGGTGCAATGGCTAGAACTTGTAATCATCCATGAGCATGTAAACATCTTCCAAAACTAAGAATCAATCAAAGCTTTATCTTAATCATGTTCTTATTGTTGTTCTGGCTTGGTTTTGTTTGTTCTTGAGATTGATTGGTGATTTTGTGGTTGTGGTTGTTCTAGCTCGATCTCTTGCTTGGATTATCTTGATAGGACATATGAGAATACATCTGGAAGTCCTTATGCCTTAGATCCTCATGAGTTAGAAGTGATTTATAATTTAGCATTTTTGGTGTTCTTGTGACCTAAATTTCATTCTCCTTGATTTAGTGGACTTGAGTCTAAGAACCATGTGATTCTTGTTTGGTCTAGCTTCTTGATGGCTTGAACAAGTCTCATGCAAAACTTGGATGTGTTGGATGGGATTTGATAAAGTTCTTGAGATTTGAGCTTTGCCCCGAGAGGTTTCTAGACAGGGGACCGGTCAGACCAGTCCTGATGTAGCGGTCCAAGCAGCTAGCGGTCAGACTGGCAACACCCTAGCAGTTAGACTGATTGCAAGTGGTCAGACTGGTTCATGAGCTACAGTCTGACTGGCCTTGGCTGAAGGGTGTCAAATTTGTTGGCTCGGGTTTTTAACTTAGTTTTGCTAAGTCCAGGTGGTGTAATCCGAACTTGGTGACTTCATAGTCATTGGAGTAAATATTTGAATACCTGAGGGGGGAAGTTTCAAGAATCATTTACCCCCTCTGATTGCTAGCATCAGTCTTATAGTGGTCGAGGAAGCAATCCATACTTAGCTCAAAAGAGTGTACTTATGAAGACATCAAAGAACAAATAAAAGCATTAACTTTATTGATCATATAAAAGTTTGCACATAGAATTTCCTTAACTGGTATATATTCTAAGAGATGGATAGAATATGCACATCTTCCATCGCTAGTCGTACTGAACCCATTTGAGTGACTCCGACTACTATGTAATGACTTTCCCACTTAGTGAAAAGCTTGCGTTGACTAGGCTGGCTTTGAATCTTTTTTAGGAGCAAGTCATCTATAGGCTATGAGGTTGGACCTTACATTTATAGTACCTTCGTAAGGCTTGCTGATAGGCTACTGATCGAATAGGGCTGGATTCCTCCTTTCCTTGAGTAGGTTGATGTCATTGGCTCAGTGTTTTCCTTGTTCCTCATCATTAAAGGTTTCAGTTCTTGCCGAAATGATCTTTAGTTCTGGTGGAAGCATTGCTTCTGCACTGAAAACTAGAAAAGGGGGTTTCTGTTTGTAGCACGAATGGCTGTAGCATGTATTGCCCAAAGTATTGAGGGTACTTCTTTTACCCAAGCCATCGAGTGCTTCACAAGCTGATCGTAGAATCAAGTTTTTATCCACTGCATTATTATGCCATTTGACCTCTCGACCATCGCATTACTCTAAGGATAGGCCATAGAGGCATATCACATCTTGGTACCAAGTTCTTTACAAAATTCTTGGAATTCAGCACTAGTGAATAGAGTACTATTATATGTGACAATACAACTTGGAAACCCAAACCGTGTTATCATGTTTTTATGATAAACTTCTTGGCCGCTTATGTAGTTATTCCCATAATAGGCTCGGCTTCAATTCATTTTGGAAAATATCAATTGCTACAAATAGGAATTTGAAACCACTAGATGCTTTCGGGAAAGGCCAAGACAATTGCACATAGCTAGAGATCTGCTTTTCCAGACTGGAATTCACTCTTTTTAATAATCTTTGATACCTTGATGATTTACCAAAATAAAATTAAATAGTGAGTTGATTACCCAAGCACTTGCACATATACTATTCATGTGTTTTTCCCAGATCAACATTATTACTCCTTTTCTTAATTTTAAGGTGGTGACACATTTTCTGTAATTATCTGAATTCCCAATCATGCGCGCAATACATTGATGTGTTCAATTAATTCGGTTTTCTGTCCTTTTAGGGCACTCCCCCATAGAGAGTATTGCAAAGCAATGTATATAAATTCCACATCACGTAGAAACAACCACAGACATTACTCCCATAATACATTGTCTATTAGTGGGCTAATTAATAAAATTACACATTCTCTCTCTCTCTATCTCCCGTACTCTCTCATCCATCCACCGACGTAATATTATGGACACAACCCTACTCCCCAATGCAAATTTTAATTGTTTCTTCATATTGGATTACGTGCCCATGCAGTTTCTTATATAAGACATTGCTTTCCTCACTCTCTTTCTTAACTCTTTGCCATATCATATCTCATCCTATCTGGATAGCTAGTTAATTCTATGGACATTGTACATGATGGAGCATTGGCAGTGCCTTTATACAGCAACGAGATGATTCACTTAATGATTAATTATAATAGCTAATTTCACACCCAACTGCTTTTAGCCTTGAGTTTAGTTGTTTATCTTTTTACCTTCTGTGATAATTCACTAGTTACTAATTAAATAGATAAACTTGTACAACCCAAATGCAGTTGATTTTTTGACGGGAAAACAGTAAGGGAGACCTGTGGGAGTGTGTGCATATATATTAGAATAAATAAAAGGGAGTTTATGTAAGGATAAAAGAGTAAGTGGAATGTACAAGCCCAAAAATGGCTAAGTAACTAAAAAGCCACTGACAAAGAGAAGATCGATGAATTTCTTTTACCATATGCGTAGCTAGGGTAATGTCATTCTTAAAAGCTATTCACCCTATGCAGTTGCTTTTAGCTTTCAAAATATTAGTTTTCGGGGTATATATGGAGGAAATACTGGAGATTGATGAAGCTGCCAAACCTTTCCGTCTCGGTGCACTTACAAGGTTGGTCAGTGGAGCGCTGCAGAATGTAGGGGAGACAACGAGCAATGCATGCTAGCGTTGCAAGCGCATCGAAGCTCCAGCGAAGGTCAAGCAAAATGTACGGTATGTACCGACCAGTCCGGCCCATGAGGCGACCGCCGTCACCGTGCATATTCTACCTCCGGCCAACCAATTTTTGGAACTTTTTAGTGTTGAAAATATATAGACGCCAAATATTTTCAGTCTCTCTCTCTCTCTCTCTCTCTCTCACTCACTCCCAAGAAATCTTTTAAATCTTGACATGTGTTCACATTTTCACTGCTTATATTTTGCTAGTGTGGTGCTAGCCAGAGTCAGTTATGTAACACATTCCATTTGTGCCCGATAGCCAGCCAGAGTCAGTTAAACACCTTTCATTTCTGTCCAAGTGCCAGCCAGTGTCAGTTAACACTTTCCATTTGTGCCCGAGTGCCAGCCATTGTCAGTTAATCCCTTCCATCTGTGCCCGAGTCAGCCAGTGTGAGTTAACACCTTCCATGCCAGGCAGTGTCAATTAACCCCTTCCACCTGCGACCGAGTGCCAGCCATTCTATTTCTGCTAGAGCTAAATAATAAGAAACGATAGGTGAATGCCTCCATGTCTATATCAGGAGTATTGCAATCAGCTTGATAGAAATCTAACGGCTGGAACATACCTATGGCGTGCAAAACCCTAGAAAATCAAACCACCGCATCCCCCCGGGGGGGGGGGGGGGGCTATATATAAGACCCCATATTCTACATCCATCCCACAAAAGTCGTAGCCACTAGGTAGCAGCAGTCATAGGGCTAAGCCTAAGCCGAGCCACCACCTATCACCTAAGCTAAGCCATGGCCGCCGTACCTAACGGTCACAGGCTGTTCAATCCTAACGAGGCCGTCAATCGAGCCTACGAACGGTCTCTCAGACGCCGTGTACGAACCAACCAACGCATGTCTATTGTTATATCTATCTGGCTGTCTTTTCTTTGCCTACTGTTTTGTTTTTTTGTTTTTTTGCGTGTGTGTGTGCACATAGCCAAAGTTCATATATAACACAACGAATAATTCATGACGTGCATTTCCTGTGGTTTATATAAGCGGTTGTTGGTATGGCTGTGACCTGATGTCGTGCATGCATGCAGATTAGGGTCTTAGATGCTTGGATCAGGAAGCTAGAGGAAAGATTTAGCGAAGCATCCAACCGACGCTCTGGTGGATTGATGAGGATAATGGACGCAATTGAACAGAACAATGCCAGGAGAGCAACACTCCATGCTCGACTACAGAACCACCTGCAGCAGCAGGCCGCGGCCAGGAATATTAATGGTGACAACAACATCAACAACAATGGCGGCGGCGCTCCTCCCGGACCTCCCGCAGCCGGCGATGCGGGGAACTAGCTAGTTGGCCGATCCATGGTCTGTAGTACTGCGCTGAATGCAGCCTGTATTGCTATCGAACGAATAATAAGACTGGAATGTTGTTGTCTCTTTCCTATGTAAAGTTGGTGTTGTAATAAATCAGTTATGGATAGCTAGATTGATCGACTGTGATCACAGCTATGGATCTCTTTTGATTCTGTTTGTTTAATTTCCTGCAGTTCTCTTACCAAACGATATGAACATGATGCTAGCATGTTCATGGTCACGTACTCACGTACGTCTAAGGAAGACATCACGTACCTAACGATTAGATATCATATATATTAGGAACCACTGAAGAATTTCGATCGCGCGGATCTGTAGACATATTTATGGTCACGTACGTCTAAGGACTACACATCATGTACATATCGATTAGAGATCTTGTACGCTAGCTCTTGCTGCTCACGTACGTCTCGACGACGGCTGCTCGCCGGCCAGAGAGAATAAGGCCTCAAAACGCCTAATTTGTAGCAACAAGAGCAGATGCTAGTTAATTTCCAAAAGACGTTCTCAAAAAATAATAAAAAAACAGTTTTGCTATTGTACAGGTGACTGAATTTTTTTTATTTTTCAGTCACCTGAAATTGCACCCTCAATCAACTGAAATTGCAGCCCTCCAAAAAAACATCTGCAACTTCAGGTGATTCAGAGTGCAACTTCAGGTGACCTGAAATTGCACGCTAAATCAACTAAAATTGCAGCCCCCTCCAAAAAAATATGTGCAACTTCAGGTGATTCAAAGTGCAACTTTAGGTGACTGAAAGATAAAAAAATTTCAGTCGCCTGTGCAATAGTCTATCCCATAAAAAAAATACTGCACTTCCTCTAGCTAGAACGTACCCGCCGCGCGCGGCAATGTAAGAGAAAAAGCCGCCTTGTGTTGGAATTTCTGTGATCATCTTGCGGCTACAATCTAGTCCTCTCTTTTTTAAGACTCAATCAGGTCTCTTTTTTTATGGACCTTCAACAATTCAAAATCCAAATGTTAACCTCCATTTAACGCTTTATAAGAACTAAGAGAAACATTCGTTTTATAGATACTTGACATCCTTGAATTCGCTCCCTTAAATTGTCTTTTATACCTTGATGATTGACAAAAACATAAATAATTAGTTTTTTTACATTTACCACGCAATCGTACATTTAGCATAGATATATTTTTTTTGGCAATGAACTTACTCCTTTCTCTCCTAAATTTTACGATGGTGATTCACTATTGTTTAATTGAACTAGTAAAATTCCCGCTCAAGCGTGCAATAGATGCGTTCAATTAATTGATGCATTCGCTCTCCCTTTATGCCGCGATGGGATGATTCACTTAACTACTTGTTACTAGTAATCAACCCGTGCTTCCACACGGGCTACAATTCTTTTATTTTGCAATGCACGTGATATACATCTGGTACAATGATGTTAGTATTTTTAAAAATTTTAACTCGAAATATATAGATTTGAATAGCAGTGTTCTAAAAATTATAATTTTTTAGAATTTGTAGATTTTTCAGGATTTGATCCCATGATCTTTTGGATGCTAAGTCTAAGAAAAACAGTTTAAGATCACTAAATGATTTTGCTCCAAAACCTTAAGTAGCTAGCTAAATTAAAGAAATTTCTCATAGGAATGTGCAGCTGCCGCGATGTCTCTACAATTATATAAAGAGGAGTTGGTGGTCGTCGGTGTGTTCTCCTCTCCCCTCTCTACAGCCATCCTATTTGATCTGGACCATTCGGCTCTCTCCTCTCTCTCTCTCTCTCTCAGGATTCAACTGCCCACCTCCTCCATTTTCCCCATCTCTATGTGCAGTTGGTCAGGCAGTAAGTTCTATCTCACCATATTTATGACTCCGTTGCAATATACGGGTCTCTAACTAATCACATAATATTTCCGAGGAAGCATGCAGTTTCTCAAAAAAAAAAAAGAGCAAGCATGGATGCATGTACTTGAATGCACCCAGTCATCGTTCTGTCCTACTACTACCCGGATGGCATGCATGCTATATATTTTTCTTGTCCGATGTGGGCTCTTTAATCAGCGTGTTCTACAGTTGGTACCGTCGTACGTTAGAGGAAGCAATATTGGATACTTAACAGTACATTTTATCGATACTTATATTAGATGGTCAAGATGTTTTTATTTTTCAATTAATGTGAGTTCTTAAATTAGATGGTCAAGATGTTTTTATTTTTCAATTAATGTGAGAGTTTCTAGCTATTTTTCTATTTCTGAATTAATGTAAGAGTTTCTAGCTTTTTACCTCCTAGGATTAATGTAGAGGCAAATTAGATGGCAAGATGTTTTCTTTTTCCAATTAATGTGAGATTTTCTAGCTATTTCTCTTTTCTTGTTTAATGTGAGAGTTTTTAGCTTTTTTCCTTCTAGGATTAATGTGGAGGCTTCGGAACGAGCTTCTAATTAGTAGAGATAAAGACACCAATTCAATGCCCATGAATTGACATGGACTAACAAATCATATTACCCCAGCATGGGGAGCTGTTATCGCTGGCCTCGGGTTCACCATAACAGACTATAGTGCTACAAAACTTCTGATCAAAGGTGTCAAGCAACTGGAGCTCGAGGACATTAACAACAGATATGCAAGTTTCCATTCCATGTACAGCTAGAGGTGAAAACGGATCTGGATAATATTCGGATATTCGGCTACTAAATCCTGATATGTCAAATCCGGATACCTAATATCCGGCTCCAGAAGCAAAACATATTCAGATATGTTTAGATCCGGATACCTGCTTCCTGGATATGAATATGGTATAGGTCGGCTCGGATCCGGATGTCCGAATTTAGCAAATATAATAGCAGCAACTTACTAATACATATCTTTTGCATTTGAGCTCTAAATTGGGCATATTATATATGCATTTCAATCATCACAACGAGCCCGTCATCATGGTGGGCTTTAATTTGGTATTTTATATTTTTTATTTTGATATATCCCCAAATAAAGCTTTTTGCATACTCTGTTTAGCTAAATTTGATATTAAAATAATTCGGTGTCATGTTTTAAATAAGAGAGACCATGAATAATTCATGGAATCCAAAAAATAGTTGAACTCGATCCGATTTTGATTATAATCCAATCCAAATTCATACATGATATTTGTCCGATCTATATTCATATCCGGCGTTTGTCCCGTTCGTATTTGAATCCGAGAAAAAAATAAATGCGAATATGATTTAAACACTATCTATCCGTTTTCACCAGTACAGCACATGGTCGGTCGTTCTGGGAGTGGATATGTGCACCAATGCGCGTAGAATGTCTACTCTAACATTAGGCAATGTATTTGGCTTCATTTGCCACCTGCGTTTATTATCTATCATGTATCTCACTGTCAGTTGTTCATCATGGGTAACAATATCATCAGGTATTTGAAGAATCAGATCTGGGCCCAAAACCTGAGGGGGCTGGTTCTGGGTTTTCACCGAAAACTGCCCATTTTCTTATTAAGAATTTTAAATTTTTCTTGAAAGTACGAATTTTGGGATACAAATTATAGGCAATTATAAGCAATCATGAAGAGCGCGCCTGCTGGGGGATCGGAGGGGGCTTGGGGGGTTGGTAGTATTTGGAACCTTGCTATATGCTACATCCATTCCAGAGGTGGTGCCATTCAAACATTAGCATCTCTCCGATCTACACATTTATATACTTTTTTTCTTATAGTAATATGTTCAGAGAAATATTAATATTTTGTCATATCTTTTATAACAAATCTAACACTATTGTTTTTATATGACCAATCTAAGTACGTCCTGATTTTGTGTATATATAATAATGTTCAAGATTTAAAAAGCGTTACTGTGTGTATACTCTGAAACGCATTATTTTTGTACAGAGGTAGTGCAAGATTTGAGTAAAATATTCGGGTCAGAAACATTTATTATATGAGAAACATGTTTCTATTTGGCACATTATTACTATATTGTTTTTCAAAATTTGACACATTTGTGGCCGGCTGCATTGGTTTATACTTTCGAGTAAATTTCTCTCTTCTCTATAGTTTGTTCACGTGTCAAGATTTATATCTTAGCAGTCGTGTACTATTTAAAAGTACAGCCATCCGATCTTGATTAGTTACAATCAATCACATTAACTCTCACATGGAAAAAAAATAAACGGACGTGCCTGTTCCATGAACCCTGCGAACAAGTACTGTTTCAATGACTCCCTTGGCTCCATAGGTTAATCACCTCTAAACTCTTCTTCCATAGTCCACATGCTTCTTTGAATTTTTGTTTATCATTCATTCTTCCATTTTTTTTTCAGGTCCCACAATAATATGGACCATACCCAGTACAGGGAAGGGGTTCATCCCTAACCTCGTCGTTCGGAATATATATTTCACGCATAAGAGTAGGTTTTCTTCTAGCCTTGCAATTTCCAAAATAAAATTGCTAAGTCGAGATAAGCGTTTGGATCCCTGGCTTTGCCCAGAAATCTTGACAGCAATCTTGACAGCGACGAAGAGGCGAATTGGCTTGCCCACGTGAGCAATGTTGGTTTTGAGAGCATGGAATATTGGGGCAATCACGCAGTGAATAGAATGAAGAACCAAATGTTACATATATAGATCATGCCAGACAAGTGAGGATTAAAATGTGAAACCATGCCAAGAAGGTGAGGGGCAAGTTTAAAACCATACCAGGCAGGTGAGGGGGCAACTGTGAAAGGTGAGAAAAAAGGTGTGAGTGGTGGAGTTGTCAACTCATGGCCCTTATCACACTGAATGCTCTTGATTTTACGCTGAACTGAGTAGCAACATAAGAGAAAAAGTGCGAGATAGCGGCAAAAGTATCGGATTTCAGTCATGGAGGAAACGTCCAAAGATAATGCAAGCAATCATAAAAAATAACCAAGTAGTATTTGTAACCAACTACACTGACGACAAGCAAGGTCCAAAGGTCACAATGAACTAAATCAAAATTTTTGGGAGCACGAGACTATGAAGTAGTAAAAGGTAGACTCACATGGCGACCAACCTGACATGCATGATAGATGGCATTGGCGGGTTCATTATTGCAAGCAATGGCGGACACACTAGCAAGGCGAGACAGGCACTCATAGCCAAGGTACCCGAGACGACGATGCCACAGTGGTGGAGGCGTTGGCGATGAGCGCGCACAAAGGGGAGGCAGATGCTAGTAAACGCATGTGGTAGAGAGGTCCAGAGCTATTGCACCTGGTGATCACGTTCTGGGAATGAAAATCCTTTACAGAAAAGCCAATAGGGTCAAACACAACGAAATAGTTGTTGTCAATAGTGAATTGACGAACAGAAACAAGTTTGTTGATAAGGTTCTGAGTGACAAAAACATTATTAAGATGAAGAGGGCCAAGACTAGTGGAACCAGTGGAGGTGACAGGTAGCAAAGACCCGTCACCGACAACAATAGTGAAAGGAGTGAAGGAGTGAGGGGGATAGGAATGGGAGAGGTTACCATCGTCCGACGTCATGTGCGAGGTTGCACCAGAGTCCATGTACCAATTGATGGTTGGCGGGGAAGCAAGAGTCCTGGTGTTGAAAGAGTTCGCCAATGACTATTGATCCCATGGACGAAGACCGGGAAGCACAGGACCGAGACCGAACTGAGGAGGCCACAACGTGGGCGGTGGGTACGAGGGTAGCGGGTAGCCGGCCTGGCGTTGGCCGGTCGCCAGTGTGTGCGGCTAGGGTGCACCACCGTGGTGCGGCTAGGGTCGTGCACTAGGGGCGCATTTGCCGAGGACAGGGGTTGGCTTGGATGGAGTTGCCCTAGCCACACTTAGATGGTGCCAGTCCAAGGGTTGTAAAAGGAGGGTGGCCAACCAGAGGTGCCACCCCTGGAGTGAGCACTCGCACCTCCGCTGCCAAGCTTGGTGTTGCTACCACCATTGCCGCGGTGACGACGACTAGATCCACTCTCGCCCCTACCGGTGCCACTAGAGGGACTGCCTTGGGCCGTGCCAGTGGAGCGGCGGCCAGACATGTTGCCCTCCACTCCCAGAAGACACCATCGCTGGGAACCCCATTACCGGTTGGGGTCATGGTGATGAGGGCTATGGAGGGAGCGGAGGGATGTCATGACATCGTGATTTCTTCGAGTAGCAAATTGGAGCGGGCCTCGATGAACAAGGGAAATGGCTTCTACTGTGTCAGCAGGGCCACCATGTATGCGAATTTTGCATTCAAGCCATGCAGAATGGGTAGAACAAGGGTGCGATTGGGCACCGGTTTTGCCCATGTTGCCAAAGGCGTCGACCATGCTCTTCAGCTTGCGGCAGTAGTCAGACATGGAGAGGTTGCCCTAGATGAAGTTGCGAAACTCCGTGTGCAGGTACATGGCACACGTCTCCTTGTTGCCAATCTACTATTGCTCAAGGCCCCACCCATACGAGCCGTGCAGTGGAGGAAGGAGTCATCACAATCTCGAGCAGTTTCGGTGGAGATGGTGTCGTAGAGCCACGAGAGAATGAGGTAATCAATCCGGACCTAGTCAGTGACGTCAGGGTGGGCATCGTCGGAGAGCACATGGTCGGAGAGGGCATACTTGCCAAGGGTGACGAGGAAGAAGCTGCGCCACTTGTTATTGTTTGGAGAGGCGAGGTCGAGGACGACAGGGATGAAGGCCTTGATGAGGACATCGTACGCTTGGGAGTGGAGGGAAGCAATGGCGGCGACCTCGGAGAGGGCCAGTGCCTGTGCGGCCTCCTGGCGTGCGGCAGTACCCTGCGCATGGTGCGCAGCAATGTTGGTGGTGGCCGCCTACTCGCGGCGTGTGGTGGCGGCGTTGTCTTTGCGTACCATGTTGGTGCAATTAGCGGAAGGGTGCAGTCGCAGGAGCGATTTGCTCTTAAACCATGAGAGTGTGAAATATTTGGGGCAATCATGCAATGGATAGAATGAAGAACCAAATGTTACATATATAGACCAAGTCAGACAGATGAGGAGGTAAGTATGAAACCATGCCAGAAAAGTGAGGAGACAAGTGTGAAACTATGCCAGACAGGTGAGGATGCAAGTGTGAAACCATGCCACGCCTTAAGTATGAGCCGAGAATCAAGACGTCTAACATGTTAACAGAGATGTCTAACAGGTTGGACGCTGCTCCATCGTCACTTTCTCAAGGCATCGTGTTGATGGATGTGGCAGATCAATCGACCAAACAAAGACAAGTATCAGTCGCCATGGTCCCCAGGGGTGCGGCGGCGCGCGCAACCGGTGCTTGAGCACCCCCAACACCCCGCCTATTTTATTATGCCCACTTGCATCATCAGTAAGATGACACTTCATTTGTGTGATCGATGCATATGAGTCCAGGCTTGGAAATCTTTCTGCACCATATATAATTTGTTCATATCTCCTTCTTTCATGTTTTGTCCAGCTAATTCATATTCGTAACTGCCTGTTTAACACTACTACAGAAAAGGTCATCACAGACGGTTCAAAAACGTCATCACAGACGGTTTTGTGAACCATCTGAATTTATGGGTCAGTGATAATACGAGGTCATCACAGACGGTTTTCGAACCGTCTGTGGTACAAATATCACAGACAGTTTTTAGTTAAAAACCGTCTGTGATATATAGTTATCACAGACGGTTCTTAACTAAAAACCGTCTGTGATATTTACATATCACAGACGGTTTTTAGTTAAGAACCGTATGTGATATTTATAAATCACAGACGGTTTTTAACTAAAACCGTCTGTGATTAACTATCACAGACGGTTCTTAACTAAAAACCGTCTGTGATATGCCCTTCTACTCTTAAACCTATTTCTGTTTATTGGCTAGCCTCAGGAAATGCTAGCTTGTTGTGTAACCTATTTCTGTTTATTGGCTAGCCTCAGGAAATGCTAGCCATGCCTTCTGAAACAAGCAGATCAACATGTACATGTATACATCCAATTTACATCTCAATTCATTTCACAAACATAAAACATCCATTTTTATTAAGATTAGAGCCTACCATTACAATATACCAGAACAATGAGCAGGTTACACAACAAGAACAGAGAAAAAGCAAATATCGTCTATGCCTTCTCGCCCCTGATGCAACGCATGAGCTGGATGTCTTTGACGCCCACCATCGTCGGCGTTGATTGAGCATCTGCATGGTTGGCACGAGCTAGTTGCTTATGCATCATCTGCCTCCCGTAGACTTGTGTGCCATCTGCAAGGAGGAGGACAGCAAGGAGGAGGAGAACAGCAAGGAGGAGGAGAACAGCAAGGAGGACAGCAAGGAGGAGGATAGCAAGGAAGAGAAGACCAGCAAGGAGGCTGGGTTTTGGTTATATTTATAGGGGAGGGAGAGGGAGGGAGAGGCGGGAGTTCAAAATTTTTGGCGCGGGAACGGAGAGGCGGAGCTACGATCCGTGGGGTGAGGATTGGTGGATTTCTATTGGCTATGATTGGGTTGAGGAGGATCGACGGGCCCAGCGATCAGATTATCACAGATGGTTCTATATATAGAACCATCTATGATGAATGAATTTCACAGACGGTTCTATATATAGAACCGTCTTTGAATTAGAGCACAAATTTTATATACCGATGCAATATAAACAACTAGTCTGAAAAGATAAAATAGCAAAGTTTTATATAGTTTATATATACTCATTTGAAAGGTTTCAATGAGATCTACAACTTTTCAGTTGAAGCAAAATCCAAATTCGAAAAGGAAGACCAAGAAAAAGGGCAAAAACAGAAACCAAAAACTTGCGACGCAGGTTTAGGTCTAAAGATGGCCGATTTTTGAGGTCTTAGAGGGCGACTAGCACAAGCCGGTCATTGTTTTAGGTCGGGCTCGTCGTTAGCTTTCCAACGAGTACAAGAACGTCGAAAACGGACACCGTATGCAAAAGTTATGCCCATTTTACTGAAGGTGTCTCAAAACCGAATTATATTCGGACTTAAGCGAGAAAATATGAAATTTTGAGGGATTGCAAGACGGCAAACGTATCACAGATAGTTTTTATTATAAAACCGTCTGTGATATTCCAATATCATAGACAGTTTTATAATAAAAACCGCCTGTGATATTCCAGATTATAAAAACCGTCTGTGATATTCCAGTATCACAGACGATTTTATAATAAAAACCGTCTGTGATAATCTGGAATATCACAGATGGTTTTTATTATAAAACCGTCTGTGATATTCCAGTATCACAGACGGTTCAGCGGTAAGAACCGTCTGTGATACTCATTTTTCCCGCCACAAATACCACATACGGCCTCCAAATTAAAACCGTCTGTAATACTGTACATCACAGACGGTTTCACAAAACCGTCTGTGATTTGGCGTCTAGTATTAGGCTTTCTGTAGTAGTGTAAGTGTTTAAATGTGTAACCAACTCGATCCTTCAACAATCGGGAAATTCAAGGCGCTAAGGTCAGGTACACTCGACGACTTTGCCGAGGAAAATACTCGGTCTAATCCTTAGCCTATTCCCTGACTATTGCTCCTCATGTACACAGAGTTGCATGAACACGAAATATATTTAATCTCACTATTTTATGTCAAGGTGAAGTATACCATAAGAATTAGTATATCGTCGTTCCTTGTATTGGTAAGAGGATTGCACATGATCTGAATGGAACACTCAAGCAATCATTTTGTTCATGTCTTAATCAATTTAAGAACATGAAAATCAAGGGGATCGTTTAGGTTAACTCTCAATTCATATAACTAGCTATAAATTGCATGCAATTGTGTGGCTATATACTATTGCACATCTTTAAATTTAAAATACCAGCATTTCTATTACCTATAATTGAAATTATTGTTTAATCTGCTATAAACTCTAATTTCTAGATAACTAGCCAAATTTCCATTACAATTGCCCTGCTAGATACTACAATACATATATTTATATTTGGAAACAAAGTTGTATTTGTTATTCAACTCCAATGCTCATGATTGAAGATGTACTTGTATCTATTATACAACTATAACAATTCTCATATACATCTGATTGATCAACACAATTAATTATATTGTCGATACACCAAAATAAGCAGAATAGATCTTTCTTTTCCCTTAAAACAGTACGGCCCGAAATTCATTAAAAACACATCCCTCACGAGGGGCGGGCACCATGCCTAGCATCTCGCTTGGGATTTTATCCTTGCTTCAACCAAAAGGGGAACCCAGAAGTGCTACGGTTTGGGTTAATATAGGTATTATATGCTAGTAGAATTCAATATAAACTGACAATGTTGTACTGAAGGCTGCGGTGTTACATTCTTCCCTTTGAAGCATCGATGCCCTCAGTAGCATGAAATGCACATAAATGCCCCTCGGTACACGACCCATGCCATGTGCCACCACAGGGCCACACACATGTGGCCCATGCAGTGAGTATTGATACTCTGATACCATATGCAGCACCATGTAGTTTGAAATTCCCTAAAAGCCTAGCCCTCACGCCGAGCAGGCACGTATGCGTAGCACATTGCATAGGCTTTCGTCCTTGCTTCGCCCAAAAGGGTTACCCAGAAATGCTACGGTTTGAATCAACATGTATTGTATGCTAGTGGAACTCAATGTAAACTAACGTTGTGGTACTAAAAACTGGGGTGTTACTATCCTCCTATTAACGTGGTATTTTATGACCTTGATAGCAAATGTGTGGTGGTGTGGCTTCTTTTTTCTTTATTGTAATAATATACGATAGATGCTTATGAGATACATACATACAACTAAGTGGCAGTTGATTGAAATTTGAGTGAAACATTATGTATAAAAGCTATATAGAAGATAGGCAACATATCCTATGCACGCATATACGACACTTCATGCCCTCAGGCCTCTCGCAGCCATCTGATCTCATGTGGACACTTAGGATTGAGGCGGGAGCCCTTCATGCCCTTAACGCAACTTTTGTAGAACGACCCCACGCTAGGCATAGCAATTTGCGAAACCCCCCGAGCTCAGCCCCAACCCTAGTCCCCAAATAATTCATCATCCTCAATCTCAAAATCATGAATCTAACAGCGACCTCTCATAAGCGACAAGCAATTGCAACCTCCCCCATCACCTATACCACGAGCGATGAGAGATGGCCCTCCCATGAGCGGCGATGGATGGTGACCTCCTCCATCACCAATCCTACGACATGAGTGAAGACGATGTCCTGCAAACAACAAGCCATAGTGATGATGAACCCCACTTGTGAAACCCCAAAGTGATGATGAAGACGATGTCCTGCAAACAACAAGCCATACTATTCTTTTGTGTTAGTCTGTGCTTGATGCTTCCCTATCTCCAACCCAAATTACTAGGATGCAAGCCACTTGTGTGGCGCTTTGCCTTGTGTGATTGGGTGGAAACTATTCTAGGATTTTTTTTCCAGGCATATTATTACAGTAGGTAGCATGGAAATATATTGGTAGCTGTGGAAATTGTCTAAGAATGGATCACCAGTTCACAAAAAATGTGGGTGTTGAAAGCCTATTCTTGTTATAATGAGAATATGGACAAAAAATTTATTACATGTTCAGGAGTTCTCCAGTTCTATGTTGGGTCATTTGTTGCTATTCTGATAATGCATACATGAAGTAGCAGCTGTAGATTGGCTTTTATCTTGTTGATATTAGAGAGTCAGACATTGTTGTGTAGTAAGAAGTTGGTCTCCAAACTTGCCAATGATCATGCTGAATTAATTGGGAAGATTGGCAAGCATATTAACAAATGTAGCTCATAGTTTCCTTTTTAGTTTTTGAAATAGTAATGAAATACTTCATAATTTTCAATTAGTGGCACTCTAATGTACTTGCTTGTGTAGATTTGTGAGCTTGAACTCAGGGCAATGTCAACTCCAATGTTGTGTGACATGCAATCTGTTGAATGCATGTTAGATTGTCTAAATGCATATTTTTAGAATAAATCTTGTATCTAAATTAAGTAGTGTAAGATTATGGCATAAAATGGATACTATGACTATGCACTACAAGCAAGTACATGTCAAACCGTTAGCAAGCAAGTAAAAAAATCAAAATCTAGCAAGCAAGCACCTAGCAAACAACAACTACAAAACTATGAATTCATCATAGCAAGCAACATCGGTAACAAATCTAATACACTCAGTTGTGGCGATAGGTGCTGCTAGCTAACTAAGTTTAAGGAATTTTGACAGAAGCACACAATGCTAAAGAAATTTTTGATAGAAATGCATGGTTCAACAGGTGACATCAATTTTTTAAGCACATCCCCTCAATAAGGACATCACAAAAGGAGATTCGGGTTGACATCAAACTACTTGATACTATTCATATCATGGCCACCAATGAGTAGAACATTTTAAGGCAATTTGTTTACATGACCATAGCAACACTAAGAGCATTCCATTGGGTATATTGAAAGGATTCATGAGCACTAAAAAACTTAGCACAAAGCCACAAACACATCAAAGCAGAAGCTAAACACAAGCCTAGATAGTATTAGGTACATTGAAATTTGCTTAAATTTAAAATTGAAATCTAAAACATGTTTACACAGAGAAGAACATTAAGATGTTGCTACAACTATATTAAACTCTAACTAGCAGCTTCTGAATTAGGTACACCCCAATGAGCTACATGTGCTAGTATTTGAAACTAATATTAAGTTGTTGCTACAACTACATTAAACTCTAACTAGTAGCTTCTAAATTAGGTACACCCCAATGAGCTACATGTGCTAGTATTTGAAACTACTTGTCCTAGTAGCTAAAAACTATTGCTACTAGTAGCTAAAATTCCATTCTGACATGATCACCTGCTACACTTGGAAGACAAGTTAGTAAAGGGATTAGTAACAACAATGTCAAACTAAAATTTCCATAACTCAAATTCAGCAAGTCATTTACAGACATGTACACAAGCATTCAACAAATACCTAAACCCATGCCTAGAGGATGAGGTTGTGCCAGCCATGATGCTGCTTCCGCGATGGGATGGGGGTGGGAGGTGAGATGGGAACAAAGGCGAGGGGGTTCTCCACCACCACCACATAGGGATGGACACGCCAGCCCCATCACGCAAAGATGGAGCCATTGCCTCCACACAGATAGGAAGCCATTACCACCACATCAGTGTAGCGGTTGCTTTGTGGTTGCCATCGCCTATGGTTGCTGTATCCGATGACCAATATGCACAGATTGGGGATGGGTTTAGGGTAGGGAGTCATGCTGGAGGAAGGGTCGAAATGGGGGTGATGAGCGATCGGGGTTTTTCATAAAAACAACAACGAGTGGTGTACGATTTTTTGCAAAAAGGGTAGCATTCTAATGTTGTTTGTTGAATCGTGATCGGAGGGGTGAGGTTGGCTGAGTGTATGAGTGCACGAACGGGGCAGTGTGCATAGGATGTGTTCCACTTATTGAACAGGGTCAATGGTCAGTTCGTGAACCCTAGATGCCAAAGGCAATCTTGGGGTGATCTCGTAGTTCTTGCGGGGTGGAGATAATGGGTCAGTCTATGGATTTTCCTTCCTTTTACCATATTTCACTCAAATGGTAGAAGGAAGATAGTGCATCAAGCTATTAGTAAGGGCCAACTTGATCCTCTTCCCAAGGGATCCCAGATGAGGGAAGCCTAGAAGCGCCACTGACTCCAACTATCGTCCATGTACGATCCATACTAGATATGACCAACTGCCCATCCTACCTCCTCTACCTTTTTGACAACCCATCATTTTGCCTCAATAGAGTGTTTTCAGTGGCATGTTTTTGTCCTCTTCTCCATTATTTAGAAAAAAGTGATCCACTGGTTCAGGTACAAGATACTATCATTACCGTCTAGATATGTAGACAGCCGACGAGGTTGGTTGAGTACATGAAGGTGGTTGTGTGCATAAGTATATTGCCATAGGTGATATGTATAAATGCGTAGTCCTAAATGTACATAACTTAAGAGTGCACTACAATACAAACTCCATATAGAGATGGTTTCTTACTATGGTAGAGGCTTTTTTTTCTTGTCTCTACACTGTTGTATAGAAGTTTTCTAAAACACCACATAAATGATTTCCTATGCATCGTCGCTATCAATGAAGAGACTTTATCTTAAAATGCCTCTATATTATTTGTGACAATTTATAGAGATACCAAATTGTTTCCCTTAGTAAATAGAGTCATTACATAGCTTGGTAGACTTTTGCAAAGGTTGGTCCTCGAACTCTAGACATCTTGGGAATACTTGTTAGCATAACTCCAACCACGTGTCCACAAGGTGTATCACTAACAATTTGGTCCATCTTGTCAGAATTTTACTTAAAACTAAAATTTAAACATGAGTCACATGTAGACCCCAACTATTAGTGTGAAATACTTTCTTTATTCTTTACATATATTTCCTCGGCAAAACTTCCAATGGCCCATTCTGGCTTACATGAACTTAATTGACCTCATCTCTATCTCTAAATTTTCTAAATTCAAGATCTTTCATCCAGTACCATACTTTTGAATTTTGAGCTTAGTTTGAATTTTATTTGGGATTTATTCATGTTATTTGGCTTTCTCTTGTATAGAAGCTGTTGCACCTGGCAAATTCAATGTCAATCCATAGCAAGAATAACTGTTCAACGAGCAAGGAAAGCGCCCCTTGACCATGTTGATTCCATTTTTAAATGCTATGTATTTTATTTCTAAATGTTCGTCTTGGTCTTGCCTAGTAGAAACATTATTGAAAAATATTATAAATAGGGTGTGACATTTGGGAAAACTATTTGTGAGACATTTTGGATAGAGTTATACTTCTTGAATTTTATTTTATGAAAAGGAAAAATAGTTTTGAGTTGGACGAGTGGTAAGATGGTGTGATGTGGGGTTGGCGGCAGTCTCGCCTGAGTCCATTGAAGGACCAAAATCAAGTGTCATTGATCTGAGCAGACTTGGTAGTATCACATGTTCCCTATGGAAGGACCTGGCAAATTATTTACCTAGGACTAGCATTAAACCCACCAGTTGTAGATGTAGGTTGGTATTGCGGGAGTGCGGAGGATGGTAAATGTATGTTCATATCCGATCGTGCGTTGCCTACGTATTGCATGTCTCGCCGACACAACAGTGATCTCCTCATTGATAGGGATAAATGTACTTTCATGTCAGAATGGCTAGGCTCATCAAGCAGACTAATATTAAGGCAAAATATTGTAAAAGCCTAGCTGTAACCATGTTTGTTACATGCTACATGCTGTTTTTTAAACACACAATATGTGATGGTTACATCGTATAGGTAAAGCTATACAGACTCTATATAGAGTGAGATCTCAAACTATTCGAATCCCTGTGCCCCTAGTAATGGGTTGCAAGGAAAGGCCACACTTAGTTAGACATTGATTTTAGAAACTGGTTTTAATTTGGACACAATGGGATATATGGTTATGATGCACTAATAGCTTGTGCAACCATGCTAGTGCACGTTTTGGATCCTACTTTCTGAAATTATTGATAAATATGATTCCTTGTTTTTTACGTGGAAATTTGCTTGCCTAATTAGTACAGGTACACACACACACATTGTTATCAGAGCTGTATGTACTTTGTCCCAACATCTTCGTGTAATTTTTATGGCTGCCTCATTTCATTGAAATATTTTACTGAAGACATCACTTAGGGCATGCACAATATGTTGTCTTTTAAGATTCTCTTTAAAATCTATGCATCATCTAGAGATAACCTTAGAGGGGATCTTTAAAATCTACACATCATCTAGAGATAACCTTAGAGACAGCCCCTCTAAGCATTTTTCTCTATGAATGTTTTCATGTCAATTTATATTATTTTCACCACACATTTTCTCACCAGCCTCCCTCACCATTCTCTCTTTCACGATGGTTTAGGTGCCTCTTCAAAAATAGACAATATCATCTCTCAAATCTTCGCACCTACGGCTAAACAATTGATAATCATTCTATGTTAGTTACCAACCGAGAATAAGCATGATAATACTACAACCACTACCACAGAAATGGTCATCATAGGTGATTCAAAACTATCATCACAGATAGTTTCTGAATCATATGTGATAAGTTACAACACAGATGATTTTTTAAAGCAACCGTCTGTGATATATCAGATATTATAAACAGTTCTTAAAGATAGATGTATGTAATATTTGACATATCACAAATGGCTAATACCAAAAACCATATGTGATATGTCATGTATCACAAACGGTTCTCAGACATAACCATTTGTGATATCTTACATATCACAGATAGCTAATAATAAAAATCATCAGTGATACCTCATATATCATAGTCGGTTTTTTTCTAAAAACCATATGTGTTGTTATTATCATAGACAGTTTGATAGCTATTTATTATTACAAACTGTTTGTGACAGCTACTTGAACATCTATATTATTTCCTATTTTTTGGCTAGCCTCAGGAAACGCTAGCTATGCCCTCTAAAAACAAGCAAAAATATCACATATATAGCACAGGCAATCACTACACATATCTCATAAATGAATTAAACAACTAAATGATGTACATTTGAATGAATTGTTTGATTAAACACAATTGAGTGATTACAATTGTATCAAATGTTTCAACAACTAATCATCATCACTGCAGTTGAACTCTCCAGTCTTACTTATGACCTCCGCTATCAAGAATTCAGAGAGCATTCCTCGAACTTTGGTGAGTTTCTTAATATCGTATGTACTTGAGTCGAATTCCACACGCTGTCGCCAGCAGTGTTAAAGTCATTAGCATATAAATACATATATAAATTAATAATCATGAAATAAATATTGGTAGGTTGACAAACCACTGGATCTTTTGTCCTAGTTTTCATAATTTCCTTCCTATGTGTGCAAACGTAGAATCCACATACGTTGCCTTATAACTACTAGTGGCACTACAAAAATAGAATTATATACATAGGTATTGTTAGTTCTAGAGGCAATATTACGAAGTGTGATATAGGATTGTTGTGTTGTAGCTGGTACCGAAAATCGCGTCATATATCATAGTGTGGTGCTGGATTCGTTGTGTCTCCCTCCCTAAGTAACGTGAGCGCTGAACGACCTACAGATTCCAAAAAGTTAGCCTTGGCCATTGCAAACGAAGGGAAGACTACAATAGAGTTATGTATAGAGGAAATGAGTTTAGCTATCAATTGTTTATTGCACACGGGTGAAGTCGTGGTTACTTCTAAGTAGGGAATCAAGGTATATTACCTTACTCCAGTGAGACCTAGTCATGTATGTCACCATAGTGATTAATTCTAAATTTATGTTACGTATAAAGTACAAATGAAACTTGTATGACAACTAGTGAAGCACTTACTCCTGGTTGAAGGGTACCATGATGTAGTTCTTGTCACTATGAGCAAGCAATCCCCTCATTATGTAATTTGGACGAAGGATCCGTTATCACTGATGGATTGCTTAGAGACTAAGTGTGGGTTGAGGAAACCCACTAGTTCTTGCCGTCGCCAGACTTTTTGGATCATGACTCTATACATAAGCAATAGTTATGACATTTATCGGTATTAAGTGAATGTAGAACTTGATTGTACAGTACACTTACAGTGTCTAGTATCGTAGAAGTAAGGCGTCGAGTTCATCAAGGTTGAATAGAAACATAAGTCTTCGAAGGTCACAACGAAGTAGCCTGAGTCATGGAGAAAATGTGCCTTTGTGTATCTCACGGTGAATCCACTATACCAGTTTGGATTCATGTTGAACCTCTCCATGTACCAGCAATACAAAGTCCCACAACCAGTCCAAGGCTGGATAATTGTGTCTCAGGGACCAACAACACTCCGAGTATGAACTTCCATTCCATGGGAGGCGCCTTAATCTTCTTCGATTGGGCCTTAGCGCCTCGCTTGCGATACATTTTTGACAACGTCTTCACAAGATCCGATGCGCTGGCCTTTTGAGGTAGAGTCATTGAGAGTTCTATTTAAGTTTGAGGTGGAGTCATAGAGGCACGGTTGTGTGGAGATCGTGGTACAAAAGAGTTTAGGGTGATATCCCTCTTGGGCCATTGGACAAATGTGTGGACGGCATCCCCTAGTGTCATAATTTTTGTTTGGGGCCTCTTTAGTGGGATGGCCTTAAAATGTCATTAATGTTGTCACCTGGACCTTCACGAAACCGGTCCCTAGCTAAGCACCATGCACTAATGTCCCTGGTAGGCATGCATACGCTAAACCCCACCTATCATCAACGAGAATGCCAACAACCCTAATTTTGAGGATGCACAATGTGGCCTCCTAATAACGATACATGATGAGCTAAGGCATCCACCAGGTCTATCTATGTAGCATTCTAGAGATGTACATTACCTGGATATCTTTGATAGGTAAGTGGGCATTGCTATGTTCAAAAAGTGGCATGGATGCGTAGCTACTCCGACGTTGAGGGGGACTGGGTACCACAATAACAAAGGCGGCTTATGACTGGTTGCAGACTTCTCTTAGTTCTTCTCTCAATGCATTTATCTCTCCTCGAAGTACGGTAGTTATGTCCTTACCTTTTGCATCAAAGTCCTATTTCATACATTCCTCATGGTCGGTCTTGGATCACTTCCTACTCCTATACGCCTCAGAGTAGTTTGGGAATCCGTGCCTCCAAGATACGTAAACCCCTAGGCCTCATGTGCGACCTGGGTGCTCCTTGTTCCAAGGGCCATGGATAGTATATCCCTCTCCCTAATTGCTTGGAAGGAGCCTTTGAAAGATTCAGTACTCAATATTTGCTGCAAGAGGCAATCATGTTATTTTAGACCCCATGAAGTTATGGACCTATTAACAACTAGCTAGTTTGATATATCTTACCAGACATTGAGACACTTCCTCATTTGTCTGAAATGTTACGATGATAGGCACCCACCATTGCCTTCCAATTATCACATAGGTAGTCTGAAATGTTGTAGCTACTTTCTTCGGTTGCAGAGGGACCTCATCTGCCATGCTTAGTTACCCTAGTCTTCAGAGCGTTAGACCCATTCGATGACATTGATGGTGATGATGACATCTCTCTTACAAGAAAAAACTAATTATAGTGAGCTGTGAACATAAACATTGGCACTTGGTTGATCTTACAATAAATACGAACATTCAACAATATGTATTTCTCAACAACTACGAGATGAACATTAAAGCACCACAGACTTGAGCTTGAAATGGGTTGAAGCAAATTAATTTGCTTCAACCCATTTGAAGCACAAGTGTATAGTGTTGTAATGTTCCTCTTGTACAACTACTACTCTGACTCACAGTGTTTTATACCCTTTTTTACTTGAACTAGCAGCCCACTCATAGAAGCAGCCCACCCACTACTTGGCAAAACTCGGTTATCGGTACTCGCTCGGTCACCTCACCTTGCAGTGATTATATGGGAATCGGCCTTGTACTAGGCCTTGTAACTAGTTTCTCTATTTTAATAATAGATTTATATATGTAACACTAGTACTGACATCTGGATTCTTCAAAATATTATAGACATATTTAATTTAGTTGTACATCTTTTCAAAAATACTTTAGAAATCAAAGAAACATATAATTAGCAATAAATATAATCTCATGATAGATTAGTTGCTTTAGTGTTATAATTCATAAGGAACAAGTTTCCAACCTAAATATCTATAGTACAATAAGAACACTACCATCTTCCATTGGTCCAAATCCTAGATCCAAATCCTAGGACATAGACAAACTACTCATGGGTAACTCACAAGCACATAGATAAACTGCTAACTCACATACCGATGGGGAGTAATATCAGTAGAGTAAGAAGAGGCTGAGGATGTCAATGGCGAAGATATCCTTGTGGTTGGGGGAGAAGAGGCTGAGGACATCGGTGGTGAAGACGTCATTATGGTTGGGGAAGAAGAGACTGAGGACGCTAGTGGCAAAGACGTCATTGTGGTTGGGGAAGAAGAAGCTGAGGTAATCAAGGATTGAGAAAACGGAGACATGGGGAGGCTGGCTACAGCGAAATTGTGTGAGGAGGCGGCCGGACATGGAGGTGGTGTTGGATCTATGTGGGAGGTGGAGACTGGGGAGGAAGCAACACTTGAGGAGGCTGGCTACGGTGGATTTGCCAGAAGAGGCGCTGGGCGGGGAGGTGGTGTCGGATCTACGTGGGAGGTGGAGATTGGGGAGGAGGTGGTCGATGGCGACAAGGGCACACAACTGAGGAGCAAAGGTTCAAACCCTTGTAGGGCACTACTTATAGAAAGAACTATCACAGACGGTTCTATTAAAGAACTGTGTATGATGTAAATATCACATACGGTTCCATAAAGAACCGTCTGTAATATAAACCACATCATAGATGGTTCCATAATAAAACCGTCCGTGATGTTGTATCACATATGGTTATATTAGGGAACTGTTTGTGATTCCTATTTTTTGGCTAGCCTTAAGAAGTGATAGCCATGCCCTATGAAAAAAGCAATCATATACAATCACACATGTAATCATTTCTTAATTACTAAATTAATTACAATGGAATAATTCTTTAATTACATACTGAGTTTCTTACAATTACATTGGAATAATTTCCAAACAGGTGTTTGTCATATGGGATAATTACCCTTGGCTATTTCCTTTAAAATAAAGCCCTTCACGATGGTCGACAGACATATAGCTTGCTTCATCGCTTGGTTCTTCCTTGGGCCTGAGACTGTCTCCGAATAGAGGCAACTCATCAAACTTATTGTAGTCTTCCTCATCCATGACATTCTCAACTATTACAATCCTTCTTTTTCCATGAAGAATTATGTGGTGCTTCTAATTTGTCGAGTCAGTTACATAAAAAACATTAACAACTTACCTCGCGAGTACGAATGGTTCATCTTTGTATCCTATGTGTACGAATGGTTCATCTTTGTATCCTACACGTTCGAGATCCACAATAGTGATGCCGTACTTGTTGACCTTTACACCTTGTGGGAGTTGGACCTAACGGCACCGAAATAGAGGGATCCTGAAAATTACATAGTCGAACTCCCAATCTCCTCTACAAGCCTGTAGTAGGAGCTTGGGTCAGCGGTACTGATATGCTCATCACGAAATGCATCTATGCATACACCTAAGTTCCACATTGTGCTCTTTCTATCCTAATCTATTGTGTAAAATATGTATCCATTAATGTTGTATCCTTGCCATATCATAATTGTAAATTTTGGCCCTTTTGCCAACCATAGCAGTGTTTCACTTGACGACCTCCCAATGAATCACACCCTCAACCATTCGTTGAACCAACGGTTGTGCTATCTCGTGATCCAAACAAACCTCTGACCAGTCTGGATTCTCTTGGCATAGCATGTCCTTGTGCTCTTCAATATATGGGGACACTTCAGTCATGTGTTGCAAGACCATGAAATGGACTTGAGTGTACATATCCAGATCAGGAGTTATTGCTTTCCTTCCGATGGTCTCAATACCTCTAGTCTCACCTTGTGATGAGATACAAGCACACCTACCGGTTCGACCTGAGCCATGTAATCGATGCAGAACTCAATGACCTCTTCAGTTACACACCTTTGATGATGCTACCCTCTGGCTAAGATCGATTGCGTACATAGGACTTGAGAATTTCCATATACCTCTATAACGGGTACATATGATGTAAAAACGCAGGGCCGTATATCTTTATCTCTTTCAGAAGGTGAACAATGAGATGGACCATGATATCAAAAAGTGATGGAGGGAATACATCTCAAGATGACATAGTCATCACCACCTCAGTCTGCAGAGCATCTAGTCAATCAGGATCGATGACCTTCTGAGCAATTGCACTAAAGAAATAACACAGCCTCATGATTTTCACTTGAACCTTGTTCAGCAAAATAGTTCTAATTGCAATAGGAAGCAATTGTGTCATTAGCACAAGATAGTCATGAGACTTCATGCCAATTAATTTCAAATCTTGCATGGAAACAAGTTTCTTCATTGTAGTGAAGTAACCGGACGAAACTTTTACACCATACAAACACTAACACAGTTCAGTTTTCTTGGACTTAGACATAGTGTAGTAAGCTAGGGGAAGGTACGTTCGGCCTTTATTGGTCTTTATCAGTGCTAACTCAGTCCTGATTTTCATAGCGACCAAGCCAAGTTGACACCATCCTTTGTTTTGTTAGGAATATCCAGTAAGAGACCAATCAAGTTATGTCGGACCTCAGGTTAGCAAAACCCAGATCCTCTGTGATTCCACCGCACTATTCCCTGGATCAGTAGATAGTGCTCACAGATACATTACTGTATATCAAAAACATATCATGCGGAAGCGTAAATAATATAGTAATACTTACTCATGGGCCGATTAGGCCGAAATGACAAAATGCAGCAGCGAAACTTCACACAGGTGGGACCCGCAGGACTTGCCCACAGGCAGCCAACTGGGGTTCGCAACCTAGTCCATGGCCTCTTCGTCTTCCAGCTCTGTCGACCCCCTTTTTAGCGTCATAGGGTTTGGCATTCCTGTTCTCTCTGACTGTGTGATGGTAGTTAAGAAAGAATGAGTACGATGATACTCAGCAAGCCACCACACAGGATGCAGTAATAATAAATGCAAGCTGTCAAGGGAGGCTTGAGTTTCTTTTATTTGCTAAAAGCATTGTTTTGGAATTACAATAAGTAAAAAAAATCTCCTGAGATGTAGCAATTTTAACTGAAACATGTTTTATGAAATTGACGGTGAGAATGCGAAAATAATTGTAGTGTAGGTTACATCCACCTTTTTACAGTGCATGGTTACCTCCACCAAGGCATAGTAAATTTAATACAACATCAAGTGGGCATGTAGCTACCTTAAGCTTTGACATATATTTGCATAGTAAATTAAGCATGCAAGTTGATAGTTTAAAAGAACATAATTTTTGCATAAAATGTAGGATCAATATGATCAAAGTGATGACTTGCCTTGCTTGGTGTACCATGGCGTTGATTGATCTAAGTCAAAGCCTGCTCAGTCAGCGATCTCAACTTCCTAGTCGTCGCTTTTACCCGAATCTTGATCTTGTTCGAATCTGTCGCCTCGTTGAGTCTTCAGATTCTAATACGCGGTAAAGAAAAGAAAAACCAAATAAACCCAAATACTTTAAATGCCCAATTTAATTTAAATTATACATTTGTTACGATTTGAGAATAGAAGGATGATTCTGATTAGTGTGCCATGAACACAGCGGTGGCTGGATTTGCGCAGGAGAATGAGTTGTCTGAATAGCTTTACCGTGAGGGAAAATTTTAGAAGAACGAGGGTCAAAATGAATAATTATCTTCAGGCATTTATCCATTTTGGAAAAAGGTAGTGGCCATGCATGGCCGATTAGGGAAAGTCGAGGTTCGACCTGTTACTTGATAGCTTTCCTTCTATTGATTTTGTATTTATCAGGGAAGTTCCGTGAGTGGACATGACTTATGGACAGATAAAAAGAGGTTAGCGAAGATAATTAAGAGGAATAGAACTTGGTATTTTTTTTATGCATAAGTTTTACAGGAGATGAGTATAATTTTAATTACTCGGTGTAACTTTGATATTTCATGTGGTAATACTTATCTGAGATTGCAATAGCCAATTTAATGAATCATTATTTTTAATAACTTAATTAAGGTATGGAGTCAAACATTTAATCAGTTATTATTATGAACAAGGTTGATTATTTTATTGATTAACCAGTTTATCATTAGCAGTCTGCCTCTTATTAGGTGAGTGGTTCATAAATTAATAAAGATCTTCTTGACAAAGCTATTGCTTTTATTATTAATTATTCTCGACCATTAGATTTAAACCCCGAGATAATGATTAGAGATTTGGGCATGCGACGAAGATTAAGGATTGCTCTTTCTTGTTCAAGAGGTCTTAATCGTAACATCTGTTATTTTAAATCTTAGCATTTTTAGGCCAAATGTGGAAGTCTTTGCTATGACTATTCTTAAGCACTCTTGAAAAGATAGCTTTCATGATTTTAGAGGTGAGTAAACCAAACTTGATATTTTATGTGGCATCCTGATGATTTATGAGAGATAACTTTAACGAGCGGGGTAGTTTCAAATTCTTGTTATTGAAATGTTATATCTGATGATACCTTCATTCATATTATTATATTAATTACTTTTGTCGCTAGTGTCTCATTTGTCATGGGTTTAGGCAAGATAAAAACGGGTGTAAATCTTTCATCAAGCTTCATTACTAAATCATTTAACCATATTATTATGATTATATTAACTTCTTGTAAATTCCCTGATAATAGTAAAATAGTTCATGGCACAAATTTAGCTTGATAAATCTTATACATGAGGATGAGATTATTAATCTTGATTGGCATACAAATGGGCCAATGCTTAGTTTTAATTTAATTGCATCAATCTTTTTCATTATGAATTCACGAGTAATTTCTTATTCTTATTTCCCATTCACAATGTGTCTTTACATGTAATTTAATCAACTTAGATTTTTAATCTCATCTCATAACCCTTTTAGTTTAACCTCACCATTAAACTATTATTCCCATTTTTTTATTTACAAATCATATTCTAAGATTGATCCTGGAAATCAATGGAGAAGATGCAAATGATACACATTAGGTAGATGTTAATCTTTAGTGGGGCCCACATGTCAGTAGAGAAAGAGAGGCAGAGAAGGGCATCTTCGGCTGGGAACAAAATAGGGCAGAGGGGCTCAGGTCAAACAGAGAAGGGGAACTGTAATACTCTGATCGTCGATACGGCGTAAGATTTTAAAGCAATCGCGGAATCGCCGGTTTTTCGGTAAATCGCGGGAAGAGAAAAATAAAAATTGTGGAATAATGTAAAATGAATAAAATAAATTAAAAAATTAAATTAAAACCTCTGAGTGGGCTGCCTGGGGAGTGGGCCGACCGCCTTGGGCCGGAGGCCCAAGGGGTGGCCGCACCTCCCCTCCCCCTCCCCAAAAACCCTAGCCCTTTTTCTTCCCCCTCTTCCATCCCTTTGCAGCCGCCACCCCCCTTCCTCCACCCCCTGGGCGCAGCCCTCTTCCCCCTCCATCACCCCCCCCCCCACAAGTGCTGCTGCCATTGGAGCCAAGGAGAGGAAGGAGAAGGAGAAGAAGGAAGGAGAAGGAAGGAGAAGAAGAAGAGGAGGGAAAAGAGGGGTGATTCCTCATCTAGGTAATTTTTCCCCATCCCAAACCCTCTGATTTTCGAAATAATTAGGGTTCTTGGCACGGATTTTGAAGGTAGTTAATAGATTAATTGCCCGATTAGAGATTAGTTGTTGTTTGCCTGTAGATTGATTCGTGCAGCGCATCTGTTAGCGAGGTTTTGACCTAGTAAACGAATTTTCCTGCGGACTCTCCCAAAAGGGAAGTTGTAGAGGACTTCCAGATGCATCTTCTATATGTGTTTCGGAATTTTCTGCCGTGGGATCTGGGAGTTACAGGGTCGGTAATACTGATGTTCGTCAGGCGAGCAGATTGATACAGACCGACGGTAATCTGTGAATTTGAGGTAGTAAAAGATTTTTATTGTCCTGGCTGTAATTGAGAAAGTTGTAGATAATTTAGATATCTAGCTTCTGTATAAAATTCAGAATTCTTAGACCCCTGTACTGTTTCTGGGACGCAATTGAATACCGCTGTCCAATATGCCAGAACAGAGTTCTTCCTCTGTTTTGGGCATTAAATTACACCTATCTGTGATCAAAATAAAATATGTGTTCTAAATGAAAAATGTAGGTTTTTAAGTGATGAATCCAGAGAGGTATCGTTTGCTATATTTGGATCAATATTTTTAAAGTTACAAAAATGTTAAGCAGCGCTGCTGCAGAGGGTAATTTGATGAAGTGTTGAGCGGAGAGGAGTTAGTGCGGGTTCGGGGTTCTAGCAACGTCTTTAATTATTTATGTCGTGTTTGTATGCTGTGGCTTTGTGCTGAGAGATGCCTTTTGGACAGGTGGTCTTGTTCCTGAGCGCTCTTGATTTTACTTCGCTTCGTCGGATTGAGGCAAGTAAACGTAGCAGTGGTTGCTACCGTTTAACTTGTTATTCCTTCTACTTTCAGTTTACATTATTATTATAATTTAATACATTATGCCATGATTGCATGAAATCTTAATTGTGGATATGGTAGCAAGTATAATGATGGTTTAAATTTTGTAGCATGGATTGTTGATGTTTGTTGGTGTGTAGATGTTTGATCCATGTTATGAGAATTTGTGGTCTTGATGATGTTAATGATATGTTGATATTGTTTATGGTCGATTGCAAGTGAAAGAGTTCATGAGAATTTCTGATGCATAGATGTTGTGAATGCACATTTTATTTGTTAAGACATTCACATTTGTGCATCATGCTGATTTATTGAAGTCTTGGTCACGAGATGACCAAGCGTCGAGGTCCCCGTCATGTTGATGACGTGACGGGCTAAAGGTCCCCATACTTGAGGAGTATGGGCAATTGGTCCCTGTACCAGAGGGTACAGGCATGGGTGTGCATTGACGGATGCACACTTTGCATTACCGGTAAAATGCAGAAGAGAAAGAGATAAAGAGATTTTTGACCATCTTGCATAGCATGAAAGAATTCATATGCATTGCATTGTGGAAAGATTCATTTGCATGCATATGCAATATGTTGTGGTGAAGTTATTTTGTGGAATAATCAACTTCATAGTTGCATTGTGGAATTGGCTCATGTGAGCTAATTGTGGTATGAGGATTGTGGTTGTGGTCGTGGAACGCGATTCCTTCCTTGTGTATGGTAAGGGTTGTGATGGTGGCATGAGATTCTTTTCTCTTGTAGTAATTGATGATATCAATTGTGTATGTGGGAAATAGTAAAGTGTTGAAGTAAGACATTCATATGTTTTATTGCTTTTGGTAGTGGTAGTGGTCGAGGATTTAAAGTGGTCAAACAAGATTTATTGGTTAATGCTTTACCGTCATTGATGGTGATTGGAGGTTGAGGATATACACATTGTTATTTGTGGAAGATTAAATGTTGATGATTAATCTATGGTGGATTGTAGAAGAATAAATGTTCTCTCTTGCATCTAATCGTGGATAAAACGATTGCATGCATATGCCAATTAAATCTGAAATTGAAGAGATATGAATACGGAAGTTGTGGTGGTTTAATAATTGTAGACATGAATTGTGGTGGTAGTTGTATGGAATTATAAATGATGACGTATAATTGTTTGTAGTTCGAATAGCCTGTTAAACAGTTTGCTTGCTGAGATTTTATCTCACCCTTGTTTCCCCCTCCCTACAGGTGGACTTTGAGCATGCATGGGAAGGGTAGAACGGCACCACACTGATGCACGTGAATCATATTTTTATGCTGTAATAAAGTTGAAAGGATCCTAGACCTTGCATAGCTTTGTTGACATTATCTTAATAATGTTAAATTTGTGAACTATGTTTATGTTTTAAAATGTTGGAGGATGTTTTAAATAGTGAATTGCTATCACTATCCTGTTATTCCTTTGTTGTTTATGCTTCCGCTTATAATATTTTGTTTAGTAATTGTTGCCAGTTTATTTTATCTTGTAAATTGGCTAGTTGTGGAGTAGAGTAGCATTCCAGGGTAGTGTGGATCCTGGGGTGTTACAGTTGGTATCAGAGTGGGTGTTAGGTCCGTGATAATTAAATTATTAAATTGACACACTGGTGCACAGTAGGATGGGATGGGTCAAGCATTGCACTTATGCTTTAGACATGTTGTATTGATGATTTACATTATGAGATAATCTTGTATGATTATGATTTGCTCCTATGACTGTTATGAGTGAGAATTGTCAATGATATGATGTAGACATTGTATTTGCTGTCTTGGCATTTGCCAGATTATTACCACTGTTCATAGTATGTGGTTAGCGATGTAGTTACCTCAGGTAACTTAGTTGCGGATGTTGTGAGTGAGTTTATTTAGAAGAGTTGATATCTTCCTTGAGTTGATTTTGGCCAATTCTTTGACTATTGCAATTAATGATTTTCTCTTGAGTTTGTGGTTCATTGCAGTTGAGGGTTTGCAATTGGTCTCTATCTGTTCGTTGAAGCAATTATTGTTTCTTTTCGGACTATTGAGACACTGTTGCTGCTTGTGAACATTGTTGATTTGTAAGGATAGTCCTTTCGTGGGAGTTTTGGTCTTATTGTGAATCATGACTCATTAGTTCGCTTGGTATTTTTTTTATTAATGAAAGTTTTGTGTTGCAACTCATTAATATGTTAAAACCTTGGATCTACATATTTCACTTAGATTATTTCGAGTGTTGAAGTTTAATTCCTCTCCTTTCTGAAAGAGAGTGTTAAAACCATTTGTGGTGTTTTGCTATGCTTAAGTGGAAGGTGGTAATCATATAAACTAATTAATAAGGTATAAATTATCGAGTTGAGATGTTAGCGTGGTGCATAATTAATTTCAACTAGCATCCTCGGAAGTGTAGTTGATTAATGTGATATTGCCTTGTAATAGTTTCTAGAAGAACTATGATTAAGAATATGTCTATTTATGATTGGAACTCATGGGGTTATTAAGGAGTGTGCAAAAAAGAATTGGAATGATTATTATGATTGTTTAAATTTCTATCATGTTGGATAAATTGAATTATTTTTGTCTTTAGCAATTAATCTGACCGTTTGGAATGATTATGTAAGGAGGTGTTGGGAATATTGTCTTGGTAATATTAACCTTTAACCTGTCCTTTATTTAGATACTTTATGAGCATGTATAATTGCTAGATTCATCTATCTTTCACCATGTTAAATTGTTGAAACATGTATAAAGAAATAGATGAAAGTTGATGTATTGACTTGTAGAATCTTGCCTTACAAAGCTGGTATTATTGAAGTTTAAAGTTATTTCGTTCTAATTTCTGAATGAAAGGTGAGATACTGAATCTATGCTCATGATTACTTTATGATTGTAAAACGGAGTTAGGATCATGAATGTTGTTATGATAAAATAATAATCAATTATTGCTAGTAATGACTAGAGTACAATCAATTTGTGCTAAATTAGAGTTGAGCATCAATAAGAATTGAATATATGGAATCTAATAAGAGATTCATACTAGCATGTTTGTGAGATTGTCATGTTCTAGTATCATCTTGTTTAAAAGATTTGATTTAATATGGTGGCTTATGCACTAGGATTTCCTAGATTAAGTAGTCGCAATCTTATTCAGATAATAGAAACATGATGAAGTGATTTCTTATGTTTTTTTGGAAAAGTTTATGAAGGGATTTGTGGATATGATGATGCTTGTTAAGAATGTATTATTCTGATGTTAGCATGATGGTCAGTATGTGGTTGTGATGATAATGTTGAACGTTTCTTAAATGAAAGAATTTGATAACTTCCATGATACTGCTTAAATCAAAAGTTTTGAGATTTGTGTATGCAATCTTTTTGATCTCATGACTTATGTGGCAGCTGAAATTGTTTGAGCAAAGTGACGCGTTGAGAGCTTTTATTAGTTCTTAAGGGATTAATGTGTTGTGGTCTTTAAATCACTTTTGTTGGAATTGTGAAGGTAATACCGTAATCAAAGAAAGTTGTTCTCTTTGTTAAAAGAAAAAGTGCGGTAAAAGTATTGGAGGTTGAAGTCATGTTATGCAATTTTTTTAGGTGTGTTTGACTTCTTAAGTTCGCCGCATAAGAACTTCTTGAACTCAAATGGCAATATTTTTTTTCGCCGCCTAAGAGTTTCTTAAGCTCAAATGGCAATACTGTATTCTTATTGGTTGAGATTTGGTATTTTCTTCTTGAGGGGCATGTGCCTTCAATTGTGACCTTATCTTTTGCTATCCAAGATTGTTGCTATTTCTTTTGGTCTTGCGCTTATTGCGGATGGTAACATCATCCTCTGTGCCGAAATTTACTTCTTTTTGCCTCTTCTAAGAAAGGGGTAATCAATTTGGGTTGCAAAGTCCTTTAAGAGGTGTTTGGCATCTAGTTGGTGTGTTGGGCGATGATTTGGAAATCCTTGGTTCAAGGAAGTTAAATTTTTTTTCCAAAGGGAATGGATTGGGAGATTAATTCTATCTCGAGCAGTAATATGCTCTCTTGATTCTTGTTTAGCTGTGTGTTTATGGCAGAGGTCATCTGCAAATTGAGTTGTTATATGTTGTGGTGTATTCTTTTCCAGTTAAGAAAAGAAAATGATTGTTTTGGTCTGTCGAGTGATTTTCACTCTTGACTTGTGCAGTGTTGATTCTCCAAATGTCTTTTTGGAGAGTGTGAATGGTTTTGTTGTGAATCCTTTGATTTGGGCCGTGGTCCTTTGAAGGAAAGCTGGTTGCTAGCGTGTTGCTTGAGAATCCTTTATTCTTCTTGTGGTTGAGCTCCATTTGTAAAAGCTATTGTTTGTGCTTCGAGTAAAATGTTATGAGTGGAATCTGTGGTCGATTCCTCAAAGGGGTACAATGTATTATCCCGATTATAATATATAGAGGAAAATGTTTTAATAAGAAGGATGGTATTAGATAGTGGCTTGATAATTTTGCGAGAACGGCAGAATCTGTTGTCCACTTAGAGCCGAAAAAAGAGTTGCGGGTGCTCAGCTTTGACCGGTGCGTGTCGTGGACTCATCGGAGTTGGACATGAGGAAGAGAGTCACCAGGTATGCGGAGGCCCTCTTGATGAATCCATCCGAGCGGGAGGTGACGTGGGAGCTTGAAGTTCAAATGTAGAAGGAGGACCCGAGTTCTTCGTGGCGGGTAAGAACATGTAGTTGTTGTTCTCGTGGGATGTTCTATCCTTGGAATGTTCAATTCTTTGGTTGTTCTTTTCTTGATTGTTCTTTTTTGACTCGTGGGTTGAGGAGCGAGATTCGAGGACGAATCCTTTTAGGTGGGGAGAATGTAATACTCTGATCGTCGATACGGCGTAAGATTTTAAAGCAATCGCGGAATCGCCGGTTTTTCGGTAAATCGCGGGAAGAGAAAAATAAAAATTGTGGAATAATGTAAAATGAATAAAATAAATTAAAAAATTAAATTAAAACCTCTGAGTGGGCTGCCTGGGGAGTGGGCCGACCGCCTTGGGCCGGAGGCCCAAGGGGTGGCCGCACCTCCCCTCCCCCTCCCCAAAAACCCTAGCCCTTTTTCTTCCCCCTCTTCCATCCCTTTGCAGCCGCCAACCCCCTTCCTCCACCCCCTGGGCGCAGCCCTCTTCCCCCTCCATCACCCCCCCACAAGTGCTGCTGCCATTGGAGCCAAGGAGAGGAAGGAGAAGGAGAAGAAGGAAGGAGAAGGAAGGAGAAGAAGAAGAGGAGGGAAAAGAGGGGTGATTCCTCATCTAGGTAATTTTTCCCCATCCCAAACCCTCTGATTTTCGAAATAATTAGGGTTCTTGGCACGGATTTTGAAGGTAGTTAATAGATTAATTGCCCGATTAGAGATTAGTTGTTGTCTGCCTGTAGATTGATTCGTGCAGCGCATCTGTTAGCGAGGTTTTGACCTAGTAAACGAATTTTCCTGCGGACTCTCCCAAAAGGGAAGTTGTAGAGGACTTCCAGATGCATCTTCTATATGTGTTTCGGAATTTTCTGCCGTGGGATCTGGGAGTTACAGGGTCGGTAATACTGATGTTCGTCAGGCGAGCAGATTGATACAGACCGACGGTAATCTGTTGTAACAGCCCAGCTGTTTATTTCAAAAATTTTAGTAAAAAAAAATAATTTAATTTAAAATAAAAATAAGTGTTCTTTGGTTGCCTAAATTTTGGAGATTTTATTTGTCTGTTTTTAGTTTTTTAAAAAAAGGCTTTTATAAAAAGTAATTTAACTAAAAACATAAATTTACGATTAAATAAAAAGATATTTTGAGTTTATGTAAAAATATCATTTAAAATTAAGTATTTAAAAGCATTTGGCTTTTATTTGGATTTTCTGTGTTTTTCTGGAGTTAAAAATCAATTTTAAATGTTAAAAAGTATTTTATAAAATTATTAAATGAAAATCTGAAATTAAAAATATTTTTCCTAAGTCTAAAATGCTTCCAGGAATATTGTATAATTTTTCTGGAATTTTTAGACATTAAATATTATTTTTATAAGTGTTTTTGAAGTTTCTAGTATTTTCTGAAATTTTATTCCGAAAATAAAAATCAAATTCATCCAAGCTCGCCACGTGTCGCTCTCAGATTGAATCACTCTCTCTCCACGTTTTAATCCTAGCCACACATGATGACTTACCCCTTCATAAAATCCAAAGGACATGAGCCATCCACTTGCCACGTGTCGCAAATCTGACGGCCCATACCCCTTCACTTACTCCCTCTCTCTATGACATATGAGGACCCACTTGTCATATGTTTCTTCTTCCTCTAGTCTTCTCTCTCCTCCACCATTGATGCCGAACAAAAGCTTTAATTCCCGGCCGTTTCCTTCTCTTAACTCCCGATTAGCGCATGGAAATGAATGCCCTAATCACCCCCATTAATCTACCGGCCGTTTCTTCCCATTAAAATCCCCTCTAAAGCCGCGGCCGTTTCTTCTCTCTCCACCTATAAAAACCTCTCCCCATACCCGGTTTCTTCACCATTTCGGCCCCCCCTTTTCACCGCCGCCCTCCCCTCCCTTCGGCCGCTCTCCCGCCGCCGTGCGCCGCCGTCCCGGCGACCTCCCGCCGCCGCCCGCGCTTCACCACCGCCGCCTCCTCCTTGCGCCGCCGCCGGCCGCCCCGGGCCTCCCCGCCGCCGCCGGTGAGTGCGCCGCCGCCCCTCCTCACCCCGCCGCCACTCGCCGCCCCCGCCTCCGGCCGCCGGCCGCCGGCAAGGCCGCCGGCCGTGCGCCTCCCGAGCCTCCCATGCGCGCCGCCCGCGTGGCCGGCCTCGCCCGCGTGGTCGCCCGCGTGGCCTCCACGTCACGCCCGCATGGCGCCATGTGGCCGGCGTGCCACGTCGGCGAACCCCGTGGTCCGCGGATTTGGTCCACGGTAGACCGGGCCCACCGGTCATTCAAATCATTTTCCCGCTCGGAAAATTCGAAATTTGCTGATGTCATAAATAGCATTTTTCAGTATAAAAATAATTCCCGAAACCAGCCTTTTCCTTTTTTCCCTCCTGTTAATCTTCCGAAAGCCATAACTTCTTCATCGTAACTCCGATTCAACCCGTTCAAATTTCTAAATTCTTCTAAAATCTTAAGCTACCCAAATCTAGAATCTTTTTGAATTTTTGGATTTTATTTCGATTTTATTTGAATTTTTTTGTTTGGTTCTTCGCGCGTAGATTTCGACGAATTCGGAGAGAACGACGCCGACGATTCGCACCAGGTCTTCGAGCAAGGCAAGTTACACCTTTGATCATGTTGAACCTAATATTTTAAACTAATTATATTGTTTTTAAATTATTATTGCATGCGTAATTCTATTCAAGTTAGTTTAAATTCAGTTTTGAACTCTAGTTACACCCAAATTCTTTGGACAGCCAAATTTGATATTGCTTACCATTATACCTTGTCAACCCTAGATAAAACCTAGTTAGTACAATAGCACTAACTAGAAATTTTGTAGAAATGCTTAGCCGTGCTTATAATACTTATGGTTTGGGATGATTTTTCACATAAAATGATGGACTTTAAAATTGTACTCTTGACTTTGGTGAGTCAAGGAGTGTTATGAAATATTTTGGAAACAAAATATAAAACTGGTTTAGACTTAGGCAATTGGTCAAAGTGGTGGGTGCAGGCATGCCCTGTTGGTTGGAGCCGCAGTGGTTGATTGTCGTGCACAAGGGGTTTGTGGTTAGGCCTAAGTCAAGTTAAGGACCGGTCTGTGAGCTACTATTGCAAAGCCCTATCGTACTACCACAAGTCTGGTATGGGACAGACCTGGCCAAATAATTTGTGAAGTTCCAACATGATCTCGCTATAGGCTGAATGTGAGCGCGGCGTAGGCCGTGAGAAGTCTCACATGGCACAAGAGGGGGCTCCAACATGTGGATTCATGTTGTGGTGAAACCTTAGTGGCGGCGTGATTATGTTGACAACGGATCATTGTAAAGGCTTTGTCATGATCTCCTGGCCGCACACCTAAGGAAGTGTGTTAATCCGGTGGCAAAAAGGGATGATCATGTCTTGTGGGTAAAGCTGTACAACCTCTGCAGAGTGTATAACCTATCCTGGATAGCCGTGCCCACGGTCATGGGCAAGCTGAGTGAAGTTTTTCATGGATTAGACTTTGGTTTTCAAAATGATTTTCGAAAACCTTGTGGATGGATGGAATCCATGAGAGATAAAAACCTTGCGGATGGATGGAATCCGTGAGAGAGTTGCGCAGAGGAAGCGTGTGGATGGATGGAATCCATACGTGGTCTTTTGGAAAAGATGGTCCGGGTGGGATGCCCGTGGTTAGGTTGGTGTGGGGGATGGACCTGCACTGACGGTATCTATTTTGTTACAACATTGTTTTACTTAATGTATCAAATTCAGCTTTTGCACTTACTTATGATATTTACTCAAATGTCGCCTTTTATGCAAATAAACCATATTATGCCTTCCTTTGATATTCCATATGCATGCATCTATTCTGTTAAACCTCCTGGTGTAACTTGTGGAGTACTTTTTGTACTCATGTTGCTATATCTAACTCTTTCAGAGGAAGCCTTCGACGACTTCGGTGAGGATTGCGACTAGGCCACGTCTTACAGTCATTCGCCTTGTGGGAAGGCTGGATGGGCTGCTGCTTTATGTATTTCTTCCGCTGTCTTCTTTTGCTATTATTGTAAACTTTGGCCATCAGGCTCATATTAGCTAAATAAAGTTTGTCATTACGCATGATTATTGTCTTTGTGATACTGTGTGCACTAGCTTTTCCTGGGATAGTGCGATTAACACAGAGGGTTCTGGAGTTGTTGCTCTGGGTCCCGACAGAGATGGTATCAGAGCAATAATGACTCTAAGACGTGACCGTAGATAGAATAGAATGGTTGGACCTTAAGGATATATTTTAATAACAAGTAAATTCAAACAGTTTTGCTTATTCTTACCTCTCAATCTTTGCTTATTCTTATCTCTCATTCCTTTCTCATCTTTATAACATTTTTGAAAAATCTATTTCTGTCTCTTCCCATGTTCCAAAACAACTATAGATGGCAACAGTTGGAATTCTTCGGCTCTGCCGCAACCTCAATCTTTGCACCAAAGTATTGTGCTTTGTACGTCAAGAGCTGTGAAGGATCACTCCAAGACAACCCTTATCCTTTTAGGTTAAATTGTTAAGCTAGACAGTAGACGAGGTTATGCGCTTTTGTCGGCAGCCATAACTATTGTTTGCTTAAATAAAAGTTTTTGCTAAGTCCGTGTTTTGTGTTGGGCAAAAACAACCCCTTCCCCTCCTTTGTCTTAACTCTCCTCTCACCTAAACTTTAGCAAGATGGTGAACACAAGAAGGAATTCTATTGAAGGCAACCCCAATGACAACAACGACGCTCAAGGAAGTCAGTTTGCCCCTATTCCTCCGCCTCCACCAGCAGCTGGACCTGATTGGGCTCAAATGATGGCAAATCAAAATCAGTTGATTCAACTGTTAGCTCAAGCTATCAACAACCCTGCTCAGCATGCTCCACAGCCACCAGCTCAAGCTCCTCAAAACCGGATGTCAGAATTTTTGAGGATAAGGCCTCCGACCTTCTCAAGCAGTGCCGAACCAATGGATGCTGATGATTGGCTCCGTGCGATTGGCAAGAAGTTGGATATTCTGCAATGCACTGATCGAGAAAGAGTCTTGTTTGCTACTCACCAGCTGAATGGACCCGCATCCGAGTGGTGGGATACTCTAACAGCCTCTCATGCCAACCCCCAAGCTATTACCTGGAATGAGTTTGTGCAAAGTTTTCGCAAAGCACACATTCCGTCTGGCACCATCACTTTGAAGAAGAAGGAATTCAGAGCTTTGCGACAAGGAAGCCGTACAGTGAATGAATACTTGCAGAAATTCAACCAGCTGGCACGTTACGCACCAGAGGATGTGTCAACCGACGAAGCAAAGCAGGAAAGATTTTTGGAAGGCCTGAACGACAACATCTCGGTCCAGTTGATATCCAAGGATTACCCAGATTTTCATCAATTAGTCAGCAAGACAATTCGCCAGGAGGGCAAGTTTGTTGAAATGGAGAATCGGAAAAGAAGAATGTCTACCCAGCATGTGAACCCTGGAAGCTTTCCCAAAGTTAGAAGAACCCTACAGCAGGCCAACAAATTTCAGCCGTCATCGTCAAATTTCAGGTCAACAGAAGAACGAGTACTAGCCAACACCTCTGCCGACACTGAGGACAACAAAGCTTTGATATTCGACGTTCCACAGAAGGACCAGAACCCAGCAGCCAGAGTTACATGTTTTAACTGCCATGAGACGGGACACTATGCCAACAATTGCCCCAAGAAACAGCAACCAGTGAAGAATGGTATATCTGGAACACCAACTGCCAACAACCTCCAGACAGCAAACAGAAGGTCACAGAAGTTTGCAAAGGGACGTTTGAACCAGATCTCCGCTCAAGCCACACAGAGTAAGATCCAAACCTATTTCTTTGCTAACCCGTCCGAATCTCGGGGACAGATTCTTTTTAAGGGGGGTAGTTTGTAACAGCCCAGCTGTTTATTTCAAAAATTTTAGTAAAAAAAAAAAATTTAATTTAAAATAAAAATAAGTGTTCTTTGGTTGCCTAAATTTTGGAGATTTTATTTGTCTGTTTTTAGTTTTTTAAAAAAAGGCTTTTATAAAAAGTAATTTAACTAAAAACATAAATTTACGATTAAATAAAAAGATATTTTGAGTTTATGTAAAAATATCATTTAAAATTAAGTATTTAAAAGCATTTGGCTTTTATTTGGATTTTCTGTGTTTTTCTGGAGTTAAAAATCAATTTTAAATGTTAAAAAGTATTTTATAAAATTATTAAATGAAAATCTGAAATTAAAAATATTTTTCCTAAGTCTAAAATGCTTCCAGGAATATTGTATAATTTTTCTGGAATTTTTAGACATTAAATATTATTTTTATAAGTGTTTTTGAAGTTTCTAGTATTTTCTGAAATTTTATTCCGAAAATAAAAATCAAATTCATCCAAGCTCGCCACGTGTCGCTCTCAGATTGAATCACTCTCTCTCCACGTTTTAATCCTAGCCACACATGATGACTTACCCCTTCATAAAATCCAAAGGACATGAGCCATCCACTTGCCACGTGTCGCAAATCTGACGGCCCATACCCCTTCACTTACTCCCTCTCTCTATGACATATGAGGACCCACTTGTCATATGTTTCTTCTTCCTCTAGTCTTCTCTCTCCTCCACCATTGATGCCGAACAAAAGCTTTAATTCCCGGCCGTTTCCTTCTCTTAACTCCCGATTAGCGCATGGAAATGAATGCCCTAATCACCCCCATTAATCTACCGGCCGTTTCTTCCCATTAAAATCCCCTCTAAAGCCGCGGCCGTTTCTTCTCTCTCCACCTATAAAAACCTCTCCCCATACCCGGTTTCTTCACCATTTCGGCCCCCCCTTTTCACCGCCGCCCTCCCCTCCCTTCGGCCGCTCTCCCGCCGCCGTGCGCCGCCGTCCCGGCGACCTCCCGCCGCCGCCCGCGCTTCACCACCGCCGCCTCCTCCTTGCGCCGCCGCCGGCCGCCCCGGGCCTCCCCGCCGCCGCCGGTGAGTGCGCCGCCGCCCCTCCTCACCCCGCCGCCGCTCGCCGCCCCCGCCTCCGGCCGCCGGCCGCCGGCAAGGCCGCCGGCCGTGCGCCTCCCGAGCCTCCCATGCGCGCCGCCCGCGTGGCCGGCCTCGCCCGCGTGGTCGCCCGCGTGGCCTCCACGTCACGCCCGCATGGCGCCATGTGGCCGGCGTGCCACGTCGGCGAACCCCGTGGTCCGCGGATTTGGTCCACGGTAGACCGGGCCCACCGGTCATTCAAATCATTTTCCCGCTCGGAAAATTCGAAATTTGCTGATGTCATAAATAGCATTTTTCAGTATAAAAATAATTCCCGAAACCAGCCTTTTCCTTTTTTCCCTCCTGTTAATCTTCCGAAAGCCATAACTTCTTCATCGTAACTCTGATTCAACCCGTTCAAATTTCTAAATTCTTCTAAAATCTTAAGCTACCCAAATCTAGAATCTTTTTGAATTTTTGGATTTTATTTCGATTTTATTTGAATTTTTTTGCTTGGTTCTTCGCGCGTAGATTTCGACGAATTCGGAGAGAACGACGCCGACGATTCGCACCAGGTCTTCGAGCAAGGCAAGTTACACCTTTGATCATGTTGAACCTAATATTTTAAACTAATTATATTGTTTTTAAATTATTATTGCATGCGTAATTCTATTCAAGTTAGTTTAAATTCAGTTTTGAACTCTAGTTACACCCAAATTCTTTGGACAGCCAAATTTGATATTGCTTACCATTATACCTTGTCAACCCTAGATAAAACCTAGTTAGTACAATAGCACTAACTAGAAATTTTGTAGAAATGCTTAGCCGTGCTTATAATACTTATGGTTTGGGATGATTTTTCACATAAAATGATGGACTTTAAAATTGTACTCTTGACTTTGGTGAGTCAAGGAGTGTTATGAAATATTTTGGAAACAAAATATAAAACTGGTTTAGACTTAGGCAATTGGTCAAAGTGGTGGGTGCAGGCATGCCCTGTTGGTTGGAGCCGCAGTGGTTGATTGTCGTGCACAAGGGGTTTGTGGTTAGGCCTAAGTCAAGTTAAGGACCGGTCTGTGAGCTACTATTGCAAAGCCCTATCGTACTACCACAAGTCTGGTATGGGACAGACCTGGCCAAATAATTTGTGAAGTTCCAACATGATCTCGCTATAGGCTGAATGTGAGCGCGGCGTAGGCCGTGAGAAGTCTCACATGGCACAAGAGGGGGCTCCAACATGTGGATTCATGTTGTGGTGAAACCTTAGTGGCGGCGTGATTATGTTGACAACGGATCATTGTAAAGGCTTTGTCATGATCTCCTGGCCGCACACCTAAGGAAGTGTGTTAATCCGGTGGCAAAAAGGGATGATCATGTCTTGTGGGTAAAGCTGTACAACCTCTGCAGAGTGTATAACCTATCCTGGATAGCCGTGCCCACGGTCATGGGCAAGCTGAGTGAAGTTTTTCATGGATTAGACTTTGGTTTTCAAAATGATTTTCGAAAACCTTGTGGATGGATGGAATCCATGAGAGATAAAAACCTTGCGGATGGATGGAATCCGTGAGAGAGTTGCGCAGAGGAAGCGTGTGGATGGATGGAATCCATACGTGGTCTTTTGGAAAAGATGGTCCGGGTGGGATGCCCGTGGTTAGGTTGGTGTGGGGGATGGACCTGCACTGACGGTATCTATTTTGTTACAACATTGTTTTACTTAATGTATCAAATTCAGCTTTTGCACTTACTTATGATATTTACTCAAATGTCGCCTTTTATGCAAATAAACCATATTATGCCTTCCTTTGATATTCCATATGCATGCATCTATTCTGTTAAACCTCCTGGTGTAACTTGTGGAGTACTTTTTGTACTCATGTTGCTATATCTAACTCTTTCAGAGGAAGCCTTCGACGACTTCGGTGAGGATTGCGACTAGGCCACGTCTTACAGTCATTCGCCTTGTGGGAAGGCTGGATGGGCTGCTGCTTTATGTATTTCTTCCGCTGTCTTCTTTTGCTATTATTGTAAACTTTGGCCATCAGGCTCATATTAGCTAAATAAAGTTTGTCATTACGCATGATTATTGTCTTTGTGATACTGTGTGCACTAGCTTTTCCTGGGATAGTGCGATTAACACAGAGGGTTCTGGAGTTGTTGCTCCGGGTCCCGACAGAATTTGAGGTAGTAAAAGATTTTTATTGTCCTGGCTGTAATTGAGAAAGTTGTAGATAATTTAGATATCTAGCTTCTGTATAAAATTCAGAATTCTTAGACCCCTGTACTGTTTCTGGGACGCAATTGAATACCGCTGTCCAATATGCCAGAACAGAGTTCTTCCTCTGTTTTGGGCATTAAATTACACCTATCTGTGATCAAAATAAAATATGTGTTCTAAATGAAAAATGTAGGTTTTTAAGTGATGAATCCAGAGAGGTATCGTTTGCTATATTTGGATCAATATTTTTAAAGTTACAAAAATGTTAAGCAGCGCTGCTGCAGAGGGTAATTTGATGAAGTGTTGAGCGGAGAGGAGTTAGTGCGGGTTCGGGGTTCTAGCAATGTCTTTAATTATTTATGTCGTGTTTGTATGCTGTGGCTTTGTGCTGAGAGATGCCTTTTGGACAGGTGGTCTTGTTCCTGAGCGCTCTTGATTTTACTTCGCTTCGTCGGATTGAGGCAAGTAAACGTAGCAGTGGTTGCTACCGTTTAACTTGTTATTCCTTCTACTTTCAGTTTACATTATTATTATAATTTAATACATTATGCCATGATTGCATGAAATCTTAATTGTGGAGATGGTAGCAAGTATAATGATGGTTTAAATTTTGTAGAATGGATTGTTGATGTTTGTTGGTGTGTAGATGTTTGATCCATGTTATGAGAATTTGTGGTCTTGATGATGTTAATGATATGTTGATATTGTTTATGGTCGATTGCAAGTGAAAGAGTTCATGAGAATTTCTGATGCATAGATGTTGTGAATGCACATTTTATTTGTTAAGACATTCACATTTGTGCATCATGCTGATTTGTTGAAGTCTTGGTCACGAGATGACCAAGCGTCGAGGTCCCCGTCATGTTGATGACGTGACGGGCTAAAGGTCCCCATACTTGAGGAGTATGGGCAATTGGTCCCTGTACCAGAGGGTACAGGCATGGGTGTGCATTGACGGATGCACACTTTGCATTACCGGTAAAATGCAGAAGAGAAAGAGATAAAGAGATTTTTGACCATCTTGCATAGCATGAAAGAATTCATATGCATTGCATTGTGGAAAGATTCATTTGCATGCATATGCAATATGTTGTGGTGAAGTTATTTTGTGGAATAATCAACTTCATAGTTGCATTGTGGAATTGGCTCATGTGAGCTAATTGTGGTATGAGGATTGTGGTTGTGGTCGTGGAACGCGATTCCTTCCTTGTGTATGGTAAGGGTTGTGATGGTGGCATGAGATTCTTTTCTCTTGTAGTAATTGATGATATCAATTGTGTATGTGGGAAATAGTAAAGTGTTGAAGTAAGACATTCATATGTTTTATTGCTTTTGGTAGTGGTAGTGGTCGAGGATTTAAAGTGGTCAAACAAGATTTATTGGTTAATGCTTTACCGTCATTGATGGTGATTGGAGGTTGAGGATATACACATTGTTATTTGTGGAAGATTAAATGTTGATGATTAATCTATGGTGGATTGTAGAAGAATAAATGTTCTCTCTTGCATCTAATCGTGGATAAAACGATTGCATGCATATGCCAATTAAATCTGAAATTGAAGAGATATGAATACGGAAGTTGTGGTGGTTTAATAATTGTAGACATGAATTGTGGTGGTAGTTGTATGGAATTATAAATGATGACGTATAATTGTTTGTAGTTCGAATAGCCTGTTAAACAGTTTGCTTGCTGAGATTTTATCTCACCCTTGTTTCCCCCTCCCTACAGGTGGACTTTGAGCATGCATGGGAAGGGTAGAACGGCACCACACTGATGCACGTGAATCATATTTTTATGCTGTAATAAAGTTGAAAGGATCCTAGACCTTGCATAGCTTTGTTGACATTATCTTAATAATGTTAAATTTGTGAACTATGTTTATGTTTTAAAATGTTGGAGGATGTTTTAAATAGTGAATTGCTATCACTATCCTGTTATTCCTTTGTTGTTTATGCTTCCGCTTATAATATTTTGTTTAGTAATTGTTGCCAGTTTATTTTATCTTGTAAATTGGCTAGTTGTGGAGTAGAGTAGCATTCCAGGGTAGTGTGGATCCTGGGGTGTTACAGGAACGCCGGGGATGGTGGCGGCGCCGACGAGGAGCGGCCGAGGGGACGGGGGAGACCGATGAAATGGAATGCCCGGGCGATGTTGAGGCTCACGGTGCCAGTAGCTCCAGCCGGGAGACACGGAGGCGGGCCGGCGGCGGCGGGGAGCGGTTGGGTGCATGAAGCCGATCGAGGCGCCGGTGGCCGGAGAGGAGGAAGAACAAAATAGAGTGAGCACGAGCATGATTGGGTCACGGGGAAACTCACCCGGGGGTTGGTGGAGCTGGAGAGGATGGAGTGGTCTGACGTCGTGCGCGGGCGGCGGCGCAGGAAGGTTGCCGTGGCGGGGTTGCTCCGGCGGGGAAGAGCTTCGGCCGACGGCTGGGGTAGCTACGGGGCACCGAGGAGCAGCTCCGGCCGCGAGGGATTGGGGAAAGAAGCCCTGGAGGGCGGTCGGTGGTGATGGAGGCCGTGTCGGCCGGTAGTGGAGGAGAACGGTCGCCGCAGCAAATTTCGGCGACGAAGCTTCAATTAAAGGAGGGGGAGGTTGATGGTAGCCGGGGACACACGGTGACGCGAACGGTTTGCGGAGAGGATGGCCGGAGTGACCGAACGGCATGAATTGGTGGCGGCGGCCGACACAAGCTTGGGGCAGCTCGAGCTGAGTTTGGCCCGAAGGAGGAAGGAGGAGAGGGAGGCAAGCTCGGTTCTTAAAGGCCAGCGCACGCTCGGGGAGGTACTGCCGGCATGGGTGGTGGCATGGGCGGCGGCATGGGCTATGCATACTTCGGCATGGCGATGAGTGTACCGCGGCATGGGCGACGGGGAATACCGGGGGCTGAGCTGGGTGAAACCAGGGGCGGAGCACGACTATAACTGGGGGCGGTGCGAGCGCAGGCGGGACGGCTTGGTTCGGAGAGAGCGACGCGGCCGGGGAGGCGGTGCGGGCGGTGAGTCGGAAGAACATGGGAGGAAGATGCCAGGAGAAAGGAGGAAACCGGGCGGGCTGGGCGGACCGGAGAGAAGAAGTGGGCCTGGGAGGAAGAAAAGGGAAATGGTCGGCTGGGCCGGAAAGAAAAACAGGCTGGGCCCCAAAAAGAGATTTATCAGGAATTTCAATAGTTTCTGAATTTTGAGAATTTAGATTTGGTTTTGTGAGTATATTTTAAAATTAAACACTTGGTTCAAATTTTTGGATCCAACAATTTAATTTCAAGATTGTCGAGTTTGGAGAAATAACTCTTAATTTTTCAAATTTGAATTTCCGGATACGCATATTAGATGGAAAGGATTTTATATTAATTTGAACTTCCATTCCTGGCTTTGAATACCCAGATTTCAATTTTTAAATTTGAAATTAAAATTTCTAAAGGGTTTTGGATCTTCTCAATTTTTAAACTTTACTTTGGTTCTAGATCCCAAGGTTTGGATTTTTATCATTCTGATTTTTAAACTTGGTTCTTTATCCCAAGATTTCGAATTTTATTACTTGGGCTTTTGGCAAGAAAAACCAATTTGAGAGATTCGAGTAACGCCAAAGATTTTTGAAATACCCAAGAAAACGATTAAAAGATTTTCATCATTTTTGCAATTACACTAGTTTCCTTTTTGGGATGTTACAAGTTATCACATACATTATTCTCTACGTGCATGACATTGATACAATTGCAAACTTCTAAGTGCTCCCAGTAAGGCAAGTCCCAAAATATTGATCTCTTCTTCCATATGTTCTTCTGACGTGTCCTCAACTTACGTCCCTTTGCAAGCATAGCATCAATATCCTTAACCTTGTCATAGACCTCTTTTCTACTAAAAGGCCTTGGTGCCGAGTCATCCTCTTTTTTCCCTTAAATTGTTTCTTCATCTTGTGATATGGGTGATACTGTAGAAAGAACCTACAGTGACGCATGTACATAGTTTTGCACGAGTTGTTCAACCACACACTCTCGGTATAATCTAAGAAGTGTGAGTAGGCTTTGGCTCCTTTCGTACTTAGCCCCAACAGGTTACCAAGCATAGGAAAATCATTGATGGTGCAGAACAACATGCCACGTAGAATGGAGTTCTCTCATTTATTTGCATCTCATACATGTACCCCTTTGTTCCACAGTGTCATAAGGTCTTCCACCAATGGTGCTAAGTACACATCAAAATTGTTCCTAGGTTGTTTTAGCTCTTGGATAAGTAGTGATATCAAAATGTACTTCCGCTTCATACACAGCTAAGGAGAAAGGTTGTACATGCATACATTCACGGGCTAGGCGCAATGTCAGCTGCTCATGTTACCAAAAGGATTCATTCCATCTGTAGTCAATTCAAACCTTATATTCCTCATTTCTGCACCAAAGTCTATAAACATCCTATCGATGTTCCTCCATTGGACGGAATCAGCAATGTGTCTTATCATTCCATCTTTCTTACGCTCCTTCGAGTGCCAACGCAGCAATCTTGCATCCTTTTGGTTTGCAAATAAATGCTTCAAATGGGGAATTAGAGGCAGATACTATAACATCTTAGCAGGAGGTCCTTGCTTCACCTTAATGCCCTCGCCATCATCGAAGTCATTCTTATGCTTGTATTGGGATGCTTTGCACATCGGACAAAAATGTAATTTTGCATACTCTTTACAATAGAGGATACAATCATTCGAACATGCATGTATTCTTTCTACTTTCATTCTCAATAGACAAAGAATTTTCTTAGCTTGGTAGGTGGTTCTCGGCAACACATTTCCCTCTAGAAGGATGTTCACTAGGAAACCTAACAACGTCATGACACTCTTGTCGGACCTAACATTGCTTGCCTTTAATTTCAATAGTTCAAGAACATATGACAACCTTATATATTGCGGCGTGCAGCCCGAGAACAAAGGTTTCTCCTGGTCCTCCATCAATCCCTCGAATTTATTGAACTCTCGCTCACTATAGTTTTCTTCTGCATCGTGTAGTATCTGATCCAGGTTGTCATCATATGACCTATCCTCATTGAAAGCACAGTCCACAACCAGCATATCTTTGTCTCCCTTGACACCTTCCTGTATAATCTTCTCTTCACCATGACTGGTCCAACATGTGTACCCCTTTTGAAATCCCTTCGAATCAAGTGAGCTTTGATCTGCACTGAGTTGGTAAACATCTTCATATTATCGCAATCGATGCATGGACAGTACATATATTCCATTCCCTTCTTCAACATATACTGCTCGGCCGCTCTTCTAAAAGCAGACACGCTATAAATATACTTTTCACTCACACGATTCTCAACGTACATCCAGCTGCGGTCCATCTACAATACACATGTAACAAATTAGTGTCAAATTAGATTATTAATACTACTATATCTAGCCAGCTATGTACTATTCATGAAGCAATATATATGATGCAAGAATTAATATGCTGAAGTAAATTGGGAGTACTAACCTATTCTTAAATTGTAGCAAACTACCTATTAAACTAGAACTACACCTAGCTATTATCTCTCTTTATTACAAGGCATATAAATTAGAAGCAAATACTAACCTCTAATCACCAAGCTGGAACAAATCAATCAACAAACAGCTAGATCTACAAGTGAAATGCTTTCACCAAACTCCCCAAAGGCAGCTGCCCCCTTCAATGCAGCACAATGAAGATAGATCTGTTGGGACCAGTCTGGCAAGGTATTAATTAATAACGCGGTGTATTCCAGACACATCCAACCATCAACCGTCTGTAATATATAGTTATCATAGACAGTTCATATTAATAACCATCTGTAAACTATCACAAACAGTTGGTATTAATAAACATCTGTGATATCTGCAAATATCACAGATAGTTAGTATTAACAACCATTTATGAACTATCACAGATGGTTTTTAATACGAACCGTCTGTGATGTCTACAACTATCATAGACGGATCATGTTAATAACCATCTATGAATTATCATAAACGGTTATTAACATGAACCGTCTGTGATAGTTGCATATTATAGACAGTAAATGGTCACTTTTGTAAAACCGTCGGTGATAATAACAGCACAAGTGGTTTCCCATAAACTATCTGTGATGAGGCATCTTGTATAGCTTATTTTGTAGTAGTGTACCTGTTGTAGCTACTAGCTAAACAGGAATGAAAGGGGACTAGTAGAAGAGGGAGAGGGAGCCAGACTGTGGAATGGCTGGTGAGAATGAGAGGATCTCCCCCCTCCTGCCCCACCTGGGGGTTTATATACATAAGTGGGGTAGAATGGGAAATCCCCATTCTACCCCTTAGTACTTACAAAGGATGAGGGTACATTGGTATATTTACACTGCTATATCCTCTTCTACACTATTGGGCCTATTACATGTTGGACTAGTTTCACGGCCCAGTCACGGGGGGTTGGGCCACCCCCACAACAGTACTCCCTCGACAGCAAGCGCTGAGCTCCCGATGGGCGAGCTGACGTGATCAACCACCCCAGGCCCCCGTTCCCCGACAGCAAGTGCGAGGGTGCCGAGTGGTGAGCCATTGCAACTGGTAGCTTGTAGACCCCAGAGGTAATGCGTACGAAGAAATCAGTGAACCCCTGAGTTGACGTCCCGCTGAGGAGATGCCTACGAGGCGGACAGCGTAGTCGAGCGCCGAAGACGTGCCGTCCCGTCGAGGCGATGCCTACGAGGCGGACGGCGAAGTCGGGCGCCGAAGACGTGCCGTCGAGCGCCGAAGACGTGTCGTCGAGCGCCGAAGGCGTGCCGTTCCGCCGAGGCGATGCCTACGAGGCGGACAGCGTAGTCGGGCGCTGAAGACGTGTCGTCGAGCGCCGAAGACGTGCCGTCCCGCAGAGGCGATGCCTACGAGGCGGACGGCGAAGTCGAGCGCCGAAGACGTGTCGTCTCGCCGAGACGATGCCTACGAGGTGGACGGTGAAGTCGAGCGCCGAAGACGTGCCGTCCCGCCGAGGCGATGCCTACGAGGCGGACAGCGTAGTCGAGCGCCGAAGACGTGCCATCCCGCCGAGGCGATGCCTACGAGGCGGACGGCGAAGTCGAGCGCCGAAGACGTGCCGTCCCGCCGGGGCGATGCCTACAAGGCGGACAGCGTAGTCGAGCGCTGAAGACCGGTCGTCGAGCGCCGAAGACGTGCCCGTCTTGCGCCGAAGACGTGCCGTCGAGCGCCGAAGCCGTGCCATCCCGCCGAGGCGATGCCTACGAGGCGGACGGCGAAGTCGAGCGCCGAGGCCGGGAGGCGGAGCCGCCGTTCCCCTGTCTTCAAAAATAGTGCCCGCAAAGAGCGGGCGCTTGCGGCGTAGGCCGAGGGCACTACACATGCCGAGGCAGGGAGGCGAAGCCGCATTTCCCCTACCTTCAAAAACAGTGCCCGCGGAGAGCGGGCACTTGCGGCGTAGGCCGAGGGCACTACACACGCCGAGGCAGGGAGGCGCAGCCGCCGTTCCCCTACCTTCAAAAACAGTGCCCGCGAAGAGCGGGCGCTTGCGGCGTAGGCTGAGGGCACTACGCATGCCGAGGTAGGGAGGCGAAGCCGCCGTTCCCCTACCTTCAAAAATAGTGCCCACGGAGCGCAGGCGCTTGCGGTGTAGGCCGAGGGCACTACGCACGCCAAGGCAGGGAGGCGAAGCCGCCGTTCCCCAACCTTCAAAAACAGTGCCCGCGAAGAGCGGGCGCTTGCGGCGTAGGCCGAGGGCACTACGCACACCGAGGCAGGGAGGCGAAGCCGCCGTTCCCCTACCTTCAAAAACAGTTCCCACGGAGAGCGGGCGCTTGCGGCGTGGGCCGAGGGCACTACGCATGCCGAGGCAGGGAGGCGAAGCCGCCGTTCCCCTACCTTCAAAAACAGTGCCCGCGGAGAGCGGGCGCTTGCGGCGTAGGCCGAGGGCACTAGGCACGCCGAGGCAGGGAGGCGAAGCTGCCGTTCCCCTACCTTCAAAAACAGTGCCCGCGGAGAGCGGGCGCTTGCGGCGTAGGCCGAGGGCACTACGCACGCCGAGGCAGGGAGGCGAAGCCGCCGAGGGCACTACGCACGCCGAGGTAGGGAGGCGAAGCCGCCGTTCCCCTACCTTCAAAAACAGTGCCCGCGGAGAGCGGGCGCTTGCGGCGTAGGCCGAGGGCACTACGCACGCCGAGGCAGGGAGGCGAAGCCGCCGTTCCCCTACCTTCAAAAACAGTGCCCGCGAAGAGCGGGCACTTGCGGCGTAGGCCGAGGGCACTACGCACGCCAAGGCAGGGAGGCGAAGCCGCCGTTCCCCTACCTTCAAAAACAGTGCCAGCGGAGAGCGAGCGCTTGTGGCGTAGGCCGAGGGCACTACGCATGCCGAGGCAGGGCGCTACAGCGATGCACTCCCTGGTGCATCGCCCACGAAGGCGCGATGTCCGTGTGCCGCCTCGCTAAAGCGAGGCAGTCCTTGGCACAACAAACGCGAAGGCGCAATGTCCAGGTGGTGCGCCGCTTAAAGCGGGGCACTCCCTGGTGTCTCGGCCATGTCACAATTGTTACACTATGTAGAGTGCGTGGGGACATCATCCACATCTTATTTATACTCCGGAGAGTACGCGTAAGGACAATGCCGATGCGTGCGCGGCATCCGCGTCTTGTTTATACTCCGTAGAGTGCGCAGGGACAACATCTGCGTCTTATTTATACTCCGTAGAGTGCGTGGGATCAACATCCACGTCTTATTTATACTCCGGAGAGTACGCGTAAGGACAATGTCCATGCGTGCGCGGCATCCGCGTCTTATTTATACTCAGCAGAGTGCGCAGGGACAACATCCGCGTCTTTTTTATACTCCGTAGAGTGCGTGCGGAGGCGGACCTCGACGCTACGTCTTATTTATAATCCGTAGAGTGCGCGCGGAGGCGTCCCCCCGTTGCGTCTTATTTAGAGTCCGTAGACTGGCGCGTGCGGAGGCGGACCTCGACGCTACGTCTTATTTTAGAGTCCGTAGACTGGCGCGTGCGGAGGCGGACCTCGACGCTACGTCTTATTTTAGAGTCCGTAGACTGGCGCGTGCGGAGGCGGACCTCGACGCTATGTCTTATTTAGAGTCCGTAGACTGGCGCGTGCGGAGGCAAGCTCAACGCTACGTCTTATTTTAGAGTCCGTAGACTGGCGCGTGCGGAGGCGGACCTCGACGCTACGTCTTATTTAGAGTCCGTAGACTGGTGCCTGCGGAGGCAAGCTCAACGCTACGTCTTATTTTAGAGTACGTAGACTACGCCGACGCTCGAGGCGATCGTGTGATTTAAACCAAAAACGAGAACCAAAACAGAGGCAGCGAAGAAATGGCCGAAGACTTGCGACAACAAAACGCTCCAGAATGTAGTACTGGAAAAGCCTACGGTAGCCCAAAATAGGCCAAAATCGAAGAAGCAAATACGGCCAAATCGAGTGCTCTCAGAATGGAACCGTAGCCGCAATGAATAATATGCTGCGCCACCGTTTTCTTAAAGCCATGCACACAAGAAATGCAGTGGGGATTTAAAGCCTCGCACATAACCACATGCAGCACGTACCAGGTGGTATGGTGACTCCACGGAGTAGACTCCGCCGGTGCGAAGATCCTGGCTACGTGAATCTAGCGGAGGCCTCGTCGTGAGACACTGAGCCGAGGCGGAGTATCGCTGGCATGCCGATGAAGTCGCCACAGGATTGAGCGAAGACCGACGAAGTCATCGTGGAGCCGAGGCGGAGGCATGCGGGGTGGAAGTCGACGTGGACGCATGCGGCAAGGAGCTCGCGTCTCGATGGAGAGACATGGACGAAATTTGTCGATGACGTTGCTATATGCCTGTGCCCATGCAATCTACAGAGCACCCATGCACGCCTCAAGCTTGGAGTCGCTGTAGTCACGTTGCCATGTATCGGGGTCTCCGCCTGTATGGAGTCGATGCGCCAGAGGTGTCGACGACGAGGAGACCACCGCCCGATGCTGCCGATGCTTCGAAGTCGCCGAGGTCGCGCGGAGCCGCCGCAGTGCAGGTTGTCGCGGAGTTAAGCGGAGACCGGCGAAGTCGTCGCGGAGTTAAGCGGAGACCGGTGAAGTCGTCGAGGAGTTAAGCGAAGACCGGCAAAGTCGTCGCGGAGTTGAGCGAAGGTCGGAGCCCACCCTCGGTAGCGCGGAGGCCAGCGCCAGGCTTCAGCGGCGCGGAGGTGAGCAGAGGCCGGAGCCCACCCTCGGTAGCGCGGAGGCTGGCGCCAAGCTTCAGCGACGCAGAGGTGAGCACAGGCCGGAGCCCACCCTCGGTAGCGTGAAGGCCGGCGCCAGGCTTCAGCGGCACGGAGGTGAGCAGAGGTCAGAGCCCGTCTTCGGTTGCGCGGAGGCCGGCGCCAGGCTTCAGCGACGTGGAGGTGAGCAAAGGCCGGAGCCCACCCTCGGTAGCGCGAAGGCCGGCGCCAGGCTTCAGCGGCGCGGAGGTGAGCAGAGGCCGGAGCCCGTCTTCGGTTGCACGAAGGTCGGCGCCAGGCTTCAGCGACGTGGAGGTGAGCAAAGGCCGGAGCCCACCCTCGGTAGCGCGAATGCCGGTGCCAGGCTTCAGCGGCGCGGAGGTGAGCAGAGGCCGGAGCCCGTCTTCGGTTGCGCGGAGTCCACCTTGGCGAAGTCAGTGGCGAGGGCCGAAGTCGCGAAGTCGGGGCGAAACCCGGCGTGCCGGCGCGGGAGGGCCGGCTCCAGCTCACTCGGCGGGGTGGCCTTCGTCGGCGACGCTGGCACGCTGGTCGCCGGCTTCGGCCTGCACCGGCCGACGCCTAGCTACAGCCCGTGCCCCTGCGCCATCCGAGTCGGGAGCTGCAAGCTCAGCCTCACCGCCCTGGCGCTGTTGCTCCTGCTTGGCGAGGTGTACTCCGCGCGAGGCTCGACGCGGAGCCTGAAGTCTCTATCGAGGTGGCCATCTTCTACGCGGGGTTGATGCTTCACCTGCTCGGAGTCTATGCTTCACCTACCCTGAGACAGATGCTTCGGGTGCAGATGGATGCGTAAGCTTCCTTGAGACAGCTACTCAAGTATGCCTTGATAGATGATCCTCGCGCGCCCAGGAGCAAACTAACGAGAGGCCAGGGGGGATGCTTCGGCTCGTCGGTGGAGGCGGCCGATGGGGCATCCACGAACGGAGACAGAGCTGGTCGTCGGCCGCGCGGAGACGGGGTTGGCGCGGAGGCCGACGCGGAGTCTTCTACGCGGGCAACGCGGAAGCCATGCAGCACGTGGAGATAGAAGCCTCACGTATACTTGCTCTTTCCTGTATAAAGACAAGCAGTAGTGGACGTAGGGGCCATTCATGCATGCACGAATAAGGCTCAGGAATGGATACTTGGATACATGGATACGTGAAGTGGATGACATGCATTAGTACGTATGTGAATGGATAACTTGCGTGAGGAAGCACGTGGATGGATACGAAACTACGTCCGGCCTCGGTCCATCGCCGCGCGCAGTCACCGGACCCCGCCGGCACTGCGCCCGCCTCCGCGCAACCTCACCCAGCCATGCAGCGCCGCCTGGCGCCCGCCGGTCTTGCGTCCCGCACCTCCGAGGACTTCGCAAGTCCCGCACCTCCGAAGACTTCGCAGTGGGCGCCGACCTTGCGTCCCGCACCTCCGAGGACTTCGCAAGTCCCGCACCTCCGAAGACTTCGTTGTGGGCGCCGGCCTTGCGTCCCCCACCTCCGAGGACTTTGCAAGTCCCGCACCTCCGAAGACTTTGCAGTGGGTGCCGCCCTTGCGTCCCGCACCTCCGAGGACTTCGCAGTTGGGCATAGAGGCTGCAGGCAGAATCGAAGACCCTTGCTTTGTCCGCGGAGAGGCTCGGCGCGAAGGCTCGGCGTCAGACGGAGACTCAGCGCGGAGGCTCGACATCAGGCGGGGGCTCGGCGCGGAGGTGGAAGCCATGGCTGGGCTAGTGACGCTTCCGCTGTAATGGCGAAGCTGGTGCGCGCCGATGTCCTGGGAAGCTCGGTAGAACATGCGGCGGACGAAATAAATTCCTATGCACGAATGGATACGGCGGAGCTCGCGGGCGCGAAGGCCCGCTTGACGAGGTGCGCTCCGCGCGGAGTCTGGCGCACTCGCAGAGTCCACAGGTCGAAGTATCCACTCGTTTTTTCTAGACGTATACGCGGAGCGCACGTACAGCCAAGCCAGCGGTGCGCAGCGGGCCTCGACGGCACGCGGAGCCCGCTTCCAGTGTAGAGGGTAGCACGGAGGCGTGGAATCACATGCAGAGATGTGATCGTACCACCGAGTCATCCCAGGAATCATTTTCCTGCAGAATGCCTCCAGCACGAAGACGACAGTAACACAGAAATAAGCAATTCGATTAGATCTACTCGATTCAGCATCTGAGCGATTTGGTTAGATCCCAGATCTATTCGATACAGCATGCATGAAACAGAGCGAAGTACTTATCTGCTAATGGTGCGCCGAATGGTACCAATACTACGGATTAAAGGGTATGCTCCCAAGAATAGCTCTCAGCTCCTGAAGCGACTTTTCGCTCACTCCCCACGGACGGCGCCATCTGTTGTAGCTACTGGCTAAACAGGAATGAAAGGGGACTAGTAGAAGAGGGAGAGGGAGCCAGACTGTGGAATGGCTGGTGAGAATGAGAGGATCTCCCCCCCTCCTGCCCCTCCTGGGGGTTTATATACATAAGTGGGGTAGAATGGGAAATCCCCATTCTATCCCTTAGTACTTACAAAGGATGAGAGTACATTGGTATATTTACACTGGTATATCCTCTTCTACACTATTGGGCCTATTACATGTTGGACTAGTTGCACGGCCCAGTCACGGGGGGTTGGGCCATCCCCACAACAGTACCCCTGGTTGAAGGGTACTAGGATGTATTCCTTGTCACTCTAAGCAACCAATCCCATTGTTATGTAATCTTAAACGAAGAATGTGTTTTCCTTGATGAATTGCAAAGAGACCAAGTGTGGGTCGATCAAACCCACCAGTTCTTGTCGTCGCCAGACTTGTTGGATCATGGATCTATACATAAGCAATGAGTTATAACATTTATCGGTATTACGTGGATGTAGAACTTGATTGTGTAGTACACTTACAGTGTCTAGCATTGTACAAGTGAGGCATCGAGTTTTGTCGAGGTTGAATAGAAAGAATAAGTCTTTAAAGGTCACGACGAAGTAGCCTAAGTTGTGGAAGAAATGTGCCTCCGTGTATCTCATGGTTAATCCACTTTGCTAGTTTGGCTTTCTGTTGGACCTCGCATGTACCAGGCATGCCATGTCCTATAAACCAGTCCAAGGTTGGGTAATTGTGACTCGGGGACCAACGACACTGCGAGCTTGTACTTCCAAAGCCTAGGAAGTGTCTTAATCTTTGTCGGTTGGGCCTTAGCATCTCGCTCTATGGGAGCCAATGTGATGGCCTTCTGAAGTGGAACTTGAGGTGGAGTCATAGACGGTTCTATTTGATAGGCATGGTCATGTGGAGATCGCGATACAGAAGGGTCCAGGGTGACATCCCTCTTGGGCCACTAGACGAATATGTGGACTGCATCCCCTAGTGTTATGATCTCTTCATTTGGGGGCTTCTCAAGTAGGACAGCCCTAAAAACGATATTAATCATGTCCACTTGGACCTTCACAAAACCAATTCCTAGCTGGGCATCGTGCACCTATGTCCCTAGCAGGTATGGAAATGCCATCCCCTGCATAGTGTCAACGAGAATGGAGCCAACATGCCTGACTTTGAGCACGGCGTGGGCTTCTATATAATGATACACGATGAGGTAAGGCATCCACGAGGTCTATCCATGTAGCATTTTAGAAAGGTACATTTTCTAGGTGTTGTTGATAGGTAAGTAGGTGTCGCTTTGTTCAGAAAGTGGTGCGGACATGCAGCTACTCTGACGTTGAGGACTGGGTACCGCAATAATGGGGGTGGCTTGCGAGTAGTTGTGGACTTTTCTCAGTTCTTCTCTTAATGAATCTATCTCTCCTTGAAGTGAGGCAGATAGCACTTCCTCAAGTTGTGCACGAAACTCCTGTTTCATTTGTTCATTGTGCTTCGCCTTGGATCTCTTCCCACTCCTATACGCCTCGAAGTCATTTGGGAATCTGTGCCTACAAGGTATGTAAACCCCCAAGCCTCATGTGCGACCTGGTTGCTCCTTGTTTTCCCAGGCTGTGGATAGTATATCCTTCTCCTTGACTACTTTGAAGGAGCCTCGAGAAGATTCGGCAGTCAATGTTTGTTGCAAGAAGCAATCATGTTATTTTAGACTCCATGAAGTTATGGACATATTAACAACTTGATATTTTAACATGTCATACCAGACATTGGGACACTTCTCATTTGCAGGGTTTTTGAAAGAGGAGATGCCCGAAGACATGGTTGATGACCTCGCTCTTAACCAATTTCAAGCATGCGTGTTTGTGATCCTGACAAATGGAGGGGAGGCCTCTGATCGGATTGCGACCTCATCCTGCATCTTCCAATGTGGAATTTTACATGTGTACCCAGTGGTGCTGAGTTTGTGGGGATGAGTGTTTTGTGCCTGAAGAGCCTTCTCCGCGGCATTTTTCTATTGAAATTTGGTCGTCGTCTTCATCCGCACATAGGCCTCCCATGTTTCCAGCGACAAGAAAGGATACCTTGTGAAGGGTGTGTGATCCTAGGTCATGTACTACATGACAAGCATGCTCTTGAAGGTTTTCCATGCTTTTCCCATCGCGTGGAGCACCTGCCATTGCACGAGCCCCTGAAATTCTTCTGGGATCTCAAACGAGTTTGAAATTTTCACCAATAGCTGATGTTTCTCATTTTTTGTCAAAGTTTTTAGTTTGCTACGGTGATGAGGACCCATTGCCTTCCAAGTATCCCACAGGTAGTCCGGAATGCTACCGTTGCTTTCTTCAGCTGCAGAGGGACCCCATCCAAAGAGACCTCCATGATGGCCATTCGGCCATCTAGCCTTTTTAACACTCCTTTGCCATGCATAGTTACCCCGGTCTTCGGAGCATCAGACCCATTCAATGACATCTATGGCAATGACAATGACATCATCTCTCTTACAGAAAAAAGTAATTATAGGGAGCTGTGAGCGTAAACATTGGCACATAGTTGATCCTTCAAGAAATAAGAGCATTCGACAATGTATATTATTGCTACAAGGTCTATTTACAATACTAACATTCCATATCACACAGCCCAATGTCTCAGGTTCTACAAAGTAAGTTATGGCTGGAGTCTCTTCTTCCTCATCATTCTACGTGTTCAGCTTGGTTATTGTCTTAGGCATAAAAAACCTTTGGGCTGATGCGCCCTTCAATTACAAATAAATGGCGTGACAGTCCAAAGGCTTTTTTATGCCTAAGTCAGCAACAAGCCTAACACACAACATGATGAGGAGGAAGAAACAAAAGCCTTAACTTACTTTGTAGAACCTAACACATTGAAATATGTGATTCGGCATATATTATTTCTACAAGGTCTCTTTGGCATATATTATTGCTACAAGGTCTCTTTGGAACACTAACATACTACTCCAAATTGATCTTGTAGCAATAACATGACTCTCCCTTAATGTTGTCTCTAAGAACTCCAACTTACATAGAAATAATAGCTCCAACAATTTATCTCTAAAATCATTTCCTAGCTATTTTATTATTATTTTCACCGCAACTTGTTTCTCTCCCAACTAAGATTTTGAGTGATGTGACATGTAAGAGAAAGCAAAGATAGCCACTGTTAGATATGCCATGTAGCTACAAAACCTACAAGGGCGAAACTATAGACATTATAACTAAAACCTTAATATATGCCTTATAATGTACATTACCCTATATATTATAACTATAAAATAGTAAAACACAGCACAAGGTATTTTCAAAGAAAGAAGAGATACATCATATGATGAGAAGCAACTCATTAATCGGCTCAGAAAACACCTTCAGAGCCGATCGTATACACACAAACAACTAGTTATTTCTTTCATTCTCTCACACCTCATACCTGTTCGATATCCTCATATCAACTTTCTAGCACAAACGTTCGATATTAGCACTTTCTAGCTATTTTTTATTGTGTTAGAAGATGTTATATTTGTTGTTAACCAAATAATGAACAATGCTAATAATTCAGTTAACATTTATTCTACTGTATTTTTAAGATTGTGTGCTTCATAATTGAATGATGCTTTTAGAGTAGCATAGGAAAATTGTTCACAATATAGACCAATTAAACAATCCAGAAATTACTCTAGAAAAACAATCTAGAAATTAACAAGCCTCACTAATCAAATCACAAACTCATAGTGGGGCGATGGTAGATTTGGTTGGGGGCGACAACTGACGGCAAATCTAGCCGGGGTGATGATGAATCCGGCTGGGGGCAAAGGTGAGGTGGTTGATCCGGCTAGTGGTGTTCGCGAATCTGGCTAGGGTGATGACAGATCCGACTGGAGGTGAGGGCAAATCTAATCAGGGTGACGACGGATCTGGTAGGGGCGATGACAAGGTTGTTGTCCGGCTAGGGCCTGTGATGTAGCACATATCACAGACGGTTCTATTATGGAACCATCTGTGATGTGGTAGCATATCACAAATGGTTTTATTATGGAACCTTCTATGATGTGGTAGCATATCCCAGATGGTTCTATTATGAAACCATCTGGAATATGTATATCATAGATAGTTTGTGCCATTAAACCACCTGTGATATTTCCTTCTTTAGATACAACAATCCTATTTTTCGACTAGCCTCATGAAGTACTAGCCATGCCCTATGAAAAAAAGCAAGCATATATAATCATAGATGTAATTATTTCTTAATTATTGAATAAATTACAATAGAATAATTCCTTATGTAATAATTATTTCTTAATTATTGAATAAATTACAATAGAATAATTCCTTAATTACATACGAAATTTCTTATAATTACATTGGAATAATTTCCAAATACGTGTTCGCTAGTGGGATCATTACTCTTGACTATTTCCTTTTAAATAAAGCTCTTCATAATGATCAACATGTATATAGCTTGCTTCATCGCTTGGTTCTTCCTCAAGCCTGGTGCCATCTCCGGATGAAGGTAATTCATCAAATTGATTGTACCCTTCCTCATCCACAATATTCTCAACTTTGACAAGCTTTCTTTTTCCATGAAAAACTATGTGATGCTTCTTATTTGCTGGGTCAGTTATATAAAAACTTGAACAATCTGCTTCGCGAGCACAAATGGTTCATCTTTCTATCCTACACGTTCAAGGTCCATAGTAGTGACGCCGTACTTATCAACCTTAACACCCTACAGGAGTTGGACCCAGTGGCATCAAAATAGGGAGATCTTGAAAATTATGTAGTCAAGCTCCAAAATATCCTCTACAAGCCCATAGTAGGAGCTTGGACCAGCGGTACTGAAGTGCTCATGAACTGCATCTATACGAACACCTGAGTTCTAGACTGTACTCTTTCTATCTTGATCTGTCATATAAAATATGTACCTATTAATGTTGTATCATTGCCATATCACAATTGTAAATTTTGGCTATTTTGCTGACCATATAGTGTTTCACTTGATGACCTCCCATGAATCACACCTTCAATCATTTGATGAACTGACGGTTGTGCTATCTCATGATCCAAACCACCGACTGGCCTGAATTCTCTTGGTGTAGCATGTCCTTGTGCTCTTTAATATACAAGGATACTTTAGTGATGTGTTGCAAGACCATGAAATGGGTTTAAGCATACGTATCTAGATTGGGAGTTATTATTTTCCTTCTGATGGTCCAGATACCCTCTAGCCTCCCCTTATGACAAGAATAGGCACACCTATCAATTTGACCAGAGCCATGTAATCGATGCAGAATTCAATGACCTCTTCGATTGCATAACCTTCAATGATGCTGCCCTCTGGCCGTGATCGATTGCGTATGTAGGACTTGAGAATTCCCATGTACCTCTCAAATGGATACATATGACGTAGAAACACATGGCCGCATATCTTTATCTCTTTCACATGGTGGACAATGAGATGGACCATGATATCGAAAATGAAGAGGAAAATATATCTCAAGATGATATAGAGTCATCACCACCTCGGTCTACAGAGCATCTAGTCCATCAGGATTGATAACCTTCTTAGCAATTGTGTTAAAGAAATAACACAGCTTCATGTTCTCAGTCGAACCTTGTTCGGCAAAATACTTCTAATTGTAACAGGAAGCAATTGTGTCATTAGCACATGACAGTCATGAGACTTCATGCCAAGTAATTTCAAATCTTCCATGGAAACCTGTTTCTTCATGCTAGCGGAGTGATCGGACGGAACTTTCACACTATGCAACCACTAACACAGTTGAGTTCTCTCAGACTTAGACAGAGTGTAGCAAGCTAGGGAAAGGTATGTTCGGCCTTTATCAGTCTCTACCGGTGCTAACTCGGTCCTAATATTCACGGTGATCAAGTCACACTGTGCGTTGACTCCAACCTTTGTTTTAATGACCATGACATACCTATGTAGGTTCGACTAGATTCTAATTGTAATTATACCAAAATGGAACAAGGTAATATACCTTGATTCCCTAAAAACAAGAAAAAACTGACTACATAGTTATCCAACAAGTAATCGATATGTAAACACATTTCATCCATAGATAAGTCTATTATAGTCTTTTGTTCCTTCCCAATGACTAAGGCTAACTTTTTGGAATCACGTAGGTCGTTTGCCATGTACGTTACAAAGGTACAAAAATCCAAGAGAGAGATCGACGCCCTACAACACATTCTAGATTTTCTGGTATTCACTAGTACACATTAATCCTATACAACACTTCATAGTGTGGATTCTATGTTTGCCACAACATACAACTACTCATCAGTTCCACGAAGAACAATATGAGGTTTGTATATACTTATCAATTTATATATGTATATACAACATTGATCTTCATACCAATAGGTTTTGTCCATCACTACAACTCCGTTGGAATAGGCTTACCTCAAAATATTCTAGGATAGTGTGCATACTTCTTGATGTCTAAAGTCATAAAAGAAAATGGGGAGTTCCACAATGTAGATGAATTTCACTGGGATAAGATGGTGCTTAATTGTTCATGTGTGTATATGTATTTCATTTCTGTTAATTGATTTGTGAAATGGATGTTCTTGTTTCTAAAACGAATGAATGTGAATTGGATGTATATATGCTATGTTGATCTACTTATTTTGGAGGGCATGGCTAGCATTTCCTAAGGCTAGCCATCAAACATAAATAGATTTAGGAACATACAAGAATATTATAAATGGTTGTTAACTCATAGCCATCTGTAATAGTTAACTAATATATCATAGACGGTTTGTAGTTGAAACCGTCTGTGATAAACCATATATCACAGATGGTTTCTATTACAAACCATCTGTGATAGTCTGCATCACAGATAGTTTGAAAGCCATATGTGATGACCTCGTATTATTACTGACCTATAAACTCAGACGGCTCATGAAACCATCTGTGATGATGTTTTTGAACCATTTGTGATGACCTATTGTGCACTAGTAATGATTCAGGTCGAATCGATAGGTGTGCCTCTATTTCGTCACGATGGGAGGCTAGAGGGTATGGGGACCATCAAAAGAAAAGCAATAACTCTTGATCTGGATACGTATACTCAAGCCCATTTCACGATCTTACAACACATGATCAAATTATCCTTGTATATTAAAGAGCACAAGAACATGCTATGTGAAAAGAATCTAGGTCGGTCAGAGGTTTGGATCACGAGATAGCACAACCGTCGGTTCAACGAATTGTTGAAGGTTCGATTTAGTAGGAGGTCATCAAGTGAAATGCTACAATGGTTGGTAAAAGGGCCAAAATTTACAATTGTGACATGGCAAGGATACGACATTAAGGGGTACATATTTTATACAATAGATTAGGTAAGAAAGAGTATAGTCCAGAACTCAGGTGTCCACATAGAGGCATTTCGTGAGCAGTTCAGTACTGCTAGCCCAAGATCCTACTATATGCTTTTAGAAGAGATTTGGGAGCTCCACTATATAATTTTTAAGATCCCACTATTTTAGGGTCATTGGATCTAACTCCCATAGGGTGTAAAGGTTGATAAGTACTGTGTCACTGCTGTAGACCTTAAACATGTAGAATACAAAGATGAACTATTCATACTCACAAGATAAGTTGTTATTGTTTTTTATGTAACCAAGCCAGCAAATAAGAAGTGCCACATAGTTCTTTATGAAAAAAGAAGAATTGTCGGAGTTGAGAATGTCGTAGGTGATGAAGAGCACAATAATTTGATGAGTTATCTTCATTCCAAGATGTCATCTGGCTCGAGGAAGAACCAAGTGATGAAGCAAGCAATATATGTATCAATCATCGTGAAGGGTTTTATTTAAAAGGAAATAGCCAAGTGGAATGATACCACACGGTGAACAACTATTTGGAAATTATTTCAATGTAATTAAGAAATTTGGCATGTAATTAAGGAATTATTCCATTATAATTGATTCAATATTTTAGAAATAATTACATCTACGATTGTATCTGCTAGCTTGTTTTCAGAGGGCATGGCTAGCATTTCCTGAGGCTAGCCAAAGAATTGGATATGTTGTGTACAGAAGGAACTACACAGGTCGTTTAGTGGCATAAACCTTCTATGATATACTTCCACATCATAGACGGTTCCATAATAGAATCGTCCATAATAAGCTATCACATCACAGACGCTTCCATAATAGAACCATCTATGATATGCTACCATATCACAAACGGTTCCATTATATTAATATCACAAATGGTTCTTTAATGAAACTGTATGTGATAGTTCTTCTATAAGTAGGTCCCTTGCTAGGGTTTGCACTCTTACTCCTCACTCGCGCACCCCTCTATATCATCATCCCCCTCATGACTTAGTGGGCCCATTGCCTCTCCTCCCGACACCGCCCCTCCTCCTCATGCCACCTCTCCTTCCTGTCGCCTCACCTCCCAACACCGCCTCACCTCCCTATCACCTCTCTTCAGTTGAATCCCAAATCCCACTTCTTTACCTCATGTGTGATAGATCCGTCCATATCTATTAATGTGTGTTAGAACCAAACTTCAATGTGTTCATGGGTTCTCTCCTCTCATCGCTTCTCCTCCCGAAAGTATGGATCCCAAATCCCACCTTTTTACCCCAAGTGTGTGACGTCCGTCCATATATGTTAATGTCTTTTTGATGTGGAACCCAAAAAGAAATAGGGAAATAGATGTGGGAGGGAAGGTAGGCCTACTTGTGTCAGGCTAAAAGTGGTAAGGTTGTTGGGGGTGGTCTCAGTGTGGTCCTCACATGGATGAAGATGTGTATGTTGGTCATTTGTCGTTGCCAAAAGTTGATGTCACCTTGTGGTCCTCATGGTCGGCCTTCTAGGTCCCCTGTGATCTATGCTACGTTCTTGTATGCCCTCCTCTGACTCTCCTCTCCTTACTTCTATGGGTGGGCTGTTTGTTGCCTTTGGGGGCTCTGTGCTTGTGGCTTCCTTCAGTTGGCTTTGGAGACATGAAATTATCTCCTTAGTCTGGTAAAAAAACGGGTATGAAACACTCTGAGTCGATGTAGTAGTTGTAAAAGAGGAATATTATAGCACTATACATTGGGCTTCAAAGGGAATGAAGCAAATTTGTTTTATGCCCTTTCAAGCCCAAGTGTATGGTTATTTAATGTTCATCTTGTAGTTGTTGAGAAATACATATCACATCACTCAAAATCCTAGTTGGGGAGAACCAAATTGTGAGGGTGTATGAGGATGGAAGTTGCTACAAGATCTATTTGGAATGGCATGTTAGTGTTCCAAAGGGATCTTGTAGCAATAATATATGCTAAAGAGACCTTCAAAGGGCATGAAGCAAATCACACACTCCATTGTGTCAGGTTCTATGAAGTAAGTTATGACTGTTGTTTCTTCCTTCTCATCATGCTGGGTGTTAGTCTTGGTTGATGTCTTAGGCATAAAAAACATTGGGTTGCCGCGCCCTTCATTTGTAAATGAAGGGCGCGGCAACCCAATGTTTTTTATGCCTAACACAGCAACCAAGCCTAACACGTAGCATGATGGGAATGAAGAGACTCCAACCATAACTTAGTTCATAGAACCTGAGAACTAGACTATGTGATTTGGCATGTTATTATTGCAAAGAGACCTTGTAGCAATAATTTATGTGCCGAATGTTCTTATATCTTAACAACTACATTAAGAACATTAACGTACATAAAATCAACCTTGTGCCAATGTTTACGCTCACAGCTCATTGTAAGTAGTTTCTTCATGTAAGAGAGATGACGTCCACACAGCCGTTGTCATTATCGCTGGATGGGTCTGATGCTCCGAAGACCAAAGTAACTAACTGTGGTAGAGGAATATTGAAAAGGCTTGAAGGCCAAATGACCATCATGGAGGTCTCTCTAGGTGGGGTCCCTCTGCAACTAAAGAAAGCAGTGGCAACATTTTGGACTACCTGCAGGATACTTAGAAGGCAACGGGTCGCCATCACCATAGCAAACTAGAAGTCTCTGACACCCACAGAGCCAAAGTAGCTGTAGGTAGAAATTACAAGGTTGTTCAAGATCCTAGCAGAAGTCCAAGGACTCGTGCAATGGCAGGCGTTCCTCGCGATGGGAAAAGTGTGAAAGACCTTCAAGAGCACGCTTGTCATGCAGTAAGTGAACAAGGATCGGATGCCCTTCACAAGCTATCATTTCTTGTAACCAGAAACATGGGAGGACTTTGTGCGGCTGAAATCGACGACCGAATTTCAGCAGCAAAGTGCAACGCACAAGGCTCTCTAGGCACAAAACACTCACCCCACAGACTCGGCACCATGGGCTACGCAGGTAAAATTCCATAACAGAGGATAGAGGACGAGGTTGCAATGTGATTGGAGGTCTTGCTGCCATTTGTTAGGATCATAAACGAGTGCGCAAGAAACTGGTTAAGAGCGAGGTTATCAGCTAGATCTTCGAGCATCTCCTCTTTCAAAAACCCCCCAGATGAGGTGTTGTCCCAACGCCTAGTAAGATATATTAAACTACCTAGTTGTTAATACTATCCATGGCCCTGGGAAACAATGAGCACCTAGATCGTATGTGAGACCTGGGGGTTTATGTACATTAGAGCCATGGATTCCCAAACAACTCTAAGGCGTATAGAAGTGGGAAGAGATCCAAGGTTGAGTGCACGGAATAGTTGAAACAGGAGCTTCGTGTACAACTTGAGGAAGAGCTATCTTCCTCACTTTGAGACAAGATAACTGCTCACTTCGAAGAGAGATAGATTCATTGAGGGAAGAACTAAAAGAAGTCCGCAACCAGTCTCAAGCCACTCCCATTATTGTGGAAGCTAGTCCCCCTCAACGTCAGAGTAGCTGTTGTCCATGCCACTTTTTGAACATAGTGACGCCCCCTTACCTATCAACGACATTTAGGTAACATAACTCTCTAGAATGTTATGTAGATAGACCTGGTGGACACCTTACCTCATCGTGTATCGTTATGTAGGAGCTTATACCGTGCATCCTCAGAGTCAGGCTTGTTGGCTCCATTCTCATTGATGCTAGGTAGGGGATGGCGTATCCATGCCTGTCAGGGACGCTGGTACACGGTGCCCAGCTAAGGACCGATTTCACGAAGGTGCAGGTAGACATGATTAATGATATTTTTAGGACCATCCCACTGGAGAAGCCTCCAACAAAGAGATCATGACACTAGGGGATGCCATCCACACATGCGTATAGTGGCCTAAGAGGGACATCGCCCTGAACCCTTCTGTACCATGATCTCCACACGACCATGCCTGTCAAATAGAACTCTCTGGACTCCACCTCATGATTCACTTTAGGACGCCACCGCATTGGCTCCCATGGAGATGACACCGAAGATGTATCTCAACCAAGATGCTCAAGCCCAATCGAAGAAGATTAAGGCACCTCCCATGATTTGGCAATACAACCTTAGGATTTCGTTGGTCCTCAAGTCACAATTACCCAGCCTTGTACTAGTTTGTAGGTCTTTGCATGCCTAGTAAATGTAGAGGTCCAACGACCAAAGAAACCAGCAAAGTGGATTCACCGTCAGGTACACGGAGGCCCATTTCCACAACAGCACAAGCTACATTGTCGTGGGCTTCTAAGACTTATTCGATCTATTCAACCTCAGCGCCCTCAATGCCTCACTTCTATGATGTTGGACACTATAAGTGTATACAATCAAGTTCTAATCCACATAATACTGATAAATGTCAGAACTCATTGGTTATGTACACATACATGATTCAAGAAGCACGGCTACACTGAGAACCGGTGGGTTTCCTCGACCCACACCTGATCTCAAAGCAAAGCATCTATGATGATGCATCCTTTGTTGAAAATTATAGAACGAAGGAATTGCTTGCTCACATCAACAAGGACTACATTCTAGCACCGTACAACCAGAAATAAGTGGTTCACTAGTTACTATATAAGTTTCATTTGTACTTTGTACGCAATATGAACTTAGGTTTAATGACTATGATGACATACATGACTAGCTTTCACTGGATTCTGATTGTGATTATACCAAAGTGGAGCAAGGTAATATACCTTGATTCCTTACTCAAGAACAACCACGACTACACCCATTTCGAAAAAACACTCAATAGGTATGCTCCATACATAACTCTATTGTAGTCTTCCCTTCGGTTGCAATAGCCAAGGCTAATTTTTTGGAATCACATAGGTCATTTAGCGCTTACGTTGCCAAGAAGGGAAACATAAGGAATCTAGCACCACACTGCAACATAGGACGTGATTTCTAGTACCCACTACAACACAACAATCCTATATCACATTTCGTTATAATTCCTCTAGAATTGACTATACATATGTACGTAATTCTATTTTTGCAATGCCACCAGCAACTACAGGGCAACGTATGTGCATTCTATGTTTGCCGCCATATGCAGAAAATCATGGGCGCTAAGAAGAAGAATCCAAAGTTTTGTCAATCCGGCAATACTTATTTCATGATTATGAATTTATATATGCTTACGACTTTACTCGTCCTAGTGACAGGGCATCAAAATTGACAAAAGAGCATTCAGTCTTGCTGAACTCATCGATGTTCGAGGACTACTGTGCGGCTTCTTGATAGCAGAGATCATTCAGTCGAATGAAGAGTTCAACCTTGACAAGAAATAATAGATGTTCAAACATTTGATTCAATTGTACTTCATTAAACAATACATTCAGTCTATTTGTGATATATCTGTCTATTTGTGATCGATATCTATGTATTTGCTTGCTTTTAAAGGGCATGGCTAGCATTTCCTGAGGCTAGCCGAAAAATAAAAAAATTAGGTATACAATGAACTATCACAAACGGCTTTGTAGTATAAACCATCTGTAAAGGTCGACTATCATAGATAGCTATGACCAAAACCTGTTTGTGTATGTAATACATCACAGACGATTCTATATACGAACCATCTATGATATGTATACTACCACAAACGGATGTGACAAAATTCCATCTATGATATGTAATACATCACAAACGGTTCTATGTATGAACCACCTATGATATGCACACTATCACGGATGGTTCGTACACAGAATCATCTGTGATGTGAGGTTTTGGTCGCAGGTGTCTATGATAGTCGACTTTTACAGGCAGTACATAAACTATCTGTGATAACCGCCTATTATCATAGACACACAAAATCAGGCGAATCAGAAACAGTCTGTGATGATGGTTTAAAACCATCTATGATGACCATTTATGTAATAGTGAGGTGAGATGGAAATCTTAGAGACAACCTTAAGATACAAACTACTGTACAGGCCCTTAGTATGCAGTAAAGCCTAAGTAGTCACTACTACAGAAAAGGTCATCACAGACGGTTCGAAAACGTCATCACAGACGGTTTTGTGAGCCGTCTGTATTTATGGGTCAGTGATTATCGAAGGTCATCACAGACGGTTTTCGAACCGTCTGTGATTATGGGCTATCACAGACGGTTTTTACTCAAAAACCGTCTGTGATAATTGATAATCACAGACGGTTTTGAGTTAAAAACCGTCTGTGATAGCTGGTAATCGCAGACGGTTTTGAACTCAAAACCGTCTGTTATTATCAGCTATCACAGACGGTTTTTAACTCAAAACCGTCTGTGATATTCCCTTCAAACCCTAAATATATTTCTGTTTATTGGCTAGCCTCAGGAAATGCTAGCCATGCCCTCTGAAACAAGCAGATAATCACAGACATAAAACATATACAATTCAGACATCTCATTTCATTTCAGATACATTTCACAGACATAAAACATCCAATTGACAACGCACTTCATTTCACAAACATATATAAAGCATCCATTTCGCAAATCAATTCATTGAATTGAAATAAAATATCCATTAACAAATACACAAATACACATTTCACAAACATATATAAATACACAATTGACACTGTATTTGCACTTAGAATTACAATAAAAAATCATTCTGGGCAGTGGAACTCTCCATCTGATCTTACGACTTTTGTCCACAAAAACCAAATGAGCTCTCCTCGAATTTTTGCAAAATCCGGCTGTGTCAATGCAGATGTAGAGATGGACGCAGCCTGTCGTCGAGTCACGTGTTTGTTGAACGTATGTGGCGAACGACCTTCGTTATTCAAAAAAGTTAGATTAGTTATTCGGAACGAAAGAAAGAGTACAATGTACGTACCTATCGAGTATTTGGGTGATAGCTGTGTACTTGGATTTGTTCTTACTTAGAGAATCAAGGTATATAGCCTTGTTCCATCAAGTCCTTCTTTTTCCCACAAAATTCAAGTCAATTTTATTACAAAAGTGCAAAAAAAAGACATTCCAGATTCTTCGGTGAGCAGCCGACATAGCCGACTTCTTCGGTGAGCGACTATCCATCTGCTTCCCACTCCTCTTCATCTCTGGTCTCTGGATCACGTACGCCAGTAGCGATGATTCATCTAACTGAATCATCGGATCACGTACGCCAGTAGCGATGATTCATCTAACTGAATCATCGCTACTGGCATACGTGATCCAGAGACCAGAGATGAAGAGGAGTGGGAAGAAGCAGATGGATAGTCGCTCACCGAAGAAGTCGGCTATGTCGGCTGCTCACCGAAGAATCTGGGAATTTCTTTTTTTTGAACTTCTGTACTAAAATTTCCTTGAATTTTGTAATACTATTACTACAAGGTCTTTAAACAAAGTGCCTATCCTAGCACCTATTTAGTTGCTAAAACTATAAACCAAATAGCAAAGTCCCTAAACAAAGGTCTATGAAGCAAATGACACAAACTAGTGTATCCGGTTCATTGAACGGGAACACTATAGTATGTCACTTGCTTCATTTGTTGTTTTTTGTCTAGATACAAGGAGCATTTGGGTGGAAAGATCAACTGTTTCGTGGACAGAGAGGGGTTATGTGCCTATACTATATACTATGTACTATGTACTATATACTATATACTAACACAACAAGCAATGTAATATGTACCAATGTAAACTAAGCAACTGCAGTAAACAATGTACCAATGTAGTATGTACCAAATAGCAAACTAATTAAGCTACTGCAGTAAACAATGTACCAATGTAATATGTACCAAATAGCAAACTAATTAAGCTACTGCAGTAAACAATGTACCAATGTAGTATGTACCAAATATGTACTAAGCAACTAACCATAACAGTATGAAGCATCAACCCTAAACACTAACAGTAAGCATGAAGCTCGGGGAGGGATTTGATGACCTTAGGGTTTTGGTGACCTTAGGGACGCAGGAGGAGGAGGCGGCGGCGATGGAGGAGGAGGAGGCGACGGGCTCGAGGAGGCGGCGACGGAGGAGGAGGAGGTTGCGGCGACGTCTTGGTCCGGGGAGGCAGCGGCGACGGAGGAGGAGGAGGAGGCGACGGAGGAGGAGGAGGCGGCGACGCAGGAGGAGGCGGCGGCGACGGAGGAGGAGGAGGCGACGGGCTCGGGGAGGCGTCGACGGAGGAGGAGGAGGCTGCGGCGACGTCTTCGTCCGGGGAGGCGGCCGGCGAGGGCTGGGGGAGGCAGCCGGCGAGGGCTCGGGGAGGCGGCGACGACGACGGGCTCGGGATTTAGATCTAATCGAATAACTGCAGCGCACACGGAAAACCCTAGCGAGAGGGTATATGTAGGGAGATTATCACAGACGGTTCTAAACTGAAAACCGTCTGTGATAACCAGTTATGACAGACGGTTTTTTATTAAAAACCGTCTGTGATAAAATTATCACAGACGGTTCTAAACTAAAAACCGTCTGTCATAACTTTCATACCAGAACGCTTCGCGCGTGTTTCGATGCCAGAACGCTTCGTGTTTCGATCGTCTAATTAACGTCTCTCGATCGTTATACGAAGCGTCTATATCATTAATGTTTGGGTATACGAACCGTTTGTGTTAAAGGTTAAATATGCGCTCCTAATCCAGGTCTCTTCTACGTACGTACAATACAATATACAATACAACATGGCTTCTACTACTGTTCTTGTGATCATCTCCTTCCTCTCATCTGTTCATCACGAATTGTTCGGCTGGAACCTTACACAGGCGGCCAGCAATTTGCATCTGGAGCAGCTTCTCCGCACCCGCCCTGCTCTCCTTCCTCAACTTTCTTGCATCCGTCAGCTTGACCTGATCCTCCGCCGTCGACGGAGGCGTCTTGCTGCCGCTCAAGAAAGGGAAACAGCCCTCACCCTGGTTCTTCTCCACAATGTGCGCAATGCGGAAGAAGCTCTACATGCATTGCAGAGACTGATGGATAGCCTTGCCGATCAAGCAGAAACGGCAGATTCTGAGGAATCTTTTCATGCTATCCTCTACGACATTATGGATGCTGCTGATCATTTGCCCAGGCTGCACGAGGAAGTGCTGAGGACAAGGGCAATCTTAACGGCGTTCGAGAATTTAGCGGCTGATCCTCCAAGTCCCCAAGTTGAAGAAGAAGCTTACGAAGCTCAAAAGAATACAATCTGGGAAACTCTTTACCTGTGCGACTTTTGTAATAAATTTGCCTCTAATTGAAATTAATAAATTTGCCTTTAATTTGTGATCTCTTGTCTCAGTAGTTCTGTAGTTAAGTTATTAGAAGCAATGTGTACTTATATATTAACCTCTGATCTAGAATATGACAAACAAAGGGACATCACAGCCGGTTCTTGTGAAAAACCGTCTGTGAACATTCCCAGACGGTTCTTAACAACAACCGGCTGTGATAGTCGACACAACACAGACGGTTTTTAATAAACAACCGTCTGTGATAATCCCAGATTATCACAGACGGTTTTTAATAAAAACCGTCTGTGATATTCCAGTATCACAGACGGTTCAGCGGTAAGAACCGTCTGTGATACTCCTTTTTCCCGCCACAAATACCACAGACGGCCTTCAAATTAAAACCGTCTGTAATAGTTTACATTACAGACGGTTTCACAAAACCGTCTGTGATTTGCCGTCTACTATTAGCCTTTCTGTAGTAGTGAGTACTAGCTACTCCGTCCATAGATATAGATCATTTTTTACTTTTTATGATCTCAAATGTATTATTTTAACTATAATTTATTATCATATTATATTAACAAAATAAAAAATATATATTATGAAAGTATTTTACAAGATAAATTCAGTAACATGATTTTTATGTAGTCAATCTATATATTTTAACATATATTAATAGCTAAAGTTTTAAAATCTTAACCACATAGAACCCATAACGACCTATGTACGTGGACAAAGGGAGTATTAATAAGGCACTAAGGCTAACCCAGGCCACCGTATATCATCACCATGGCATCCGTGTCTAACGGCATGTAGAATGGTTTAGACAACTGTTGCTTATAATACTATCTATGTTACCTGTAGACGGTATTAAAGACAGCTTCTACAATTGATTGTTTTTTTACTTATCTCTATAGATAGTTTCTTTATGACACAATATATCTTGTTTCTCGTGTTACAGTCACTGTTACATGAGAGGTGGTCTAATTTTCTACACTCTCTCTCGTCCACAACATTTCATGTCCTACATAACAAGACTTATAAACAGCTAACGTCCATCATTATATATGCCGGTCCGCCGGGCAGCCAAGGCCTATTCATGCCTGACCAAGCTGTCCCCCCGAGTTCACAAACGTTCTCTCAGACGCGGTGTATGAACCAACCAACGCATGCGTACTCTGTCTATCTGTCTATGTCTAGCTAGTTTCTTTTTGTGTGTGCACGTATACCCAAAACTGACACATAATAACGACTAATAATTCATGACGTGCATTTCTTGTGATTTATGTAATCGGTTATTGGTACGATTGTCACCTGACGTCTTGCATGCATGTAGAATAGGGTCTTGGATGCTAGGATCAGGAGGCTAGAGAGGAGATTTAGACAGGGATCCAGCAGGCACTCAGGTGGATTGATCAGGATAATGGACGCGATTGAACCGAACCATCCCAGGAGAGCAACAGTCTATGCTCAACTCCAGAATCACCTGCGGTAGCACCAGCAGCAAGTCACGGCCGGGAATGATAATGGTCACAACAAAAACAATGGCGCCGGCGCCGCGGGGAACTTGCTAGCTGGCCGATCCATGCATCTCTGCAGTACTGATACTGAACGCAGCTTGTATTGCTAGCAAGCTGCACATATATCGATCAAATAATAAGACTGGAATGTTGTTGTTTCTTTCCTATGCAATGTTAGTGTGTCGTAATAAATTAATTTGGATAGCGAGATCGATTGACTGTGATCACAGCTATGGATCTCTTTTGATTCTGTTGCTTAATTTCCTGCAGTTCTCTTATCGAATGATATGCACATGATGCTGAATCAATTAACATTTTTAATTTGTTGTTGCCTGTCACTAATATCATGCTATTCTTTTTTAACCTGTCCTTTAGTTAGTACGTTTTTTTATTGCATTCAGATTAGAGGATCATATATATTGGGATCAATTGATGAATTTCTAGCACACGGATCTGTCGACATGTTCCTGGTAAAACGCGGTGCGCATATATATGCTATCTCTTGCTGCTCACGTATGTCTCCGACAATGGCCGCTCGCCGGCCGCCGACAATAAGGCCGCATAACGTTCATTCTTGGATTGATTCAATTACACCAGGCTAACATTTCACACCTACAGGATACGATATCATTGTCATGAGTGAGGGAGGCGAGAAACAACAAATCAATGCTTGATTATGCGACAAGAGCACATGCTAGCCATTTCATTTCGAATGAACGGCACTTCCTGTGGAACGTACCAACCACGCGCGGCAAGAGAGAAGGGCTTGTTGTGTTGGAGTTTCCGTTATAGCTCTTCGGGCTACATTATCTAGTCCTTTCTCTCCTTGTTTTTTCAGACTAAATCAGTTCTCTCTCTTTTTATATGGACATTCGAAATTCAAAATCCTAAAATTTAACAATCCACAACTGGCCACTAAGCGTTAGAATAACAGCACCTGGTTAAAAATTTCAATGATCTTATATCGAGGGTGTCTCCATCTTCTTTACTTGTAGGACCAGACACGTAACAGAGGGGGTGAATAGTGCCTTAAGATTTTTCCTCCAAATATTCACATATTTCTTTTTCTCCAATAACTACAAAGCTATGAAGATTATAGGATATGAGATCTACTGGAAAACAGAGGAACACAGACCACTGTACGACCAGATCAAAGCACTGTGTGGTCGAATTACGACCACTCAGCGGAAACGCAATGTGGTCAAATATGACCACTTAGCAGAAATACAAGGTGGTCGAAACCGACAACGTGGTCAAAACCGACTACGTGGTCAAAACAGACAATGTGGTCGAAACCGACTACATGGTCAAAACAAACTACATGGTCGAAACCGACAACGTGGTCGAAACCGACTATGTGGTCGAAACCAACTACGTGGTCGAAACCAACTACGTGGTCGAAACAGACTACATGGTCAAAACCGACAATGTGGTCGAAACCGACTACGTGGTCAAAACAGACTACATGGTCGAAACCGACTACGTGGTCGAAACCGACTACATGGTCGAAAGAGACTACATGGTCGAAACCGACGACGTGGTCGAAACCGACGACGTGGTCAAAACCGACTACGTGGTCGAACCAGCGTGGTCGAAACCAACGTGGTCGAGCCAACGTGGTCATAACCAACGTGGTCGAAACGCTAACATTGTTGAAGACCGACGTGCTCTTAGACTACGTGGTCGAAGACCATTGTGTGGTCGACATTACTGTAGTCATTGACCCAAGTACAGACAGAAAATACGTACAATTGCAAACCAGTACATGGTCAAAACAGATCTGATCGGACTGAGAGATCTACGACCATTCAGCAATCTAAACAATGTGCAATTGCCAACGACAAGAGGTTGCAGAGAAGTCGAGCGACCACACGACTTAGAATCATTGAGCGATAGAAGGTAAGTGTGGTCAAAAATGACTAGAAGTACCAGAGACGGCGCACGACCATCAGAACTGAAAACAAGAACGATGTGCAGTTATTTGCTCGTGGAAAGAGAGTAGCAAAAATGACTTTGAGCATTATCCCACTTGTCACAGCAAGCAGTAGCATCGAGAAATCAAATCAAGATCGACAACATGATCGAAACTTACACCGTGGTCGTAAGCCTGACAACGTGGTCGATGGCTTGGACAGTGGTCGTAAATTCGACTACTAGACAGAAGAACAACTCAATTGGAAATCGACTGTCAAACAGAAGTCACTGTTGTCGATAATCACCAAAATCAAGACCAACGAGATCGAAAGATGAGTGCGGTCGAAACCACGTGGTCGTAAGCCAATGGCATGGTCGAACGATCATTGTGGTCGATGACCGACTAGCACTTGTAACCAACTGCAGTCGTAAAACAACTCGTAAGACAGTGGGGGCACACGACCACGAGATCTACGACCATCAAGCAATTGGAAACTAGTGCGAATGAGAACAAACGATCTGAGTCTTGACCGGTCGAAAGAGAAGTGGTCGAAGAATATAACGTGGTCGTAAGCTTCTCGACAAAACAAAGGAGGCCAGCGAAGCGCATGACCACAAGAATCAGACTTCAAATAACTTTCGATTAAGAGTTCAACTGGCCATGAAACTTTGCAAATAACATGGTTAGGGCCTCAGGAGGTTGCTCTGATCTTTAATTGAAAACTTAGCAACCAATATGAGAGTTTGACTAGATTTCACTGAGAATGCCCAAAACCAAATCTAAGAGAGTAACAGAACCGCTTGTGGGTCTAGGGTAGCCAAGATGGCCTGGAGTACAACCCACATATCACTGCAATCCAGAAATAGTCAAGAACATAGAGAGAAGCAAGAATAGAGAAGAAATCAAATCAAGCCAAACAAACTCAAATAGAAGAGATACACAAGCCACATAGTCTAAGATAGATGTATTGCTCAGATGAATGATTTCACAGACACTCCCCTCGGGAGGACCAGGCTCTAATCCCTAGACCTAACACATATTCTCAAACAGCCACTCCCCTAGAGCTACATCCACTCTCAGATAGATTCCCATGGGAGGGAGAGATGATAGCCGCCAAGGCTCACCCGACCAACTCTCACTTAAAACTCTTGCCTCCCCTCTCCCTTTTATAGGCTCACACGCGAACCTAGAACTAATGGATCCACCCATTAGTCCACACTGGGGATTACCCGTTAACCTCACCTAACATCGGGTTTTACACACGCGCACACTCGCGACAACCCGTTAACACCGACAAGACATAGTTGCTTTAACAGACCAGCTCCCCTTTTGCAGGCCTTGAGTCAATTCACCGAATTACCCCTCAAGCATCTTCTCGGAAGCTTCCTGTTCTCACACGACCGCACTTGGCTTCCGACGGACTGGACCTCAACTCCTCCCTGAACCTAGTCTCGGTCCACTTGCTGCACACGACCGCACCTGGCATCCTGACCGTTTGGACCTCAACTCCTCCTTGAGCCTAGTCCTGGTCCACCTCGTTGTTGCCCGTCATGTTCACCTCCGGTAGCTCCAGCTCCGGTTCCTTTTCGTCCCAGCTTGCAACCACCTCACCAGCCTCGATCATCTTCGGCGTCTACTGACCGTTCTGGAACTCAACACCTCCTATGCTTAGTCTCGGTCCTCTACATCTCACCATGACCTAGCTCCAAAGTCCTGCAACCAACACAGACAAGCAAGCCATCACGTAGCACCGCACCAGACAAATAGATCATCAATCGACACACTCAACAAGTATTTCAATGCACAACCACAGCACAACAACTGGTCTTACACCACCTACGAGTACTCAGATGCACAATAAATGAGGTACTCGTAGCTCACAAGGTTCCTCCAGCAGCCTACGACCAGACACAAGCTACGACTAGGTAACAGACCACTACGACCATAGCTAGCATCTACGACTATATCGGAACTGGTCGCAACGACTTACGACCATTTCAGCCAGATCGCTACGACCACAAAGTCGTACCAGCTCCTACAACTATCAAGTCGTAGAGCCAATCACCAAGTCGTGAGGGCTTCAGCAGACCACAAGTCAAAAGGCACCTACAACTACCAAGTCATAAGGGTTTTTACGACCACCAATCGATCACCTACGACCACAAAGCCGTAGGGGCTTCTGCGACCACCAGTTGATCGCCTATGACCACAAAGCCGTAGGGGCTTCTGCGACCACCAGTTGATCGCCTACGACCACAAAGTCGTAGGGGCTTCTGCGACCACCAGTCGATCGCCTACGGCCACACAGTTGTAGACCCCGAGAACGACAGCCTCAAGTCGAAGGATCACCTACGACCACATGATCGTCAGGACACCTACGACCACATGGTCGTCAGGACACCTACGACTATCAAGTCGAAGACCACAAGATCGACTGCCGACTATCACCCGAAGAGGCACTGCCGACCACACACAGCAGTAAGTCGAAAGGACACCTACGGCCACTAGTTGTAAAGACCTCTGTCGACCACAAAGTCGTAGGATCGGCTACCGACCACATACAGCAGTGGTCGAACACAGTGGTCGTAAATGCCATTGCCGAGCAAGTCGCAAGAGCTTAAGACCTTACAGAGAGAGCCATTCTCTTCACAAACCTGAAAAACCAAACTCAATCTCTCTAAACCAAGAGTCAATTACTCATCACAACCATAGGGTGACCTCCACATAGTCTCACATTACTTCTTGACAAAATGCTCCACCATCTTCTGTTTTATTTAGCTACAAGTTTTCTCCAACTACTAAGGGGTTTTAATTAAGAAGAAACCCACTATATTTTTTAAACATTAGTAATAGAAAAATCATGTGTAACTAGATAATTCATGTAAGTCCACTTTTTTTTACTCTTATCTGGGTACACTGTAACAAGCAATTCACCTTAGAACATGAAAACTTTGTGCAGCCCATTTCACGCTGGAGCTTATGCAAACTTGACTAAGCCTAGTTTTTGACACATTTTTTGTAAATGATTATGTTATTATGTGGCCCCTCACTTGCATCACCTCGGCTTAACAAAAACTCAAAATATCAACACAGCTACATTTGCTACTATCTTAAACCACTAATTAGATTGTTACCCATAAAGATGGAACCCACGAACTCCAGATCCTCCAGCGCGAATGAAACGTGGCCGAGCCTGAGACAGTAGACACGCGGTGCGAGACCACACACCGAGTGGCCAGTCGAAACACTCCCTCACATGATCGGACGGTAGGCGGCCAATGCGCTGAGCGGCTAGCGCACGCACCCGCACGAGAACACACAGCGTTGCTTCGGCCGGCGCGTGACAACTGGCCCCGCTGTTGATCGGCACAGGAATGAATAGGGACAGTGACGGCGATAGGGCGGCTATCCTGAAGAAGACTGCGACACAAAGGGGGAAACCTGGCGACGGCGCGAGGGAAAAAAGTGAATATGTGAGTTGGGTTTGACTCTATACCACCCGTTCCCTATTTAACAAGACAAGGGATAGACTCTAATTTCTTCCCACGTTCGACTCGATCTAGAAAATAGACTCTCCAAAATTCCACAAAATCCATTATCATGTATCCTCTATCTTCTATTTACTTACATGTTCTTAAGAAAGATTTTTGGAATATTATAATGATAACACATTCGATGCTATTCCTCCTACAGTAAACATCCAATCTCAATATAATTCACAACAATTAAGACAATAATTAAATAACAATGCTCTTATATGCTTCATAAATCCACAATACTCCCCTTTACTAGACAGTTACCCCATTGTCCAAGTACTAAAAATTACATAACTTCCAACTCTCAAGTCCTACCATAGCAAATCATGCTAGTTCTAAAATCTACACAAAATTTTCTACAAGTTTTTATTTAGCCACAAGTCCAGATTAAGTCATTTAACCCCTCATTTTTAACCCAAAAGATAGATCTGTCATCTTCTAGACAGCAGCCTTGATATTTTCATATCTATTAATCTACACGAGCAAATCCAGCAAACAATAATATTTTCAAAATCTGCAGAAAATTAGATACTACTTTCTAGTTATGCCACAAATTCAATTCTACCATCTACTAAGTCAATTTAATTGCTTCCTATGATTGCATCTAGCAGCAACCGGTTTCTCAAGAGTGGCCTTCCTAAAATCATAACTTCAAATCTACCCAACCAAACTTCATGTTTTGGACTCTCCGGAATCCTTAGACAATTATCTACACTTTTCATATATAGGGAAAAAAACCCTAGTTCATCCATTTAATATTTTAATTAATCTATAGATTACCAAGTGCTGCCAAAAGACGATAATTTCTAGATAGCAGGCTTACAAAAATCATAACTCAAAATTTAATCATTCAATTGACATGATTAAATTCTCTATGGAAAGATAACAAAATTATCTACAACTCTATAGAAAGCTAACAAAATTATCTACGTCTACATAGTAGATAGCATTATTAAATTATACCTATACAATGCCCGAAATAGCAATAAAAAATACCGCAGACAAGCCAATCTACTAAACAGTCTCTTGACGAATACTTGCTACTTCTCTCTCTAATCCTGACTCTAATATCTATGAAAATTAGCAAAATAGAGAGAAAACATCTATATCATAATCTAAAAACGCTAAAAACACAATCTCTTCCTCACTTTCCCTTCCCTTCTCACACCTAAACTTGCTCCGCCGCTGCTGTAAATATTCTCGTTACTTTTCTGCCTGCCCGGCGCACCGCAAGCCCGAGTGCACTGTCGGTCGCGTGGCAACGACGCGGCGCTAGCATGCACATGCGCTGCCTAGGCGGTCGCTGGACGCTGGCTAGCAGTGTGACGCAGGCGGACGGCCAGACGTGCGTGCAAAGTTTAGGCACGAGACGATAGCGTGCTAGCGAGCGGGTGAACCGGGAGTGCGCTAGCGCATGGCTGGAATCACCAGTGTAGCGACGGCGTGTGGCAGCTGCTGGCGATCGGGCGGTGGCGTGCTGTGATAGAAACGACTGCAAAGTGCGGTGCCAGATACAAAAGAAAAAGACTGCTAGGGTTTTAGGTTTAGGCATTCCTCTCTTCCACTATCCCTTTTATCACGACATAAGTTCTAATTCATTCTGAACTCTTCCCGTACACTCGTTCTAGAAAACCAATTCCTTGTCTAAAAATCCAAACATTCTATTTTTCACATGTCCCTTTTTTGCTATTTACTCATAGGTCCTCAAGAGGGTTAATTTTAGAATATTATATTCTACCCTCCTCAACAGAATTTGCTCTCGAATTCTACTCTTTATGATTCTAAACGGGAAACAAAACTGAACTAGAAATTAAACCATCAACATACCTAAAACAAACAACTCTAGATATTTTCATGCATATGAGACTCCAATTCCCAAGTTGATTCTCGCTCATTCTAATGCGACTAAAGCACCTTAACATACTTCAATGTCTTGTGCCTTAGAACTCAGTCTGACTCCTCCAGAATTTTCACTAGCTGGGACTCGAATTAAGATCTTACTCAATGGTCAACAATTCTAGTGGTATCTCGTGCTCCGGATCTCTTCGGTATTTCCTCAATACAGAGGCATGGAATGCATTGTGAAGATCATGTATGGATTTAGAAAAGTCCAAGCAATAAGCCAACTTCTCAATTTATGCCATGATCAGAAATAGTCCAACGTATCTTAGGCTAAACTCTCCTTTGGTAACAAACCGCACAATGCCCTTAGTGGGAAACACTCTCAAGAGAACCTAATCCCCCACTGCAAATTCTTACTCCCACCTCCTCACATCCACATAACTCTTTTTGTCTACTTGAGCGACAAGCAGGTTCTTCCTAATCTCTATCACTCGGTCAACAGTCTGTTGAACCCAGTCGGGACCCAGAATGGCCTTCTCACTAATTACATCCTAATATAGCAATGAACTTCATCTATACAGGAGCTCAAACAGTGCAGTTCGAATATTGGCATGTAACTGTTAGTGTAGGCAAACTCTACCAGTGCCAAGTGATCCTCACAATTCCCTTTCCATAACAAGACATAGTAACTAAACATGCCCTCTAGTGTTTGGATGGTGCGCTCATACTATCTAGTCTGAGGGTGAAGCATGGAGTTTATCGGTACTCCATCTAGTATCTACAATTTATTCTTCCTTTTTCATGAGTTGATTGTTTAATCGTCGGTAACATGATCCTAATATAAAACAAAAACAATTTTTTTGTACGAATAATCTATTTTTTATTTGAAATTACAAAAATATACCCGCGGCAACATTTTTTACACAAATAGGCTCTAGTCGCCCAATGAGGTGCGATTGGAGCCAATCGCCCAACGGGGGGCGACACGTGGGTAATATGGTAACCTTGGGCGAATAATTGCTATCGCCCAACGGGCGGGTGACTGGAGCTCCAATTGCTGCACGGTTGGGCGACTGGAGCTCCAGTCGCCCAACTGGCAGGCGACAAGTGGGGTTAAAAGCATCGCATGCTTGGCCGCTGCCACCCCCACGCATCACTGTGTTCATTTCGTTCATTCGGCTGAAGAGGAGGAGGAAAGAGAGAAGAGGAGAGGAAGGAGAAGGAGAAGAGGAGAGGAGAGGAGAGGAAGAAGAGAGGGAAAAGAGGAGAGGAGAGGGAGAAGAGGAGAAGGAGGAGAGAAGAGGAAGAACTAGATCTTGGTATTTTTTGTAATGTTGTTTTTGTAGTATATTTTTTATTTAAAATTTGTGTTAGTAAAAATTGTAGATGTAGATATAAATAGTTCAATTTTTAGTACAGAAAATTTAGTTAACGTAGTTATAGGAAATTAGCAGCCGTAGAAATAGAGAGGAGAGAAGATGCAATAGTAGGTGTAGATGTAAATAGAAATATTGTATATGATTGTTATTGTTAGTAGAAAATTGTACACGTAGATAGAAATAGTTAAATTTTTTGTATAAAAAATTTAGTTAAAATGTACTTTTAGAAAATTAGCAGCCGTAAAAGCGTGTAGTTGTGTATAAATTAGGGAACATAGTTTTAGAAAATTAGCATCATTATAAAATTTGCATGCATACGAAATTGTAGTTGTAGAAAATTCAGTCACCATAACATACAAATTAATCGTCCGCTAAATTTGTATGTATTAAAAAATGAAGTAAATAGTTTTGTTAGAATTTAATTAATTCATATGTAGAAACGTTAGAAAAATGTTGGAAAAACTGATAGGAAGTTCATAGTACACGTTTATTGTAGTGAGTTACGACATGTGAACGATCGACGAAATGTGAATTACAGTACTTCGGTACTTTGATATTGTGCGATGCAATTTGACATGTTGCAAAATTAAAACATATATGCAGGCCGACATTAGCAATACCAATAGCCACTACATTAAGAGTGCATTACAGTGCTGCAACTATTCATGAAGGTCCGAATGGTGTGGATTTGAGCGGTTTTCCGCAAGTCACTCTAATACATCCGGATGGTGAGAATGCTCGAATCTCATATGTGATGCATTGGCTGACCCGTAGTTTTTTGTTGGACTCTGCGGTGTGCAGCGTCGTCGTGCAAGGGCTTTGAAGCCGGTCTGCCACGAACATCAGATGGGAGTTGAGGACATTGCTGTGCACTGCTGTGTGTAAGGGGTTTGTGCAAGGGTGCCGACGTCATGGATACGAGTGTGTGCTACTTGTGCAACTGTGCTCATTAATCATCTAAATATTTCATGGGTAATCTAAATTATTCATGGCATTAAGTGATTGATCGCTAAGTAAAAGGAAAAATGAAAATAGCACAAGATCACCTGAGCTACTTCCGCCCATGCATGCATGTCGCCATCCACGTTTACCTAAAAATATCAACAAAGTAAGAGTGAGTCCACAACTCAGCAAGTACACAATAGAATGAAATCTAGCCAGGAGCAGTACACCGTGAAGTGCGAGCAGGTTGGTTGTCCTTCAAGGGTGCACGCACGTAGACCCAAGTATGAGACTCACTGGATTGTGTCGAAGGTGGAGCCGCACTCTTGCATTCTCAGCATTGTTTTGGCAAGGCATCGTAACCTAACGTCCGCCTTTATAGCCAATTTGATGTTCGGAGAGATAATGGAGAAGAAAGACATGGAGGCCGCACATATCGTGGTAGCTATCGAGAAGAAATTCAAGTACAAGATTAGCTACACGAAAGCGTGGTGTGCCAAGCAGAAGGCACTGAAAAAACATTTCGGGTCTTTTGTGGCGGCATACAACAATCTTCCTCGTATGCTTAAGGTGTTTCAAGACAGGAACCCAGGCACGTATATCGCTGTGCAGGACAAGCCATCCACAAGTCCACCAGGACATGTGGTGTTGCAGAGAGCCTTGTTAGCATTTGATGCTTGCATCGAGGCATTCAGGTACATGCTGCCGGTGATCTCAGTTGACGGAACCTTTTTGCAGGCAAATACAAGGGGCAGATCCTGACAGCCATAAGCGTTGACGGCAACAACCAAATATTGTTGCTGGCCATCGCATTCATGGAAAGCGAGAATTATGAAAGCTGGTTGTGGTTTCTCAGACATGTTAGGGTTGGAGTTGTCGGCACTCGTCCTGGTGTGTGCGTAATCCATGATCGCCACACCAGGATTGTAAAGGCTATAAAGAAACTTCAGGAAGACCCCGATGAGCCCTTTTCTTAGCCAGACATGAGAAACAGGTGGTTCATTCGTCATCTAGGGGCAAATTGTTTCAAGCAGTTCTCAAAACAACCATTGATGAAGCTATTCAAGAGGCTGGCTATGCAGAACCAGCGGAGAAAATTTGATGCTTTGTGAGCATTGTTGGATGAGCACAGCAGGAAGCACGTCGACGAGAGGAGCAAAGGGCCGGTCATGATTAGGGTGGCACAACCGGAATGCTTACAAGCACTCGATGAGCCTAACCTAGTTGGCCCAAGACGGTGGAGCTCATGAAACATCAAGTGCTTCTCGCAATGGATCGAGGGAGAACCATTGGAGAAGTGGTCGCTATTGCATGACACGACGGCACAAGGTACGGCATAATGACGACTAACGTTGCCGAGGTGTACAATTGGGTTCTCAGGGGCCTCTGTTCTCAGCCCCTTCTCGCCATCGTGGAAGGTGTTCTTCACAACACAGTCGGCTACTTCAGGGCGAGGCACGTGAATGCCGCACTTCATGCGGCCAATCCCCGAGCATTGTACTCATCGAAAATTACAGCATACAAGGAGACGGAGGCACATAAGGGTCAATTGCACACAGTGCACGTCATGGGCAACAGGGAGCATTGTTTTGACGTGGTACTCCAAGATAGAGCCGGATTTAGGACGGCTCGTTCCCTTGTTACACACGAGGTATACCTTGGAGATCATGCAAATGAACCTAGCTGCACGTGCAACAAGTTGAAGCTATTACACAAGCCATGCTCTCATGTCCTCGCTGCATGCGAGACCGTGGGCATGGATCCTTCCAACTTCATGTCGGAGTACTCTTCAAGGAGAGGGTATTACATGCGTGGCGTGGCGAGCTCCGGGGGTTCAAGGTTGTGGGAAACTTCGCCACGTTAGACATTACAGGGAGGACCTGGATTCCATATGTTAACATGCTGAAGGGTAGGAAGGGTCGGTGACAGAGCTGGTGTATTAGAATCACAAGCCAGAGCATCTGCTGCACGCTATGGGCGATGTAGTCAGGCGGGGCACACAACTAGGCGATGCAACACATCTGCTGATCAGTAGGTAGAGCAGCATGGTGTGTACTACTAGTTGTTAGAGGCTAGAAATAAATTTGCATTGTAAACTGTGTTTGGTTAGTACGCACTTATGACGTGCAGAATGTCGTACTAAATATATCGTATATTTCATGTACCATTTGTACAACTGCTATGTTACATCCCCCTTTTTGGTAATTTAGTTAGTGTTGTGCTGGTAGTGTAGTATTGCTCTGTTTATTTACTTACAAGTTATATTTACTGTTAGTTTACATGCGATGTTTTTCGGTTCCTTATAAGTGCTAACTTGAACTCTTTTTGCAGGTATGGCTCGTGATCTTCATGAGTCGGACTGGCAGTACCCCCTATTGGATTAGCATGTGGACCGTCTGCATCGCGCTTCCCATTGTGTGCTGCCTACGGGGAGTGCGGACGAGCCAACTGAGCTAGGAGTGGTTCGGACACTCACACCTCGCGTGACCCGGAGACTCGACCCCTGTTAGACAATCAGGTTTGCACTCCGCTAGCATTTTACTGTTGTCGTAAGTACGTTCCGTGTTGACCTTCACTTTGTTTGCAGGCTGTGGGATGCCGGGCTACTCTCTCTTGCCCAAATGGTGCAGGCCACTGACAAGGATGGTCCTCGTGGGTTGTCCGCTGCAACTGCAGCTATGGTCATTTGAGCGCTTTAGCCTTGGACGACCTTTGCTAGAGGACATGAGTCCGTACGGGGAAGAGATGTACCCTGGGGGAGATATCGACCGGCCGACGATGGGTTCTGTCTTGTGTTGTTGATGCGTAAGTATTATCACAATCAGTTATTTCCTTTGTATTAACGATGGTCGTACATAACAACTATTCTTCCTTTCAGGTACAGTTCACGCACGTGCAAGTCACATGGGCGTATCTGCCCTTTGTGGAGCAATTCGACCGCCTCACAGCTGACAACGTGCGCTGGGAGCCGTACTCACCTACGGCACTGCAGGACCGTGCTCTTGACGGGCTATCCACGCTGTGCTGGCGTGACCAGGCTTCCTGGCTGACGCGCCGGAAGCTTGTGTATGACATCTTCGTAGAGGACTACGTGCCTAGTGAGCAATGCGGTAGTTTGGTCTACGTCTGGCGCTTCCAGTACCAGTCGGACCACTGCTCCCACAGAGCGTGCACACATGAGTGACCGTGTCTCATAAATCTCTACATACTTACTACTCTGTTTGCAAGTTCTAACGAAATGGTCCTATAAGTAGGCACTCTAGAAAGGGAGTGAAACGTGGCACAGACTGGACGGCGAAGATGCAGGGGTGGACTGCGCTGTGGGAGGGCGCGCTCGACGACCATGTGGAGGAGGACCGCCCAAACGATAGCAGGGACTACGCGGAGTACCTACACTGGTACCAGTCGCGGACACATATGAGGCTTGTACATGTCATTGACCCGCTGACCACACACGTTGCCGCTCTAAAAGACACGTACCCCGCGCACCTCACGTGGGACGCTCACATCGCGGTACGTTAAATGTAATTTTTAAAGATTCCCTAATGGCAATGTTGCTTCGATGATTGATCATTTTATGTCTTTTCCTTCAGGCTAACATCAGTGCTTCGATCTGGAGGGAGTCCTTCACTATGGCAGATAGGCTCACCACAGGTGCGGAGGTGACCCACGAGGAGAACATGATCGCTTGGCATCGTGTGGAGGCCTGGGTTAGATGTATCATAGCCTTGCTGTCCTACACGAGGCTGCCGGCGGTCTCCACAGCCACACCCAGCGCACAGACGGTTCGTCCACCGGTGCCGCCTCGACCGGTGTGGCACTACTCTGGAGGTTCTACATAGGCACATCCTACACCACCTCACCCGGACGAGGCCGAGGTCTCTACCTAGGGACGGCCTCGTACACCACCAGGGCAGCTGTTCACGTGTCTTCCGCACATCCCCTGCTTCCCCACGTAGGGGGTGTACTCCGCGCTGTACATCCCTCCTCCAGACGCGATGGCGCCAACTGAGGGTACGCATCGTCGAATCTTACTTTTATCCCAATGTTTTATGTAACAAACTAACGATATTACTATTGTAGGTCTTTTCTGCCCCGAGCAGGAATGGAGCGTCTCCCTGGGCCTGAATAATCCGGACCAGTACTTTTCGGACTGGCCTGGGCCAGCATCTGGCTCTGCACCTCGGGGCATACCACCAGAGGTTCTCTTCAGGAGTGCCCTCACTGGTGCACTGGTCTACTGTGCTGAGCTTACTTCTACTTCTCCTTACCTTCTCGATGCACACACCAAACGAAAAGTGAACTATACAGATGGCAACCGCAGTAACGCACGAACCATTCAATTACATGCTTAACAACATTGAAAATTATTTCGAACAACAGTGCTGAGTACACTGGTACAACCATACACATCGTGGAACGAGCCTTGTGGCACCCACATGGAGTATTACTGAGGGGGCCACCTCGGACGTGGCTAGCCATTGTTGTAGTGACAAGCACATATACAACTAGAGTTCGTACAGTAGCATGTTGGGTCGTACGAACTCCCTATGTTGATGACCTCCTTGTTGCCGCTCGCGTGCTCCACCTGCTGATGGAGGTCATCGTTCTGCTCTTCAAGACTCTCAATGCGTGCCTCCAATCAAAGATTTGCTCCCACAATGTATGCACGTACGTCAAAATATACCCTTCGTGGGGGAGGATTGATCCATCGCATGAAGTCACATTTATCCATTTGCTACAAACGAACGTTAACATCGAAGTTATATTAGTAGTACAACAAAATAGACGAGTGTGAACTTGTACCCCGGAGTATGGGCATCGAAAGAAATGTTGACCACCATCTGTATGGCCTTTTGCCACCTGCACCACCATGTCCTACATGTGTTTGCATTTCGGCTACACTGGCTGAGCGCACCTATTTGGCAACAAGCGGTACGTAGGGCCGAAGTTCTCCTTGCTTTTGAGCAGAAAATCCTCCTTTGGTGACCCATGTTCGACTTGCCCCTTGGCGTCCATCATGGTGGCTTACTCTACGATGGAGAAGATGGTTCTTCTAACCAGCACCACCTTGTCCATTCATTCTGTAGCGACAAGACATCACAACTTAGCTTTACCAGCTTTGCACACTATAAAATTAGGTTGAGAAGATTTCTCAGAGAATACTGTGCAACCAAACCCAACACTACACCATGCTTTCTTCACCACACCGGGATGGACAAAGGCAGAAGAAGCAATGGGACAAGATGATGAAGCAATGGGAGGAGACCCACGACCTAGCATGATCAGCTGCCGCCCGCAATGAGAAAATAAGGGCTACTGCGGCCTGGCAGAACAAGCCCAGCGTGCTACGAGGTCAGCTCCCTGCAATGATGGGCCCCGTAGCAACAACCCTATCCCGAACGTTCCTACCGAGCATTCGCCGCAACTCCCACCCGAGGGGGAGACACCCCCATTTGTTGGTGCGGGGACACATGCAAGTTCTTCAAGTCTAAGCATCACATCAGCCTAGGTATGCATTACTGGGGTTGCGCAAACTACTCCAGTGACTACCCCGACCGCCATCTAGACACTGCAACCTATCGGCAGCCAGTGAGGACCAGGTGCACCGCTTTCCCCCTACCTTTTCTCCTTCACAGCATGCACTAACAACCTCTCCCCCTGTATTTACAGTCCTCAGAACCCCTATGTGGCTACCGCAAATGGATCGATCTTGATATCCACCCTGAGGACCAATGGGCCCTCGACTTCGAGGAGTGCAATGTCGCAAGGTCATCGGAGATCTGGGAGGAGGAGCGCCGCAAGAACGAGCAAACACTGCGTATACAATGCAAGACGCAAGACGAGGCGTGCACGCGTAGGGAGCGGGAGGCTCGTGAGAGAGAGTGCAAGACAAAGAGGGAAATAGCGACCAAGGCAAAAGAGGACGCCAAGTAGTATAACGCCGAGTTGGCAAGGAAAGGAAAATGGCCCTGGTCCACACAGTAGGTCGTACGAGCAGTTGAGTGGGTTAGTCGCACATGATGCTATATGTTATGCATGTAATCAAAAAGTACACGGTATATTACTCCCAACTGTATTATAAAGTCTATTGAAATTCAGACAAGCTTATTATCTCACCTTTTCGCATTCAATGATTCACATAGCAAGTCATCTGACAATATTAACATACCGGTTTTCTCCGTATACGAATTTCCAGTAACATCACAATATCACTTACCATCGTATGTACTGATCGTTCTAAGGTCAATCCTTCTTAAAAAAAATTTTCCAAATTTTGTTACGCACCTACAACATATAATGACCATAAACTTTTATTACAAATCTAGCAGATTATTTTCCAGTTATAAACTATAAAATTGACAAAATCTACAAAATTCATGCGAGACTGAAACCAGTCGCCCTCTGGGTGGGCGACAGCACATCAAATCACCCAATGGGGGGTCGACTGATTCCAGTGGCCTAAGGGTCGGGCGACTGGAGCTCTGTCGCCTGGCCATTGGGCGATTGGCTCCAGTCGCCCCCCATTGGGCGACTGGAGCCTATTTGTGTAAAAATATTGTCGCGGATATATTTCTATAATTTCAAATAAAAAGTAGATTATTCGTACAAAAAATTCCAACAAAACAACCCATTTCCCATTAGACCTTATTTGAGAGCTCGAAATTCTCGGCTCATCCCCATAAACAAGGCCCATCCATGGGGATGGCCCCATTATTTTTTAGCTCCCAAACAAAACCTTAATGAAATAAACAAATAAATATTTTATCGTACGAAAGGACAATATGAATAATTTTGGTTTTTAGGCTTCAAGCCTCAGTAGGTTCGGCCTTGTTAGGCTCGGGTCCGGCCTAGCGTTTTGTGGTCCTGATGGACCTCAGCCCACCTGGGGTTTGTACATTGGACCACAGGCTTGTCAGGCCGACGAGGGCACTGGACACACTCTTCCCCCCGACCTGGTGCTAGTTAGCCCAACGCAGCAGCCGAGCGCTTCCCTTCCAAGTTCCAAGGCACAACACACAGCACGGCCCTGAATACTCAAGGCACAACGGTCTCTGCTAGGCAGCACGGACGACATGCTACTATGCTAGCATCGTTTATTTTTGGAGAGAGATGCCTATCTCGCCCCTTGATTTCGTGCGCCGTGAAAAATCGAACGTGTCAATCGGCATCTCAGAGCCGGAGTTATGTGAGCATGCTCCTAATGTCACTATTTTACTTGCTACCTTTGCTTACAGCTGATGAGCAAATGGATGTATTCAACAAACGTTTTTCTATGTAAAGTAGAAATTCGCAATAGGTTCCTTCCTACCAATAGCTACAATCGAGTATAGTATTTTTTCCCCACCTACGTGGATGGGTAAATAAAGAAAGAAAGAGATATTTTCCCAAGGAAAATGCAACTTATGTTACCAGCGGTTATATTATGGTAATTATTACCAAAGAATTGAAATATATAATATTATGGAAGAATTTTTCAATATGAATCTTATGGGTCCTTTCGCATCATAAAACTATATAGCTTTTGTAAGTCTTTTTAGTCAAAGTTAAAACAGTTTAACTGCACGCATTCTAAAACATCGTTTAAATGACTGAAGTATACAATTACAAATTTTTTTTTACAAATTCTAGTATAAAATTTTTGTTATGGCTTTAAAAATGAGGTTGTGAATCAATTAATTTATCTAAAAATTGTAAAATAAAACTGCAACTTTAAAATTTTCGAAGTGAAAACACAACCTTAGTTCCATTTCTTTATTTTTCTTAATGCGCAAGTGACGTTTAATTCATATTAGATTAGATAATCTTCACTTCTCCCCAATGCAGCTTCTCTTTTTAATCATTTCTTTCCTTGGGAAAAGACAAGAAATGTGCCAATCGAAGCCCAACAACGCAGGTTATGTAGCTACTTGGGTTAAAAAAAGGGTTCTTAGACCTTGACCTCGCATGGTTTGCTTTATTTAGTCGGGACGTGGGTGTTCTTGTTCTCTACGTGGATTCAACACATTGACAAGTCCTTCCATCAAAAGTATAAATGTATAAGATTTAGTTGACTAAAAATGCATTATCTATTATACTTCTATAATGTGGAGTCAAACAATAAAAAATGTTTTGGCTGACATACCTCGGGTTAATTATGTTGCAAGTGCCATACAGGTTCGTTAGTGGATGGATGCATGACAGCATGAGTCGCAAAAAAAGAAAAAAGAAACTGCTCCTTTTGATGAATGCTGTAGTTGATCTGTACCGTACAGGCCATAGCAACCCCACCCACACACACAGGGAATACTACGGAGATTGAGGTGTCTCTAAATACCAGCTCAACTTTTGTTTGTGCTTCTAATGTGCAAACCGAAGATATATATCAAATTGATGTTGTTTTGGGTGAAAAAGTGAAAGAACATGTATTGGCCGAGAGAAAGAAAACCAGGTACATGGAGCCGTGGTGCATGGAGTCTTGGCATGTGGTTACTTGCTCTAGCACAAGGACATGCGAGAGCAAGTAAGCCTGCGCCGTGCGAGCATGCAGCTCGTGTGGTGCAATGGAGGAGGCTGACCTAGTGCATGCAGCAGCGAGTGCGTGGGCTAGTGCATGCGTGCGGCCCAGGGCGCGCAAAGCAAGAGCGTGCGATGCATGGATCAGTATGGCCGTGTGTTTCCTTATGTGTGGAAGCTATGCGACACATAGCAAGGAGCCGAGCTAGCAGGAGAGCCAGAAAAGTGGCATGAGCCAGAGACGAAGTGCACGCGTGGACGTGAGCTCGAGACGCATGGCGCATTGACTCCAGAGGCCGTGTGAAGGAAGCATGTGGAAGCTTGGAATCCACGTTGGTTTGATTTGGATCCAAATAGGCAATTAATAGAATTGATGCTTAAAAATCCTATCCTCAAGAATCCGATTAGTATGCATGTTTAGTTCAGTCTTTTCCTATTTATTCCTTAGAGTAGTACGAGTTATGCACGACCTATGTGTCCCTTTTATTTCGCCAAACCAGATATGGTCGGTGTGTATTTGTTTGAGCCGTCCAGTTTACTAGAGAAGTGGATCTAGATTGTAAACATGTAAAGTTATTAAACGCATGCGAGTTCTAGTCAGTTTTGCAGCTATGGTCGAGATGGCCTTTGGCCTAGCGAGTATGGAGTTGGTCAAATAAAAGGCATAGGGCATGCCTATTGTAAGGGAGTTTTAGTGGTTGCATTGAGAAATATACAGAAAAGTCATGATGGTTACTGTGGCGCAAACTTGTGCATGAGTTTTTGAGGGTTTCCCAATTATGGTTTTTCATCATCCCGTGGATTGGGAGCTACTGTTGCTACGGTTCTCAGGTCACATATTGAACCTACAGGGTTCAACTTTCAAATTTGTGGTCAATTGTGTTGCTCACGGTATGGGAAGGCTCGGTTAGTTGCTTCTATTTTGCTCCTTGCTATAGTAGTGAAATCTAACCGATCTATCTTTGAGTGTTGCTTTTGTTATGTTTTTTTTTGGCCAAAACAAGGTTTCTCAACCAAGGTGTTGATTCGGCACATAGGAAAGGAGAATTCATTGTTGTTGGTGCCATGAAGTTCGAGTCATCCTTCCTCATTAGTTGGCTTACTAGTTGATCTGTGTCATCGTGATACCAAAACGTGGTTGATCATAGTACACGAGGATTTTTCTTTTCTGATTTTAGGGTGTTCCAGGTGTTGGGCGCAAGCAAGCATGGATCGAATGACGATCACAGCGAGGAATTGGTGGGGATGACCTATGATGATGCTTTACCGCTGGCTATATACGCTCAATTCAATGCTACTATCAGCTACTTTCATCGTCGAGAGGATGTGCTATATATGTTCTGATCTTGACAAGGGCATTGACGGATTGAACTCACAGAGGTGCAAGAAACGTTGAATGCTTGTTTCATTGAGGGTCTAAAAATCTAAACTTGTCTATTTGTTGTTTGGAGGAGAGGCTACGACTACCTGGGTGGAGGAAATGCATGGGGCAGCGTGCACCCATCTTGGAGAGACATGCCTTTTCACATGATGATGATGACTACTATTGTGCTGAATTCGATGACAACATGTCCGATGGCCGTGTAGGTTTTCAGTGACATGCAAGGCAGGGTTTCTTTGATTGCCGAGGTGCTGGACATTGAGGAGATGTTGAATGTGAGGATGATGGTCTTGATAAAATCAAAATAACCATACCGAAGAACAAGAGTAGAGTTGATCGGGAAGCTTATTAGGAGTGGAAGATGTGTATTAATCAAATTTTTGATAACTACCATTAATCTGAAAAAAAGAAGGTTCATGTTGCTTCAATTGAGTTAGCCGAATACGCTATTGTTTGGTGGATTCAATTGAATCGTACAAGAGAACGTCCACACATTTGGGAAGAGATGAAGTGGGTCATGCGATTGAGGTTTGTACCAACATACTACACAAGGATGCTGCATACGGAATTGTGATGGCTCTATCATGGTTCCATGTCTGTGGATGAATACTACCAAGACATGCAAGTGTTCAAGATCTATACCAGTATATGTGTGGCTGTGGAGGCTACCATGGACTGAATGAGGATGTACGAAATTGCGTTGATTGATGTAATACAACACTGTACAAGATCTAGTTCACCAAGCAGAGTGTGCTGAATAGTGGGTAAAGGACACACAAAACTGAGGTGGCTGCACCAATTCTAGTGGTTGGAGGCGTCCAATGTCATAAGAGGGTGAAGGTGGCTCAAGAGTGAAGGTGGCTCAAGTTCTAAGTCAAATTGCATCAACTAGACCGGTTGGAATAGCATTCAAAGAAGCACACAAGCAGTGAGTACAATGAGCAAGGGAGCATCTAATGCCAATTCTAGTGCTTTCTCTAGTGCTAGAATTTGGGATATGGAGTGCTTTAAGTGCAAGGGTAGGGGATACATGATAAAGGATTATCCGAATGTGAAGAAAGTGCTCCTCACTAATGAAGGGCATTATATGTTAGAGAGTGAGGAAAGTGAGAAATCAGAGACAGAGTATGAGGATACCGCATTTGAATAAGTTGTTTGTGATGCTAATATGGATGGTTTTAGTTTGGTGGCTCAAAAGATGGATCGTGAGTTCATGACAACACACTGATTGTGAAAAAAGGGCAACGTTGTGGAGTGTTCCAAATTGAATGCATGATCAAAGGAAATTTTTGCAAGTTGGTGATAGATGGAGGAAGGTACAATAATTTGATCGGCAAGGATGTAGTTGATGCACTTTTATTGACCACATGGCGACATCCTAAATCATACTACATGCAATAGCTTCATAATATTACTAAGCTAAAAGTTACACACAAGGTGATTGTGGATTTTTCTATTGATGGTTATGAAGATAGGGTGGAGTGTGACATTGTACCAAAGCATGTGTGTCATCTACTATTGGGATGTCCATGGCAATTTGACCACAATACTACACATCAAGGAAGAGCCAATAAATTCATTTTATGCATAAAAAGAGTGTTCCATGCATTGTTGCCAAAATAGGATGAGGAGATCAAATATGAGATTGTTATGAAGAAAAAGAAGGTTGTGAAGAATACCTCAAAACCGAGGATGGGTTTGCTTGAAGGGGGAGGGGATGATGCATCTCCAGATACTAGTTCAACTTTAGTTTGTGTTTCTAATGTGCAAACCAAAGATATATATCAAATTGGTGTTGTTTTAGGTGGAGAGAAAGATCATGTATTGGACGAGAGGGAGGAGAGGGAGGAAGGCCAAGGGGAAGAAAACCAACTACATGCAGTCATGGTGCATGGAGAAGTGATGGCATGCGGTTGCATGGGTGCTAGCCGAGGGCAGGCCGCTCTAGTGCAAGGGCATGTGTGAACGAGTGAGCCTACACTGTACAAGCATGCAACACGTGCGATGAAAGAAAGGAGACTGACCAAGCGCATGCAGCAGCGAATCCGTGTGCTGTGTGGGCTAGTGTGTGCATGCAGCCCAATGCACATAGAGCAAGAGCATGCGACATGTGAATTAGTTTGGTCTTGTGTTTAATTTTCCTTACGTTTGGGAGCTATGCGGCGCAGTGGAAAGGGCCAAGCTAGGAGGAGAGCCAAAAAAAGTGGTGAGAGCCAGAGAGGAGGTGTGCATGTGGACGTGCGTGTGGCGCATGGACTCCAAAGGTTGTGTGAAGGAAGCATGCGAGAGCTTGGAATCCACGTTGGTTCCATTTGGATCTGAATAGGCAATTGAATCGGTGCTTGAAAACCCTCCCCCAAGAATTCTAGTACTATGTATGTTTAGTTCAGTCTTTTCCTATTTATTTCCTAGAGTCTGAGTTGTGCATGAATATGCATTCTTTTTATTTGGCTGAACCAAATATGGTCGGTTTGTATCTGGTTTTTGAGGAGTCGGGTTTACAAGGGAGTGGGTCTAGATTGTAAACACATAAAGTTATAAATGTGTGCGAGTCCTAGTTGATTTCATAGCTGTGGTTGAGATAGCCTTTGGCCTAACGTGTGTGGAGTTGGCTTAATAAATGGCCTAGAGCATCGCCCATTGTAAGGGAGATTTCGTGGTTGCATTGACAAATACACAGAAAAGTCACGATGGTTATTGTGGCACAAACTTGTGTGTGAGTTTTTGAGGGTTTCCTAATTAGGGTTTGCCATGATCGTGTGGATTGGGAGCTACTATTGTTGGGGTTCTCAGGTTGCGGATTGAACCTACAGGGTTCAGCTTTCTGATTCGTGATCAATTGTGTTGCTCATGGTTTGGCAAGGCTCGGTTTGTTGGTTCTATTTTGCTCCTTGCTAAAGTAGTGCAATCTAATCAAACTATCTTCGAGTTTAAGTTGTTTTTGGGCCGAAAGAAGCTTTATCAACCAAGTTGCTGATTCAGCGCATAGTTAAGGAGAATTCTTTGATGTTGGTACTGTGAAGATCAAACAACCATTTGCATATCAGCTTGCTTACTAGTTGATCCATATCAGAGATGCATATCTTTGTTTTCGAAAAGGCAATAGTTTCAACCCTACAGCCTTAAATGCCAGAACCTTATGATCTATCATTAGGTTACGTGAGTGGCCTCAGTTTGGTCATACCAATTTGTAATCACAATTTTCTTGCAAATTAGTACACACCTATATTTGATATTATTATCTAGTAGTCAGTTATAACAATAAGAGTTTTTAGATATGTGCCCCCTCTAATGGTTCATTTCCAAAAATGTCACTTGAGGTCTCGTCTCATAAGGACTGAGGCGCCACCAGCCATAATGATGGATTGGGGGTGTAATTAAAATTTTTCCTAAAAATAAACAAGTGTGAAACGATTATCTCGAGCCCGAGTTAGCCGTGTGGACTGGAATTTATCGCAATGATTGTCCCAAGCACCAACAAGTAACCTTTGCCTTTCTCCTCTGCATTACTTAGACCATATACAATAATGTGATATCAACTGTCTATATATTTTATCATGTAGATACGAGATAATGTGAAGGAAAGAAAGTATAGAGAATTAGACTGTCTTTCATGTAGTAGTCGACTGTAACACAATAAATAAGTGTGTCATGGAGAAGCTATCTATAGAGACATACAAAAAGACACCTATTGTATGAGCTGTCTTTAGTACCGTCTATAGATAATATAAGGATATTATAGACATCAGTTATCTATACTATTGTATATGTTCTTAAAATAATCTGATCCAAACCCTAATAATTACAAAGTTGAATCCAACATACAAGTCCTTAATCACTTTACTTAATCTCCGGCGCCGGCTTCCGTCTCACCTTTGACTTTTACCTCCCATTGTCGAGACGATCAAGAGAAACCCCGTGTTACCGTGCACTAGGCGCTGTTGTGAGACTGACATGTTGGACACCGCACTAATCTAGTGCACTAACCAGCTGTGTAGGGATCATTATTACCTAGGGCAACATCTCGTTTGACACTATTGATTGCAATATAGAAGTCTTGTGCAACACCACCCTATGGCTGATATAATTCGTCTTGGAATCTCCAGATTGAAGTAGTGAACTTATTTTGATTAAATTAGTACTAGTGGGCAGTAATGTGAGGACCAGGATTAAATTAGATTAGTGGCAGCCTAAAAAAATAGATTAGTGGAAGTAATAGATTAATTTGGTGGTGGTTTGGAGGTTGAACCCCACCTCCCTACAAGTACCATGTACTTTTGCTATGCTTTCCTAATGCTGGCCAATGGTATATATGAAAACTAAATTAGTACTTCTTCCGTCCAAATTTATAGGATGTATTCTTTGAATAACTTTATCCATAAATATAGAACGTATTTCATGTTTTAATGCAAAATTAATGTGATGTTCCCATTATACCCCTAATAAATATACATTTTTATTTACTATTCTCTACATACATATATTGAATATACTGCTTAGAGCTGATAATTATGGGTAATGTAGTCATTTTGACTATGTCTTTGGTCTATTTGCCAATAGAAAATACGCCTTATAAACTTGAACAGAGGGAGTAAAAAAAAGTAAATACCCTAAATTATGTGAACTGCTGAGTTCTTTTCTTTTTTGAATAGGGATTTTTTTTTGCGTGGAGGTATAATTAGTTTGTGCAATACTTTAATACTTCAACAGGCAACAGGAAAGCAACGATGGAATCAGATCCACGCAGGGGTTGGGCTTGGAACCGTTGTTTCAGCACATCAACATGCTGTTATACGAATTATCCGTAGCAGCAATCACTCATTGGCATGATTTATCGAGTGAAAATGGACGACATGAATTACAAATATTTTTAAGGATCTTCGCAGCTGGTCACAGACACACTTTGTTAAGAGTAGGAACAGAGTTAATCAGAGCATGAGCCTAGACTCCAAAACATAAAAATGTCATTACTGAAAGAACATTTTTTGAGGGGGTCATTAGCGAAAGAATTTTAAATTTTTTTTAGCATGAACCTAGGCCATCGATTCGCTGGCCATATACGCCGAACTCAACATTACTCCTCTAGCTCGCAATTTGTCGGAAGCAGAGACCGGCATTACGTCCACGCCACGAACTGGTCCTGTAACCCGCGCGCCAACCTCCTCCACGAGCATGTGGCTGGCAACAACAAAAGCCGAAGGGGAACCATCAAAGTTGCTAATAAAATAAGCACCTAGAGAGGTATAGAGAGAGGAACCATCAAAGTTGGAGTCAATTTGTGTGTTAGGTGACAATGCACGTACCATTAAATACTTTATATAGAGGGGGCTAGCTCGAAGTTGATGATACTGTCCTCTTTAAAAATCTTTGCGCTAGCTTTTCCTAAGGCTTTTAGGGTTGGAAGTTTATTAGCAAACAAGGAGCGTACTGTGTGCCGCGATGAATCATGCAGGGTAGCGAGGGTTCTGGAATCCATTGGCATATTGGTTGCCTAAAAATTACTTATGTACTCTTGTTTTAATCTCCATCCTAAGAGCAGGCCAATCTCATTTTCCTCGGTATAGCTGTCATCTTCATAGACCTCGTCATAACCGGATAAATCATCATACCGACTCACCTCTAAACAAGAAGGATTAATAGCAAAAATAAGTACAAAAATACTCAGCAAACATTAATAGCAAATATGCACTTTATGACTAATCTCTTTATATTCAATTTCCTTTCCCACTCCTTGAATAATAAAAAGGTTATTAAGTTAAAAGATAAATTGCATATTTTAGTATTAAAAATACTACTAATAACTCTGGTGAAGAGAAAGACCCTAGTCGATCTCCGTAGTCTCAGTCCAGGAGACAAACATCAATTCATCTTTTATTTAGCACCACGTAACCTTGTATCACTTTATCCATAGCTACTCTAAGATCTTTTGTCATCAGGTCAGCCGCATTTTTAGAGTACATAACGTTTCCCTAGTTCCATTATTATATCTCCACCCGACAATAAATCACTCACCCGACATTTTACTGCATTAAATATAGATGCTAGGCTCACCATTTTTGGGCTCTATACTGATTCTGGGTCCACATAATTAGATCACCACTTCTAGGTTTGTGCCAGTTCTAGTACCCTCCAAACCACCTAGTTGTACTATGTACCCTCGTGGAGAATATAATAACATTGTAGTGTAACATTTTTTGCTCATCGAAATGAGACAATGGTTGACACTAAAATATGGCTCCATTCTTGAGTTAGACTTGTTTAGTTCTTATATTATAACTATATATAGAGGGCCCTACACCTGTCGCTGTCTTTCCTTTCTCAAGGACCCTCCACTCACTTATTATTTATCTGTAGAACAGTTGCTCTATCAACTGCCTACCCTGTTATATTCATCATCGTTAGCATCAAGCACATAATTTTTTCCAAAATTTATTTTATGCGGAGAATGATATTAATCTAGCCTAAAAATATTTTTTACTCTAATTTACTATACTTAATATGATCAAAGGCATGCTTGTCTAGGTTCTCATAGTAATTCTCAGTCTCTGGTACAATCTATGGAGGTACTAGGTCCCAATTCAGTTTGTTTCCTGCAATTAGTGACACTCTACACTTAGCAAATTTTAGGTTTAAATATGCAGAATTGGCATCTCGATGGTTTGGACCTACGGACAATAAAATCTATTGTCCTAGTTCATTATTTAATTTATGGAATCAATGGAAAATATTGGTGTATTTAATATTGCGAGTAAGCATTTCATAGTTTATCAAGTTTTAATTTGCACCGAATAATTAAACTGCTATACTGCTACTCCACTCGCATAAAGCTTTAATAATCACTTCCCTCGCCAACTAGCCCATCACCTGCCCAAATTCGCCATTCGTTTCCCTCCTCTCCTGGCCCATTGCTCCCTTTCTCTCCCTCAGTGCCCTTTTCAACCAATGCTCTCAGTTCTCTCTTCTCCCTCTTGTGTACCGCCCTCTCTTGCTCCTTGCTCTCTCACTCACTCCGTCTCTCGATCTCCCCAGTCTCTCTCCCCCTCTCTCTCGGCTTCACCTGGGTCGCTCGCTCGACTCCACCCCAGCATACCGCCCTCTTAGCCTCGCCTCCTCCCGACTCTGCCACTGCTCCCTGGTTGTTGACTCGATCTCCCCCGGTCACTGCCTAGCTAGATCTGCCATGGATGATGGTGGCCCAATGCCTTCGGGTCCATGATGGATTCATCCTCTTTTTTCCCCTTGTTTGATTTGTTATGATGATTTGATTTCTTATGATTTGATTTTATTTCATGGACTTTGTTCTTTGATTGGCTGGTGATTTGAGGGGATTATTATCTGCTTGAAGTTGGTATGCCATGATGGGACTTGGGACTTTCTATGTGCCGGGGAGCATGTTGGAGGTCCTCGGGTTCGCATGGGTGGTCGACCGTGAGTGTTATCATGAATTAACTTAGGTATGCTCGACTTTTCTAGCGCTTCATTTATCTATTCTAATGGCGAACCCTACTAAACCTACTATGGTGAATGATGGTTTGGGAATGAATGCTTGTGATCCTACCTTGGTAATGTGGATTTAGGTGAAAGTGATGGAAATACAAAACCATGTGGGGCACCTTTCTTGATTTGGTCAGGGCTTTAGTATTTAGTGCTGGTGACTCCCTCACATGCTCTCCTGGGATTTGGTTCGCCTTCTTCTTAGCTGCTCCAGGTCCCGGCTTAGTTCCCCTACTCCTTCGTCGATCTAGCCACGGCGAGGTTTAGTGGCTCCTTGCTCTTTGCCTTCGGCTTTGGCGAGGTTGATTTGGGGCAATGTGGATGGACATGGGGATGGAGGTGGATTTGGGAATGGGATGGCTTGCTTGAGTTGGCTATGGCTGGGCACTCTGTCTTGCTCTTTCTCTCGGTCTCTAGCCGATCTTATCTCCTTGTGCATGCACTGTGTTGCTCATGCCATGGAAATGCACAACTGTGGGTGATTTACTGTGTGAGATTTTTTACGAAGGATTGAAATGGATTTTAGGGTTATTAATTTCACTGGATGATGATACTTGATTAGCGAGAGGTGTCGAGCGGCACTGGACAGTCCCGTCATCTCGATGAGTGAACCCTATGGGATGATATAGGCTAATGGGTTCTGACGACAATTATTTCTTCTTTCTTTTCTTGTTTATTAACGAGAGGTGTCGATCGACACCGAAAGGTCCTGGTATCTCAATGAATGAACCCTATGGATGATATGGACTAATAGGTTCTGACGGCATTTTTTCTTCTTTCTTTTCTTGTTTTTTCTATTTTCGATATGCATGTGTTTTTCCTACAAAAGAGCGGATTGGAATTATGGCTTAGGAAATATTGTTGTAAATATAATTGTAATGTATTTGTTTATATTCTGGACAGGATTGTTGTGTTTAAGATCGAGAAATGTAAATTGATGTAATCGAATTGTAATTGATCAATTGATGTAAAATAGACTATCATATTGTTATTTGATTTGAATAACTAATTTTGATATAGCTTGACTAATAATGTGATGAGTTGCTTGATTAATCGTGTTTATTCTGGATCCAATCATTAGCGTTAATTAAGAGATGCTGGTTGTTTCACCGAGTATACCCATCAGTTTTATCCATAGTTTGTTCTATACTAGTTTTGCTATCAAGAATTGATCATAAATAATCTGAAGTCCGATAACTGCCTCTTGATTGGAACTTTTTCATGAATGTGTTTTTGAACCCTGCTAGGGACGCCATGTAGCCATATCTCTATTTTTGCTATTTATATGGCACCAAAGTATAACCTCGTCTCCGTGAAATAGTAGGAGAGGTCCATATGGTATATTAATAAGGATAAGGTTTACGTACACAAAAAAGAAAAATATAGTACAACCCCATAGGGGCAAAGTATTAAGAAACTGAAGCTATCCAATCAAAGAGAAGGTTTTTATGTTGCTCCTTAACTGGGTGCACATGCAGAACGAGCTTCTCCTTGGAAAGAACTTTCCAACGTGTAACACTTGGTGTGAAACTAGAATTTTCTTGTATGGTATAACTAATTACAATGTGGCATCTTTGATGGTCTACAGAGCATATATACAACAGAAACATTGGTAGTTTACTGCGCACATAACCCAGGATGGGCATCTTGCCCTGTTTGTAATCATCTGATGAAAACTCTGATGGTTCGGATCATGGTACTGACAATAGACATTCGATCGATCAAATCTTCCATGGATAATGTTTCATTAGTTTCCTGAGGCTCCATCATTGGACCTTGGAATCGGCACACTTTCGATGGTTAGCACCTCGCAATAGGCAAATTAATTAGTTAGTCAATTCAGCGAGGTTAGGGGTTATGCATGGTTGTTCAGATCCGAGTCACCTAATAAAGATTGCTTTTCTGTTGCCTTCGGTTTGGTTTGCCAAACGTAATGGGAGCTCAGAGCTACCGTTTGGAATGGACAATTTAGCTGCTCTCAGCTGGTAGTGTTGCTTTACGTTAATAGCAAATGTTCAACTGGTAAGCCGTAAATAACTTACAGCTGTATGCATGGGCCCCACGTAATTCAGTTCAGCCTAAATTTCTTTCTTCCATGAAATGATAGATAGAAGGTAAAAAAAAGGATAACCTACACTTCTATCTACCTATTTATCTATGCCACTCTACCTATACTAATTAGGCATTTTAAGGAAATTCCTAAGTTAGCTGGAGAAAAAAAGGATCTGCCATCTATTTGTTATGGGACTGAATTATAATGGTTCAGATCAAAACAAAGACTCAATGCCTAATACACATTAGAACTATTAATTCTGAACCTATACTAATTAGGATCTCTGAGGAAATTCTACAATAATCAGGGACAAAGAAAAAGATCTGTCCATCTATCTGTTGTGGGACCGATTTATAACAGTTTAGATCAAAAACTCCATGCCTAATACAAATTGGAAATATTTTCTGTATTTCGGAATTATTGATTCCATAAAATAGCGAATTGATTTGTATACGAATATGTGTTTCCTTATGTACAATTCGAAATTAATAATTCCAGAAAATAGACAATTGATTTGTATATGAATATATATTTCCATATATAAATTCAGAATTTAATAATAGGATAAATTCATGATTAATAATACCAAAAAATGATTTGTACATGAATTTGTATTTTCACAAATATGCGCTAAGAATTAATAATTCCATAAAATTTTGTTTTCCCAATATATATAAATTTAGAACTAAAATGCAAAATATGATTCCAAATATATACATATTTCAAAATAGAAGGTTTAAACATGTGCTTTGCAAATAAGTGTAAGGATGGTGTCTATATATAATTTTCAATAAAATATGAAGTAAAGATAATTCTGAATTAAAACTAAATTCTAACTAAATTCAAATTGTAATTAATTTTTATAAATAATTAATTTAAATTCAGAACGGGAAAATTGTTTTGTATACAAATATTATTTCCATCGATATAAAATGCAGTACTAATAATTCATGAAATTCAGATTTAATAATTCCAAAGAAAGTAGAAAATTGATTTGTGTACGAATATGTATTTCCACATACATCTAAATTTGGAGTTCAAAATACAAAATATGGCTTGAAATTTATAGTATTATTTGTGTGTATACTTGTTTTATATATGTAATTAAAAGGCTACATAGCAAAAATACAAGACGCCGATGAATTTTTTCAACCAAATCGTATTAGAGTATCTTATAATTAGTATTTAAATATACCAAAAGTGATAAATAAGTATAATATATTCATTTAAGTGGTATACTAAAAGTAGGAGTATGTGCTCCCGAGAGTATGGAAAAGGCTTATATATACATACATACTTGGTAAAAAAAGAGTTTTGTTAATATGTACACGGATTGACTATAATAATTTTCACTATGGTAGACTAAAACTAAATTCTAACTCTCAGGATGTTGTCTCATTAATGGGAAGAAAAACAAAAGATCTACACACATGTCTGGTGCATCCAAGTTACTCTCTCACCCCCCCCCCCCACTACCGGAAAGCTACTTTATGCCGAGTGCCTGAAATTTTGCCGAGTGCAATCTATCGGGCACTCGGTAAACAATACCTTTGCCGAGTGCCCGATAGATTGCACTCGGCAAAATAAAGCACTCGGCAACGTAAGCTCTTTGCCGAGTGTTGTATATTAGACACTCGGCAAAGTAAGCTCTTTGCCGAGTGCTGACAGGAAAACACTCGGCAAAAATAAAACACTCGTCACCAACCGCCGTCAATTGGAGGTCAGTCGCCGCCGTTAGAACTTTGCCGAGAGTCTGGAGCTGACACTCGGCAAAGAGCTCTTTGCCGAGTGTTTTTTTTGCGGCACTCGGCAAAGAAATAAAACCTTTTCCTTTCCTACCCTTCAAACTTTTTTTACTCTCCACATACAACATATGGTACTCCATGTTAAAATTTGGTATATTTGTGTATTTGTTTCCTATATTTAATTAATTAATTGTATTTTAAGCAATTTTTTGAATTAAGTCAAATTTGAACTGCAAGTGATTCAAATAATAGGAAAAAATGAGTAGAAAAATGATACTCATGTTATTCAGCCCGGTTTGATGCCTTACCTGTGAAATGAAAAGGAATTTCAAACATCTTGTTCAGGAAACACGAACACGAACGTGTGGCCGAATGATTTTAAAATTTTTAAAAAAAGCAAACGAAGTTTGAAAATCATGAGATTTGTCAAGATGTCATGATATCATACGCGGAGGCTGTGGTAAAAAATTGAAAAGATTTCGCATAAGTTGTCACGTACGATGCTTACAAACCGAAGCTTTTCTGAAGAAGAAGCGTAGAGTTGAGAAGGATCCGGTAAGATTTGGAGTCAAAGTGACGGTCGAATTGTGGTTTGACTATAAAACTTTTTGTATAGGCAATAGACAACAGAGATTATTTCATGTGAAATTTTGGTAATTCATGTGAAACTTTTTGATAATTTTAATTTTTAAACTGCAATTATAGAATTTTAATTGATATAAATTGAATTTGAGCTATAACTGCATGAAATAATGGTCTAATATTCGTAGAAGCATCGAATATGCATTGTTGAGTGAATTTGACATGGCATTTTCAAAGTATATTTGAAAAAATTTGTAAAACATGTTATGGAAAAGAGAGAGACAGAATTTTAAAAAAAATTGTTGCCGAGTGCCTTGTGGTTGACACTCGGCAAAGAAGAAGCTTTGCCGAGTGCCAGATCGGGGGCACTCGGCAAAGGAGGAGGGCTTTGCCGAGTGCCCGATCGGGGGCACTCGGAAAACAAGGCAAAAACATAACTTCCCCGTCCCCGCGGCCACACTCACACACGCAAGAAATTAACTTTATTTTCCCGCCGCCGCTGCCCCGCCCCCGCGCGCCCCGCACGCCCGCCCGCCGCCGCGCCGCCCGCCGCCGCGCCGCACGCCAGCCGTCGCGCCCGCGCCCGCCCGCCGCCGCCCCGCCCCCGCGCTCCGCACGCCCGCCGCCGTGCCGCACGCCCACCGCCGCCCCGCCCCCGTGCGCCCCGCACGCCCGCCGCCGCCCCGCCCCCGCGCGCCCCGCACGCCCGCCGCCGTGCCCGCGCCCGCCCGATTCGACTGCCGCGGCCGCCCGACGGCCCCCGCCCCCGCCGTCGCCCGCCGCCCACCGCCTCCCCCGCTGCCGCCCGCCGCCCGACGCCTCCCCCGACTGCCCTGCCCCCGCGGCCGCCCGCCGCCTCCCCCGCCCGACCGCCCTGACTTGTTGTAAGGTAATGCTTGATATGCTTGAGCGACCAAATCACAAATTTGTTGTAGTATCATCTTATCTAATTTAGTAGCACTACTGTTTCGATACATATAGCACTAGAAAATATGATCCATTATAGTTTCAGCGACCAAATCACAAATTTGTTGTAGTATCATCTTATCTAATTTAGTAGCACTACTGTTTCGATGCGCTCTCTTAAAAATTATATATAGTGCCATGCAAATCTTATTATTTGTAAATCAGATCATTGACGTACTCTAGGAATTTAGTTTTTACTTTCTCACTCTTGGGGCGATCGACCATGCACACTCTTTCTGGTGGATGGGATCATCAAGCTGGTAGACTGATGAATGCCATTGATGTGGTTGTTGGCCATCGTTATTATTTGTAAATCTTATTATTTGTAAATCAGATCATTGATGTGGTTGTTGGCCATCGTGCCGTATATGTGGTTGTCGGCCATCGTGCCGTTCGTTTGTTGCAGGTTTTGGAAACCTCACCGTGCAGGGGAGGTGCTGCCGAAATTTTCAACTGACACTATTATGTTTGTTTTTTTGCAGGAGAGGCTATTGCACTGTCCACCGCCGCCGCCCACCGCCGCCGCCTTGGCTGAGGGCGGTTCCTGGGCTCCCGACTGCGCGGTGTACCTCTTTTCCTTGCTCGGTTTACAGTTCAGGTATTTATTCATGTTCATAGATTACGTAACCTAGTTAGGCGTCTCCCGTTCGAAAGAGATACGTTAGAGGATGGATGACCGTGAGTGGATGTACACGGGCCGCTCAAGTCAGGGTTCGTTGTCCGATGAATGGATTGAGAAGACCGATGCTTTCTTGGAACTAGCATTTGGCAAGGTTAAAGGAGCGCGTGCCACTTGGTGTCCCTGCAGCAGATGTGCAAACACGCGTCGACAAACAAAGGAGGTCATGGGTAAACATCTTTGCAAGTTTGGATTTACGGCAAACTATACCCGGTGGATCTACCACGGTGAATCCGATCGTATGAGAGAGGAGGTCGTGAGACCACGCGTCGAGGATTATGATGCTGATGGCGGGGTAGGAGACATGTTAAATGACTATCATGAAGCACACTTCGCTGAAGGACGTAGGGAGGAGGAGCCAGAGGCAACCGCAAAGGCGTATTACGACATGTTGTCTGCGGCACAGAAACCCCTTCACGGCTAGACGAAGGTTTCTCAACTAGATGGCATTGGACGCGTAATGGCCTTGAAGTCCCAGTTTAGCGTGAGTCGAGACGCCTTCGATGCTATGTTGACAGTTTTTGGCAGCATGCTTCCGGAGGGTCACATTCTGCCAAAGAGCATGTACGAGGCAAAGAAACTCCTTCGTGCACTTAAGATGCCATATGAGCAGATACATGCTTGTCCGAAGGGGTGCATCCTATTTAGGAAAGAACACGCGGAAGCAAAGTACTGTGCAAAGTGTGGATCCTCTAGGTTCCTGGAGGTAGACTCTGGTGATGGTCAGAAGAGGCAGCTTGCGATCCCCGTGAAAATCCTACGGTACCTTCCGTTCATACCGAGGATCCAACGGCTATACATGACCGAGGAAACCGCGAAACAGATGACATGGCACAAAAATGGACGTCGATACAATCCTGAGAAGCTGGTACATCCATCCGATGGTGAAGCATGGACCCACTTTGATGTGATTCATCGTGAGAAAGCTGTAGAGGCTCGTAATGTACATGTTGCGCTGGCAACAGATGGGTTCAATCCTTATGGAATGATGGCCGCCCCATACACTTGTTGGCCCGTGTTCGTTATCCCCCTCAATCTCCCCCCCGGCGTCCTCTTCCAACGACAGAACATATTCTTGTCGTTGATAATTCCTGAACACCCGGGGAATAATATGGGTGTGTTCATGGAGCCTGTGATTGATGAATTGGTCCGTGCTTGGGAGGAAGGGGTATGGACATACGACCGAGCTACAAAGAGAAACTTCAAAATGCATGTTTGGTACCACTACTCCCTGCATGACTTCCCGGCGTATGGGATATTCTGCGGCTGGTGTGTTCACGGGAAGTTCCCATGCCCAGTATGCAAGGCAGCTCTGAAGTTCATTTGGTTGCTGAAGGGTGGCAAGTATTCTTCGTTCGACAAACATCGACAATTCCTCCCTCTTGACCATGCATTCAGACGAGACATCAAGAACTTTACGAAAGGTGTCGTAGTTATAGACCCTGCACCGCAGATGATGACCGGTGCCGCGGTTCGTGCTCAGATAGATGCTCTCGAGATCAATCAAGAATGTCGCGGTTTTGTGGGATATGGTGAGCAACATGCATGGACTCATAAGTCGGGCTTGTTGAGGCTCCCCTATTTTGATGACCTTCTTCTTCCACATAACATTGATGTAATGCACACTGAAAAGAATGTCGCCGAGGCACTTTGGGCAACAATCATGGACATTCCTGATAAGACAAAGGACAACATTAAGGCTAGAGTGGATCTGGCAACGTTATGCGATAGACCAAAGCAAGAAATGAAGCCTCCTAGAGGCGGCAGGACATGGAGAAAGCCTAAGGCCGAATTCGTCTTGACCAGGCCCCAAAGGAGGGAAGTACTAGAATGGTTCCAAACGTTAATGTTCCCTGATGGGTATGCAGCGAATCTGAGGAGGGGAGTGAACTTATCTACTATGCGAATCAATGGGCTCAAGAGTCATGACTACCACATATGGCTTGAGCGGCTTCTTCCGGTGATGGTTCGAGGCTATGTCCCTGAGCATGTCTGGATAGTGCTGGCAGAGTTGAGCAATTTCTTCTGCCAGCTTTGTGCCAAGGAGTTATCTCGGACCGTGATTGCAGACTTGGAAAGAATGGCACCTGTGTTGCTCTGTAAGTTGGAGAAGATCTTTCCACCCGGCTTCTTCAATCCGATGCAACATTTGATTTTGCACCTCCCGTATGAGGCACGAATGGGGGGGCCCGTGCAGGGCCGTTGGTGCTATCCAATTGAGAGATGTCTAAAGGTTCATCGAACTAAATGTAAAAATAAATGCAAAATTGAGGCTTCTGTTGCAGAGGCATACATTTTGGAGGAGGTGTCAAACTTCACAACAACGTACTATGGTGACAACCTTCCTAGCGTGCACAATCCACCCCGTCGTTACAATGCTGGCGAAAATGAATCGAACCTCAGCATTTTCCGAGGGCAACTCGGAAGTGCAAGTGATGCGAGGACACTGCACAGTCCCGGATGGAGGCACTCCAGGTTATTTCTGTTTTATTCGTCGTTCATTAATTTTTACATACCTTTGCTTTGCATTGTAACATTGGGGTGAAATATTGTAGGCCCAGCTGGAAGAAGAGAAGAGGCTACGGGAGGAGATGGCGGCGAGGATGGAGGCCGATCGGCAGAGGAATGAGGCCGAGCGGCAGAGGATGACGCAGATGTTTCAGTGGATGCAGAGTCTTGGCGAGAGGATGGGTCAACCTCTGCCACCGGAGCTATTCCCTCCACCTCCTCCTGCAACTACTCCTGTGAGTTTCTAGTGGAGTATGAATGTTTAAGTTTGTATGTTCATACCTTAAATCTTGTCTCACACATGCAATCTCTTCTCCTTTGTGCAGAATCAATCGGCGGCTTCGAATAACTTGCCTCATGACCCACCATATCAGTCGGGGTGATATATTGTGACTTGTGGTGATATATGTGACTTGTGGTGATATATTGTGACTTGTGGTGATATATGTGACTTGTGGTGATATATATGTGACTTGTGGTGATATGTTGTGACTATATGTGATATTGTGACTTGATATGTGATATATTGTGTCTTGTGGTGATTACTTGTTGATATATCTGTGATATTATTGTGATTTGTTGAGTGGGGTGCAATAAACAATTAAAATAGGCAGTTTTTGGCCACTTTGCCGTGTGTTACACTCGGCAAAAGGAGGCTTTACCGAGTGTCATGGTAAAAACACTCGGCAAAGTAACGTTCCAGGGCATTCTGGGAACGTACTATGCCGAGTGTATGTGTGTTTGCCGAGTGTCATAGTAAAGACACTCGGCAAACTGCAAGGCTTTGCCGAGTGTCTTTACCATGACACTCGGCAAAGTGTAAATCTTTGCCGAGTGTCTTCACGATGACACTCGGCAAAGGTTGAAGCTTTGCCGAGTGCCATTCCGTCCTGGCACTCGGCAAACGACGCCGTCACCGTGTTCTCGCCGTCCACCGTCCTTTGTTTGCCGAGAGTCGTTTCGGCACTCGGCAAAGACTTTGCCGAGTGCTCGAAAAAAAGCTCTCGGCAAAGAGTTTTTTGCCGTCAGAAACTATGGCGTGTGAGATATGCCGTGGGTGGCACTCGGCAAAGACTTTGCCGAGTGTTTCTCGTGCTTTGCCGAGTGCCACCGGCACTCGGCAAAGTTGCTGAACCCGGTAGTGCCCCACCCCCCTAAACCTTATGTCTATGTAGATAAAGCAAAATTTACCTTTTCAATGCGAACCCCTCTTAGGGAGAATACAAGTTTTGAATGGTACTCAACAAAAAATTATAACAATTCTAAACTAGAATGAAAAGATATTAATTGGACAAGGTAAAAATTTTGGATTTATATAGTCCAAGTTTTCATTTGCAATATACACTACTACAAAAAGGATATACTGGACGACGCCTCATCACAAACGGTTCTAGAGAACTGTTAGTGTTGCAATTATCACAGACAGTTCTTGTTAATAACCATCTATGATATTATCACAGACGGTTCAGATTAAAAACCATCTGTGATATAAGCCACATCACAGACGACTTTTAATCCAAACCGTCTATGATAATGCTAAATCACCTATCCGTGGCATCTCTCTCAGAATTTCGATCTCACCATCCATTCTCTCGGCATCAAATGGTAGGCACCGGTCTCCTCCCACCCCTCGCCCCTTATTACTCCCCCTCTCTTTTTCTTGCTGCTCCTAGTTCATCCACTCCTTATTCGCCTGCTTCCTTCCCCAAACCAAAGCGCCCATCCCCTCGACGATGTTGACTACCGCCGTGAGCTCCTCTGCCTCTAGTTGTGATGCCACGGTTTACTGCATAAGACACTCTTGTCGTGTGCAGAGTTACTGTTGTGACACAAAGGTGATGCTATCGCCACCTCTCCTTTATTGCCAGTGATATCCCCCATCCGATCTCCACCCCTCTCTTTCCTGATGCTTGGATTTGAAATTACAAAATTGATGGATGGCTAGATAGGGTTTTGGTCATGTAAATCTTGATGCTTCTAGATTTTTTCTTCTACCAATTTCTTAAAGATTTCAATCCATAGAGTAAACTGACTTCTAGCGCCTTATGTGAACTTAGGTATGAAGACGAGACTACACACCAAGGTCCATTCAACTGTTCAACGGGTTCGAAAACTTCGGAGCCATTTTGAGGTCCTAAATGATGTTTTTTTGGACATTTCAATTTTGAGGTCCGGAAACTTTTTATTAGCTTTCAAACGAGTCCAAGAACATCGAAAACGGAGTCCGTATGCAAAAGTTATGGTTGTTTTTATTGAGTATCATTTTCAATTGATTTGTGAAATGGATGTACGAAAGGCTAATAGTAGACGGCAAATCACAGACGGTTTTGTGAAACCGTCTGTAATGTAAACTATTACAGACGGTTTTAATTTGAAGGCCGTCTGTGGTATTTGTGGCGGGAAAAAGGAGTATCACAGACGGTTCTTACCGCTGAACCGTCTGTGATACTGGAATATCACAGACGGTTTTTATTAAAAACCGTCTGTGATAATCTGGGATTATCACAGACGATTTTTTATTAAAAACCGTCTGTGTTGTGTCGACTATCACAGCCGGTTGTTGTTAAGAACCGTCTGGGAATGTTCACAGACGGTTTTTCACTAGGGTGAGGGCCGTTTCCCTTTCTTGAGCGGCAGCGAGACGCCTCCGTCGACGGCGGAGGATCAGGTCAAGCTGACGGATGCAAGAAAGTCGGGGAAGGAGAGCAGGGCGGGTGCGGAGAAGCTGCTCCAGATGCAAATTGCTGGCCGCCTGTGTAAGGTTCCGGCCGAACAATTCGTGATGAACAGATGAGAGGAAGGAGATGATCACAAGAACAGTAGTAGAAGCCATGTTGTATTGTATATTGTATTGTACGTACGTAGAAGACCTGGATTAGGAGCGCATATTTAACCTTTAGCACAAACGGTTCGTATACCCAAACATTAATGATATAGACGCTTCGTATAACGATCGAGAGACGTTAATTAGACGATCGAAACACGAAGCGTTCTGGCATCGAAACACGCGCGAAGCAGTTCTGATATGAAACCGTTCGTCTGATATTAATATCACAGACCGTTATTAATACGAGCCGTCTGTGATAACTAAACATCACAGACGACTCATATTAATAACCGTCTGTGATAACTAAACATCACAGACGGCTCGTATTACGAACCGTCTGTGATAACTAAACATCACAGACGGCTCGTATTAAGAACCGTCTGTGATATTTATTATCACACACGGTTCACGTTAATAACCGTCTGTGATAATTACATACCACCAATAATTGGCGTGTGATATCACGTGTCACCAATAATTGGCGTATACCCAGGATTTCGATCTCACCCGTCCATTCTCTCCACATCGAATGGCTGGCACCAGTTCCTCCCACGGCCAGGCCCTTATTAATAACTCCCCATCAACCTTTCCACCGGTACTAGTCACGCGTGAGTTCATCCACTAGCTAGCTTCCTGCATGCATCTCCCCTCCGCTGTGAGCTAGCACCTCCATCGCGGCAGGTCCGGTTCATACTAAACAACACACTCTTGCCGTAAGTGTCGTAAGTGTGTCTTGTTTAGTGTGACCGGTCGTGCCGCGAAGGGTTTGTTAGCTTGATATCCTGTAATAGATCGATCTGAATGTGTTGTTGAGTTTTTGTGCTTGCCTCTGTATTTGCATGTTCCTCGACGATGCCGACTACTGTCGAGATGTTGCCTGAAGCTAGCTTCCTGCATGCATCTCCCCTCCGCTGTGAGCTAGCACCTCCATATCGCGGCACGTTCGGTTCATACTAAACAACACACTCTTGCCGTAAGTGTCGTAAGTGTGTCTTGTTTAGTGTGGACCGTCGTGCCGCGAAGGGTTTGTTAGCTTGTTATCCTGTAATAGATCGATCTGAATGTGTTGTTGAGTTTTTGTGCTTGCCTCTGTATTTGCATGTTCCTCGACGATGCCGACTATTGTCGAGATGTGATGTCCACTCCGACAATCCTTCTTTTTCCTGCAAAATTCAAGGCAATTTTATTACAAAAGTTCAAAAAAAGACATTTCCAGATTTTTCAGCAGCCGACGTTGCCGACTTCTTCTCTGAGCGACTATCCATCTGCTTTTTCCCACTTCTTTTCTTCATCCGAGGCCTGCAGCTGTGCCTTGAGGAATGCCACATCTGAAGACCCAAGAGCTGGTCAAGAACTGGTCTTCAGATGTGGCATTCCTCAAGACACAGCAGCAGGCCTCGGATGAAGAAAAGAAGTGGGAAGAAGCAGATGGATAGTCGCTCAGCGAGGTCGGCATTTGGGTATCACAGACGGTTATTGACACGAACCGTCTGTGATAGTATGCATCACAGACGGTTCGTGTTAAGAACCGTCTGTGATAATGTAAACTATCACAGACGGTTATTTATGTGAACCGTCTATGATAGGCAACAATCACCGACGGTTATTAAGTTGAACCGTCTGTGATATTGCTTGTATCACAAACGGTTCATATTAGTAACCGTCGGTGATAATTCACAGACGGTTATTAATACGAACCGTCTGTGATGTATAATTTTCACAGACCGTTTGTGGTTGGAACCGTCTGTGATATTCTGCGTAGTATTAATTGCTTGGCGTACTTGCTTGAAGGATGTCGACACCGATCTGTCTTCATTGCGCTTCATCGGTGGAGCAAGGCGGCCGGCTTTAGGGAGTTGGGGGCGAAAAAATATCACCGTCTTCTTAGTGATCTGATCAGAGGTTAGTATACTTAACATTCTTAGTGATCTGATCAGAGATTAGTACTCAATTACATAACATTCTTAGTGATCTGATCAGAGGTTAGTAGTAGGGGTAATAATCATTTTTGACACCCATTTGTCACTTGTGTAGCGTAGATGGACCGAAGCTGGATGTATATTGAGAACCGTGTGTGTGAAGAGTACATTACTGGCGTGTCTGCTTTTAGAAGGGCGGCCGAGCTGGATATGTTGAAGAAGGGGATGAAATATATGTATTGCCCATGTATTGATTGTGATAATCTCAAGATGTTTAGCAACTCAGCGCAGATTGAAGCTCACTTGATTCGAAGGGGTTTCAGAAAAGGGTACAAATGTTGGACCAGTCACGGTGAAGAAAAAAGTACACAAGAAGGTAGTTATGACATAGTCGAGGGAGGCAACGATATACCAGATGTGGACTGTTCTTTCGATCATGAGGATAGGTCGCAGGATGACAATCTGGATCAGATAATGTACCTCTTTACAATGGTACATAGATCTCTCTGGTGGACGCCTTAACTCATCTTGTATCGTTATGTAGGAGCCCATGCCTTGCACCCTCACAGTCAGGCTTGTTGGCTCTATTCCCGTTGATGCTGGGCGCGGCATGGTGTATCCATTGCTACCAGGGACGCTCGTGCACGGTGTACAAGTAGACACCGGTTTCATGAAGGTCCAGGTGGACATGATTAATGATATTTTTAAGCCCGTCCCTCTTGAGAAGCCCCCAAACGAAGAGATTAAGACATACGGGGATGCCGTCCACACATTCATTCAGTGGCCCAAGAGGGACATCGTCCTCGACATGTCTGTGCCACAATCTTCACATCCAGTGGCCCAAGAGGGACGTCGCCCTGGACCTGGCACATCGGCTCCGGTGGCTTCACCTCCACCTCCAAATCCAGTAAAGTCTGTTGCATCGGCTCCCGCCGAGACGCCACCGAGAACATATCATAAGCGAGGCTCCAAGGCCTCCAAGGCTCATGTGACGAAAGTTAAGCCGCGTCCCGTGCCATGGAAGTTTGTTCTAGGAGTGTCGTTATTGCCCGATTCACAATTACGCCAGGTTGGTATGATTTGCAATAGATTGCATGCCTGGTACATGGAGAAGTCCAACATGAAGCCAAACCGGCAGAGTGCATTGACTCTGAAATATAACGACACGCATTTCCTCAACGACTTGGGCTACATCGTCGTGACATTCGATGATTTATTCTTACTATTCAATCTCGACGAACTCGACGCCTCACTTCTACGATGCTGGACACTGTAAGTGTACTGCACAATGAAGTTCTACATTCACGTTATACAGATAAATGTCATTACTCTTTCTTTATGTATAGATACATGATCCAAGAAGTCCGGCGATCGCGACGACCGGTGGGTTTCCTCGACCCTCACTTGGTCTCCGAGCAATGTATCAATGCAGATGCATCCTTCGTGCAAGGTTACATAACGAGGGGATTGATTGCTCACACCGACAAGGAATACATCATGGTACCCTTCAACCAAGGGTAAGTGCTTCACTAGTTGCCACACATATGTTTCATTTGTACATTACATGCGGCATGAACTTAGGATTAATCACTATGGCGACACACATGACTAGGCATCACTGGATTTTGCTTGTGATTGTACCAAAGTGGAGCAAGGTAATATACCTTGATTCCCTCCTTAGGAGCAACCACGACTTCAGTCTTGTGCAAGAAGTACTTAACAGGTAAACTCATTTCCTCCATACATAACTCTATTGTAATATTTCTTTTGTTTGCCACGGCCGAGGATAAGTTTTTTGAATCACGTAGGGCGTTTGCCGATTATGTTGCTCAAGGAGGAAGACACGACAAATCCAGTGACACGCTACGACACAAAACGCGATTTCCGGTACCCGCTACAACACAACAATCCTATATCATACTTTGTTATAATGCCTCTAGAATTGACAATACCGATGTATGTAATTCTATTTTTGCAGTGCCACCAGCAGCTACAGGGCAACGTATGTGGATTCTACGTTTGCCGCCATATGAAGGAAATCATTGCTACTAAGATCAATGATCCAGAGGTTTGTCAGGTCCTTCCAATAATTATTACTTTCTGATTATATATATGTATTTGTATTACACACACATGCTAATTAATGACTTAACATTGCTCCTAGCGACAGCGGGTGCACTTCGACGAAAGTGCATATGATCTTGACAATCTCATGGAGATTCGTGCAATCATCTCCCAATTCTTGCTAGGAGAGGTCATAAGTAGGAAGGGAGAGTTCTACGCCGGCAATGGTGATAATTAGATGTTGAAACATTGGATTCAACTGTACAAATCAAACAATTCCTTCAAATGAATTCATTTGTCAGATTTTGTGTAACGATTTTCATTCTATATATATATGTATGTGATCTGCTGTGTACGAATTTTGTTGTAATTTACTATGAGTTGCAATTAACTTATATCTGTCATTTATCTGTAATCTGCTTGCTTGCTTGCGTTCAGAGGGCATGGCTAGCATATCCTGAGGCTAGCCAAAAAATATCAAATAAAATGGATGATGCACTTGGTATCACAGACGGTTCGTTGTTAAAATCCGTCTGTGATACAATATCACAGACGGTTTCAAAGAGTGCCGTCTGTGGTGTGAATGATATCACAGACGGCCTTTACTACTGACCGTCTGTGATACACAAATATCACAGACGGTTAGTAATTAAAACCGTCTGTGATATACAAAATATCACAAACGGTTAGTAATAAAAACCGTCTGTGATATTGTATATATCACAGACGGTCTTTATTACTAACCGTCTGTGATAGTCTTGTATCACAGACGGGTTTTTATAAAAAACCGTCTGTGATAGTCTCGTATCACAGACGGTTTTTTTAAAACCGTCTGTGATACAAGACTATCACCGACGGTTTTTTATAAAAAAACCGTCTGTGATACTCGAATATCATAGACGGTTAGTAATAAAGACCGTCTGTAATGTTGTTATCACAGACGGCTTGGGAACCGTCTGTGATAACCACAAGTATCACTGACACCTAGACACTGATGGTTCAGGAACCGTCTGTGATGACGGTTCCGAACCGTCTGTGATAGGGCTGTCTGTAGCAGTGTGTGTTTGTTTCTGAAATGAATGTGAATTGAATATATACATATACTTGTTGTATTTTTGCTTCTTTCAGAGAGTATGACTAGCATTTCCTAAGGCTAACCAATAAACAGAGATACAAAAAAATATCACATATGGTTTTTAGGATAAACCGTCTGTGATACATCATCATAGACAGTTGGTAGTTAGAACTGTCTGTAGTCTGTGACCATTAAAACAGTTTTTGGTTCAAGCCGTCCATGATAGTCTCCTTCACAGATGGTTCTTTATACGAACCGTCTATATTGTGGCTTACCACAAAAGGCTCACAAACTGTCTGTGATAACTGTCAGTTATCACAGACACATAAATTCAGATGGTTTAGAAAACCGTCTGTGATGATGGTTTAGAACTGTCTGTGATGACTATTTTCTGTGATAGTGATAACTATGAGTCATGCTACTTAAGATTTTTAGTTTAGGAACTACATCGATCGGTTAGTTATTTATTATTTTGTTATCCGATTTAACTATCTTCTCACGCGTAATAGTGTTATCCTTCGTAACTCGATTTGCACATTCGTACCAATTAGATTTCTAACCCAAGAAGATTATTAACCTAAGTTTTCAGTCCTTCATATGTTTAAATATCTATTTAAAATTGTGCAAATGTCTATAAGTTCTAGATATCTACCTACATAGTATACCCTCTGTTTCAAAATACAAAGCACATTGGACTTTTTAATTTTCTTTGAAAATATATATATAATGTGTGCATACAAACGTAATGATGTTTTTGCTTTTTTTTACCATAATTGATCTTCCTACTTTCTATAACATTCACGAGTGAACATTTACGCTATCTTGTGTCGATAATATTAGTAGAAATGGAATATACATTCAGCAACTTATACTGTGCAAAATTCTGTTCAATACTCCACTTAGACATCGATGTGGTATCTAAGCTACAACTTTGAGTCCTAAGTTCGTACCAATACGTGTAACTAAATATTACAAAAGGAATTTTACTAGTTATTATGAAAGCTTGTTTGATGGAAAGCCGATTCATGTTGTTTTGGTATGGCCGACCGAAATAAACACGTATTGTGTATTTCAGTGGGGAAGTAAAAGAAAAAAAAGTGTTCCTACTGCAAAAAAAGAGTCATCACAGACGGTTTGAAAATGTAATCACAGACGGTTTTCTGAACTGCCTGAATTCATGGATCAGTGATAATCGGAGGTTATCATAGACGATTTGTTATCCGTCTGTGATAAATACAACATATACGGTTTGTAACTAGAACCGTATGTGATACTCTAACATCACAAACAACTTGAAGTAAAAATCGTCTGTGCTACTCTAACATCATAAATGGTTCTAATTACCAACTGTCTGTTATGGATGAGTATCATAGACAGTTGTAATATAGAATCGTCAGTGATAGTCTTCATAGACAATTTATACCACAAATCCGTCTGTGATAGTTCATACTATACCTAATTTTTTTTGCTAGCCTCAAGAAATGTTAGCTATATGCTCTTTGAAAACAATCAAATACAGTAGCAAACACAGCAGCATATTCTATTATAATCCACCATTACAACATCGCAAGATAATGATCAGGTTACCCCATCTAATACAACAAAAACATGGCAAGAATACATCTGATAATCCTAAGAACCCCACTGTTAAATATGGCAAGAACACATCTCATAATCCTATGAACCTATGGCAAAAATATAGAAGAAGGAGAGATCCTAGCAGCGCGCGAGCTGGATGTTCTTGATGTCGACTTAGGCACTGTCTTGGTAGATAGCTGCGTCCACAGTGCCTTGCAATAAATGAGAGGTGGCGGTAGCGTCACCTTTGTATCACGATGGTGACACTGCACAAGATACTCTTACGACACTTACGACAAGAGTGTTTTGTGCAGTGGACCATGGTGTCACAATGGATGCACTAGCTCATGACGGTAGTCGGCGTCGTCGAGGAACAAGTTAGGAGTAGATGAACTTGGAGCAGTCGATAGAACTCACGAATCTTGGAGCAGTCGGTAGAACTCACACATCTTGGAGTGAAAGGTGGGAGGAACTGGTGCCTGCCGTTCGATGCGGAGAGAATGGATGGGTGAGATCAGAATCCTAGGGGAGATGCTAGGGATCGGTGTCATGGCATTATCAGACACGGTTTGTTATACGAACCGTCTGTGATAATACACATATGAGAGACGGTTTGTTATACGAACCATCTGTGATAATGATAATGCATTCTGAAATGGTTTGGAATATGAACCGTCTATGATAACGATTAGAAATGCACGGCCTACTCCCGCCTGTTAATATTCTGATGCAAGCGACCCTTAAAATTCCACAAGGTTGGCTTTATGTGCAACTCGATGTACAATTTCTTAATACCACAAACTCAATCTCTTCTAAGCCGTCCTTTCCTCATCTCTTTCACTAGATTTCTCAATAATGACATCTAGTATTCTTTTGATCTCCTTCCTCTCATCTATCCATCACGAGTTATTCAGCCACAACCTTACATAGACGACCAACAACTTACATCTAGAGCAGCTCCTCGATCCGCTCACGCCCTATGCTCCTTCCTAGACGATTCTAACTAAAAGCCATCTATGATGTCTGCCATTATCACAGATGGTTCTTATAAATAAACGTCTGTAAATTTTCACAGATAGTTATTAATACAAACCGTTTGTGATGTCTTGCATTATCACAGACGGTTTATACTAATAACCGTCTATAATGTCTTGCATCATCATAGACTGTTCACATAAATAACCGTCTATAAAAATATTACATACGACTGTTAGTATAAACCTCTGTGATAGTTGCAGCACAGACGGTTCCTTATTAACCGTCTATGATGTAGCCGTCCAATATAACCTCTTTTGTAGCAGTGAGTGTACACATTCGGAAACATCACTTACATAGAAATAGGGAGTAGCATCAAAGAACAAGATGATTTCAAGGATACATTGGGAATGATGCTTTATACAGTGCCACCAGGGATTGCAATGCATTTCCAATGAGCAAGTATTAGGTTTAGTCCTTAAAAAAGTTAGTAGGTTTAGCAAATTGTATCCGATAATGTAGTTCCGTTTTGAATAACGTACATTCGAGAAAATTAGCTAGCCTAGTGCCACTGTAGAAGCACGTACTTTCCAAACGAACACTCAAAAGAATCTAGAACTTATCTCTGAAATCTGCAAATTGTTGGAAATCCACAATCCTCAACCCTCACCAACCAGCTCCTATACCCCAGAAAAGACTTCATCGAATTTCCTCTTTCAGAAACATCTTTCCCCCTTTGTGAAATTAAAGATCGAACGGCCGAGGATCACAGACCCAGTACCCAGCCTCAGCCTTTTTCCCTCTATTTGTTCCCTCCTCAACCCTCTCTCTATCTAGCCGACTAGACAGACACACCGCACCAAGACGCGCCCCCCGAAAGCGCCCACTTATTCCGCACCACGACGCGCACTTCCCGCCTTCGCCGTCCTCGCGCCGGCACGCACACACATTCTTGCGAACACATACACAGAGCGCAAGGACATCCCTAGCTTTGGGGTGGCTGCCATGGCGCACGACGGCTTTCTTGGGAGCTTCCACGGCCTGGCGTGGCCGTTCGACGCCTTTCAGCTGCAGCAGGTCGTTATGGGCGGCTCCGGCGCCGGATGGGAGAACGAGGCGAGCGTGCGCGCGCTCGACTCGGCGCTCGGCTCGCTTGTGTCGTCGCCGTCGTCGCTGGCAGCGGCGCCCACCGGTGGAGCCCATGAGGCCGTGCTGATGGAGGAGCTGGCGAGCAGGCTGGGGGGCGTCTGCGGCAGCCTCAGTGTGCCGTCTCCGCCGTCGTCGCGGTACGCTTCCTGCTACAGCACACCGGTGTGCTCCCCGTCCAAGCCGGCGCCGCCCGTGCCTGCTCTGCTCGCCGGGGACGCGGTGCTCACGAAGCGCGCCGCGCGGCTGTCGTCCTTGCCGGCAGCCGGCGGATCCAGCGGCGGGAAGCTCTCGCGCGTGGCGAGCTGCCAGTCGCTCCTCGCCGAGCCAGCGGCCGCGCCTGGTGGTGTCCACCTGCCCGGGAGCGACGGGTCGAGCAGCGAGGGCCATTGCCGGAAGCGGAAGGCGCCGGCCGCCAAGGCCAAAGGCAAGGATGCGGTAACCACAGCCATTACTAAGGTAGTACTACGCTCTGTTTCTTCAGTTCTGGATGTACACGTATCCTAATGCCAAAACAAACTAAAACAATGGCGAATTTTCCTCAGTCACCGGAGCCGGAGACTAGAGCCAACAAATGCAAGCTGTCCATGGACGCCAACCGAGACGGGGAGCCGATCAAGCCGGCCGCCGGCGAGGCGGCACACGGCGGCAATGGCAAGGGGAAGGAGGCTGCCGCAGAGCCGCCCAAGGGCTACATCCATGTGCGCGTGCGCCGCGGCCAGGCCACGGACAGCCACAGCCTCGCAGAGCGGGTATGTTGGCAGCGTCCGCCGCAATTGCGTCAATTGCGCCAATTGCGCGCTTCTTTTCATGCCTCTGGTTGTTGATGTGATTGCCGTCGGTGGTTTATCTTCAGATGAGGAGGGAAAAGATCAGCGAGCGCATGAAGCTGCTACAAGACCTCGTGCCTGGCTGCAGCAAGGTAACCAAATTCAACCAAAAAACGAAAAACTTCAGAGGTAAATTTTCTTTTACAGAGAGATTAGTAATTTTGCAAGTTCGTAAATGCAGGTTACAGGAAAGGCAGTGATGCTCGACGAGATCATAAACTACGTGCAGTCGTTGCAACGGCAAGTTGAGGTGTGGCAATATCTGTAGTTAATTAACTGAACAATGTTGAAAATGTTACGAATGCTTCTCAATTTGAGAAAGATGATTTCCTGTTACAACAGTTCCTGTCGATGAAGCTCGCGACCGTCAACCCGCGGCCTGATTTCGACGTGGACAATTTCATCCCCAAAGATGTAATTCATCCAGAACTCTCTGAAGCAAGCAATGCAGTTAGTTGACGAGCTTGCCATTTCTTCTATCAGTTTACTTATGGCTGTGAACTCTGCAGTCTAACCAGCCCACAGCGCCCGCGCCGTCGTCGCTGCCACTGCCTCCGCCAGCCTATTCGCTGGAGGGCTTGAGCTCGGCGTTCTGCTACGCGTCGTCTCAGGTTTCCGCTTTGCAGAGCGTGGTGACCGATGCCAAAGGCTTGGAAATGCCGCCCTCGTTTGCCAACCATGGCATCCCATGCTCTTCCCTTGATGGATTTCACAGCGCTAATTCTCAGGTACAATAGTATGTCCAGATATATCGATTCGTATCTCTGCTTTCAGCTCAGACGGCAAATTGTGCGCATTCCTATTCTCGGACCGCCTGATCGTAAAACGCGAGAGTTGTGATCGATTTTCAGATTGGGGGCATGTGGGAAGACGACCTCCATAGCGTGTTTCAGATGGGGTTCCGCGGCAATACGTGATGGAACCAATCATCGCCGCTAGGATTAGGAGACAAATCGGTTTCACCGATCAAGGCAAGAAATGATCGCTGGGGGGCATGTCTGGTGCAGGGTCACTCAACACGAGGGCTGAGCTCCAATCATTCGATTCTCCATGATTGTACATACAGCCGTGCATAGGAACGATGGGGAGACTCTTACTTGCTCACTGCCTCAGCTGAAGATTTGTAGCACAGCAGAGGCCGAGACAGAGGCCAAAAAAGACGATGTTTTCTTGTGTTTCCGTGAGGAATTCGCAATGTAATGGTTTTGGACATCAAGTTGAGATTATATATATATATGATGTTTCTTGCTTTTGCTTGCCATTGCTGCTGCTGCTGCTTTAGTTTGTGTTAGTAGGTGACATTGTTTGGTCTTTCCTTCGCATCATCTTAACCTCCTTTAGTGTCATGCTTTGTATGATTGCATTTTCAATCTCATCTAGTGAGCCTTAGACAACTAATCTTGAGGGGAAATGTACCTACTCTTTATTCTCCCAAGCACCAAACTGCTGGCACGGCAGAAAGGTCTTTTGGTGCATGATGGACCCAACCAACATGATTTGCAAAGCTTCATATTGGCAATGATATTTTTGGGCTCCTGTCATGTTAACAAAATTCTTTCCTAGGTTCGGTCTGCGTAGAAAACCTATAATGCAAACTAAAAGAAAATCACAGCACCTCTGCTTTATCACAAGTTTGTATATGAACAAAGGGAAAGGTAACCCCATATAAAATTGTGCTTTGTTGTCCAGTGGACACATCTTTTACAGGACACCAAAGAACACAAGGGAGGCAAAAAACAAAGGGGAAGGTAGGTATTGGGTTACAGAGTTGAGGAGATTCCATCCAGCATGGAAGCATCTGTTACAGAGTGCTGCTGCTTCTACCTTTCCCTTTGTTCATATACAAACTTGTGATAAACTTTTGGCATGTAATCCTTCCAGGCCTTTTAGTTTACTGTCTCAAGGTGGCCACTGTAGGGCTAAATGGCGTGGCAGGTAGCTAGTCATTGTCATACTGTTCCATTGGGGTTACCCCTAGTGATTTGAGACACAGTTGCTACTTAATAATCATCACGCCTATAAGGGTCCCTTTTATAATAAAATGAAAGGAACTTGTGTAAAATGCAAGGTTGTGCTAACCATACTTCATTACTTCTTGATCAGGTTTCTGTTGTCGGCTTTTATAGTTCGTAGTGGTCGAACCGTCAAGCACTAATTGTCTTGTCAGAAATCAACGCTTTGAGCTGAAAGGGTTCATAAATCGAAGTACATATTGTTTGTGAGCATTCTCTGTTTTAGGCATTTTCAACCCTCATTAGGACGACTTTGAGAGGTGTACATGTTGATGCCGTTTAAACCGAAGGTAGGGGATCCCAACACTTTCTTGATCATATCATGCGTATCACTGTTGCATTGATGCAGCGGGCGCTTGGGACCGGGACAAGCGCAACAGACTCTAATAGAGGCAGAATTGGAGCTTTCAAGGTGGGTAAGGTGGATCTTATGATGGTGGTCCTGACGAGACCAGATGGAATCATTCGAATTGCACTTGATCCATGGATTGAACATATATCACCACGCATCTTGATATCTAAATTAATCTGCAGCAGCACTGTTTTTGGATTAACCAATCATACACAAATGCTTTACATTTTTAATTGTCAAAGTATACTGTAGCCATGATCACTACGCAGCTCGACTTGCGACTACTATGACCGGTTAAGTGTAGCTCAACTACTACGCAGCTCGACTTACGATTCTAACTGCTACGACCAGTCTCCGACTCCGAAGTCTCCAACTCTGAAGTCTCCGACTGCTCTCCGACTATGGGTCTTCGACTTGTACTCGGACACACGAGTATTCGACACACGACTATAGAGTACTCGAACACACTGAGCACTCGACATGACTACACAGTACTCAAACATACCGAATACTTGACACATGACTTTTCAGTACTCGAACACACTGAGTACTCTACACATAGTACACCGTACTTGAACACACCGAATACTTTGCACACAACTCAGACACACCGATTACACAGTACTCAAACACACGAGTACTCGACATGGGCTGCACAGTACTCAAACACACGAGTACTCGACACCGACTACACACAACAACAAGACTAGTTCCAACAATCAACCCCATAATCTTGTTGTCAATCTTTGATATATTCAACCGCATTGTCTTGCCGCACGCAGTAACGTTCTCTTCTTGTTGACTCTCCTCATGGCGTGTCCACACCAGTGCCGTTCGTTGCCCTTCGCCGCTAGCATCGCCACTATGCACATCGCGTGTGACGCTGATATACAACCAGTCTCTCTAGGGTTGCACAGACCCCCATTGCCGTGTTCCTGGGTGCTCGGTGCTACAGTCGGCTCGTTGCCATCGCCCTGTGCAACTTTGCCCGACGCACATCACCATCCGACCAACACACGGTCAGTTGCGGTAGCCACTCACCTCGGCCCCTCGCATCCAACCAATGCACGGTCAGTTGCAGAAACCTTTCGCCTTAGTCCCTCGGACCTTGAAGCTCTGATACCAATTGTTTGCCTAGACATGGATCAAAAATGCACACACACGGTGGTTGTGACACACAAAACACTCTGAATCAGCTCAAGTAGACAAGAGTTTTGGTGCTGTGTAATAACATTACAACTTTTCTTTTTCTCTTCGTATTTATAATCTCAGGTTACTCACAACACAAACTACGAAAAATGCTCCAGTCTTCTGGCCACGATCCCCATGACTTGCACATTGTACACTACCTGAAAGACTCGCTACACTAACCAACTCACGCAGTTTAGTGCACACGACCGGTACATGCGGACATACTGCTACCTGACCAAGTCTATGACCGCACACAAACCAGACCATCTTCGAGTCCTGCTTCTAGTCATTTGACCATAGCTGTTCGATCATGGTTGCTCGACCATGCTACTTTGACCATGGCTGCTCGACGACGGCTTCTCGACCATGGATGCATTTATGGACTAATGTGGGTCAAGTTGGAATGAACTTATGCCCGAAAATGGTTTTCTTGGTCTATTGTTATGTAGGTGGTTCCAAAGTCAACTATAGTTAATGGCGAGGAAGACTGGTTCTTAGTTGGGAGAACCAAGATAAAATGTGGTCATGGAGGCCAGGTGAGATAATTGGACTCAACTAAGGCACAAGATGGACAAGGACCATGGATAGCACAAGTGTCTAAGGTCAAAAAGGACATGTGGTGCGCCAAGTGACTTAAACCCATTTGTAAGAGATGATGGTTCGGTAGGATTCAGACACATGAGAGGCTTGATAGCGAGTCATTGGAGCCACATGGAAGGTGGTAAGCATGATGATGCTTTGAGGCAATTGAATTGTGACATGTCGGTTGAAGGGCATTGTGGTCATTGGCCCAAAATGAAAAAGTAGGTGGTTTGCAAAACTGCGGTGGAGACAGTTGATTAGGTCAAGGAATCTTCAAGGAGGGCAAATCACAATTGATTTGGGCTATTTGAGCCAAGTTGAAGACAACACTTTAAAAAGCGTGGGTGAGTGAAAACCATGTGTGTTGGGTTAATAGGTTTTTGTGTGTGTGGTGGATAAAATCCCCTTTGTAGCTAGGATTAGGGTTTCATTGTGAGCCTCTACTGTATAAAGAGGGGGGAGAGAGGGGTATGATTGGATGCACTAATACCAACCTAAGAGAAACTAGGGTTTGAGAGAAGTGTTTGGAACTAACCCTTCGGGCTTTTTCTCATAGTATAGCTTGCTGAGATGTCTTAGGATACATCTAAGATCATCTTGGCCATCCAGAACCCATGAGCTTACTTAGATCGCCATTTTCCTTTCTTGCCCAATTTTGGTGCACTCTTCCTTAAAATAGAGAAAGGTTGGAACTTTGATAGTGATTCTTGAAATTGTTGGTTAGAATATAGGTTCTAGATATCCTATGGAAGATATATTTTCAAATTTCAAGTGATTGGACATTTGGATAAAAAGCTAGGCCAATTGTGGATTTAAAGTTATGCTGAAATTTCAGGCTGGAAGCATGGTGGTTAGACCGCTGTTGTGCCTTCGGTTAGACTGGCTAGACTGATCAGACCATCCCCTATGAGAGCGTCTAGAATGACCCTAGGGGCTTTGTATGTTCAGGATGGATTTTGCTGTTGTGAGTCTAGTTTCTGTTGTTGCAAGTTAGATTTTGATCTTCTAATCTTTTTATAGGTACCGAAGTGAAAGATCTTTAATACCTAGAGGGAAGAATTGCCCAAAGTCATTCACCCCTGACTATCATTTCCGATCCTATAGCTTTTGATTTTTTTCTTTAGCTTTGGAATACATTGCTCCTATCTCTGTTGACTAATTTGTTTTGTCAACATGCAATGTAGTTTCGAGGAGTTGCAACTAAACCACAGAATAACTCTACATGGACAATTGTTATGGTTAGACGGTATTTATCAGAGTTGGGCTGTAACAACAGTGTCCATAGCACCAGTGGCACGCTAGATGCAATAGCTTGAGGAGCAATACTTCATAAACTTCATTTCATTTCTTTGTTATCCAATTAGTTTATTTGTTATCCAATTAGTTGGTTTGTTTCCATATCTTAGATATTCTTGTTAGGAGCCATCCTATTAATGAGATTGCCAAATGATCATTTGTTTTCGAGAAATAAGAAAGTCCTTTCTCCATCTCTTCTCTCGCGCTGCCAATGCACCCTCTCTTCCTGGTTGGCACTACCGCGCCTCTAGGCATTCAAGCCTCACCCACCAACATCTCATTCCTACAATCATCACCACCTACATTTAGCCCATAACAACAATGTCGGCAAAGATGTACCAAATCCACTGATAGGAAGGCATTCAAACCATTAGGCCCTATTTGAAACATAGAAATTATTCTGGATTCCTACAAAAAAAATTGAATTATTTTTTGTGAAAATTATTGTATTTCAAAAGGGCCCTTATTTAATCCCTCGTTTTAACCTCGAAGACAGTTTTGTTACCTTACTGGACAGTAGCCTTAATAATTTCATACCTATTAAATTGCCCATACAGTAAACCATATTACTTCTAGAATCTATAGAAAATTATCTACATTTATTTAGGTATTCTTATAATTTAATTTGGCCATCTATAGGTCAAATTCACAGTTTTCCACAACTACATCTAGTAGCAACCGATTTCTGGACAATGGCCTTCCCGAAGCCATAACTTCTAGTCTACTCTACCAAAACTCATCTTCTTGGAATCTATGGAACCCTTATAAAATTATCTACATAATTCATTATACTCAAAAACGCTAATTTGGCTATCATATATTGTTCATCTATAGGTTTCCACGACAGTGCCCAATCATATGGATTCATTGGACGGTGATGTTACAAATAACATAACTCCTAATCTATCCAATTGAATTAAGTGTTTGAGCAAACCTTTATGAGAAGTGTCATAATTAATCTTAGAATACTTATTAACATATAGCAACATAACACTGGTGTAGTAGTCATACACTCCTTTAGCTTTTGGAAACTCTTCTCACACTCCAGCGTCCAAACAAACTTGTTTTTTTCTTCAATAACTACATAAGCAGCCTTACTACACTGGAAAATCCTTCAATAAAGCGATGATAATATTCTGCCATACCAAAAAAACTCCTAACATGCGACACTGAAGTAGACAACTTCCAATTAAGCACATCTGTAACTTTTTCAGGGCCTACTGCAACACCTTCTGCTAACATAACATATCCTAGGAAAGCAACTCCCATAATCTAAAACTCATATTTACTGAACTTGGTATAAAGCTTATGCTCCCTGAGCTTCTGCAACACTAGCCTCAAATGCTACTCACGTTCTTTCTCATCCTTAGAATAAATCAAGATATCATCATTGAACACAACTACAAATTTGTCCAAATATTCCATAAACACCTTATTCATCAAATATATAAAATAGGCAGAGGCATTGGTTAAACCAAATGGCATTACTATGAACTCATACAATCCATTGCGAGTAGAGAATGCTATCTTGGGAATGTCCTCTTGATGAATTTTCAACTAATGATATCCCGATCTCAAATTAATCTTAGAAAACACTCTGACTCCCTTAAGTTGATCAAACAAATAATTGATTCTGGGCAAAAGATACTTATTTTTAATAGTAGCCTCACTGAGTGCTCGGTAATCCATGCACATACGCAGACTGCCATCCTTCTTTTTAACAAACAACACTTGGGGTCTCCATGGCGATGAACTAGGTCTGACATACCCTTTGTCTTGCAACTCCTGTATCTGCTTATTCTATTTTGCTAACTCATTGACAGGCATCCAATACGGTCTCTTGGATATATGCCGAGTACTAGGGACTAACTAAATTGAGAACTCAACATCCCTATCGGGCGGCATTCCTAGAAGATCATCTAGAAACTCACTGGAAAATATTCTAATAATAGGCACATCCTCCAACATGACATTCCTACTTTGGGATACCACAACTTTTCTAGCCTAATTCAATGTAGCTTCAAAGTTCACTTTAATTTCGTCTGGACTGACTATAGTAATAGCTCCATTTTCACAATCCAACACAACTCGATGCTTCTTAAGCCAATCCATTTCTAGGATTACATCCAAACACTATATATCCAAGATAATAAGATTAGTGAGAAAGTGTACCTCTTGGATGGTTATTTTAACTCTAGAACATCCTTGATTTGTACTCAACTCAGAACCAAGGGATTGAACCAAAAGAATAGATCTAAGAACAATAGTTTCTAACTATTGCTTAATAGCAAAACTCCAAGAAACAAAAGAATGCGAAGCTCCAAAATCAAATAAAACTGCAGCAGGTACTAAATTTACTACAAACTTACCCATCACAACATCCTATGTTGCTTGGGCCACTTCTGTGGTGACATGATTCACCTGCCCTCTAACAACTAATTATGGCACTCTAGGGGCTTGGCTTGAAGATTGGGATACTCCGCAAACTACTCCTGGAACAAGGGTTTTATCTAGCGTGGCTCCTAGGTTGAAACAAACTAGTGTTGAAGCTTACTTCTGTGGACACTTGTTAGCATAGTGACCAGACTCATGGCACTTGAAACAAGTAATTGCTACTGTAGGATTGACACTCCTCTGCGGCTGATTACTGACATTAATATGGCATGGTCCTGAAATATTATGATGAGGCACTAGTGCTAGAGTCCTGAATCCTGACTGTTGAGGCACACGTGCAGGTTGATATGTATTGAAATGAGCTTTCTGCGATTGGTGCATTTGTGCTCCTTAGTACATCATCCTTCTCTTGCGATATTCTTCCAACTCGTGATGACTCTCCTCAATGAGTATAACCTTATCCACCATGTTCTGAAAGCTAGCATAGTCATTGCCCACAACCTGAACATTCACCTAGGATTTAATCACTTCTTGAATTGCTTCTATCATGCATCATCTGTGGCAACATCCTCTAGTGCATAGAGGGCTAAGTAAGTGAACTTATTGAGATATTCACTCACAAACATGTTTTTTTATTGAAGCTCACAAAATTCACCTTCTTCATTTCAATCACCCCATCCAAGATATGTGCATGAGAAAAAGCTACTGTGAACGTAACTTTGCCCAAGTGTTCTATAGATCCTTATAGATGGCACAATAGTTCTCCCACCACTCTGCTGTAGCACCTTCCAACTAGTGAGCGACGTAGAATACTTTCTCTCCATCCATACACTAAGTAAGTTTTAGCTTCTTTTCCATGGAACGAAGCCAATCATCCATTTCCAAAGGCTCAAATGAACAAGAATGAGTAGGTGGCCTAGTTCTCATGAATTCAACAAACCTCAACTATTGCTGAGCTAACTATGGCGTAACGACATCTTCATTTTGCTACTTCATCATGTTGTTCATGTTTTGCATCATTATGTTGATCATCTGTGTTTGAGCTACCGTAAACTAACTTAAGATTGGATCCAACCTGTTGGTACTAATGGCTGCCGCTGAGTTGATGGATTTGTGATACTGCTACTTGGATCTGAATGCACCTAACTGCAACTAGTTGAATTTTGAGTATCAACCATCTTTCGATAGATCAGGGATGGCCACTTGGCAGATGCTGGGTTCAACAGGTCTACAAAGAAAAGAGATAATAGCAAAGATAAGAGGTAAGCTCGTCTAAGAGGAATACTCTAATGGCATACTAAACTAAGGAAACACTTTTCTGAAAAGCTAACAAGAAGAAATAAAGATTCTTGACATAACTGTGACATAATGCTAAAAGCAAAAATGCAGCTCAAGCCACACACAACTGCAAATAAAAAGCAAGACGATCTAATGAAAACTTAAACTATACCAGTTCTAATCTAATGGCTCCTACTCTGGTTCTGCCAAATAAGGCTCACTCAACTCCAACTTTGAGTCTCTGTAGAACACCCACAAGTTGCGAACTGGTGGTGACTACTCCGTTGCCTCGACTGGAATGAAGCGATGAACATACTCCTGATGGTTACCAGTTTTGCGCCATCTCTCTTCTGGACTGGGAGGCATAACTAAAGATAGAAGAACTGGCAACTACGGTAGTGGTTCCTCCATAACTTGTCTTGCTCGGCAACACTAGGCAATGTTGCATATTACTCTTCAGAATTTCGAATAAGCTTAAACAAACTGTTCTATATAGCTTGCACAGATGTCGAACATTTTTATGCGTAGCTCCATGCACGGACAGGTCTTCATGAGCACTAGTATACTTCAAGCTATGGTGAAGAACTTGACTTCCGATTCTTGTAGTGATGTATAATCTTGTTATGAATCCAATGTATTGGCCATTGCTTTCTCATCCTTTGTGAAATACACTAGTTGCCTCTTTAATCCAAAACTTTGCAATAAAACTTGAAGAAGTCCAGGCTAACCTCCACTCTAATTATGGGAAACTCGAGACATCTAGAGCATCACAGGGTAAGAAGTCAAAGTATGAATTCGAAACCGAATTTCTGAAAAAGGCAAAGAGCAAGAACCTCTTAAGAATGGGGAAAGAATATAGAAATTACTAAATATCCAATTTATTAGTTTAATTTAAAAAATAGATTTTGAAAATTTTGCTAAATTGTCCTTTCTATCTAGGGTTTCATCCTACAGTTAATATAGTTCTGATACTACCTTTGTCGAGACTTGAATATGCAAATTTGGACTCCCTGTGTATTTTGCACCAATCCAGAATCACGCTAGTGCGCACAGTGAGAACATAGATGAAATAGCAACTATGGTCACAATTAACTATGAAAAACTCAAATATTATTAGTTATTAAAGTAGCGACCTTATGGCCAAGCTTACAAATAGGGCTTAACAAAACTTAGCAGTAGAAAAACAAAAGATAGGCGTAGTAGCCATTCGACATATCCACAGGCAATCAACTGGGAAGCAAATTCCTACTTCGAGAAGTCATCGATGAATCCTCCTTCAAGTACTTCTGACTGATATGGCTCCTCTTAACCACTAAGCAAATGTCGATATAGCTGTGAGTACATAGATTACTCAGCAAGTCGTTTGTAATCAAGATGCAATATAATTATACAAGGCTTACTAAATAATGGTAGAGTGGTTATTTTGCAAAAAGTAACAATGTAGAGTAAATACGATAAATAGATTGAAAGCAAACTTTGAAAATAATTAGTAAGTAAATAATTAAAGGAATTGAATAAACCACAAATGAGCTGATCATTCACCCAATGAACCACCCGTGAACTTAACAATTCACGTAATAAACCACCAGTGAACTAATCATTCACTTCCCAAACTTATCCTAACAAGGTTGTTATGAAATCTCTATCTCTTATGTGAAAGCACCAAGTAGTGTTCATAACAGGGGACATGACTATTCGAATAGTTTTACACTCTTTAAGGTTGCACAACTTTACCCACATGATGTGACCATTTTGTGGTGTCACGGTATAACACGCTTCCATAGGCATACCGACCAAGAAGACCACAATAAGGCTTTTGCAATGCTCATTATCAAACTGATATTGTCCGCTAAGATTTCATTGCTGAGTAGGCTAACCACCTAGTTAGAAAAGCCCATTCTTGCGCCAACAAAACATCTCAATAGCAAAATGAAGGTTGAAACATTATAAATTAGTCAGTCAGGTCCATTCCATACTAGACATGTAGTTGTATGATAAGGCTCAGATCAATAACGCACAAAGTTAAGTCCTTAGACATTGCCCAGGCAAGACGTCCACATTCCCACACTTCCCCCTTTACTGCACAATCACTCACCCAAGTGAAAATCATTTTGTATAGCCAACACCAATAATACTACTCATATGATAGCACTCAGATTTTATAACTATGGTTGACCACCATGATTCAATATATCATTAAGTCCAAATTAATTAATTAATCAACATATGATGACGAGTCCAATGTAAAAATAAGCATGGCTAAGCATACTAAAGTACAACCTAAGTGGATGCTATTACTAAATCACTAGATAGTTATCCATTCTATCGTGACAATGGAATCATGGCATTCAAATTATAAATGAGGAATTAATCAAATTAGTTGATAACTACTAGTTACAAGGGTTTGTATTGTCAAACCTTGATTTGACAATCCAGAATCCTCTGTGATTCCACCGCACTATTCCCTAAATCAGTATATAGTGCTCACAGATATAACATTGAACATCAAAAGTACATATCATGCAGAAGCGTAAATATGATAGTAGACTTACACATGGGCCGATCAGGCCAAAATCGATAAAATGCAGTAGTGGAAATGAGACACACAGGTGGGACCCTCAGGACATACCCATAGGCAGCCAACTGGGGTTTGCGACCTAGTTCTTAGCCTTTTCATCTTCTTTATCAGTTACATCCCAAGGCATAGTGATCTGACTCTCTTGATTCTGGATTAATTGAGCAAGATGAGCACAAACCACTGTGCTCCATGGGCCAATACGCAGGATACAAATAGATAACATGCATGGCTTATCAAGGGATGGCTTGGGTTATTTTGCTTGCCATAAATTGCTTTTAAATACGATACATAGGAATTTCCTGAGACCTAGCAGTTTGAACTAAAACATGATATTTGGGTAAAAAGAATGCAGTAGTGTTTAGTAACACAGATTCCATCCACCGTTACATGGCTCCTGCACCATATGCTAAACTTTTAGCATTATAACCACTTAGCTTATCACTGGGGTGACACTTAGGGCAACACAAATCAAGGCTTTTCACTGCCCACCACTTTTCCAATCCTACCCACAAAGTTTTTAAAACAGAACTATATCTAGTTAAGTTCCCATGTCCGCCCTTGACCGCAGGCACAGTTATTCGAATAGTTTTTACTCTATAGAGTTTGTACACTTTACCCATAAGAGATGATCCGCTCGTTGCACCACACGATTCCTTACTCATGTGGTTGAGTAGACCATCACTGTAACTTTTCAAAATACCTTGCCCATTTCGTCATCTCACCCATATGGGCTTCTCTCACTTGCGGTGGGTCTCATAAGTTATGTGGGATGTTCTACCCCTAATGACTAGCCCAGCTGGACTACCCACACCGACTAGCTCACCGTGACAAACTTCACCCTCAACAAGTGTCCCATTCAAGCTATCACGATGTCAACCACTTGCACTACCCCTCTCCCTCATTGATGAGATGACTTTCAGGGTTTGGTAAATCTACTAAGCCAAGGTGTACTTTACAGACTTGTGGTTGTACTTTTTCTATATAAGAGGTCATGACAAGATTCAGTCCTTAGGGTTATCTAGGTAGTTACAACACTTACCACACTCTCGTGCACAAATGCACCAGCCTCCACATACTAATCGCCCAGATATTTAAGCAAGTTAGGGTTTTTGGGAGCATAAAAAATAACCATATTGAACATACCAGCCATTTTCCACCCATGACTTCCCAAATCAGTTTATCATGATTGAAAGTGATGCTTGGGGTATTTTGGTGTCCCCGAGTATCTAAACAGTTTAAGCATGGTGCATAATTATAGACTTATTTTTAAAATATTATCATTATAAATTTCTCTACTGTGAAAAGGCTCAAATGTTCCAAAAGGGAGTAATACTAACAAGTTAAATAATGGGCATGTATCTAGAATCTTAAAACAATCATAAATTTGTATACAAAATATTGGCATGCAATTTGATAATTTAAATAAAAATAATTTGTAGAAAAATTAGGATCAACATGATCAAAATATTGGCTCGCCTTGCACAGTTTACCACGGCCTTGAGCTCACTCAAAGCTTTCCCCTTTGATGGCCTTGAGCTCCTAGTCTTCATCTTCATCTGGATCTTGATCTCGATTGATCCATACATGCTTCAGGACTCTAATTTCTAAATACGTGATAAACAAATGAATCAAAATAAATGCAAATAACTCAAAAGGCCCAAATAAATCCAAATGAATTCAATTTAGTTTTATTGTGATTACACGGGTGATCTGAGATAAAGTTTTTTAGGCACGGGATGTTGATGGGGCCAAACGAGATTTGAGCGAAGTGAGGAATAACAATAGGGAAAATCCGCTAAGACAGATGTCGAGGAGGGGTCAAGATAGAGGAATATTCATAGGAATATTCTGCTTGGACTTGAGGGTGGCTAGGCATAGTCGATGGTAGAATACCATGACTCAATCTTTTATTTAATAACTTCTTTTTAGTATTTTTATATTTATTTAGAAAGTTCCATGAGTCAAGCTAGACATATAGACAGGTGTATCACTACTATAGACAGTGTTATCGCAGACAGTTCAAAACCGTCATCACAGACAGTTTCTGAGCCATCTGCGTTTATGTGTCAGTGATAATAACTGGTTATCACAGACGGTTCCCACACCATCTATGATAACTTACAACACAGACGGTTTTTCAGAAAAACCGTCGGTGATACTCAACTATCATAGATGGTTTTTTTTGTATTAACCGTCTATGATATGAACGACATCACAGATGATTTTTGTTATTAACTATCTGTGATATTGTTCATATCACAAAAGGTTCAGTGTTCTGAAGCATTTGTGATATACACCATATCACAGATGGTTAATAACAAAAATCGTCTGTGAATGTGCATATTACAGATGGTTCGGTGTTTGAAACCGTCTGTGATATATATCATAGACAGTTAGGAGCGCTGAACCATCTGTGATAGCTATTTCAAAAGTGATTTTATTTGCTCTTTTTTGGCTAGCCTTAGGATATGCTAGCCATGCCCTATGAAAACAAGCAAGATCACGTATATATAGCACATGACAATCATTACATAAATCACACAAATGAATGAAACAACACAAGCAGATTACATATATAGCATGACAATCATTACATAGATCTCACAAATGAATTAAATTGAATGAATTGTTTGTTAAGCACAATTGAGTGATTACCATTGAATCCAATGTTTTAACATCTAATCACCATTGCCAGGGTGGAACTCTCCAGTCTTGTTTATGACCTTTGCTAGCAAGAATTGGGAGAGGTTTCCTCGAATTTCAACGAGTTTGTCAAGGTCAAATGCACTTTCGTCAAAGTCCACACGTTGTTGCTAGGAGCAATGCTAAGTCATTAATTAGCATGTGTGTGTATATACATATATATAATCATAAAATAATAATTATTGGAAGGTTGATAAACCTCTGGATCATTCGTCTTAGCATCCATGATTTCCTTCATATAGCGGCAAACATAGAATCTACATACGTTGCCCTATAGCTGCTAGTGGCACTTCAAAAATAGAATTACATACATAGGTATTGTCAATTCTAGAGGCATTATAACAAAGTGTGATATAGGATTGTTGTGTTGTAGCGGGTACCAAAAATCGTGCCCTGTGTCGCAGTGTGTCACTAGATTCCTTGTGTCTCCCTCCCTAGGCAACATAAGTGGTAAACAACCTACATGATTCTAAAAAAGTTAGCCTTCGCCATTGCAAATGAAAGAAAAATTACAATAGAGTTATGTATGGAGGAAATGAGTTTACTTGTCAATTGCTTATTGCACACGAGTGAAGTCATGGTTGCTCATAAGTAGGGAATCAAGGTATATTACCTTGCTCCACTTTGGTACAATAACAATCAGAATCTAGTGAGACCTAGTCATGTGTGTCACCATAGTGATTAATCCTAATTTCATGTTGCGTATAAAGTACAAATGAAACTTGTGTGGCAACTAGTGAAGCACTTACCCTTGGTTGAAGGGTGCCATGATGTACTTCTTGTCACTGTGAGCAATCAATCCACTCGTTATGTAATCTTGGATGAAGGATGCATTTTTGTTGATGGATTGCTCAGAGACCAAGTGTGGGTCGAGGAAACCCACCGGTTGTCACCATCGCTAGACTTGTTGGATCATGTACCTATACACAAGCAAAGGGTAATGACATTTATCGGTATGATGTGAATGTAGAACTTCATTGTACAGTACACTTACATTGTCCATCATCATAGAAGTGAGGTGTCGAGTTCGTCGAGGTTGAATAGTAAGAATAAGTTTTCGAAGGTCATGACAAAGTAGCCCAAGTCGTGGAGGAAATGTACCTCCATGTATCTCACAGTGAATTCACTGTGCCAGTTTGGCTTCATGTTGGATCTCTACGTGTACCAGGTATGCAATGTATTGCAAACCAGACCAAGCCAAGGTAATTGTGATTCGGGGACGAACGACAATCCGAGAATGAACTTCCATTACTTGGGACGTGCCTTAATCTTGTTTGGTTGGGTCTTAGTGCCTCGCTTATGATACATTTTTAGCGGCGTCTCCATGGGAGCCGATGCAATAGGCTTCAGAACCGGAGATGGAGGTGGAGCCACCGGAGTCGATGTGATAGGTCTAGGGCGATGTCCCTCTTGGGGCAATGGATGTGGAGATCATGGCATGTATGAGTTGAGGGTGATGTCCCTCTTGGGCCACTAGATGAATGTGTGAAGGGCATCCCCTAATATTGTAATCTCTTCGTTTGGGGCTTCTCAAGAGGGACGGTCCTAAAAACATCATTAATCAAGTCTACATGAACCTTCACGAACCGGTATCTACTTGGATACCATGCACCAGCGTCCCTGATAGCCATGGATATGCCATCCCCCACCCAGCGTTAATGGGAATGGAGCTAACAAACTTGACTCCTGAGGATGCAAGTCATGGGCTCCTACATAATGATACACGATGAGCTAAGGCGTCCACTAGGGAGATCTATCTATGTAGCATTCTAAAGAGATACATTACCTAGATGTCATCGATAGGTAAGTGGGCGTTGCTATGTTTAATAGTTGGCATGGATGTGCAGCTACTCTGACGTTGAGGGGGACTGGGTACCGCATTAACAAGGGTGAGTTATGAATGGTTGCGGACTTATCTCAGTTCTTCCCTTAATGAATCTATCTCTCCTTGAAGTGAGGTTGCCTTCTCTTGAAGTGAGGCAGATAACTGTTTCTCAAGTTGTGCATAAAGCTCCTGTTTTATTTGTTAGTTGCGATAGGCCTTGGATCTCTTCCTACTCCTATATGTCTCGGAGTCATTTGGAAATCCATACCTCTAAGATATGTAAACCCCTAGGCCTCGCGTACGACCGGGTGCTCTTTGTTTCCTAAGGCCTGTGATAGTATATCACTCTCCCTGTATTCTTGAAAGGAGCCCTAGGAAGATTCGGTAGTCAATGATTGTTGCAAGAGAAAATCATGTTATTTTCGAACCCATGAAGTTCAAGAGGTATTAACAACTATGTAGTTTAACATATCTTACCAGGCATTGGGACACTTCCTCGTCCGCAAGGTTTTTGAAAGAGGAGACACCCAAAGACATGGTTGATGACCTCGCTCTTAACCAGTTTTGGGCGCGCTCGTTTGCGATCCTGGCAAATGGTGGGTAGGCCTCCGATCAGATTGCGACCTCGTCTTGCATCCTCCACTTCGGGATTTTAACCGTGTACCTAGCGGTGCTGAGTCTATGAGGGTGAGTGTTTTGTGACTGGAGAGCCATGTGCGCCGCACTTTGTTATTCAAATTCAGTCGTTGTCTTCATCTGCACAAAGGCCTCCCATGTTTCCTGCGACACGAAATGATACCTCATGAAGGGCGTGAGATCCTTGGCGACGTACTGCGTGACAAGAGTGCTCTTGAAGTTCTTCCATGCTTTTCCCATTGTGAGGAGTGTCTGTCGTTGCACGAGTTCCTGTGCTTCTATTGGGATCTTGAACGAATTTGTTATTTCCTCCCACAGCTGATTTTTCTGATCCTTTGCCAAATCTTTCTAGCTTTCTATGGTGATGGGGACTCGTTGCCTTTCAATTATCCCACAGGTAGTCCAAAATGCTGCCACTGCTTTCTTGGGTTGTAGAGGACCCCATCCGGAGAGACCACCGTGATGGCCATTCGGCCTTCTGGCCTTTTCGATACTCCTCGGCCACGCTTAGTTTTCCTGACATTGGGAGTGTGAGACCTAGATGACGACGACGATGACTATGTGGATATCATATCTCTTGTAAGAAAAAACTAAATGCAGTGAGCTATAAGTGTAAACAAAGTTCTATGAATCAAATTACACATACCAGTGTCTCAAGTTCATTGAATCTGACACGTTGGAGTGTGTAACTTGCTTCATGCCCTTTGAAGGTCTGTGTGGCATATATTATTGCTACAAGGTCCCTTTGGAACAATAAAAATTTAGAGATTAAGCTTGAATATCCAATTTTGGTATTAGATTTTGTAGCTAACAAGTGAAGCATATATCATGAAGTACTAAATGTCATTGTTGTAGGGGTGGCCCCCACCTAAGCCCAGCCAGCTTGTTAGAAGGTTGTAAAGCCCAAAATGGGACATGTATAATGACATAAATGCCCTTGAAGGGATACTTGGGTGTAAGGACTTGATTGTAAAACAACTCCCCATGTGTATATATATATATGCCATCCAGGCCATGGGGGGAGCCCCAAGCATTGCTCACCTAACTCTCCACTACCATACTCTCTCTCTCTCTGTTTGGTCTGTAACCACAACAGTCATAAAACAAATTAGCCAACTACTAAAGATCACAAAACAAATTAGCCAACTATTGAGACAGACCACAAGATTGCCAAATGACAATAATAGTAAAAAATTAAACCTCAAGCTTGAATATCTCATTTTAGTATTAGATCTTGTAGCTAACAAGTGAAGCATACATCATGAAGTACTAAAGGTCGTAGAACAAATTAGCAAACTACTGAAGATCACAAAACAAATTAGCCAACTATTGAGACAGACCACAAGATTGACAAATGAGGGAGAGGCGAACGACGTCGGGAAGGAGAGGTGGCGGCATGAGGGAGAGCGGTTAGCGTCGGTAAGGAGAGGCGGCCGGCGTCGTGAGGGAGAGGCGGTCATTGTCGGGAGGGAGAGGCGGCGTCGGCAGGGAGAGGTAGCCGGTGTCATGAGGGAGAGGCGGCCGACGTCGGGAGGGAGATGCAGACAACATCAGGTGGGAGAGGCGGCATCGCGCATGAGTGAGCAGTTAGATCTAGCAAAACCTAGTAGGGGCGTTGGAGACGGAGCGCGTGAGTGATGACTCTATGAGCAGAACCTATCCTTAGGGTATATTTATAGGGAAACTATCACAGACGGTTCCTTTATGAAACTGTCTGTGATAATAATATCACAGACGATTTTTTGTGGAACCGTCTGTGATAATACTATCACAGATGGTTCTTTTATAGAATTGAGAGACCATGTGGTCGTGATCCCATGTTTGTGATGAGTAATTGACAAGTAGTTTGGATAGCTTGAGTTTGATGTGAGTGGTTCGAGCCGAGTTGTCGCGTGATGCGGTTTGGGTTCGGTCGGACCTGGTCAAACCTAGTCAATCGTGTTTAGGATGGGTATTCCTTTGGTTCGATCGGTTTGGGCTCTGAGTATTTCTTCTGCTGGTAATGTATGAGTACATGTGTCGAGCGGTGCTATGTGATGTATTTCTTGTCTATGATGGCTGCAGGACGTCGAGGTGGAGTCGTGGCGAGGCACGGGATGACCGGACTAGGCGCGGGCGGTGCCGAGATCAGAACGATCGAGGTGTGCCGAAGACGGTGAGGACTCGAGGTGGCTGCGTGGCTTGGAGGGCAAGGAATGAGGAAGCTTCCTGGAAGGTGCGCGAGGGGCGTTTTGGTGAATACGCAAAGCTGCACTAAAGGAAGTGGATTGTGGATAAAACGCCATGAGTTGGTGGAGGCTTAATGGGTAAAGCATGGTGTGAACCCATTATGGAGGCTATAAATACAGAGGTGCTCTCTAGTGCTGAAATTGAGAGAGAGGGTGTGTAAGAGTTAGGGTTTTATTTGGTTCTCTTCATGCAATGAAATGAGCATGAATTGAGAGGATGAAATTGAGAGAGAGCTGTAAGAACACATATATAATCATTCATCTCTCTGCCTTTCTTGAGTTAAGAAATCCTGTGTTATGGTTTTTCTTCTTTCCTATTTGGTGATTCGAGCAGAGTTCTGTTTCTTGTTCCTCTTGTTTGTCTACTCTTTGCTGCTGCAATGAGAGCTCTGGATTGCGCTTTATTTCTGTTCTTTGGCAGGAGAAATACTTCTTGATTAATTTCTTTTGCGAAGTTGTTCTAGTCGGCTGTCTTGTGCTGTGCAGCAACCTCAAGAAGTTATATTTGCTGTTTCGGTTGGCAGTGCATGCAATTCGATGGCATGTGATTTGCTTCCCTGCTTGACTGTTCGGCCAGCAGAGTGCACTGCAGTTTCCTTGTGTGCAGTTTCCTTTGTCTTGGCCAAATAGCTTTTTCTTTAGTTGTTGATTGGCAAGAAGTTCTCTGTTTGATTCTTTCCTGCGTTGAAGCTTTTCCTTGCCATTCTGTCCGTGGCAGCAAAACAAGGATTAAAGCTAGTGCAGCTTGCTAGCTTTTGCTTCTCTTTTTGTGCTGTTTTCAACCTTGCTGCATGCAGTCTAAATGACTTTGTTTTCAGCTGTATTTTTTGCTGTTTAATTGCTGATCTAAGCTGATTTCAATCATGCTACATGCAATCCGGATTCCCTTTTCTTTGGTTAGTTTCGGTTGGGTACAAGTTCTTCATTTCCTTGCCATTTAGTACTGCCGATTAGCATTGTTCCCCCATTGCCTTGCTTCGGCTGGGAGCAGATTGCTCAGTGAAATACCTTTGTGTCTCTTTGGAAGAAGGAGTAGCTCAATGATTTCTCTCTTGCCTCCGGACTTCCTTTTTGTTTGTGTCTATTTCCCTCCTGTTTGCCTTTTCCTTGTGATAGCTTTCCCAAAGAAGCTTTAGCTTTCAGAGAAGAGTCTTGGCCTCTAGTGTTTATTCTTTGTTTCAGCTAGCTGACTCTTGGCAGTGTGAATTTTCGTGAATACTTGTTGGGGGTCGATCTTTAAAGAGACGACATTCACCCCCCTCTGTCGCCGTTTCCGATCCAACAAGAATCATCTGTGGGACAGTTCTATAAAAGGACCATCTGCGATAGTATTATCATAGACGGTTTGTTCCGATAAACTGCCTATGATAGTTTGCTCCATCTAGCCACAAAAAATCATGCGGGCCATGCAATACGAAAAATGCAAGCATAATCGTAAATATAACTATTTCTTAGTTACTGAATCAATTAAAATTACAATGGAATATAGTTCCATAATTACATGCTGAGTTTCCTAATTATGATTACATTGCAACAATTTCCAAATAGGTGTTGGCTGTGTGGGATCATTTATTACACTTGGCTATTTTTGATTTTAAATACAGCCGTTCGCGATGATCGACATGCATATAGCTTGCTTCATCATCTTGTTCTTCCTTGAGCCTGATGCCGTCTCTGAATAGAGGCAGCTCATCAAATTGATTGTACTCTTCCTCATCCACAATATTCTCAACTCCAACAATCCTTCTTTTCCCGTAAAGAACTACATGGAGCTTCTTATTTGTTGGGTTGGTTACATAAAATACTTAAACAACTTGCCTTGTGAGTACAAATGGTTCGTCTTCGTATCCTACACATTCAAGGTCCATGGTAGTGACACCGTACCTGTCGACCTTTGCATCCTGTGGGAGTTGGACCCAACAGCACCGAAATAGAGGAACCTTGAAAATTACGTAGTCAAGCTCCCAAATCTCCTCTACAAGCCCATAGTACGAGCTTGGGCTAGCGGTACTGACGTGCATATCATAAGCATCTATGTGGACACATGAGTTCTGCACTATGCTCTTTCTATCCTGATCTATGCCATTAATGTTGTATCCTTGCCATGTCACAATTGTAAATTTTGGCACTTTTGCCAACCATTGTAGTGTTTCACTTGATGACCTCCTAGTCAATCACACCTTCAACCATTCGTTGAACTGATGGTTGTATTGTCTCATGATCCAAACCTTTGACTGGCCTGCATTCTCTTGGCGTAGCATGTTCTTGTGCTCTTCAATATATGGGGTTACTTCAGTCATGTGTTGTAAAACTGTGAAATGGACTTGAGAATACGTATCTTGATCTAGAGTTATTGCTTTTCTTCCGATAGTTCTGATACCCTCTAGCCTCCACTCGTGACAAGATAGAGATACACCTATTGGTTCAACCTGATCCATGTGGCCGATGCAGAATTTAATGATCTCTTCAGTTGTATAACCTTTGATGATGCTACCCTCCAGTCGAGATCGATTGCGTACATAGGACTTGAGAATGTCCATGTACCTCTCGAATAGATACATATGATATAGAAACACGGGGCCGCATATCTTTATCTCTTTTACAAGGTGGACAATGAGATGGACCATGATATCAAAAAATGATGGAGAGCAATACATCTCTAGATAACATAGAGTTGTCACCACCTCGGTCTACAGAGCATCTAGTCCATCGGGATCGATGACCTTCTGAACAACTGTGTTAAAGAAATAATATAGCCTTATGATTGTCACTCGAACCATGTTTGGCAAAATACTTCTAATTGCAAAAGGTAGCATTTGTGTCATTAGCATATGACAGTCATGAGACTTCATGCCAATTAATTTCAAATGTTCCATAGAAACAAGTTTCTTCATGCTGGTGGAGTGATCGGACGGAACTTTCATACCATGCAAGGACTGGCATAGTTGAGTTCTCTTAGACTTAGACATAGTGTAGCAAGCTAGGGGAAGGTACGTCCAGCCTTTATTGGTCTATATCAGTGCTAACTCGATCCTAATGTTCATAGCAACCAAGTCACACCTTGCGTTGACACCATCCTTTGTTTTATCAGGAATGTTCAGTAAGAGACCAATCAAACTGTCACATACATTCTTCTCTACGTGCATGACATCGATGCAATTACGAACTTCTAAGTGCTCCCAATAAGGCAAGTCCCAAAATATTGACCTGTTCCTCCACTTGTTCTTCCGATAGGTCCTCAATTTATGTCCCTTTCCTAGCACAACGTCAATATCCTTGACCATATCATAGACCTCTTTCCTGCTAAAAGGCTTGGTACTGAGTTATTCTCTTTTTTTCGTCAAATTGTTTCTTCATTTTGCGGTATGGGAGATACTTTGGAAGGAACCTACGGTGATGCATGTACACAGTTTTACGCGAATTGTTCAACCACACACTCTCGATATAATCTAAGCAGTGCAGATAGGCTTTGGCTCCTTTTGTACTCAACCCTGACAGGTTACCAAGGGTAGAAAATAAAGGAATGCACGTAGGCTACGATAGCAGAAAACAAAATTTTTCTACCGCGCACACCAGGACATCATGCTAAGGAGGGATCATGGATCGTTACCACTAGACGCGCAGCGCAGCGGAAGAAGAGTTGGAGAAGCCGATCCAACCACGCGCGTCAAGATAGTAGTGGAAGTAGCCGATCGTCCCGAACAGATCGTCTCCTCCACGCGATCAACCACACCACGAGCAGATCCAATCTGTAGATTGTTGATGCCGATCAACGCCGCAACGAGCAGCGCCTCCACCGGTATCCACACGTCTGGGGCTGGAACGCCGATCGCGAGTGTACCAGCACTCGCGAGCGGCTAGGGTTTGGCTCGGGAGGTGGCGGCTAGGGTTTGGCTCAGGATTAACAGAAGCATACATCCCTCAGCCCCTCGCCTCCATATATATAGACCTCCTCACTTGGGCCTCGTGGACTGAGGCCTAATAGGAGTCTATCCGGATCTCTATCTGAATTGAGCCCACATCCGAATCACATTCGAATTGGTGTTCCAACCCGTTAAGTGTGCGACCCTGTAGGTTCACGTATACTTGGTCGCGACCCGGAAACGCCTTTCCGGTCACCCTGTTAATAGCGGCCTCTAGTAAGACATATTAACCCCAAAGTATATGTAAAGATCATATCGGCTGAACCTGTAATGTTCTCATGTACGAATCCCTTTGCCTCACGATATAGATTGAGCTCAAGGCGAGACCTGTGTCATCCTCTTAATAGCTCAATCACTCTCTCGATTCCGTGATGGATTATAAACTCGTGATTGACTCCTCAATCACCTTGGCATGGCCATGCACTTTCATAATCCATTACATCGAGGGGCCCAGAGATATCTCTCCCATAAGGAGGGGCAAATTCTATCTTGATCAGTCACATCCCACTACATGTTTCATAGCAAACCCGAAGACTACTTTTATGACTACCCAGTTACGGAGTAGTGGTTAGTAGTCCCAAAATAGGCTACTACGCATGTTGGGAACCATGATGATCTCAAGTCTATGGATTCTACATAAACACTACTTGAGACCAACTAATGACACATGGAATCTCTGCAGTGTCTCATGGCGGGTCTATCCAACATATGTTCACTAACACATGTCCATATTATTGATTTGGTATCTCCATACCATGATCCATGAGACATGATCATCAATCAATACATATGCTGATCTTTGAATCATATTTGTTCCTCATATGATATATAATCAGGGATCATTTAGAAATAGAAATATTTTGGCATTAAGAGTCTCATGAATAAGTCACATTCTCATTGATCAATAATGATAATGTCTATTTCAAGGAACAAAGCAATGTATCATAAACATAGTATGTGATATATTCAACATCTCCATGTTGCCTCTAGGGCATATCACCAACAGTCTCCCACTTGCAGTAGAGTCAACCATGTAGGTATCTAATACCCAGTGCCCTAGTGTGAGCCTCATGCTTTGGCTGGGGAAGCGGCTTTGTCAACGGATCTGCAATTTTCAAATCCGTTTGTACTTTGCATATCTTCACATCGCCTCTCTCCACAATCTCGCGGATGAGATGAAATCGCCGTAGAACGTGCTTGGACTTCTGGTGCGATCTAGGCTCCTTGGCTTGCCAATGGCTCTACTGTTGTCACAGTAGAGGTCCATTAGACTGGAGGCACTAGTCATCACACCTAGCTCAGAAATAAATTTCTTGATCCAAACAGCCTCTTTAGCAGCTTCAGAAGCTGCTATGTACTCGGCTTCTGTTGTAGAATCAGCAACCGTCTCCTGCTTGGAACTCTTCCAGCTCACCGCACCACCGTTCAGGCAGAACACAAATCCAGATTGCGATATGAAATCGTCTTTGTCAGTTTGGAAGCTAGCATCGGTGTAACCATTTACAACGAGCTCTTCCTCACCCCCATAGACGAGGAACACATCTTTAGTTCTTCTCAAGTACTTCAAGATGTTCTTTACGACAATCCAGTGACTTTCACCTGGATCTGACTGGTATCTACTTATAGCACTTAAAGCATACGAGACATCTAGACGTGTACAAAGCATGGCATACATAATTGACCCAATAGCCGAAGCATATGGAATCACATTCATTTTATCCCGCTCATCAGGTGTACTAGGACACTGACTCTTGCTAAGATTTATACCATGTGACATAGGTAGGAAGCCTTTCTTGGAATCCTGCATGTTGAACCTTTTCAACACCTTGTCAATGTACGCATCTTGGCTTAATCCAATTAGCCTTTTTGATCTATCCCTATAGATCTTGATGCCCAGAATATATGCTGCCTCTCCTAAGTCTTTCATAGAGAAACTATTTTGCAATGAAGACTTAACAGATTCGAGCATAGGAATGTCATTTCCGATCAGTAATATGTCATCCACATATAAGACCAGAAATACGAGTGCGCTCCCACTAGCCTTTTTTGTAAACACAAGGCTCTTCTTCGTTCTTGATGAAACCAAACCCTTTGATTACTTCATCAAAACGAATGTTCCAACTCCGAGATGCCTGCTTTAATCCATAAATGGATCTTTGCAGCTTGCATATCTTTCCAGCTGATTGCGGATCGACAAAACCCGTGGGCTGTGTCATGTACACATCCTCACTCAGATTTCCATTAAGGAAAGCTGTTTTGACATCCATTTGCCATATTTCATAGTCGAAATATGCAGCAATCGCTAGAATGATCCTAATAGACTTTAGCATTGCGACAGGCGAAAAAGTTTCATCATAATCAACACCTTGAATTTTTTTGAAACCTTTGGCCACCAATCGCGCTTTATAGATGTGAACATTTCCATCTATGTTTATCTTTTTCTTGAAAACCCATTTGCACTCAATGGTTTTAACACCATCAGGTGGATCAATCAAGTTCCAAACTTGATTACTGTGCATGGATTCAATTTCGGATCTCATGGCTTCAAGCCATTTCTCAGAGTCTGGTCCCACCATCGCTTCTTCATAGGTCTTAGGCTCATCGTTGTCTAACAACAATATGTCCCGTTGTTGAGTAGTCAAGAACATGTACCTCTCAGGTGCACAACGTGACCTCTCTGACCTACGTGGTGCCGGTGTGTCCACAACAGGTTCTTCAACAGTTTGTTCATCCTGTTGTGGTTCTGTAGGAGCTGAAACGTTTTCAGGTGTTTCTCGAATTTCTTCAAGTTGCACCGTGCTCCCACTATCCCTTCTTGAGAGAAACTCTTTCTCTAAGAAGACACCATGTCGGGCGACAAACACTTTGCCTTCTTCTTGATTATAGAAGTAATATCCTTTTGTTTCCTTAGGATACCCGATAAAGAAGCATTTATCAGATTTAGGAGTGAGCTTATCAGATTGTAAACGTTTTACATAAGCCTCACATCCCCAAATCTTAAGAAAAGACAAGCTAGGACGTTGTCCTGTCCACATCTCATATGGTGTCTTTTCTACTGATTTTGATGGAACCCTGTTTAGTGTGAAAGCGGCTGTTTCAAGAGCGTACCCCCAAAAGGACAACGGAAGATCACTTTGGCTCATCATGGAGCGCACCATATCTAATAAGGTGCGATTTCTCCGTTCAGATACCCCATTCCATTGAGGTGTTCCTGGCGGAGTCAATTGTGGAACAATTCCACAATCCTTCAGATGTTTGCCAAACTCATGGCTCAAATACTCGCCTCCACGATCAGATCGTAGAAACTTGATTGTCTTGCCTAAATGATTTTGCACTTCATTTTGGAATTCTTTGAACTTTTCAAAGGATTCAGACTTATGCTTCATCAGGTAGATATACCCATATCTACTAAAGTCATCAGTAAAAGTTATGAAGTACTGAAAACCACCTCTGGCTGTTGAGCTCATTGGTCCACATACATCAGAATGTACGAGTGCCAATAAGTCACTTGCCCGTTCACCTTGACCGGTGAAAGGTGCCTTTGTCATCTTGCCAAGTAAACAAGATTCGCATGTCTCAAATGATTCAAAATCAAATGAGTGCAGAATACCATCTCTATGGAGCTTCTCCATGCGTTTCCCATTTATGTGACCTAAGCGACAGTGCCAAATAAACGTGGGATTCAAATCATTCGAACGTTGCCTCTTTGCATTAATGTTATAGACCGGTGACTCTTCAAGAGTAAGAACATATAACCCATTCACCAATGGAGTATGACAATAGAACATATCTTTGAAATAAAGAGAACAACCATTGTTCACAGATCTAAAGTCATAACCTTCTGCTTGCAAACATGAAGCAGAAATAATGTTCTTGGAAAGAGATGGAACACAATAACAATTATTCAATTCCAAAACTAATCCTGAAGGTAAAGACAATGGCATGGTGCCAACAGCCACCGCAGCAACTTTTGCTCCATTGCCAACGCAAAGATCCACTTCGCTCCTCCTCAAACTTCTACTTCTTCTTAGCCCCTGCAACGATTTGCAAATGTGAGCAACCGATCTGGTATCAAATACCCAAGAATCAGTAGATGAAGTAGCAAGATTGATTTCTATAACATTTATACCTGGAGTGGAAGTCGTACTTCCCTTCTTCTTCTCAAGATCCTCCAAGTACTTTGGGCAGTTCCTTTTCCAATGTCCTGATTGCTTACAGTAGTAACAATCTGCATTAGGAGCAGCGCCCTTCTTGACTTGCTTGGCCTTAGAACTGCTCGCGATCTCATCGGGAGCTAACTTTCTTTTGACCGTGCCTTTCTTGACATTGGGCTTGCCCTTGCCTTTCTGCATCATCATCACATGATTGCTGCTTTTCTTAATGCTTTCCTCGGCAGCTTTTAGCATCCCATGCAACTCAGCCAAGGTCTTGTCCATGTTGTTCATGTGATAGTTCAGTATGAATGGCTCAAAGCTCGGGGGAAGCGACTGGAGAATCACATCAGTAGCCAACTCTTGGCTATGGGGAAAACCAAGCTTTTCCAGACTCTCAATGTAGCCAATCATCTTAATCACATGAGGGCTGACGGGATTCCCTTCTGCAAGCCTGCACGCAAACAAGGACTTTGAAGTGTTGAACCTCTCAGCCCTTGCTTGGTTCTCAAACATACCACGCAACCCCACAATGATATTGTAGGCATCTGTGTTCTCATATTGCTTCTGAAGCTCAGAGGACATTGTGGCAAGCATGAGACAGCTCACATCAAGGCAATCATTCGTTTGCTTCTCATAAGCTCTCCGTGCAGTCGCAGTAGCATTATCAGGCAAGTCATCAGGATAAGGAGACTCAAGGACATACTCCTTGCGCTCTTGCTTGAGAACAATTCTCAAGTTGCAATACCAATCCATAAAGTTCGTTTCATTGAGTTTTTCTTTCTCAAGAATAGATCGCAAATTAAAAGAACTGGATGCGGCGTTAGCTGACATGATCTACAACACTTATATGCAAAGTTTAGCACTATGTTTATGTTCATCTTTTATTAAACTATTTAACAAAAGACTCCCACTATGTGTTTTGCAACAAAACTCCCTCTAAGTTACATAGTGGGTCAAGATCCTCATTTCACTAATTCCTAGTGAGCTTTGGCATCACGGCTAGAAAACTAGTGACATGGGTAAGCAACACCTTGCTAATCACATCCCTATGTGACTCTTGTTTGTTGGGTGACATCAGTATGCCCCGGCCCCAACCTATGCCCCAAGGTCCAAAACTGTTTTGATAACCTTGTTAAGTAAACCAAATGCTTCTGCATGTAGTGTCCGACATCTACCCCAAACAATGATGATAACCGACGGCACTCTACTTTGGTAGACCTACCATGCGGTGATCATTATCTTTTGGTGCAACATATGGAAGGGCATTAACACCTAATTTTTATGAGGGATTCTATCCTACCAAAGCAACATATCACAAATATCATTGCATAAGAATAAGATAGATAACATCACAGATAAACACATTTAACTGTGAAGTAGTATGGTCCAAAAAATGGTGATCTCCATCTCCATGTAGGTGTAGACGATCTCCATCCTCCACATCACTCCTTTAGGCCACCATGCTTGAAAGCTTGTAACCTCAAAACTAGGCTACTACCTATAATAGCTAGAAATTGAAGATTACAAAGATAGATTCAAGCATTAAGGTCGATAGCAGAAAACAAAACTTTTCTACCGCGCACACCAGGACATCATGCTAAGGAGGGATCATGGATCGTTACCACTAGACGCGCAGCGCAGCGGAAGAAGAGTTGGAGAAGCCGATCCAACCACGCGCATCGAGGTATTAGTGGAAGTAGCCGATCGTCCCGAACAGATCGTCTCCTCCACGCGATCAACCACACCACGAGCAGATCCAATCTGTAGATTGTTGATGCCGATCAACGCCGCAACGAGCAGCGCCTCCACCGGTATCCACACGTCCGGGGCTGGAACGCCGATCGCGAATGTACCAGCACTCGCGAGCGGCTAGGGTTTGGCTCGGGAGGTGGCGGCTAGGGTTTGGCTCGGGATTAACAGAAGCATACATCCCTCAGCCCCTCGCCTCCATATATATAGACCTCCTCACTTGGGCCTCGTGGACTGAGGCCCAATAGGAGTCTATCCGGATCTCTATCCGAATTGAGCCCACATCCGAATCACATTCGAATTGGTGTTCCAACCCGTTAAGTGTGCGACCCTGTAGGTTCACGTATACTTGGTCGCGACCCGGAAACGCCTTTCCGGTCACCCTGTTAATAGCGGCCTCTAGTAAGACATATTAACCCCAAAGTATATGTAAAGATCATATCGGCTGAACCTGTAATGTTCTCATGTACGAATCCCTTTGCCTCACGATACAGATTGAGCTCAAGGCGAGACCTGTGTCATCCTCTTAATAGCTCAATCACTCTCTCGATTCCGTGATGGATTATAAACTCGTGATTGACTCCTCAATCACCTTGGCATGGCCATGCACTTTCATAATCCATTACATCGAGGGGCCCAGAGATATCTCTCCCATAAGGAGGGGCAAATTCTATCTTGATCAGTCACATCCCACTACATGTTTCATAGCAAACCCGAAGACTACTTCAAGGAACAAAGCAATGTATCATAAACATTGTATGTGATATATTCAACATCTCCATGTTGCCTCTAGGGCATATCACCAACAGAAAAATCATTAATGGTGTAGAACAACATGGCACGTAGAGTAAAGTTCTCTCGTTTGTCCGCATCCCATACATGTACCCCTTCATTCCACAATATTGCAAAATCTTTCACGAATGATCCTAGGTACACATCAATATCGTTTCTTGGTTGCTTCAGCCCTTGGATAAGTAGTGATATCAAAATATACTTGTAACACCCCAGGACCCACATTACCCTGGGATGCTACTAAACCATTCTACAGCTAGCCAAATTTACAAGATAATTTAAACCGAAACAATTTTCAACCATGACGAACTAAGCGGAAACATAATCCAAGATAATAATATCAAATACAATAATTAAAACATCCTCTAACAGTTTAACCAAAAGAATAGTCCACAAGTTCAACATTATTAAATAAAAATGAACATCCACGAATAGCTAGTCAATTGGCTAGAATCCTCTCGACTTTATTACAGCATGAATTGATGAACGAAGTGCATTATTGTGGTGCTGCTCTACCCATCCCATGTATGCTCAAGAATCACCTGTAGGGGGGGAACAACAAGGGTGAGATAAAATCTCACCAAGTAAATTGTTCAACTGGTTATCCAAACAACAAACAAAGCTACATCAACATTTATGTCATTATATGACCACAACCACATTCTACTTCCTCGTTCATTAAACCACAAGGACTACCACGAGTCCGGCCTTATATGGTTTTAAAACCATTGGCATATGAATGCAATTCCTCCTTCCACAATTAAATGCATATGCATGCTATGCTGCACTGCACACTTACCCAACAAGATAAGCGTGTACATCGTACTACGGCAATGTACGATGCTGTATCGGTACGGTCGCGTCTATAAGCGGCGACATCCACAATGCAAATGTTATGACACTTTATGAATGATATGATAACCATAATCCACAAGATCTCCAACCTCAAAGGGCATCAACATGATTAACATAAATTTAACCTCAAGGAAACATCAACATATCCACCATGAATTTATATCCATGTTCCACATTTGGCACATATAGCAACTATCACATGACTACAAGCAAGTCATCCAAAACATAGCAATCAGTTCTTATTTTGCCACTACAACCTCATTTATAAATCAAGCAACCATGGCATATTACTTCAAAATACAAGAATCATGTAGATTGCAAGTAGTAAGAATAACGAATTAAACCGTAGCACAACCACTATAATTACTTGCCTCTACCAGCGAAGCGAAGAAATCACGCGTGTTCAGGAGCAAAACCACCTGTCCAAAAGGTACCTCTCAGCACAATGCTATAGCATAGAAAACGTGACTTAAGAAGTAAAGTTATCGCTAACCCCCAAAACCCCATAACATCCCTCTCTGCTTAACGGTTCTACATTCTACCCACTACAGCAGCGCCGCTTAACTGTTTTGTAGCTTTAAGATTATTAAACCTTTTACAGAGAGAGATATATGTCTGGATTCCTCACTTAAATACCTTCACTTTTCATGTAGATCACATATTTTTATTTTGTTCCTAGCAAGGTGTAACTTAATGCGTAAAACAGAGAACATTCTCCGTTTTAGCAATCTAGGCAGCCAGATTCTAATGCATCCCAACCAAAGTGACAGGCTCTAAAAATTGTTATTTTTATACAGTAGTTAGATTACTGAATTCCCTACATTGTTTTTCAATTGTGACCAAAAACATAAAAAATCATCTACTACCCCTAATTCACACCTGAACAGCAATCTGCCCCAGTCTGCACCCCTGATGGACAGCGAGGTTCCTGCTATGCCAAATACCGTGGCCAAACAATTCTGGAAAAAATACAGTAGATGGGTCTCGACGTCCTCTACAATTTTCCTTTTGGGCAGACCTGCAGAAAAAAATCGTTTCATAGGTCTAAACTGCGCAAACAGTCGCGCTACGCGAATTGATCTACAGGCAGACAGTAGGAATTCCCTAATCGGATAATCTAATTGCTAATCCCCACCAATTCTTAGGCTAAGAACCCTAATTGCAGAAAGATCAGAGGGATTTGGGATGAGGGAGAGTTACCTAGGGGATCCCCTTGGGATCACCCCTCTTCTTCCTCTTCTTCTCCTTCCTTGCTTTCTTCTCCTTCCTTGTTTCTCCTTCCTTCTTGTTTTCTCCTAGCACCAAGGGACAACAATGGAGGAGGGGGAGAAAGTAGCGCACAAGGGGGGAAGAAAAGGGGGTGACAGCTATGGGAAAGAGGGAGAAGGAGGGGGTTGCGGCTAGGGTAAGGGGGAGGGGCGGCTAGGGTAAGTGGGAGGGGGGTGTGGCCACCCCCTAGGGCCCTTTGGCCCAAGGTGGCAAGCCCTCTCTCCCTAAAATATTTTTTTAATTATAAACATTTTCATTCATTGTTTTATTTTAATGCTATCCCACAATTTATTTATTTTTTTGTTCCTTCCCGCGCTTTACCGAAACCCCGGGCAACTCCGCGATTATTTTAAAACCCACGCTGAAACGACGTTCAGGATACTACAATACTTCCACTTCATATACATCCAAGGAGGAAGGTTGTACATGCATAGAGTCACGGGCCAGGTGCTATGTCAGCTGCTCAGGTTACCAAAAGGATTCATTCCATCTGTACTCAACCCAAATCTTATATTCCTTGGTTCCACACTGAAGTCTACAAACATCCTATTGATGTTCCTCCACTGGGCAAAATCAGCACCGTGTCTTATCATTCCATCTTTCTTATGCTGCTTCGAGTGCCAACGCATCAATCTTGCATCTTTACGGTTTGCAAATAAATGCTTCAAATGGGGAATTACAGGAAGATACCACAACACCTTAGCAAGAGGTTCTTGCTTCACCTCGATGCCCTTCCCATCATCGGAGTCATTTTTACGCTTGTATCAGGATGCTTTGCACATCAGACAAAATATGTAAGCTAGCATACTCTTTACGGTAGAGGATACAATCATTCGGACATGCATATATTCTTTTTACTTCCATTCCCTATAGACAAAGAATCTTCTTGGCTTGGTAGGTGGTTCTCAGCAATACATTTCCCTTTGGAAACATGTCCGCTAGGAGACCTAACAATGCCGTGAAACTCTTATCGGACCAAGCATTGCTTACCTTCAAGTATTGCGGCTTGCAGTCCAGAAACAAAGGTTTCTCCGAGTCCTCTATCAAGCCCTTGAATTTACCAAACTCTCTCTTACTATAGTTCCCTTCTGCATCACTAGCATCTGTCCAGATTTACATCCTGCAAACTATCCTCATGATCAAAAGCATAGTCCACACCGGTATATCATTGTCTCTCTTAACGATGTCATAACTACCTTCTTGTGTAATCTTCTCTTCACCGTGACTGGTCCAACATTTGTACCCTTTCTGAAACCCCTTTGAATCAAGTGAGCTTCGATCTGTGCTGAGTTGCTAAACATCTTTAGATTATCGCATTCAATACATGGATAGTACATATATTACATCCCCTTCTTCAACATATCCAGCTCAGCCGTTTTTCTAAAAGCAGACATGCCATTAATGTACTCTTCACTCACACAATTCTCAACGGTCCATCTACACTACACATGTAACAAATGGGTGTCAAAACGATTATTAGCGCTACTATAGCAAATCAGACTAGCTATACTTAATTACACATAACATCTATGTTAGGTAGCTAGCTAGCTAGCCACGTATTTATGACACAATAATATTAAGCAAGAATATATTGAAATAAACTAGGAGTACTTACCCATTCTAAAATTGAGAAAAGTATCATTATCTTTCTAAACCTAGCTAGCTAGCTAGATCTAAACAAAAACCTACCTATTATCTCTTTCAATTACAAGACATATAAGTTATTAGAAGCAATTGAGTACTAACCTCTGATCACTAAGAAGATGTATATAGATCTACAAGTGATTTGTTTTCACCAAACTACCCAAAGATGGCCGCCTCACTCCACCGATGCAGCGCAACGAAAACAGATCTGTGTCGAGACCACGTACGCCTGGTATTTAATAGCGCAGATTATCCCAAATGGTTCCAACTACAAACGGTCTGTGATACGAACATTATCACAGACCGTTCATATTAATAACCGTCTGTGATAATTCACATACGGTTATTCATACAAACCGTTTGTGATGTCTGCAATATCACAGATGGTTTGTTATAAGAACTATCTGTGATGTCCACAATATCAGAGACGATTTTTATATGAACCGTCTATGATTTCCGCAACTTTTACAAATGGTTATTAATACTAACCATCTGTGATGTCTCAATTATAATAGACGGTTCGTGTTAATAACCGTCTGTGAAAATATCACAGATGGTTACTTGTATAAACCGTCTATGATAGTTTAAGCGCAGACAGTTCCGTATGAACCGTCTGTGATGTAGCCATCCAGTATAGCCTCTTTTGTAGTAGTGTGTGAATTTAATTGAACAACATTTTGTCAAGTGTTAACAGTTACGAATAAGGGCATGTGTTACATACGTGATGTATATGATTTTTAGCTTACCAAATTAATCTTATGGTTCATATTTTTTGCAATTCAAGATGTATTATTTTGTATGGTCCTAATATTACCTTGTTCATTAAAATGTAAATTAGTGATATTACTATAATTACCGATGGCCCAGGGGATTTTAATAGACACACCAGCATGACTTTTAGTTAAAGAGGCCCTTGCGATACTCAGATATTTATACATACATACATACATACATACATACATACATACATACATACATACATACATACATACATACATACATACATACATACATACATACATACATACATACATACATACATACATACATACATACATACATACATACATACATACATACATACATATATATATATATCAATGTCTTTTGCTGGCATTTTTATTTATGGATAATTATTAATGGCACACTAATTATTTTTATAGTGAGCTAGTGTTAAATTATTTCCCTTAGTTCTTTAATAACCATTTAAAAAGAAGGAACCTCATGACTTTCATGACATGGAAATAACCCTACACTAATTAGTTCCATAATCCTCACTGATAGGTAAATAATTTAGGTTTAAGGCTTAGACAAATTTTGGTCTATCAAATCCTTAGACGAATATACTTTCTTATCTCATTTTTCATTAACACTATTAGTTATTAATTAATCTAATGAGCCAAATCATTATTTAGCAAATAGCGAGTCTACTTGACAATGGGAGACAGACACAGGTGGGTAGGCTATCCGGCTAGAACAGAGAATCATGGGATTGGACTCAAAAAGAGGATGTAGGGGAGGGGTGGCGCACTCGGCCTGGGGGGTCTTTCCGGCAGCAAGCATTCCTTGAGAGGCTAGGGGAACCAGGAAAATGGGTCCCCTAGAAGGTAGTAACGCTAGGGAAGGTGGCATCTCAGTTGGAGGTGGCTCCAGGCGGGCGGGCGATGGTGGTAGGTGGCCAAGCACGGGGCGACTACGCAGCGATAGTGGCTAGAGCAATGGGAGAAGAAGGGGAGGAAGGCATTAGCATATGAGAGGTGCCAAGATGCATACCACTTGGGCCATGCGGGCTGCGAAGCAGCGAGGAGCTCTGGCACCAGTAGTCTTCATCGACACAGGGAGGTCGACGCTGTGAGTGACTTAGAGTGAGGAAGGAGCCTCGGTGGTGCTTGCGGAACGTAGGGGGCTCCTCGGAGAGGCTTCCACAGAAGGGAATTGGTGAGAGGTTCATCGGAGAAGGAATGGGGAAGATGGAGGTGTCATCAATCAGAAATGGGGGGGTTGGCTAGCTCGACGTGCTTCAGTGGGCGAGGCTTGAAATTAGCATGGGGAAATTGCATTGGGGAGGTTGGAACATGAGGTAACATGGATGCTTTTGAAACAAGATGGCCATACTGACTGGAACACCGAGGGACCACGATGGCCAGCGCTCGGGCTTGGCGCAGGTGAGCGCAAGCATGATACAGGTTGAGCTCAGCTTGGAGGGGAAGGAGGAGAAGGGGAATAGGGAAAAATGCAGGGAGGAAGGCAGGGTTGGGGAAGCTACTTATAGCCAATGAGGGGAGGAGCTCTGTGGTTGTGCTATGGCCGAAGACCGTGCAACAGTACGTGGGATGGACATTGACGCGGCCGTGCGAAGGTTGGCTAGACATTGCCCAAAGCTAAAGGCAGGGCATGGTAGAGGGGACGACAATGCAATGGGAGATGTTGGCGTAGTGCACAGCCGCATGTGGCGTGGGCATGGTGTAGGTGGTATGGTGCCAAGGGGCATGGCGACATGCGTAACGTGCGAGTGATGGGTGCGGCAGGGCATGGGCATGGGTAGTTGACACATGGCATGAGGTTGGTATGGCGAGGTGACGCGGGCATCGAGGTCGGGCTCAGGCATCCATCCATGGGAGTAGAGTAACAGGGCATGGGAGCTGTGTGGGTGGCATGATGCCAATGTTTGGGCACACGGCTGAAGGCAAGACATGGCGCGGCGTGCATGACGTAGATGGTGTGGTCATGTTAGCAGAAGGACGGCAGGCCATGGGATGACCACGGGCACTGTGCATGGTGGTCTGGGTGTGGGGGCACAGCGGGGTGGGCTGAAACAGAGGAGGAGAGGAAAAGAGAAGAAAGAAAAGGAGAAGAAGAACAAAAGAAAGGGCTAGCCCCCCTTGGAAGAGAAAGAGAGAAAGAATAGGAATACCAGCAGAACTTCAAAACTAAGTTTTTAAGTTTTGGATTTCCAATTTCGATATTTGCATTTGCATTTCAAATCTAATTCTAGCTTTTAAATTTCTGCTTTAATTATTTGGACGCAAAATTTAATATTTCCTTGCATTTGTTGTTATTTAACTTGCCTTCAGATTTTGAGTTCAGATTTTATTTTATTTTGATTGCTATTCAAATTTTGGAATTTCATTTCTTATTTTTAATTTAATATTTCATTTGTTTTAACATTTTTCACATAATTTGTTATTCGTAATTGGGGATTATTTCCTGTTATTAATTTGCGTAACACAAACTAAAGAAAAATTCATATAAGATTCCAGAAGAGATTCGAATACCAACGGAATGCAACAAAAGTTTTAAATATCCTGCTTTTTCGAACATCTAAATTTTAGGATGTTACATGTATTAAATTAACAATGCATGATAATTTAAAATAAAATAATAAATAATAGTTTTGAAACAATAGGTTTAACATAATCAAATGTCATGGCTTACCTTGGCTTTGCTCAATTACCATTTCTTAGTCTTCAGGTCCTGCTTCTGCTCCTTCGAACAAGTTATCTAATAAGAGAGAAAACAAGGAAGAACAAATAAATTTAAAGAAAATGCAAACAAAATCCAAAAACTAGAAAACTAGAAGCAAAAGATAGAGCTAAATTTTACATAAATTTAATAAGAAGAATTGGGTCAATCGGAGTTCGGATGGAGAAGAACTGGCTCTTGGAAGATTTAATTCTAAGAAAAAGGAAAATGTACTATTTGGCTTTTCCAAAATTATTTTCCTAAAGAGAATTCGGATTTATAACATCAGTCCAAGGGTTTTCATTTTGGTTGAATTATTTTTCAAAAGTAAATTGGCTTAGAGACTAACAAGTAGGCACCTCGGTCCATGGACCAAGTCTACAGAACAATGATGGTGTATCGTGGACTCAGTGCATGAAACAGTGGACATGTGGCTGGCTAGGGCTGATGTGGTGGACATGTGTGCGAGGGGAGGGAGTAGGATGGGTGCACGGTTGGGCTGGGGAAGAAGAAAGAAGGGAAGAGAGGAAGTAGGCCATGGGAGGATTGGGCCAATTGGCATCAGGCCAAGAATGGAAGAGATAGAGAGAAAGAAAGTGAATTAGGCCAGGCCCAAAACTATTTTCATTTTTTTATTTTCGTTTTCTTTTTGTTTTAAATTTGGATTTTAGTTTTGATTTGGAATTCAAGTTTGAATTTTGTTTTTGCCAAAATTTGAATTGTTACAGATTCAATTTTGTAATGAGTGATGCAAGGAGAGAAATAATAGAAAAAAGCTCAGCCAACTAGTTGTGTCTTCTAGCATGTGATCCTTGTGTTAGTTGTGTACATGGGGATGGCGTTGAGTAATCCTAACAATTAGTATCAAAGTTGGAGTTCTTGATCTGTGTATATCCAAGACCATGGCATGCATCTTTAGGAAATGGTGTCATCGGTGATGGGGCAACGTCGGGTGCAACGTTGAAGGAGAGTTTTGTCATCTATCCACATTATCCAATGCTCATGTTGATTAATTATGCAACCTATGCAATCAAGATGAAGGTGTGAATAAGGGCATAGGGAGTTCGATGACATTGATATGCGCAAGGACTAGATAGCATTAGTAGCCATCCATGGAGGCATTCCCGAGGAAACACTCTTTCTATTCGCCGAAAAGGAGACGGCCAAAGCTAAGTGGGGGACATTGAAGACAATGCATCTTGGCACCAATCAAATGAAGGAGGCAAAGGTGCAAACCCTCAAGATCGAGTTTGAGGTGATGTGCATGAAGGAAATAGAGTTGATCAATGAGTTCGCCATCTAGTTGACAACCATCATCAATAAGATACGAGCCCTTGGCGAGAAGGTGGAGGAGTTGTACATGGTGAAAAAGTTCTACATGCAGCCCTACAAAAGTTCTTGTGGATCATGTCAATGATCAAACAGTTCAGCGACCTCAGGACATGGATAATGGAGGAGGTCATCAGCCATCTTAAGGTGTATGAGGAGCGCACGCATGATTGCAGTGACACCGAGTGGGAGGCCCAACCGTCAAAGCACGAAGGTGGCGGCTCTAATGGCAGTGGTGGTCAAGGCCGCAAGAAGCAGAAATTCAACAAGGCAAAACTGAGGTGCTACAATTATAATGATTGTGGGAGCTTCACTTTGGAATGCCGCAAGCTAAAGAAAGAGGAGAAGGCTTATGCACATTTCGTTGAGGCGGATGATGACAACAAACCAGCGCGGCTCTAGGAATAACAAGATTAAGGGGATGAGTGTTGAGTTAATCTTGTTGCATAATAACCTATGACACGGGAAGCGTTTTCGGGTGTCACATTAGAGTTGTCTAGTTGATGGATGTGTATGTGTGTGCGTTGAGTTTGTTGGAACTAATCCTACCTAATTCGTTTAGAGTCTATATCGAGTTAAGTCCGAATCAGTTTAGAAATTGAAATTTAGGTTTTAGAGTCGATTTCTATATCTGAGTCATGTTCAGATACGTAGAATTATTGTCTATGTTTAACATGTAAATTTGTGTATAAATAGTAGAGAAAACCAAAAAAAAGGTGCGGCGATTGGAGGACCACCAAAATATTTCAATTGTTCTCACTCTCAATAATTTGTATTATCGCCGCAAGATAATAAAGGAATTGTGTGTGCATGGGGTTTGAAGTGCTTGGCGTACTCAAAGTTAACAAGTATCAACAGTACTCGAAGGTAATGAGCACTGGAGTACTCGTTCTCAGAGTTTATGAGTACTGATTGCTAACCGATCGAAGCTTACAAGTGCGGAGCATTTGAAGTTTATGAGTACGTGCGCAAGCGGTTGAAATCTTCATATATGAGCAAGCGATCGAAGTATAAATCTAGTCAAAATCAACATCTGGTATCAGAGCTCGATGCCGATCAACTTGTAGAAGAAGAAGCACATGGCAATGAGCGGATCTTCATCGATAATGATAGAGGGAGCAAATTCCCTTCTATATCCAGTTCTCAATTCAGAGAACTACCCAACTTAGGCTATGAAGATGCGAGTGAATATGCATGCCCAGGGAGACTGGGACGCTGTAGATGATCCAATTGACACTAAAGGAAAGGTCGATCCAAAGGGAAAGGCTCCTGAAAGTCAATGTGAAGACCGATCAAACTGCCTTGGCACTCATCTATGCTACCATATCTGACTCGATGCTTAGTCAACTTGTCAAAAAAGATACAGGACGGGAAGCTTGGATTGCACTTTGGACTATGCACAAAGGAGTGGATCGAATGAAAAAGGTTCGGCTACAAACTCTTTGAGGAGAATATGAGGAACTGCATATAGGTGAAACTTAGTCAGTAGATGAGTTTGCAGGAAAATTAACTATTGTGGTTAATGAGATTCGATCTCTGGAGGTACATTGGAGGAAACTACGGTGGTCGAGAAGTACTTGCATGTCCTACCTGAGAGGTTTGTGCCTGTGGTCACAACCCTTCTATATTAATGTGATCTTCAAAACATGAAAATAGAACAGGTGACGGGATCTCTCAAGGCTCATGAGGGATTGCTTAAAGGGTGTAAGGTCAGAACTAATCAAGCATTGCTAGTGGAAAGTAAAGCAAAGGTTAAAAATAAAACTTGGCAGGAATCAAATTCAAGTCAATGGGGTGGCTGTGGATCTGGCAATTCACGTGGACGTGGTTATGGTCTAAGCAGCCACAACAACTGGCCATGGGGAGAAAGCAATGGGAGGTGAGTTCTCCTACAATCGATACAAGACAAAAATTAAGTGCTTTACTTGTGGCAAAGAAGGCCACTATGCTTTGAGTGCCAAAAGTTTGGGCACTACTCTACTAACTACCGGTACAAGAGGAAGAAGCACGAGGCAACTTTGATTCAAGCCAAGACTAAGCAGGAGCCAACACTTCTGATGTCCATCTGTGAAGAGAAGAGCACACAACTGATGATGCTAATTGAAGATTATGTTCAGCTGCAATTATTGAAAGTTGGAGAAGAGGTGGTGAAGTCTAATCTTTGGTATCTTGACAATGGTGTTTCAAGTCACAAGACTGGACAAAGGGGAAAATTCAATGAATTGAATGAGAGTTTTTGAGGCAAAGTGAAATTTGAAGATGGATCAGTTGTTCATATAGAAGGAAAGGGCACTGTTTTGTTGCAAGGCAAGAATTGAGAGCAAAGATCATTAACAATGTCTATTATATACCATGATTATGCAACATCATAAGTTTGGGTCAATTGACCGAGGAAGGCTATGATGTGTCACTAAGTGGACTATGCTTGTTGTTGTATGATCATGATGGACAACTGCTAATGAAGGTGATGCGAACACCAAAATGATTGTATAAGATTGAACTAGAGTTAGCCAAACCAGCTTGCCTCGGTGCCCAGGTAGACAATATGGCATGTTTGTGGCATGATCATCTTGGTCATGTAAATTTTCATTCCTTGAAGCTAATGACAGAGAAAGGAAAAGGTTCATAGACTGCTGCCCATCAATCATACATCTCAAGTGTGTGAAGGCTGCATTATTACAAAACGAAAAAGACTCCCATTCTCTCAGCAAGTACTATATAGAGCAACACAGCACCTGGAATTGCTTCATGTTGATCTCTGTGGCCTAATTACCCTTGATTCAAATGCTAGTAATAAGTACTTCTTTCTTCTTGTGGATGATTTCTCTAGAGTAATGTGGGTATACATGTTGAAAGGAAAATCAGAAGCCTAAGACATGCTCCAGAAATTTGTGACACTAGTTGAAAAGAAGATTGATCACAAACTCAAGGCAGTAAGATCTGACCGTGGGGGTGAATTCTTGGCGCAAGAACTCGAATCAACCTGTTACATGAGAGGAATTAGAAGGAATTTCACAGCTCCCTACAGTCTGCAGTAAAACAGAGTAGTTGAGCGAAGAAACATAATAGTTATGAATATGGCAAGGAATTTACTAAAGAACAAATAGCTACTGGGAAGATTTTGGGCTGAGGCTGTAAGACATGCTATTTATATACTAAATCGAGTACCATAAAAGCTCTAGAAGGTAAGACTCCGTATGAAGCATTAAGTGGAAGAAAGCCAAGTCTAGAACACTTGAGGGTGTTCGCTTGCTTGAGGAGACGATTTACTTGGGAGTTGAGCTAGGAACCAAAGCTAGTTGGTTGTACAGTCCACATGAAGATAAAATTGTAGTGAGTCGTGATGTGATTTATTGTGAAGATAAAGCATAGGAGTGGGAGGCAAAGCAAATAGAAGAAAACAAACTGCAGGAGTGGATTTCTTTCTTAGTATAAGGAGAGAACAATGGTGAAATAGATCAATTTCATCTTCAAGAACCAATTACACCCATGTCAACTGCATCCGCCAGTCCACAGGTGGCTGCAAAGGATGTCCATCCTCTCCTCAAATTGAACAATAAGAGGTAGAAACCCCATAAAAAACACCTATATTTCAAAGCCTAGCTGAGGTTATGAGCAGACTAAGCTAATAGAGATGGAAGAAGAACTGTAGCTGACAACAGCAGATGAACCTGTAAGTGTGCAACAAGCTCTCATTGAACATCATTGGAAGATTGCTATGCAAACAGAATTGGATTCAATAGAAAAGAATAAAACTTGGTAGTTGACTGATCTACCTCATAATTATAAAGCTATAGGGTTAAAGTGTATCTTCAAGGTGAAAAGGGATGGAAAAGGGAACTTTGTTTGGCATAAAGCTAGACTAGCAGTGAAAGGATACGTTCAAAAGAAAGGCATAGATTATGAAGAAGTATTTGCACACATTACTAGATTCGAGATAGTAAGATTGATGTTTGCTCTTGTGGCTCAATTTGGACAAGTAACTGCATGGACATCAAATTTGCATATTTAAATGGAGAACTCACCGAGGAGATATATGTATCACAACCGGAGGGTTTTCAAGTGAAGGGACAAAAAGGTAAGGTATATCGACTCTTAAAGGTCTTATATGGCTTGAAACAAGCGCCTAGGGTCTGGAATAAGAAGTTGGATAGCTCCTTGACTAACCTTGGTTTTGAAAGAGGTAAGCAAAATCTAGCTCTATATACAAGAAAATCAGATGATGACATATTGATACTCAGCAAATACGTTGATGATCTTATTATTACTGGAACTTGTGTTCAGAAATAACCTTGGTTTTCCTCTTTTGACTTACTACCTCAGCTTGTAGTGATGCGGATACGCACATGATTAGCACTTTTCAATAAAATACATTATTTCACTGGAAAGAAGTATTGAGCCGCATTAAATATCGTTAGGTGAATTTGTTTCTTAATGAATTTCCTTCTATTCGTGGGAACGATATACTACCTTATGTCAAATTCTTGTTTATTATTAGGTTTGAATATTATGATGATTCCGGGGCCAAATCAATGGAGAAGCACGAGGAGGGTGATCATATTTGCTACCAAAAATGAAAAGCTCAAAACCCATGGGAATGGAAGGAGAAAACCAAGCAGCCCATGTAGCTCATCAAGGAGGAAAGAAGCCCATGCAGTGGGAGAGCAAAAGGGAGGAGCCCAAGGACTTAAACTACAAGATTTGGATAAGATTTTCAAGCCAAATTCGGACTTCCCACGTGCTCAATCCAATTTCAACTCGGATTCAACTCAGGATTCAATTCGGATTCGGTTCGGGACAGCCTGACAGACAGTTACTAAAAAGGTCATAACTTTCACAAACGGAGTCCGATTCAGGTGTTCTTGTACTGTTGGAAAGATAATTTCAAGGGCTACGCAATGGATCTAGTCCCACCTTCAAATTCGCCACGAATAAAAAGTTATGACCGAAAAAATATGACAGGTGTAAAATATAGTTTCCTTTTTGTGAGAGTTTGTATCTAAAACCATATAGGGTTGAGTTGTATTTGGTTTGGGGACCATATGGACGTCCCAAGGGGCTATATAAGCCTTGTATTGGCAGCCTTTAGGGCTCAGACCACGTTTGAGAAAAATCAATCTACTAAAGTTTGTTTGAGTTTAGCATTGCTGCCGAAGTTCCATAGGGAATTAGGAGCGTTCTCTTCGATCAAGATCGTTCAGCCTTTCCGCTGGGAATTGGGTGCACCATAGATGTTCGCTTGGTGGTCGGCGAAATCAACAAGAGTGTGTTTTGGCGGATTAAAGAGTGTTCGTCCCTTGCATTGGCATTGGAGGATCATTACAATTCATCAAGACTCCCGTGAGTATCCATCCTACGTTGAGAATATCGGGCGACCCCGTATCATCTTGGTATCAGAGCGCGATTTACTCGGTAGGATCTTATCTCTTTAAATTTCAGTTTATTACTTGCTGTCCTATAGTCCATAAACCGAAAACACAAAAAAAAATCCAAACCCTAGTTTTGCATCTGCTATTTTCGTGAGTTTTATTAAGTCTTGATCCATTAGAAATTTTGTTTACGTGCTGATCTTTGTGTTCCTTCGCTTAAGTTGATCTTGTGTCCCCATAAAACAAAAAAAAGGTAGATTCAATTTACTCTTGAAGTTGAGTCCGTATCCATAACTCCTCTCAGATCAATCTGAGTACAACTCTAGAATCGAAGTCTGTTTTGGCTAGCTGTCCACATCCGAATCCGTTTGGAAGTTGCCATCCGAAACCAACTCTAAGGAGGTGTTAGTGTCCGCGTTGGCTTCCTTGAAAACCATACGGCTGAACACCACACATACGAGCTTCACTTATATCCTTTGAATACTTGAGACTAGTCATTGATGTTGCATTGAGGGCTGCTCCTGAATACTTATAGCTGAATATTGGGCTTGTGCATCACCACTCCGGCCGATAAAAAAAAATCAAAGTTTAGAGAGAGATATCCCTACCTTCCACAAAAGTTTGTGACCCATATACAAAGATAGACTGAGAACAGTGAGTTGAACATATTTGGGTGATTGGCAAGGTAGCAAAAAAAAAAGAGGTGAGCAAAAAAAAAGAGAGGAAAAAAAGGAGAGAAGGCTGATTGGGTGAGTGGTCCTAGCTCCTATTGGGTGAGTGATTTGAGCAATCTTGTGCCCTCTATTCTTGTTATTGCAATTGGCTAGCGTCTCTCCTAGTACTTGATGCAAACGAGCTATTGTTCCTATTTGTTCCCATCTAGCTCATTCCTTTGTTGCATTGAGTCACATTGATCTTTGCGTGTGCATTCATACACTTCACTTATATCTTTTGGATCAGCACTTAGGCAAATAGTCTAGCTTGGATTATTACTTAATTTTACAACATCGTGAAATTCAGATCGTGTAGGATAAATACTTCCTAACCAAGCTCCACAAAATATCCTTTGCTGTGCAATTGTGAGTCACTTTTAAATCCGCTTGATCATCACTTGTTATTGTAGCCACCACCAAGTGTAAGTTTCTTTTGGTCTCAATTCACTTCGGAAAGGTAAGAACTTTACTTGGTTGAGGAAAAGTGAGATTGAGTGACTCCACATATTACCCATATATTTGTGGCTTTTGTGTCTTCTTTTGCTACTAACCATGACAGGAGGAGAAGAAAACTATGATACCGTTTCCAACGTCATTGCTTGAGAAGTACATTACACAAGAAACTGTAATGGAGGGACAACTCAAGGCGGATATGCATGATCTTCGTATTGAGCTCAATCAACAAATGAAGGTGTTACAAACAAACATCGTGAATGATATTGTGCGGGCACTTCGACCACAACAAGAAGAAGATACATTTGTTCCTTTCTATGGCAGTAATGACCCAGAGGAGTATCTTGAATGGGAATGGCGAATGGAGAAAGTGATTAGATTTCAGAAGCTCCCCAAATCCGAAGAGGTGATGCGTTCCACTAGAGAGTTTGAAGACTATGCTTATAGTTGGTGGCAACAACTATTTGGAAAACAGCTCATTCAATCTTGGTCAGATTTGAAGGCGTTCATGAGGAGTGAGTTTGTGCCAACATATTATGCACGGGAATTGCTTCGCCATCTGGAGAGTATCACACAAGGGAGTAACATTGTTAAGGATTATTATTTTGAGCTGCAAGATGCATTGCGTCGTGCCGGTGTCACAAGTGCATTAAGGGAGAAGGCATATTTCAAAGAAGGCTTGAATTCTGAAATCGCCACTGCACTTCAAGGTAAATATTTTAGTAGCATGCATGACCTTGTGAATTGCGCTATTGAGCAGGAAAAGAGACTTTTAGATATGCGTACATCACGGTTTCATCCAAGTCCACACTTCAGTTCTTATGGTTCCACTGGTGTGTCATGTGAGAAGATGACCGAGCATGGGACTTTCCCTTCGGTAAAGGAGACAACTTGTGCTGCCCCAATGACACATACAACAATTGAGATGCATCAAAACCCATGTGAGAATGAGTGCCACATAGCCAAATTGAGTGAGAGTGTTAAAAAGAGCGAGCTGTGTGATCCCACCATATGTGAGTTTGAGAGCATCCAAATTGAGAGTATGAGAGATACACCAAAAGAAAAGAGAGAAGTAGAAGATAGACAAAGTGAGGTTGATTTTGAAACTAACACATTAATGTCTACTTCTAGTGTTGTTTCTCACATTGTGCAGGTTGAAATTGAAGATGAGGAATTAAACATTCAACAACCGGCATCATTGGAAGTCAAAGATGAGAAGATAAGCACGGTTGAAGATGAAGTACTTGATGTTCCATTGTTACATCATGATGATTTAATACCTACAACACCCATATCAACTGAGGAGAACAATAAAGGTAACAATATTAGCGTTGGAATTAATTGTGAAACGGTGAGTACTTGTGAGAACTCATATGTGCAAATGAAAATTCCATGTTCTGAAATTTCTTTGCTCAATTTACATAATGTGGAATTGATTACTCATAAGGAAGTTCTTACTCGAATATCTCCTAGTGATTCTTTGTGCTATATCATGTTTGATGATCCTAGAGAGCTATCTAGTGTGATTGAGAATGTTGCTGAAATTTCATGTTTAAAATCACTAGTTAGTACCTATGCATATACATATAAGTTCAATTTGATTGGAAATTATGGTATAGATGATACGTTTTATGTTTACCGAATATGCATTACATGTGATAAGCTTGCTGAATTGAAATTGCATATTTTGGATAAACAAACTTTTATGCCATATCATGATCACAATGAGATGAGTTTCAACAATAGTGCTTCATGTTTTAAAAGTTTTCTTAAGCCTACATATTCATCCTTTAATGTACAATCATGTACAAATAATCAGAGTAGCGCAGTTGAAGCATGGAAGGAACTAAAAATTTTCTCCCCCATATTTGAATAGCGCAGTTGAAGCATGGAAGGAACTAAAAATTTTCTCCCCCATATTTGAACAACTTAATTTAGTTTGGCCCATTAATGACTTGTCCACGTGCTTAGCAAAGTCGAGGACGACTTTTTCTCATGGGAGGGAGAATGATATGAAAGACAACATTGCAATGTATGCATTTGATAGCTGTTGTAGTATCGATTGGTTTGTGCAAAACTGTGAGAATGAGAATGACACAATAATTGATTCATACATATACCACACATATGTGTTGTTCTTTTTGCTTACTACACCTCCAGGAAATAATAATATGAAAGACGGAAGGGGTGTAACTAACCAATACATATACCATGCATACACATTGTATTCTTTGTTTAGTACAATTTCAGGCTATCAAAAGCCGAGGACGGCTTTTCTTGAAGAAGGGGAGGATGATGCGGATACGCACATGATTAGCACTTTTCAATAAAATACATTATTTCACTGGAAAGAAGTATTGAGCCGCATTAAATATCGTCAGGTGAATTTGTTTCTTAATGAATTTCCTTCTATTCGTGGGAACGATATACTACCTTATGTCAAATTCTTGTTTATTATTAGGTTTTAATATTATGATGATTCCGGGGCCAAAGCAATGGAGAAGCACAACGAGGGTGATCATATTTGCTACCAAAAACGAAAAGCTCAAAGCCTATGGGAATGGAAAGGAGGAAACCTAGCAGCCCATGTAGCTCATCAAGGAGGAAAGAAGCCCATGTGGTGGGAGAGCAAAAGGGAGGAGCCCAAGGACTTAAACTACAAGATTTGGATAAGATTTTCAAGCCAAATTCGGATCCAATTTCAACTCGGATTCAACTCAGGATTCAATTCGGATTCGGTTCGGGACAGCCTGACAGGCAGTTACTAAAAAGGTCATAACTTTCACAAACGGAGTCCGATTCAGGTGTTCTTGTACTCGTTGGAAAGATAATTTCAAGGGATACGCATTGGATCTGGTCCCACCTTAAAATTCGCCACGAATAAAAAGTTATGACTGAAACAATATGACGGGTGTAAAATATAGTTTCCTTTTTGTGAGAGTTTGTATCTAAAACCATATAGGGTTGAGTTGTACTTGGTTTGGGGACCATATGGACGTCCCAAGGGGCTATATAAGCCTTGTATTGGAAGCCTTTAGGGCTCAGACCACGTTTGAGAAAAATCAATCTACTAAAGTTTGTTTGAGTTTAGCATTGCTGCCGAAGTTCCATAGGGAATCAGGAGCGTACTCTTCAATCAAGATCGTTCAGCCTTTCCGCTGGGAATTGGATGCACGATAGATGTTCGCTTGGTGGTCGGCGAAATCAACACGAGTGTGTTTTGGCGGATTAAAGAGTGTTCGTCCCTTGCATTGGCATTAGAGGATCATTATGATTCATCAAGACTCCCGTGAGTATCCATCCTACGTCGAGAAGATCGGGCGACCCCGTATCATGTAGGTAAAACAAAATAAGTTTAATATTTCAATTAAGTAGTCAACCTATACAAAGAAAATTCTTGAGAAGGTAGGCATGACTGGTCACAATCCTTGTCTGTACCCCATAGAGTCAAAGTTGAAACTCGACAAAGATGAGACAGGTGAGCCATTGATGCAACTGAATTTCAGACTATAGTAGGTTGCCTATAGTATTTGATACATATACGACCAAACCTTGCATTCGCAGTTGGATTAATTAGCAGGTTTATGGAGAGACCAACAGTACAACACAAGCAAGCATTAAAGCATATGCTAAGGTATCTAGCAGGAACTGTGGATTACGGGCTGGTATATGTCAAGCATGACAACACACCAATGCTTAAAGGATTTTGTGACTGTGATTAAACCAGTGCTCCAGTTGATCGTAGAAGCACGATTGGTATAGTGTTCTATATTCACAGAAACGTGATTAAATAGTGCTCATTGAAGCAAAAAAGTGTAGCCTTGTCATCATGCAAAGCGGAGTCTATGGCAGCAACTTCAGCCGCATGCCAAGGTATTTGGTTGATGATACTACTTGATGAATTGATTAAATAGACCATCAAGTCTTTCATATTATTTGTGGACAATAAGTCGGCAATAGCACTTATGAAAAATCTAGTCTTTCGTGGTAGAAGCAAACACATTAATACTCGGTATCATTTTATTCGAGAATGCATTGAAGAAGGACTGGTGGTTGTTTCACATATTTCAATAAAAGAACAGAGGGCTGATGCACTCACAAAGGCATTGGGTCGAGTCAATTTTTGTTGGATGATTAATCTACTCAGTGTCAAGGAAATTGTTTAAGTCGGCAAGGATTAGGGGGTGTTTGTTGGAACTAATCCTGCCGAATTTGTTTCAAAGTCTGTATCGAGTTGAGTTCAAGTCAGTTTAGAAGTATTGTCTATGTTTAACATGTAAATTTGTGTATAATAGTGGAGAAAGCCAAAGAAAAGGTCCGGTGATTGGAGTACCATCAAAAGATTTCGATTGTTCTTGCACTCGATTGTTTGTATTGTCACCGCAAGATAACAGAGGAATTGTAAGTGCTCGAGGTATCGAGTAGTCGGCGTACTTGAAGTTAACGAGTATCAAGAGTGCTCGAAGGTAACGAGAACTAGAGTACTCATTCTCGGAGTATACGAGTACTGATCGCTGACCGGTCGAAGCTTATGAGTGCAGAGCATTTAAAGTTTATGAGTACGTGCGCAAGCGGTTAAAGTCTACATCTGGTCGAAATCACAGAGTTAGTCGATCCATGAGACCTGGTTGGGTTATGGAACAGTAAGCGGTTCAAGTAGCTAGTGCAATGCGTGTGTTTGCATGTACGCGCATGTGTGCACATTTTAGTTGGAGTCCTGCAAGCTTACGATTGAGTCAAGTAGTGGACCGAGTTCGGCGGCTAGTTGCGTGAGTCCCCCAGATCGGCTGGTTGTGGCCCATCTATGTATTAAAGCATGTGTATTCAGTTTGTAATGCGTGATGCAAGGAGAGAAATAACAGAGAAGAAAAACTCGACTAAGCTGTTGCAGCTGAGCACCAAGTCTTGTACGTGGTATCTGTTCTTTCTCAAGGTGTTCTAACGTGTGAGTTGTGTCCACGGGATAGCGTAGAATAATCCTAACAGTATCTTCACCATGATCTCACCTGTAGACCAGGTATACATTTCAGGGGATAAACTTACTAATTAGATTTTCCTGATGCGCTCACTGAAGACTGTTCTCCATACAACACTTTGTCAGTTAACCGCTATTTATTGACAAGAAGGATAACACGATTGTTCCACTGGGCAAAGACACTGGCAAGTGTGCTAAAGAGATACCATCCAACAATAGGATCAATAAACATGGTTGATTTTCGTTTTCTTCAGGTCACTAGTAGTATGTTGATTTGCAAGCTTGACAAGTGCCTAGATTGGCTCGTTACAATATGTTTCTAGTTCCATTATTTATTCATCTATATGTATGTTTTCTTCGGGCTCCTCTGCTTTTCACTGATGAATGGTGCGGGACCATCAGGAAATCTTGCCCCGTCAGGTATTTGCTGGTTTGTGTTAGTGACATGCCAGTGACTTGGGATGATCAAATTCAAGTGTTTCAACACACCTGGGAAGATCGTTAAATGTCAAGGCTAGTAGTAGTTCAACATGCCTGAGGAGGAACAAATTTTCATTATAGGTTCAGAGGAACTGTGAAAAAACAAGATTAGGCTTAAGATTTGAACGAACTAAGAAGGAGGAATAACGAGGCATTTTATTGTTGACCAACATTCAAGACAACCCTATGGGATATGTGCACTACGCAAAACCTCCGTGCATTACAAGGAATTAAACAAGATCATTTCTTCATTGTAACAAATAGGAACTACAGCTACAGATCTTTATTTTTGTTCGACCTCAACATTTCTTTTAGTTGACGGAGAGCAACTGCATGGGCAACAAGAGCGTCGAGCTTTACGCATATTGGTGTAGGACAGGGAGGCATTGGGAAGATGTTTAGTACGACCAGTCACTGAAGTATGTAGCTTCTACTTCCTATTTAAAGCTTGATTGCTTGCTCTACTTAGGAAGTTCACTTGATTGCTCGCTCTACTTAGGAAGTTCACTAACTACTTCAACTTTTGAGTTGCTCCCGCTGAATTGAATTAGTCTCTGTCTGACATCCTACGAATTCGGTAGCTCAAGAAGCAGTGTTCCTGGTGCAGTACAATTTCATAAACAAAGCCTGACTCAAGGTAAGATGACTAGTTCAGCTGAAAGCACTATTTTAGTACCAAAGTTTGAGAAACACATTCTTCAAGGCTCTAGCAACGTTCTCTTTGGATGCTGGCCTTGATCGTCGGCATGAGCATGTGGTAGTCGCCGGGGCCGATGTTCACTGTCAGGGCATCGGAGGTAGGGGATGTGATGATCGGACCAAGAAGCAGCAGGGGTTTGCTTCGTTGAGCATGATGCATTGGCATTTAAATTTAGTTTCGTGAGAAACATTGATTTCTCATTTGTAATTGGTCACCCATGATTGTAACAAGTGTCCAGTGCATTAACAAATTCTTATCCTAGTTGGACATCATTCTTGGAAACAAAATGCACGAGAGACTTCACATACGTACGTCCATGATAACTAGCTAGAATAGCTCTCCCTTGCAGACGTAGAACAATGTAGCGGACATCAAGTATGCTTAGCTTAGTTCGTCAGTCTAAGTCAGTTTCTTAATTAAAAGAACAGGCAAACAAGACAGTCAATTCCCATTCCGAGAGGAGGGGTAGTTGTACCTTAGTAGAGAAGGCATGTGCTCAATGACTGACAGTATTTTAGAGAATCAACCCGTACAATAGATATAAATGTGCACATCCAAGTGATCGATTCTCAGCTACTACATAAACGGGGGACACTTTCTTATGTCCAAGAGGGATTACACTGATCATGACCTCAAGCAAGAAGCAAATGAAGGAAGAACGACTTCCTGCCTCCTACAATTTATCAGGCTATGAGATGAAAGATCACACCCAGCAGTTATAGCTGTTTTTAATTAATGCCTTGAAATAATTTGATCATCACTAGATACATGAAAGGCTTCAGCCCCTCTGCCCCTGTAACTGAAGGAAATTGAGTAAGGTGCAATGCAGCTAGCTACCGTTACTATTTACTACTCTCATCATGTCTATATATTCTTTTTTTAAGGTCAAACGGCCAATATCCACCTGAAGAACTTCTATTAAATATTATGAGAATTTCTACTTGATGAGAAATGAGTATCAAGTAGTGAGTTAATATTTGTGAGATCATGTGGAAGTCACTCTATATTTATGATGAGTATATAACACCATTGAGAGTGATGGAGTAGAGTTTGAGTTGACAAATACGATTGAGCAGTTTGGAGAGGTTTCAGGCAAGGGTGGTCGGATCAATACGCAGGGCTAGTCAAACTGATATGCACTGGCAGTCTGACTGGCCACTAGACCATGGTCAGACTGGTTATGGTATTTCCATAGGAGTGAGTAGAGTGGTATGACCGACCAATGTGACTGCAATGTGGTGTGACCCCACTTCACTTGGTGGTAGGGGTGAAAACGAATCGCATAGCTTCTGACCGATCCGGATAAAAACGAATACGGATTGTGTTGGATCGGATTTTCTTTGGATAATTTTTGGATTGGAAACAAATACGAATTTTTTTTTGTCGGAAACGAATACGAATACAGTAAGCCTGATATCCGGCGAATACGGATACAAATACGGATTATCCGGATAATATGGATCCGGATATCCGAGATTTCAGCCCAACATTGCCTAGCCCAAGCCAGCCTCTCTCATCTCCCCTGCCACTAGCCCACTAGCAAATATTTGTGTTTATTAAAAAATAAATTTAGTATTGTCGATAGATTAAAATTGTACCAATTAAATTGATGTACTGCCGTTTAAATCATTCTGATGCAAATTTAAATTCTTAATTAATTTATTAGTCACATGTAAATAGTAAAAAATTAACTACCATTTGAATATTTAAAATCTATACAATGGTATGACTATTGTGGATAAAAATACTTATGCTTGTTTAGATTTCATTAATGTTTTGACAAGATAAACTATTTATATGTTTTCATTGATTTTGGATGTATAGTTTAAGGGGTTTTCATGCTCCGATAAATATTCGTGACCGTATTCATTTTGATTCGTATTCGCTCCGTATCTGTATTCGATATTATTTGTATTTGTATCCGTATCTGAGGTATCCGTATTCGTATCCACATTTGAGAAAAAAATATAAAAACAAATATGGTAGAGGCATTATTCGTACGTATTTGATTCGTTTGCATCCCTACTTGGTGGTACCTATATTCTGGAGTTTTTTTACTTTTGAGGTGATCGTAAGGTGCAGTCTAATCGACCTCACCAAGACGGTCAGACCACCGGTGGTCTAACCAGCAAGATGAGTGTGGTCAGATTGACCAGTGGAATTTTAGAGGGTGTTGAATTTCAGAGGGTGTTGTCTAATGTGGGTCATAACAAAATATCGAATCACAAAATTCGTTTGGATTTTTCTCGGGTTCCGGAAATGGATCGAATACGAATCGAATAGTCTCGAATATGAATACGAATACAAATGCAAATATGAATATTATCAAATACGGATACGAATATTCTCGAATACGAGTACGGACTTTGAAAGTGGTATCTTTCAAAGTGATATCCTTTTTTCCTCTTGCCGAGCAAATATTTTCTTAACCAAGGTCTCTTACCTATATGATATCCGTCTTTTATGGTATCCACTCTTGAAAGTGGTGTATCCTCAAATGATATCATCCTATTCCTACAAGTGGTATTTCAAGTGACAATTTTCTACAAGTGGTATCCCCTTCAACATTTCAAGTGAACATCTTTGAAGATCTCTCAAGGGTAATTCAAATGGGATACTAGTTGATCATGCAAGTGACATCAAGTTTTACAACTGGAATCAATCACACTTGGTATCATGTATGCTCACAAATGGTACAGGTGGTATCAAGTACTTACACAATGGATTTAATCATACTTGATACTCTTTTAGCTCATAAGTGGTATCAAGTTTCTACAATTGGAATTAAGTATACTTGGTATCATTTATATTTACAAGTGGTATTTTCACAAGTGGTATCTATTGTCATCACAAGTGGTAAATATCAAATCTCTTGGAGTTAGATGACAAAGAGGAAGAGAAAGTTTAAATAGGGAGAGATGGCTAAAGAACAAAAAAGAGGAGAATCCTTTATGTGTCAAAGGAAAAAAATGTCAAGAAGACTTTGTGTAAGAGGGAGTTTTCTTTATGAAAAACCTATATAATACTTTTCAGCTTAATCTTAAAAAGGGGTAAAGTATTATTATTGAAACAACTATTTTACCTAATTTGCCTAAAATATTTTATATATCTTGTGAATGAATGTGTTTCATTCTCATTTGCTTCATTTAGCTTTCATGAAGTGAAAATTGGTTTTTGAGCTCTAGTTGAAAACTCACTCTCTTGTGCTTTCAAAGTGCATTTTAGCATAACTTCTCAAAAGAGACATCTTTTTCGAAAATTCTTATTGAAAAAGTTTCTTAGGAGTCCAAAGTTTATTTCTGCAAATTTTCAAAGCATTTCAAATTGTTTTGAGAAAGTTTTGTACTTTTCTCACTTTGTCAAAATGCTGAAAATTCAGAGTTTTTCATTGTTTTGAGTTAATTTGTGATTTTTATATCTTTAAGTGGACTTGTAATCTGAGAAAGGCACAATAATTACTTTTGTTCCACTATTGCTAATGTATATTGACAAATTCTCTCATATTTATTGAATATATCTAAGTCATGTTTTAGCTAGCTCTTGACACTCCATTAAAACGTCAAAGTCTGAAATTCTGAAACTTCAATTGGAGTGTGGTTCAAATGCCAAATGAGGGAGAACGTCAAACTGCAACTTCAATATGAAACTTTAAAAGCCTTCAAAGAGCTCCCAAGAGTAAGATTATTTGAATGTGTTTCAAATATCTTATATTAATTCATTTGGTATCATATTGATCATTTGTATCTATCTTCATACTCTTCATGACCATACTAAGTTAAATTAATTGGTATCATGCTCTAAATAATGAAAAATCTCCTTTTTTGGCTTAACTTTTATTCTTCCCTTGTTTTTATGATAATCAATGCTATTTAGTGATCAATGCCTTTTGATGCTTAATGTCAAATAGGGGAGAAATTAGTAATAATAGCTTGCTCTAGATAATGGGGAGAGAAATTAGTGATAATAGCTTAGCTCATAATGAAAAATTTAAAGTTAAATTTTGAATAATGCCAAAAAGGGAAGTTAAACTTGAATAATGCTTTCACCTTCTCTCACGCACTTGCTTTGTGACATGCACGAATAATTTAATTTCCTGTCATATGTTTATTTTCATTGAAATGCTATTATTATTGATGGATTTATCATCAATCACCAAAAAGGGGGAGATTGAAAGATCAAACTCCATTTAAATTGGTTTTGGTGATAATGACAGATACTATTATGAGGTTTTGGTGACAATGACAAATACATCTGTGAGACTAATCTTGTTTATTGATTATGATATTACTTAGTCTTATATAGATGAAAAAGGTGAAATCATTGAGGTATGCATTTCATATCTTTCTTATAATCTTGTTGTATTCCTCGCATCCAAATATATGATTAAATAACAAATTTATATGTGAGACTAATATGTTTGTTTAAGTATATTATCGCTTAGTCTCATTTGGATGAAAGTGTGAAATCAAAGAGATATGCATTTGAAATCACATTCTTATATATTAGTGCATTTTTTTAGATCCAAAATATAGATTGAACTCCATAAATAGTCCACAATAAATATGTGCAATGTCTTCATTACATATTCTTGTATGCACATATTTAGGGGGAGTTCACTCTATGTTTTGAGATTTCATAAGTATTGATTCATGTTTTCTTTAATATACATATTTAGGATCTTTACTTTGAAACACATCCTTTGAGTATATATAGCTTGTGTATTTCATATATACTCATTTGCAATCGGGTTGTCATCTAACTTCTCCATTGTATGTTAATGGTTGGATGGTTAATGTGTAATATCCCGGAAGAGTTTCGACCATTAATCAATTAATCGGGGAGAAGGACCTTAAAGGGAAAAGTAGAATATCAGTTTTAGGGGGGAATTTCTGAATTTTTATTGCAACCTGGGCCTGGGCTTTGGTCCAGGTGGATTTCGGCCTAAGGGGGGGAGGCGCCACCTCCCCTCTAACCCTAGCCGCCACCCCCCCTCTCCCCTTGTGCGCCCCCTCCCTCCCTTGTGCCGCCCCCTCTGTGGTGCGCCCCCTCCCCTCTGCCTCGCGCCGTCCAGCAGCGACTCCTCCCCTCTCCTCCATTGCCGGTGATCAAGACCTCCAATTGTTGCCGAATGATCGGGGGAAAGGATTAAGGCGCAGCTAGGCGATTGGGTTCGGAGGAAGGGAAGAAGAAGAAGGGGAAAGAGGAAAAGAAGGAGAGGAGGAATTCGTGGAGTGTACGTGGTATTTCTACAGCGATTCGCCAAGTGTAATCCCTGTTCTTCCCCTAATAGATGTATATTCTATTGCGTAATCAATGTCGGTATTCTGGACTGCTAGAACAGATCGGGTTAGTCGGCTGTTTTGGGGAAGATTCGTGGGGATTTAGGTCTGGACTTTGCCTAGAGAGTTGTAGAGGATGTCATTATCTTTCCATGAAGTGCTAGAACGCATCATTTGGATCTCTGTAGCAGAAGTTATGATTTTATTAGCGGAACTGTTCTGCGGATCGGTGGGTTTTCCGTCAGGTTTTGGGAGATCGAGTTTTGCGATTCGAAATTGGGAGAATTAGAGAACCTCAGTATAATCAAAGTTGTAGGTAATTGTCTTAGCTTTCCAGGAAGTCCACGAAATCGTGATTCCAACACTCGTACAGAAAGTTATGGTATTTTTAGTGCTCGGTCCAGAGAGCCTGACGAGAATTTGACGTTTTAAGAAAACCAGTTGGTGCGGGTAGAATATGGCCGAATCAGAAAGGCTCACCAACTAGGTTTAGTTAGATAATTTAATTATATTTCCATAAAGTCTGAGAACGCCCCATTCGAATTTCTGTACCAAGAGATATGAATTGTTGAAGTTGGCTGTCCGTGGAGGGGGACAGGATGCCGAAAGGATTTGGGGTTTTGGTTCAAGCTAAACACGTTGGGTTAGTTTGGGGTGCTTTTATTTAATCTAAAAACTTGCTGCTGTTGTCTTAGCAATCATTATAATTATTATTCAGGAGGAGGAAGGATTCCAGGGGCCGCGCCTTCTGATCATTCCCCATTTTCTCGTGGTTAAGGCAAGTATAATGATGGTTTAAATTTTATAGTGTGGATTGTTGATGATTGTTGCTATGAAGATGGTTGTTCCATGCTTTGAGAATATGTGATCTTGATCATGATAATGGTATGTTGATATTGTTTATGGTAGATTGCAATTGAAAGAGTTCCTGAGAATTTATGATGCATAGTTGTTGTGAATGCAAGTTTTATTTGTTGAGACATTCACCTTTGTGCATCATGCTGATTTATTGAAGTCTTGGTCACGAGATGACCAAGCGCCGAGGTCCCCGACATGTTGTTGTCATGACAGGCTAAAGGTCCCCATACTTGTGGAGTATGGGCAATTGGTCCCTGTACCAGAGGGTACAGGCATGGGTGTGCATTGACGGATGCACACTCCGCATTACCGGTAAAATGCGCAAGAGAAGAGATAAAGAGATTTTTGATCATATTGCATATCATGTTTATTCATATGATTGATGGATGAATTTGTGAAGTGATGTTCACTTTTACTCTCGTTGCCACTATTTATATTTGCTGAGTCGTTGGACTCACACTTGTTTGTTGTTGTGGTTGTTGTTTGTTTTTTTAGGTACCTACATGAGACCGGCATGCATGGGATAGAGATGGACTAGCTTTGTTGCACTTGCACGGTCCATTCACCTTGGAAGAAATAAAGAACCTTAATCATTATTGGTTGAATAGCTTAAGTGGTAACTAATTAAAGATCACCATGTTTAGAATGTAATAAAGGTTTAGAACTATTACATTGTTTACGTTCTTATTTAAGTATTGTGGTTGAGATTGTGATGGCAAACATAATTCAGTTTGTTTAGAATTGGATATTTAATGTTTTCTATTATTCAGATCATTTGTTTATGCATGTTGAAACCTTTGATTTACTCATTAAACAAAGGAGGTTCTGCTGAAATTTTGTAAGGTGAATATAGGTTCTTCTTTAATATGTTGTTAGTTTAGTAGCATTCCAGGTCATTGTTTGGCTGGGGTGTTACATAATGATAACCGGATAAGTAAGCTTTACCTTAAAAGCTTGTCTTAGAGTATACAAGTGTTGTATACATGTTGTATACTCACAATTCAATTTTTATCTCATTATTTATTGAAATTATCACGAATTACCAAAAAGGGAAGATTATAGAATCTAGTTCCTCCATTATGTGTTAATGGTAAAGTTTGGTAATTATGGCAATTGGTTTGTGGACTAACATTTTCTATGAGTTGGATGAATAGGTTAGGTTCCACAAATGAGGAAGACTTAGGATGACTTCATATGTTGAAGATCATCAAGTCAAGTAGTGAATGCATCATGAGTTGATGCATGTCCAAGAGGAGATGATCATGTGTTGATCATCAAGTCAAGTGAAGACCCATCATGTGTTGATGGAGCTGAAGTAATGGATGCATCATGAGTTGGTGCATGTCAAGACTATGACTCAAGGCAAAGGTATGGCTAGCTAGGGCTAAGGATGTGTTTCTAGTCTTTTGCCAGTTTTGGTGTTTGGTTGGAAGACCAGATTGCTAGTATAGGTTACTGTACTATTAAGAGGGGCCATTTATAGTATTCTAAGTCTCATCATGTGTTGTTAGCTCAACCTCACTTACTCTAGCTCTCCTAGGCATAACGCTTGTATTGCGATTGTTTTTGTAAATAGTTGTGGCTCATGTATTGAATCCTTGTAATATGGGACTATACATTCCGAACGTGTTTTGTATGTGTTTGAAGTCCATGTTTTCATTCTTTGTAGTATGAGGCCTACATTTGCAAATGTGTTTTATAAATGGTTGAAACTTATGCATATAATCCCTTGTGTCATGATTCTAAAAGTGTGCAAATGTATTTTGTAACTTGTTGGGAATCATGGATAATCCTTGTGTGCATAATACTGTAGTTTACAAATGTGTTTTGCAAAATCTGTTGAAGTATCTGCACTTCTCAGGGGAACCGAAACTACTACAGTGTAGTCTACGGTACTACCTCTAATTGGAACTACCGGCGTTGTAATCATGGATCTACCACATCTGTTGGTGATTGGAAGACCTGTGTGATCGCGAACCAACGTGGTTAAAGATCGATGTGGTCGATGACCTGTGTGGTCAAAGATCGTAGTGGTTGAAACCAACGTGATCGAGATCCGTGTGATCAAAACCAGTGTGGTCGAATCTGATGTGTTCGAGATCTATGTGATCGAAACTAATGTGGTCAAATCCAATGTGGTTGAGATCACGCGATCAAAGACCAGCGTGGTCGAACCAATGTAGTTAGAACCGACGCGGTCGAGATCTGTGTGATCAAAACCAGCGTAGTAAAAACCGACGTGGTTGAGACCTGTGTAGTCGAAATCGACATGGTCGAACTAACGTGATTAAGACAATGTGGTCAAAGATCTATGTGATCAGAGATCAACATGGTCGAATATCAACATGGTCGACGTGGTTAAAACCTGAGTGGTTGAAACCAATGTAGTCGTAGACCAGCATGGTCAGAGGCCTGTGTGGTCGATCCGGACAATGTGGTCAGAGACCAGCGTGGTCGTAGACCAGCAAAGTCGGAGACCTATGTGTGATACAGACAATATGGTCGGGGACCAGTGTAGTCGATGGTCAGAACTTCTAACCAGCTCTGTGTGAGTGGTCTAATCAGGTCTGTGTGACCGATCCGATCAGCGAGTAGAACTACGGACTCTGTGTGAGTGGTACTTCTGATCTGCACAACGTCTAGCTTGTGTAGCGGTACATTTTTCCAGAGAGGCACCTGTGTAATGGTCTTCTTCTCCCTGTGAGAGTGGTAGTTCTGCATGTGGGAGTGGTACTTCCGATGACCGGAACTACGAAAAATTGTACAGTGGAACTACCAAATTTGACTGGTCCTTTGCTTCTAACAGCTAGTTTTTTCCGTTGCGAGGGGAGCGTAAGTATCGCAGTTTTGCTGCCGGTGCTTCTGATAACCCTAATTTTTCAGGGATTTGACTCCAATGGCTAGTTTTCTTGTGTGGGGTATAAATATCCCCTTATGGCCAATTGGAGAATAACTTTTGGCACTCCATTTCACTCTCTTAAGCTAGTGTGAGGTTCTCCTCTCAATTGTGCATGTGTTACACCTTGTGAGCAAGGAGGAAAGCTCTAGATTGCATGTGTTGCATCTAGAGGTGGATTGTTTGTCCACTCGAGCTTGTGCATTCATTGCACGTGGTGAGAGTCAAGCAAAGGGCTTAACTTATTACTCTTGGAGTTTGCTGACTCCTAGACGGCGTTGGAGGTGCCGTGCGTGGTGTTCTTCTCAAAGAAGGTTATGAGAAGATCCGACAAAGTTGTGAAGGTTGGAGCATACCTACCATGAGCAGGAAAGAGCTACCACTAGTGGATTGAGGTGTTTCAGCTTAATTCGTAGAGCCGGTCCAATTCATTTAGACTAATCTCAACGTGGACTAGGGGAGACCGACAAGTCTCCGAATACCACAGTAAAAAGAAACTGTATCAACTATGATTTGTTTTCTTGTGCTCAATTTACTTTCAAACAATTTACATTCATGGAATTAAATTGATTGCTTATCATACTAGGATTGCAAACCTTTGACATGGACTTCGGTTGTTAGTGCACCTAGGTGACCCTAGATGATTTAGGCTTTGCTTGTACTAAAACCAATTTGATTTAAGCTTCTGCATTATATTCTTAGTTTTAGCAAAATTGATTAAATAAAATTAATTAAGAAGAGATTTTTTTAGAAATGACTATTCACCCCCTCTAGTTAGCCTCCTCGATCTTACACACCCCCGCACGATGGCGGGGACCTCCCCCACCCTCGGACGATGGCGGTGACCTCCCCCCACCCACGGAGGCTTGGACAATGACGCAGAAAGGGTGACTGGGGCAGGCACAACCGGGTGGTAGGAGGTGGCCAGGGGAGGAGGGCAACGATGCAGAGGGGGTCGTTGGGGTGGACAATGATGCGGGTGGGGAGGCGAAGGGCGTGGCCAACGGTGGGATGGAGACGGGCGGTAGGCGCAGGGTTGGCTAGGGGAGGCATGGCCGGGGTGGCAGGAGGTGGCTGGGTGAGGAGGGTGACGGAATGGAGGGGATCACCTAGGTAGACGACTGCATGGGTGGGGAGGCAAAGGGCATGGCCGGGTGCCGGTGGCATGAGGGGAGGGAGCACCGAGAGCCCGAGATCCAGATCAGGAGGAGGGGATGAGGAAAGGGGGAGCGCCGATGGGTTGGCTTGGTGGAAGAAAAGGATAGAGGAGAAAAGAAAAAGGGAAAGGGAGAAGAAAAAGGAGAAAGAATATTAAAATTACAAACTAGATTTAGAAAATGCATGCTAAGAGAATATTCCATAAACTCTAGCTAACACTGATTACCTTGCGAAATTTTAATAGCTGAATAGCATGTCATTAGTAGACCAAAAAGGGGAATTAGTGACCACAAATTAAATAAATATATTGCTATTAGATTATTCAAATGCTCATTTAAATACTCGATTCAATGATTAGTCACATCAAAATAATATAAACCCATTAAGATTGGTCTAGCACTTTATCATAAATTATTGATTGAATGTTCCAAAAACTTGCACGTATCAATCATACTTCTGCATAGGGGTAAAATATAAGGTTAATCAGATTGCACTTGTGTAATGGACCGTATCAATCGTATCAGTATCAATCGTATCAACCATTGTTCCATCTAAAGGCGGGCAGAATCAGTATCTCTATACGCCACTTACACATATACTTTCCCTAGTACCTAGTAACTAAAGAAATCATGCACGCATGTATATAGATACAAAATATTGGTTAACACCTTAATACATCAGACAAACCTAACTTATTGGGCTTTCACTAGTTAGATTATACATATTTGTGTATATATAGGAATTCCACTTTTGCCCAAAAATCTTTACGTGTCCATTTTTTACGCAACTAAATCAATTTTTACTAGGTTCTTAATGAGGCAGGAACGAGAGAAATGATGATGGCAGCCGCCGCCTCCATGATCTATATATAGTTCACTAGACATATGTAGACACAAGGTGCTTGGCCGAATGGCGCTATCTTTGTTCTTGCATGCAACTATTTCTAATTGCATTGTTCTTCCACTTTGCTGGTTTGATGTTTAATAGATATAATAGCAGCTCCAAACTTCAGGACCTTTCTAACATCAAGAATAATATATTGTACACTTGCCATTTCCACACTCTCTCTGGTAAACTCTTAGTATCTATACAAATATACAACATATAATACGGTCCCATTCCGTATATGCTTATATTTGGCAAGTATACATGTACGCCACAACACTAGTATATTGTACGCATGTTGTTACTCTCCCTCGAAATATTTACGTGGCCCTGTTTTTATGTAACTAATTCAATTTTAACTAGTTTTTAACGAGGCAGGTACAAGGGAAATGAAGATGGCAATAGTCACTACCATCGCCTTTGTCGCCCTTACCGTGTATAGTTACTTTAGGCTAAGCTTGAGCTTGCATGGTACGAACGCTAGCATGATGGGCTTGGGGCCGTGCCTGGGCTTGGTCGGAAATGAGGCGGGCTAGCACATCACGGCGAGGTGACCGGGCTAAGCCGGCACGGCACGGAGCGGCCTGAAGCATGGTGAGCACAGGCTATGCCGGCACAGCCCAATGCCCACATCTGCCGCACTGTGATATTTCACCCGACCCGATTGTCGCTGCTGGCCATCGCTACCCACCACGTCGCACGCCTCGGTGCCCTCAGGCGAGGCAGCGGGGCAGGCCCCGGTGAAGGTGATTGTTAGACGTATACCGGCCGAATACATCGCCATGCAAGATACTGTCCAAGCGTATGCATACGGCCAGTACGCATACATGCGTCGACCACCCAGATAGCTCTTACCATGTTTAGCTTTGGGTCTTGCCATGTTTAGCCATGGCAGATTAGGCATGTAATTCTTCTTTCCTTCTTGTCCATTAGAGCTAATTGCTCCTGTACTCCTTTTATACGTGAGGCCACTCATGGAATGAATTCAAGAGCGTGAACTATTGCTGAAGAAGAAGCCGCCTTCAATGATATTGCCGAAGAAGAAGCCATAGAAGTGGTCCACGGGGAGGGTGCCGCCGGAGCATTTTCAAATACGCCAGCTTCTGGTAAAAGAAGCTCTGTCCAATAGATGATTCCAATAGCGAAGTATAAGTAGATGTAGAAAAAATCTAGTAATGCTGATATTTGGTAATCAAGTTTTGAAACCCAGTTCCTTAATAAGTTATTATTCTTTTATGTTTAAAATGTTTACAAAATAAAATTGTATCCACATATCATAATAAAACCAATATATCCCCATCACTTGAGAATCCTGACAAGTAGCTATATATTATTTCCCCATGTAACTTGTTGAATATAATTGATTGTACTCAATCGTGCAATTTTTTTCACCACAACAGATACCAGAAGAAGAGAGAATGTTACAAGTTTTCATGTTAGGGTTACGACCGCACTCAAGCGTTCCCGTAAAGTTTTCTTCGGTAGTTCTGAATGTAAGTTAAATTTTGGGGTTGGACACCCATATTGTTACTAAAGTTGAATGTTAGGATTTATTTTAATCAAATTAACTCTTTTTAAATGTCCATGAGTAGGTATAATATTTCTTCTGCCTGCAATTAAACTCTTGGACTGTTGCGAATCGTACAATGACGCTATTTCTAAAAATGGAGTTGTTACAACAAAAATGGAGCTGATTTTATGGAGCGCGTTGGCAGCTTAGCGGTCAAGCCTTCCCCACTTTCACCTCTACGTACTAGGTAGAGTGAGGGCTTAAATAGAGATGGCTCCATAAGCCGTCTCTTATAAATTGTCTCAACGTTCTGGTTTTGCTGTGATGACTTCAATAAAGTACACGCTACATGCATGCAGCCGGATACGTCAATATACTACGATGGTACAAGTGCTAACCATGCATCATCATGATTTGATTTTCTCGGAGATAAACAAGAGTGAAGACCATGATTTGACAAGTGCAGACAATCTGGAACGCATGTATATATACAGAATTATAGATACATAGTGTTGAAAGTGTGAACAATATTTTATTTCTAGATTTTATTAAAGGGTAAATATCACAAATAACTAATGATGCATAAATCAATACTAACAGTAAGCAACTTATTTTACTTTGAAATATATGCAAAAACAGATTTTAAACAAGTCAATCGATCACACGAACGACTTATAGTTGGGTCTAATGAAGAACAGGAAACAACATAGACTCAATGTAGTGCAGAATGTAGATGAAGTAGTGAAGCGAGTGGTCACACAGATGTGCGTTGCCTAGAAACCGTATTACCACCTCTTGTGTAGGTCTTCACGGTAGTAACGGCTCAGAGATACTGCTCCCCTTTTTCACGGTGCACGCCGAAGAAGAGTTAACGAGATTTACATGGTGCAACACAACAACACAGGTTTACAAGATGAAGGAAAAAATGAAGGAGGTAGTGATACTAGGCTATCTGCTCTGGACGTCTCTAGGCATATATATAGATGTAGATTGTGAACTAACATGATTAACCAGTTATTTATCCATCAGTAACTGACATATTTAACTAGCCATTTACTTACTGGTAACTGCCTGTCATCAACCCCCAATAAAGCCTCAAATTCAAACATTTGAATCTCTTTGAAACGGAGAGAGATGCACAATTCAGTAAAAATAAGGTGGACTTGTTTTGCCAAGTGGCGTGCCATGTCATGTCACGGTCGTGTAGTCACAAGTCACATAATATGGTACTAAACTACGCATATGGGTCTCACACTCATATAGGTCTATTTCTAACATTCTCCTGCTAATTCCAAAGTAAGTAGTAAAAAAATATCAAAGGTATTATGCTGAAGTACTGTTAATATACTATTTTTTAGTCTAAGTCTCGTATGGGTTGTACTTGCACCTAGAATAATAAGATTCATCTTTCCACAGTTGATGAATAGACTATGTTAGACTTCAATCTCAGTTGATACTAAGCTGACAATGAACCATGTGAAATGGAGCATTATATGGTCATGCTACCTTATCTGCTCATGAGCTTTGTAGAGAATGCCCTATTCTCATGAACTACAACCACATAATTAAGCTCAAGTAGGTTATTTTTCTAGGTATCCTATACATTTTTCTTATTTGGACAATAGAATACATGAAGCCTTTGTGCCATCCTTTCATATAACCGATAGTACTTTGTCTAGTAGGAGATGGGTATAGTGAATATATACTATCTTGTTACAACATCAACTTATTTTTTTCCATTGCCTAAGTCACAAGATCTCCGATCAAGAAGGCATGGGTTACCATTGTGATGTAATTTAAATGGGCCTCATTCCCATGTTCATAAATGCAACGGAAATCACTTTCCGTGCTAACCCATTTGTAAAAGAGTTTGTCAGATTTTTCTCAGTGCGAATATAATTCACATCAATCACTCTGAAGTTTCTTGGTTTTCTAATAGATTTAAGCTTATGCTTCACATGTCTACAGAATTCATATTATCCATAGTACTTGTGACTTTAGCCAACACTGTTTGATTATCACAATACATTAGGTTACCTGATGTGACGATGGCCCGATCTTCCGAGAGGTACTGATAAGTCGATTGTGGAGATCTCGACGTTGATGATCCAAAGGCTCCGACCAAAACAGATCGAACCCCTCGTAATCACTACACCACTGCTCCGTTGGTTATCAACCGTGCCGAACACGATTGACCTCGCCAAGAAGGCTATCTCCTGCAAGCGAATCGAGAACACAAGCAAGAGAGTAAAAGATGCAATCTGAAATTGCGAATAATGTTTAAGTTCACAAGTTGGGGTTCCTCAAACCGAACATGCGGCGAAACTGCTAAGCAGAATAAACTCTTAAGAAAAACCCAAGGAAAACTAAAGGGGTATGGCCTCCTTAAATAGGGGAGGGGGAAGCCACACTTATCTAATGAAAAGGGATGTGGTACTATTCCTAGTTACTGTTCACGCGCGTGGTACTGTTCATGTGAACAGTACCGGCCCAAATAGCCCAAGTTACAAGGCCCTCGGCCCACTTTGAGTCGGACTGGAAAAGTGACGTGGCTTGTTTCGCAGTTTCTGATCTGCTCGAGTGGAGTTTGGAGGTGAGACTAGATCCATCTGAAAGTAGGCTCCAAGATCTTTCCAACGAGTACTCACGGGCCCCGAGAAGCCTTCTGGATCAAAAGTTATGGCCGTTTGAAGTTGGCTTGTCAAGCTGAATCCGAATTGATCTGGAGGCCGAATTGGATTCCAAAACCTGTCCAAGTTGAACCCTTGCTTCAATTGGTTCCAAAGTGATGTGGTGCTACAAATATATATATTTTCATCATTAGGTAGCATCATATTCTCATTTAAAATATGTTGAAGTTGAAGAAACGAATTCACCTTTAGTTCATTCTTGATATTGGCCGCTATGGTCGTACGTGTTGGTGGCGTGGTCACATCATCCTCCCCTTCTTGATGGAAAACCGTCCTCGGTTTTAACATATGTGTAGTGTCACGTATTGCATGATCTTGATCATAAATCTTGGTGTATGATAACAAACGCAACAAACTCTCATTACGTAATATCATAAGTTCTTTATCAAATAAAGTAAAATCTCTTTGAAACGAGCTCACCTCATAATTTAAGTGATGCGTAGGAGCTCTTGTAATTGTAACAACAAGTAGAGCAAATATGGTTGTATCCATAGGGTTCATGTTCTTATCATCCTCCCCTTCTTGCAAACAAAGCCGTCCTCGGCTTTTGATAAGCTGAAAAAATGGTAACAAAGAAGTCAAGGTGTATGCATGGTATATGTATATGTCAACCGTTTTAACCGTTCTTCGTTGTTGCACAATTAATGTTATAAAACAGCAATGATCATAAAAGCTCGTTGTATTATTAACCCAAAAGTAATCATATATGTTAATGAGCAATTCAAAATTTCTCACACAGTAATTATTGCAACTTGTTTTGCAAATGTAAGTGAAGCATTTATGCAATTCAAATCTTTGAATTTGTAAACTTGTAGTGGTGGCACATATGGGCAAAACTACAACTTTTGGAATCAAGCAAAGTTCATCTATATAATCATATCTCAATCGAACAATAGCAAATTCATCTAGTAAGAGTGAAGAGCTTTGTATGTTCGGCCATAATTCATCATCTTTATTCAGATTGTCTATACTAGATGGTGCAAAAATAGATGAACACATAGGCATTGAATGAGTACTAAATTTTACTTCCCTCTCACATTCAACATGATTCAGCATACAAGAATTGTTGTCCCAAACAACAAGTTTCAATTCATCTATGTGATCACAAGTTATGCATATTCGATATACAAGAAATTGATTTTCCACACCATAATCTCCAATCAAATTAAACTTATATCCAGGGGTGTAGGTACTAAATAAGAATTTCGAACATGCAAGTTCAGAAACTTTCTCCATAGCATGTGACAATTTCATAGGTAGATCCAACATGATGTAACACAATGAATTAGCAGGAGAAATTCTAGTCAAAACTTCTTTATGTGTTATTAATTTAACATGTGCAAAATTATGAGAATTTAGATCAGCACATGGTTTATTTAAGTCAACACAAGGAATATCAAAAGATTGCACTACAACAGGTATATACTCACAAGGTTGCTCTATGTCTTGTTGTAGCACCAAATCAATACCGTGAGCGATGATAGTACCATGTTCTTTACCTTTTTGGCTCTCCTCAGATGATGTAAGTGCATTCATCTCCTTATCTTCATTCTCAACCAATGGGGTCAGTGATTCAATCAGCTCATGCTCTTCTTTGGCATGGTTCTCAACTACCTGCAAGTTGTTAGTCACAGAAAATGGCACAAACACATGTTTGTTCTCATGTTCATCACCACTACCTGCAAGGTTAGCTGCAAGAGCATATTCATCCTCAACATCACTAGCACTTACGTAACCACCATCTTCTGTCGTAATGTACGCCCGCTGACTTGTGCAATCTCTCATGACGTGGCCCATCCCTTTACAACGGTGGCACACAATGCCCGTTGTACAGCCCGTGGAAGCAACCGATGAAGAGCTCTTTGCTGGTGCTTGCACACTAGTAGATTTGCTCGCCTCGGGTGCTCGTGATGGTGGTGGCAGTGCTGCTGAACGCGCCCTACTCACAGAGGGGGCAGCAGCTCGAAAAACAGGAGGTGGGGCTGTCTTGGGTTGCTCCTGTGTTGGTCTCGATGTAGACGTACCTCCAAAATTGCTCCTTGTCCTTTGTTGTCTACCCTGCAATTCTTTCTCTGCCAAACAAGCAAGCTGGAACAATCTATTGATATCATTATACTCTTTGTAATCAATTATGTCCTGAATTTCACGCCTTAATCCCCCATAAAAACGAGCCATCTTATCTTCCTCATCCTCTTCAACATTACAACGCAGCATGCCTATTTGCAGTTCTTGATAATATTCCTCAACAGATCTATTACCTTGGTCTAAGCGCTGCAATTTCTTACGCATTTCACGTTTAAAAGCAGGAGGAACAAATCTAGCACGCATAGCTACCTTCAATCTATCCCATGTATCAGGGGCTAAGCCAGAATTAACTACTTGAGTCCACCAAATGATAGCAAAATCTTTAAATTCACTAGTAGCTTGTCTGACTCTATGCACTTCAGGAACTAGATGGGCATTAAATTTTTGTTCAACTGTCATCTCCCAATCTAGATAAGTTTCAGCATCATAGGTACCCGCAAAAGATGGTATGGAAAATTTAACTTTAGCAAACGGGTCATCATGAACATGAGCATTGTGATACTGAAAATTATTGTTACCTCCCATACCATGACGGTTCTGATGAGGATGGTGTCGTGGCCGTGCAGCACCGGCGTCACGGTTTTGTCTCTCATTATCATCTCCCTCCTCATGATCTTGGCCTCCATTGTTTGGTGGCCGATTCACCATTCTTTCAAGGCGTGTAGTGAGTGTTGCAATGCTCTCATTGATGGAAAGTTGCATTGTATCCATCTTCCTATCGATGTCATCAGTAATGGCAGCGCGTTGTTCATCCAAAAGCGTCATGAGCTCTCCCTTTAAAACACACTCTTGCGCATCAGACGTCTCACCTGCCATGGTTAGTAGCAAACAAAAGACAACACAAAGATATTATCCCTATCAACTACTAGGTGGCGAGAAGTAGTATCACACACTCTCAAGCGTCTTATCACACTCTTACAAGTGTTCTTACCAATGTAGCAGGTGGTACAACCGGTGGCTGGTTCGTGACACCGTGTCGAGCGTGGGTACGATTGCAAGAGGGAACCTGTTCTGATCAAGAGTAGGTGTAGCTTGGAAGGCACAATATGGTAGCAATGGAGAACAATCAGTTCATTTCAGAATTGCATAGAATTGAATTATAGTTCGTATCTAGCACTTAGCCTATGTTGCTGATCAACCAAGGATGGAAGAAGGCTAAGAATAAGTGTATGGCAAAGTGTAGGAGTGGTAAATACAAGATAATTCAATCCAATTCAATCTGGAATTGAAGAACACAAGGATTGACCCAAAACTGAAAACTTCAGATTTCTGTCCACTGGACAGCACGTTGGTAATTCGGCCGTAACTTTTTGTCAGATGCCTATTTTTCACTGATTCTTTTTTTACTGTTTTCTGACGGCTTTTTCTACAGATTTTGTTTTGGGGCCAACTTCTGAATCCCAACACAGAAATTCGCACAAAAATCACAACTGCTGACTGTTGCAGATTCAGAACAGATAATTGGGTCAACTTTCACCGCACATATCTCTTAACTGCCTGGCTGGAATGACGTGAAATTTTACAGATAGATGGATAAGGAATTTTTGAATCTAATGGCGGTGGTCCCACTCAAAAATAATCTCGGAATCAAAAGATATGATGTTTTTGGTGGCGGCTGCAGAGGAAGGAAAAATCAGCCGAAATTGGAAATTAGGATTTGGGGTGGGGAATTTTTTTTTGTTTGGATTTTCAATGGAACAAAGATATGACCAGCAACTAGACAATACTATGACGGACACAAATTCAATTTAGCAAACCAAAACTAACAGATTGAAAGGCACAACGGGGTTTGGACAGCGGAAATTAACTCTTTTTGTGGGGCAATTTTTTTTTCAGGACTATAGGAAATAAAAAACCAATCTACTAACTAGGGATACAAGAATTACCTCACGGGCAACCGTTGCTCTGATACCAACTGATGTGACGATGGCCCGATCTTCCGAGAGGTACTGATAAGTCGATTGTGGAGATCTCGACGTTGATGATCCAAAGGCTCCGACCAAAACAGATCGAACCCCTCGTAATCACTACACCACTGCTCCGTTGGTTATCAACCGTGCCGAACACGATTGACCTCGCCAAGAAGGCTATCTCCTGCAAGCGAATCGAGAACACAAGCAAGAGAGTAAAAGATGCAATCTGAAATTGCGAATAATGTTTAAGTTCACAAGTTGGGGTTCCTCAAACCGAACATGCGGCGAAACTGCTAAGCAGAATAAACTCTTAAGAAAAACCCAAGGAAAACTAAAGGGGTATGGCCTCCTTAAATAGGGGAGGGGGAAGCCACACTTATCTAATGAAAAGGGATGTGGTACTATTCCTAGTTACTGTTCACGCGCGTGGTACTGTTCATGTGAATAGTACCGGCCCAAATAGCCCAAGTTACAAGGCCCTCGGCCCACTTTGAGTCGGACTGGAAAAGTGACGTGGCTTGTTTCGCAGTTTCTGATCTGCTCGAGTGGAGTTTGGAGGTGAGACTAGATCCATCTGAAAGTAGACTCCAAGATCTTTCCAACGAGTACTCACGGGCCCCGAGAAGCCTTCTGGATCAAAAGTTATGGCCGTTTGAAGTTGGCTTGTCAAGCTGAATCCGAATTGATCTGGAGGCCGAATTGGATTCCAAAACCTTTCCAAGTTGAACCCTTGCTTCAATTGGTTCCAAAGTGATGTGGTGCTACAAATATATATATTTTCATCATTAGGTAGCATCATATTCTCATTTAAAATATGTTGAAGTTGAAGAAACGAATTCACCTTTAGTTCATTCTTGATATTGGCCGCTATGGTCGTACGTGTTGGTGGCGTGGTCACATCATTACCTATATTTGTTTTGTCAACCAATGGCAAGTTTAATAGAAGCTCCTTCAGTGATTCAGTTTCAATAGTGATTGTATCAAGTGCTACAATTTTTGCTTTCATGGTTAACATCGCCAATATGGTCTGTTTACAAGATCTACATGAACTGCAGCACCAGCTAAAGTAAACACATAGCCACTTGTAGCTTTGATCTCATCTGCATCAGGGATCCAATTTCCTTCTAATACAAAAGAGTATCCAATATAATGAATTCTAAAAGATGTTGTGCCTCTCAACTAATGCAATACTCTTTCAAGTACCTCCTAATGATCATCTCCTGGGTTAGATGTAAACCGATTTAATTTGCTCACAACTAATAAAATATCAGGTCTTATGGTACCAGCTAAATACAAGAGTGACCCAATAATTTGTGAATATCTCAATTGATCTTTTCTAAACCCCTGGTTCTTTCGTAGCTTAATACTCATATCATAGGGCATTGAAGAAACTTTACAATTTTTAAAGTCAAACCAGCTCAATATTTTCTCAGCATAATGGGATTAGTTCAAAGTGATCCCATCCTCATTCTTGATCAATTTAATTTTAGAATGACATTTTGCCTCTCCCAAGTCTTTCATATCAAAGCATCACGATAAGAAAGGTTTGACCTTATCAATTATGGTAGTGTTTGTTGTAAATATATGTATGTCATCCACATATAGAGGCAAGATCATTTCTTTTACCCCTACCATAACGGTAATACACATATTTATTAGCTTCATTCATAGTAAAGCTAGCTAATGTCAAAGTTTTGTCAAAATTCTCGTGCCACTGTCTAGGTGCATGCTCTAGACCATACAAGGATTTCAATAATTTTCACACCTTATTTTCTGTCTAGAAATCACAAACCATTGGTTGATCCACATAGATTTCTTCCACCAACTATTCATTAAGGAAAGCTATCTTCACATCCATTTGGTGGACATATAGACTATAGAAAGATGCTAACACAAGGAGCACTCTGATGGTGGTTAGTCTGGCGACAGGAGAATAAGTATCAATAGTACCATCAGGCTTGGGTTCTTTTTTGAAGACCCACTTACATCCAAGAGGTTTGTACCTAATAGGACGACTAGTGATCTTCTAAGTCCCATTAACCATAATAGAGTCCATCTCGCTATGGGCTGCCTTTTTCTAATACTCAATATCAGAAGATGCATAAGCATCTAAAATAGTTTTTAGCACACCATCTATTAGGTATACAATAAAGTCATCACCAAATATTTTCTCAATCCTTTATCTCTTGCTCTTGCGAGGAGCCTTTGATTGTTATCCTCCTAATGGATATTACATATTGGTACATAAATGATGGGAAGTTTAGAAGTTTGATTATTCTCACTTTCAATATTTTCAATTCATGAAGTACTACCTACAGTTCTCATAGGAAAATATCCTTAAAGAATAAAGCATCTCTAGACTCCATTATTATGTTAGCAATAATCTCAGGAGTTTCTGATTTAACTACTAAAAATCTGTAGGATATGCTATTACTAGCATATTAGGTCCAAGCTTTCTTTTTTTCTGTAACGACACATTGACTTTTGCCAAACACCCTCAAGTTCACAAAAAATTTACATTAGGCTATCTCCCCTTACATCTCTCATATGGAGTAATCTAACTCTTTTAAATGATTACTCTGTTTGGGACGAACATTGCTATCTATATAGCTTTCCCCCACCATGCCTTAGTCATACCGGCACTATCTAACATGACATTAACCTAGTTAGTATCTATTTTTTGCTCTCAACTACCCTGTTTGATTGGGGTGAATATAGTGATATAAATTCATAGACTATTCCATGCTCAAAACATAATTGGAAGGGTTTATAAGAACTATACTCTCCTCCACTATCAAATATCAGTCTTTTTATTTTTCTTCTGTAGTTGGTTCTCAACCTTGGCCTTATAAGTCAGAAAGTAGCTTAAAGCTTCATCTTTAGTTTGTAGCAAATACACATAGCAGTATGTAACAGCCCAGCTATTTATTTCAAATTTTGAGAGAAAAAAATTTATTAATAAGTGTTTTTGGTGCCTAAATTTCAATTTTGATATGCCCTGAATATCTATCTTAAAAAGACTGGATTTGAAAAGTAATTTAAGTAAAAACCTAAAATATTATTAAATAAAATGATATTTTGATTTTCTATAAAAATCCTATGTTAAGTTAATTATTTGGATTTATTTGGCTTTTATTTGGTTTTCTGGCTTTTTTGGAGTTTAAAATCTATTTTGAAATTAAAAAGTATTTTTAGTATAAAAATATAATATCAACTTAAGTTGGAAATATTTTTATTAAGTCCAAAATATTTCCAGGAACTTGTGTGAATTTCCTGATATTTTTGGAATTTTTTTCGTATTTTTCTGAGCCTTTATGAATTTCCTCGGGTTTTTTGAAAATGCAAAATCAGAAATCAAATTTAAAATTCCCACTCCCTCTCTCCCGCCGATGTGTGGACGGTTTGGATCTGTCCATGTTGCCACTCGCCATCCCGCTTTTCCCCTTCCCCGGCCGACACATGGACGGGCCTGATTCACCCGCACCACCGCCCCGATCCATCTCCTGCCGTTCGCCCCTCTTTTCTTTTCTGGCCGCCCGATTCCCTTCTCAGCCACGCGTCACCATCGCCACCGCCGCCCGCTCCCTTCCTCCGTCTCTCTGTGCCCGGCCCCGCATGTTAGCCCATGCTCCTTCTTCCTCCCCGGCTTCTTCCTCCCATGCCCAACCGCCGAAGTCGCCGCGGCCATTTGGGTTTCCAACGCCAAGCTATCTACTTGCACAAAGAAGACCACCATAGAGATCAGATGACGGGGCATCGCTTCACTCTACTCATTACCAAGCGAATTAGACAAGGAAGTCTTCATTACTGCTTCAAAGGAAATGGATACTTGTTTGAAAGAGTGAGACAAGAAGTTGCCCATAAAGTAGTTCTTTGTCTCTGCTGCCCTTTCAATCTCCGCATCGAAGGGTCACGTTTTGTGCCTCGAGAACTACAAAGGATGACCCCAAGATGACCCTTACCCCTATAGGGTAAGTTGTTAGGCTAGTAATGAACGTTGTTACGAGCTGTCAGTTACCTCTTCTGTCGGCAGCCGTAACTATTACCTATTATGGTCTTAATAAAGTTTTGCTAAGTTGGTACTTTCGGGTTGTAAAAAAAACCTCCCTTGTTTCTCCCTTTGCCTTGAGTCTCCTCTCTCATAATTCTTGAAAATAACAAGCAGATGGTGACCACCAAGAACAACAGCAACGGCAATCTTAATGGGACACCAAGAGGTCAGCCCGTCCCCGCTCCTCCGCCAGCAAATGAACCTTATTGGGCTCAGATGATGGCAAACCATAATTGGCTTATTCAACTACTAGCACAGACCATCAACAACTCTGCACGACCAGCTCCACTGGTACCAGCTCAAGCACCACAATCAAGACTATCGGAATTTATGACGTTGCATCCCCGACCTTCTCCAGCAGCATTGACCCCATGGACGTAGATGATTGGCTCAGAGTCATATGAAAGAAGCTGGACATTATTTGCTTCTGTGAATTTTTCTGGAATTTTTGGAATTTATTTCATATTTTTCTGAGCCTTTATGAATTTCCTCAGGTTTTCTGAAAATCCAAAATCAGAAATCAAATTTAAAATTCCCGCTCCCTCTCTCCGGCCGACGCGTGGACGGTCTGGATCCATCCACGTCGCCGCTCGCCATCCCGCCTTTCCTCTTCCTCTGGCCGACATGTGGACGGGCCTGATTCACCCGCACCACCACCCCGGTCCATCTCTTGCCGTTCGCCCCTCTTTTCTTTTCTGGCCGCCCGATTCCCTTCATGGCCACGCGTTACCATCGTAGCCGCCGCTCGCTCCCTCCCTCCGTCTCTCTCTGCGCCCGGGCCCCGCATGTTAGCCCGCGCTCCTTCTTCCTCCCCGGCTTCTTCCTCCCGTGCTCGACTGCCGAAGTCGCCACCACCATTTCTGCCACATCACGCACACGCGTCGCCCTCTCTTCCTTCGTGCGCCATACTTCACACGCCCCCACCTTCCCCACTCCCCGCACCCACCTTCCCCCATTCCCGCACCCACTCGACCTCCTCCTCCCGCAAACGCCGCCCACCTCTGCCAACCTCTGGCGACCAATTCCTCCCACTCTGCTTCTCCCCGCGCCAATACAAACCCACCCCGAGCCTCCCCTCGTCACTCCACCTCTCGCCCCACCTCCCGATTCCGCCCCCGAGCTCCCGAGTGCCCCTCACTGTGTGCCTTCGCCTCCGAGTGCCGTTTTCCCCTCCGACGAGCAATCGCCGCCGACCCGAGCCTCCTCCCGCCTAGCCAACACCATCATCACCTCCACCGAGCTCGTGCGAAGCTGCTCCGCCTCTCCTCCGTGCCCGAGCGCCACCTGATCGCCGCCGCACCGGAGCACCCAAGCAGCCTCCACTTCTTCCTTGTCGCCGACCGCCTCCGCTCGTCGCTGAGCTCCACCAAAGGTGCCAACGACATCCCCGTCGCCGACTCTCCCTTTTGCAGCCGATGCCGACTGCCACCGTCCACCGGAGCATTGGCGAGCTTTTGGTCCCCGAGCGTTGCACCGGCCAGCAAGCCACGTTGGCAGCCCGAGCTCCCGTGGCATGCCACATGGTGCCCGGTGGCATGCCGTCGTGGCCACACTGTGCCACGCGGCCCCACGCCAGCGTCGTCCGCTCGGACAGCGCCACCCCAGCTCACGCCCGCTCGGATAGCGCTGCATCAGCAACCACGCCCCTCCCTCGGCCCACGTGGCAGACATGTGTCCGACCATATCAGCACTCGAGCCCACGTGGTAGCCATGTGTACTGCCACGTCAGCACCCGAGACCTCCCAACCCACGTGGCAGCCACGTCAGCGCCACCTGGCTGCCAAGTCAGCAAAACTATCCCAGTCGCTTGCCATGTTAGCACCATGTCTACCCCCTACCACCTCAGCCACCCTCTGGTCCATGGACCAGGTCCATGTAGATCGGGGCCCACCTGTCAATCGGTCCACCTCCAGGGCTGACATCAGTATGATGTCATAATTCCATTTTTCAGTAGAAAAATAATTCGGCTGAAAAATAAAATTCTTGATGATGTCATAATTCCTATTTCCTTTAGAAAAATATTTCCAAAAATCCAGTTTATTCATTTTCTCTGATTTTAAACTTCTAAGAGCTCGTTCTCCTCCATCTTAACTCCGATTGAGCCCATTCAAATTTCTAAATTCATCAAAACTTCCCCACTATCCATTTCTACCCTCAATTTAAATACTTGGAGTTGATTTGAATTTAGTTTGAATTTATTTGAATTTAGTGGGCTATTTTCACGTGTGGACTACGACAATTTTGGAGAGTTCTACGACGACAATTCACACCCAACCACGGAGCAAGGAAAGTCACACACCTTGATCATGTTGATCCCAGATTGCAAAATAAAATTATGTTGTTTTAAATTATTCTGCATGCATATTTTTATTCACTGTATTTCAATTTAGCTTTAAATTTAGTTAATACATGTTTGTTATTACCTCCTTTGACATTGCAAATCCTTACACCTTGTCATCCTAGAATTAAACTCTAGTTAGTACATTAGTATTGGCTAGAGAGTTTTATATCAAATGCTTAGACCTGCTTAGACCTAATTTTGTTTTGGGATAACCTATTCACGTAAAATTATGAGCTTTTGAAATGTATTCTTGACTTCGGTGAGTCAAGAAAGGTTATGAAATATTTTAAAATAAAATATAAAACCTGGTTTAGGCCAAGGCTAATGGTTAGGTGGTGGGTGCAGTGTAACATCCTGAAAAAGTCGAATTTGAAAATATAAAGTTCTTAAAATATTTTGCAATATGTTCGGTTGAAATTTGGATTTTATGGCGTTTTCTGAATTTTGGTGAAGGATTCAAAAATTTAAGAAGGTTTTGAAAAATAAAAGCTACTGTGAATAATACCGAAAAGAAAATATGCAAATAACAGAAAACTAAGATTTTAAATAAGAATCTAAAAAGATGATCTAGTATAAGGAGGGAGAAACCTGGGTTAAAAAAAATATAAAATTTCATTTTGGAAATAATGAAATAAATAACAATAAAAGGTGAATGAATAAAATACAAACACATATGTGTGTGTGTCTATATATATATATGTGTGTGTGTGTGTGTGCATATATAAATTGTGCAAGGAAGAGCTTAACACTACAGGAAATAATAATAAAAATACATATATGCAAAATTAAGTAAGCCAGCAAGATAACAATAAATGAAATTATATATATATATATCCATATATATATATATATATATATATATATATATATATATATATATATATATATATATATATATATATATATATATATATATATATATATATACATACACAAGTAAAACAAAATATGCAATATACTAACATAATGATAAGCATAGCCATGGGGAAAAATAAAAACTGAAAATTTCAAATTGCATGCAAGGATTTAAACAAATAACCTCAAATATAAGATAGAAACTTAAATTAAAAATCCAAATTTTAGATAATGTTTGAGCTTCCCATTTTCTCATCCTTTTATTTCTTTCACTCTCACTGCCGTGTGGGCCCTGTTTCTTTTTCTTCCATCTCTTTTCTTCCCCTCCCGATCCCTGCCTGCCAGCAGGCCTAGCACCTTCTTTCCTTGCGCTGGCTCCTTCTCCTCCTCTCATTCTTCTCTTCCTCCTTCTTTCCTCCTCCCGAGCGCCGGACCCCCCTCCTTTCTATTTATTTGATAAGCCATGCATACTATTTATTTACATTCTGTGTATTGGCTCACGGAGCATGGTGGTTAGTGTGCTCACACTCGCTCTCATAACAAATCCAGAAGCAGGAATCAGATCACTACGCTTCAGCAATACTTTTAGTTATGATGGAGGAGAAGATGAAGATGTCAAGGGCTAGGTCGCGAACCTCCAGTTGGCTGCCTGTGGGCATGTTCTGAAGGTCCCACCTGTGTGCTTTGTCCTTCCGCTGCTGCAATTTATTGATTTCGGCCTAATTGGCCCATGAGTAAGTCTACTATTATATTTACGCTTCCGCATGATATGTACTTTGATAATCAGAACTGTAATCTATGAGCACTATCTACTGATCTAGGGAATAGTGTGGTGGATTCACAGAGGAATCCGGATTGTAAGATCTGGGTCCCTGACATGTAGGCATGCACTGTTGTTCAGAGACACAGTGTTGATTGTCGGGTGTAGGGGGTATGTGGTTGAGCCTAAGTCAATTAAGGACTGGTCTGTGAGCTACTGTTGCAAAGCCCTATCGTACTACAACAAGGCTGGTATATGATAGTCCTAGCTGATTAATTTGTGGGTCCCAACCTGAGTCGTGTTGTAGGTTGAAAGCGAGAGTGGCATGTGCCATGTGAAGTCTCACTCGGTTCAAGAGGGGGTCCTGGTCTGGTGGATTCCCTACTGTGGTGAAACCTTAGAGTTGGCTTGGCCAGGTTGAAGGCTTAGCATTGTAAAGTGTTGTGGTTACAGACCAAACAGAGAGAGAAAGAGAGAGTATGGTAGTGGAGAGTTAGGTGAGCAATGCTTAGGGTTTCCCCATGGCCTGTATCGTATATATATACCCACATGGGGAGTGTTTTTACAACCTTGCCCTTACACCTGAGTAACCCCCTCAAGGGTATTTATGTAATTACAGATGTCCCATATTGGGCTTTACATCCTTCTAACAGGCCGGTTGGGCTTAGGTGGGGGCCACCCCTACAACATAAAGACCTTGTCATGATCTCCTCGCTGCACACCTAAGGAATTGTGTTAATCGCGTGGCAATATGGGATGATCATGTAATGTGGGTAAAGCTGTACAACCTCTACAGAGTGTCTAAACTATCCTGGACAGTTGTGCCAATAGTCATGGGGATGCTGAGTAAAAGTTTTTCATGGAATAAACTTTGTTTTTCAAAATGGTTTATGAAAATCGTGTGGATGGATGGAATCCATACGAGATCTTTTGGAAAAGATGGTCCGGGTGGGATGCCCGTGGTTAGGTTGGTGTTTGGTCGGAGCCTGCACTAACGGTATTTGTTGTGGTTACAGACCAAACAGAGAGAGAGAGAGAGTATGGTAGTGGAGAGTTAGGTGAGCAATGTCTTAGGGTTTCTCCCCATGGCCTGTGCTGTATATATATATATATATATATATATATATATATATATATATATATATATATATATATATATATATATATATATATATATATATATATCCATATGGGGAGTGCTTTTACAATTATACCCTTACATCTGAGTATTCCCCTCAGGGGCACTTATGTCATTATACATGTCCCATTTTGGGCCTTACATTCCTCTAACAGGCCTGCTGGGCTCAGGTGGGGGCCATCCCTACAACAGGAGCCTCTCATGGTGAAGGGCTTCACGGGCCGAAGCCATGTTGCCGAGTCCTTTGGTCCCCTCCGTCCCTGCGGCCTGTGAGCTCGTATAATAGTTGGCGGAGCCTTATTTGTTGGTGTTGGACTAGACCCACCGCGGGGGTGCGACGCCGGATGTGTTGGCGAAGCTGCCTTCTTCGCGGGGCCCGTCAGTGGCAGGGTCGAACCCAAAGCCGAAATTGGAATCGGAGGTGCTGGCGGAGTCGAATGCGGTGGTCGAGGTAGGCGAGGCGGGCCTTAAAGTCGTTGAGCGAGCGCAGGTGACGGCGGACTCCGACGTCGAGCGCCCTCGATGGTAGATGACTACCGGCCTGCATGGCGAGACCTGGATGACGCGGTGCGAGACTTGAGGCGTCATAGCAATGCTATGTTGCGACGTTCCATCTTCTGCTGGTCCGCGTGGCGAAACATGCTTGGCGCGGTGCGGGGCTTGAAGCGCCGCGGCTAGGCGACTCTGTGATGCTCCTCCGCGGGTTGGGCTTTCCTCCCACCGGTTGAGCTTCCTCTGGTTAAGCTCCTGTCAGCTGGACTCCTGCCGGTTGGGCTCCTGGCGGTTGGGCTCCCCCGCTAGCCAGGTATATATATTCTGCTGGTGCTGCATTGTACCTACATTGTACAGTCGGATAGGTGGCCTCCTGCTCGCGCACCGTGCTTGTGCATGGAAATGGCAAGGTTTGACCTATTCTCGTAGACAGATATGCTTGAGTTCATTTGCATCCTCTAATTGCGCCAACCGGCGTTACCATCAGGGCATGCTGGTGTACTGACGCTTATCTGTTTATGAGAACAAGTCGAAACCTGCCGTCAATCAGCCTTCACGTACGGCCGCCGTGTTGCTCTGTGGGTGCGGTCAGAGCTGAACACCGGGCCTTCGTGCGGGCTAGGGGCCGGGAGGCCAGACTGTACCCCACGGCTCAAGGGTAGCAGTTGGGTGCAGCGTGGGCAGACCGGCGTTCCCTCGCCTTCGCCTTCTGGTTCGCCCGTGAGGGGCTGAGCTGCGGGCCCAGCTGGATCTCAGAAATGTGGGCGAAACTAGGCGTTCGCGCGGAAGTATCAGGGGCGGGGTGAGCTTCAGCTTGGCGCGCAGATTCGCGGCGTCGCGGCGAAGTACTTCCCCGCGAAAGTGGGGCCGTGGGCGACCCCAGAGCCTTGTTGCTGAGGCAGAGCTCCTGTCGAGGCTACCGTCGAGGATGCTTGGCCCGTGGCAGCTTGCTGTTACACCCCGGCACGAGGATGAGGCATGGGGCCGAGCCAAGGTAGGGGCGGAGCTTCTCCGCTAAAGCGGAGAATCGCCCGTCTTGAGCTGCCAGGGTTGGTTGGTTCATGCCTTAGTGGAGGCAGACCTCGCGCCCTAGGTTCTCCTAGGCACGGGGTGGTAAGCCAGGGTGTCGCTGTTGGGACGAAGACCCCACAGAAATTGTTGCGGTTGATTGGTCTCGAGAATCGCGTCGACACGTGCCGGGGGATGTGGTGCGTCGTACGACCTGCATTTACTCCCGGTGGGAGCCGACACGCGGCGGGGGGCTATTGGCGTGTCATGCATGGACAGATCTTTGTACGGCCGCGGTCATGACCGACACGCGTGGGTAGTCGCAACGCTTCGGCTTCAGTCGTGGCGCTTCGGCTTCGGTCGCGACGCCTCGACTTCGGTCGTGGGGAGGCGAGAGCGGTTCGTTGCCCGCCAGTTACGCTGACTAGCGGTGCGAGAGATGAGGGACCTTTAAATACCCATGTGGCACCACGTCTACACCTCCTTCACGCGCTTTCTGGTCGTCCATCTCGTTTCCTACTCCTTTTCTTTCCTTGCCACCGCGATTCCCTTTCACCGTCGTCTATCTCTCGGATAACGATGGCGTCCGGTGGCGAGCATGTTCGAATGGTCGGCAAGTGCGCCGTCCGCCGGCGGTCCTCGCCACTTGAGGTGGAGTACTCGCTCGAGGGGCACGACCCGGCGACGGCAGACAAGTGGTGGGTGGCGACGGAGAGGAAGGAGGGCCCTTACTCCAGCGCCTTGGGTCCGACGCTCATGACGGAGGAGACGATCTGTACACTACTGCGGAGGGGAAGCTGTCAGATCGCCGGGCGGTGCGGCTACTCGCCGATGACGAGGCGGAACCGCGACCTGAGGTGTCGGAGGTGATTGTTTTCGTCGCCTACTTTGAATCTGGGCTTCGCATCCCGGCTGCGATGGTCGTTGGCGATGTGTTGCGAACCTTCAGGCTGGAGCTGGCGCAACTGACTCCGAACGCGCTAGCTCACCTTACCGTGTACAGCTGGGCCTTGCGTGCGGAGGCGTGCTGGCCCACCGCCTCGATGTTCGCCTACCTGCACGATGCACGGTGCCAGCCGAAGGAGCGGAAGGACGGGACGCTGTCGAACTTCGGCAGCGTCAACTCTATACTGCGATCGCCGTGCGGGAAGCTCTTCCCCGCGAACTCCACTCGAGCGAAGTGGGAGTCTAGCTGGACAAGACGGTGGTTCTACCACCGTGTGGAGAGCGGCAGCGGCCTCGAGTGTACAGGCCAGCCGATGGCGTTCAACACCATGCCCAGTATAGCGCTCAACTCCGAGGACAGGCGAAGGGCGCGAAGGCTTGTGGGGGTCACTGCCCGCTTCAACATGCGCGACCTCGCCGAGGAGTACATTATGTACGGCGTGGCGCCGCTTGCCCATGAGTGGCGCCTCCCTGTCGGGAAACTCCGGGATGACAACGTTCGCCCGTCCATTTGCTCGCTACCAGTGCCCTCCGGACCTCGTAAGCCTCGGTCGTGTCCTCCTTTCCTTTCGCTGTTCGCTGCATCGCTTTTGACCACACTTCTTGTCTCGCCTAGGAGTGCACTTGGAGGACGCGGAACGCGCGGCAAACATGTTCCTTGGGCCATATACGGCCAGGGAGCACGAGCAGCGTATGGCTACAGTCGCGGAGGCGGGGCTAGGGCGGATAAACCGCGTGTGCGAGGCCCTAGGCGTTCGTGTGCCGGAACGTGCCTCTCCGGCCCCGAGCCAACCGCGACGTCAAGATGACGGCGCCCCAGGAAAAGGGGGCTGTCTCGCAGGAAGACTCGGACTGCTACAGCCGTGCCCGGCCCGACTGCTGCCATTGCCTCTATTGACGCGGTAGGTGCGGAGTCTGATTCGGCGAAGTATGTGGACCCAAACTTAGAGTTTGGTGTGGACGGCGGGGGTGAAAGGTCTCCGGGCGGTGCCAGGCATCGGGAGTGTGCCGCGGATGACTGGGAGGGGGAAGTCCCGCCGCCTGCGGTGGTCACCGAGGTGGAGCCATCGTCTGCTGGCAGCACCGGAGTGAAGTCGCCGCCTGCGATGGTGACAGTGTCGGAGCTGCCCCTCGCGGAGGCCGGCGGAACGAGGTCTCCGCCAACAATGGCGGCCGAGACAGAGGTGCCTCCCGCGGAGGTTACTAGGGTGGGCCCCACCGTGGAGCCTTCTGCAACGGTTACCGAGGCAGGGCCCTCACCTTCTCTTCCTAGGGCGAAGCGGCCACGCCTGCGATCCCCCCTTCATCGGACTTTGAGGGGGTTTGCCATGGCGACCCGTGTCGGGAGCTTGTGGGACTCCGACTCCGACGCCGAAGCCCCCATACGCAGCGTCCCTTCGGCCCCTTCGCAGGCCGTAGCAGCCGGGGGGCGGGGCTGCCGGCGTTAGGCCCCGATACGAAGACTCCCTGGCCCTCAGGGCCGACTCCGTCTGGGGGAACTGTCGCCCTTGTTAACCCACCCGCAGCTGGGGGGACGCCCTAGCGAAGTCCGCCATCAGCCACCGAAGGTATGCTACCCTGTCGCACCTTGGTGTAGCTTTGCAGTGTTCTCGTAGGACTGACTAGTACACCTTACAGCAGAACTCATTCCCGAGGACGGGCGATCCCATGGGCCCGGGGGAGTTCTTTTGAGAAGGGTGTCCGGCGTTCCCGAGACTGCCAACGCAAACCCCGCGCCCCCAAGCTTAGCGGACTTCGTCCCTCCCCCGAAGGCGTTGGGGGCGTGGCCGACAGGCGCTGTCAACCTACGAGACGGGGCGCCTTGGGGACGCATTGGAGGTATCGGGGGTGAGAGTAAGTATCTGACCTTATGACGATACGCGGTCGCGTAGCAGCTCGCTAACTCCTTTGTCGTGCAGACCCTTGTCTTGGCCCAGGCGTTGCAAGCGGCTCATGCCCGCAAGCAGGGGATGCTGGAGGACCGGTTGCGAGCCGCCGAAGAGGCTCTGCACGTTGCCAAGGGGGCACACGCCACCAAGGACGACCGCATCCGCCGCTTAGAAGTAGAATGCGTGGAGGTGAAGTCGTACGCCGAAGCGCCTGTGGGTGCGGTGCGGCTGGCAGCCATGGAGGCAGTGTGGCGAGAAGTTGCGGAGGAGCGGGATGGCTTACTCCAGCAAATCGCCACGCTGGAGAAGGAGAAGGACGGACTCGTCGCGTCTCTAGCGGAGCGGGACCGAGCTCTAGGCGATGCTTTAGTGGCTACGTGGGATGCCATGCTGGCCCTGGAGAGCGCCCTTGAGGATCTTATCACCGAAGTGCCACCTCGCTCCTTTGGGCCCGAAGAGCTATCGCGGACCCTTCGCCGGATTGGGGATGCGGCCAACATTGCCCGCAGCTCCGCGATGACGTTCGGCAACCATTGCTCGTACGTGACGTCGTGCCTGATGTGCGCGCTTCTGCAGCACCAGGGCTGCCAGCATGTCAACGGGCTGGCTGATCCCCATTTAGATATGCCGACCGGGGCTAGGGTGATGTCTGGTGCCGTGCGCGCTGTTCGTCGCCCCGTGCGATTCTTCTACGAGAGGATCTGGGAGTACATCGGGAAGGTTGCGACGTAGGTCGAGCTGCAGAACAGCCTATACAACGAGGGGGACCTCGGCCTGTGGCTGGATGAGGTCTCACAACGCGGCGAGGGCGACCCTGAGGGCTCGGAGGGCGGCGCGAACCCACAGGTGTGACGCCATGGTCTCCGTGCGTTCGTGTGCGTTGTAAAACGAGGCCTTTTCCTTATGAATAAAGTAAAGGTTACTTCACCGCTGTTCTTATTTGTGTGCCCCCGTGTCCCGAATAGTTACTCGACCGAGGCCGGCTGCTGGTTTCTGCCCTTGTGACCCGGCGACGTCTCCGGCGCTGGCGGAGGGCTGATGAGTCGCTGGACTTCTGGGTAGGCCGGGCTTCTGCGAGTGAGGCCCCAGCACGGACGCGCATTGAGGAGCCTGCCGAGTAGCGGCTTTGAGCACCCTAGGATCTGTAGACTTTACTGCGTACCTTTGTAAACATCTTCCGATGAATACACAGTATGGGGGCGGGTTTGGTTGAAGAATGTTGTCCGCGCCTCCATCCTTGCTTACGATAACGTAATCCCGTGGTAGAATGGCGAGGCTACACCGTGCATGCCTACACACAACGGGCCGGGCCTAGGCAAAGTAGGCGCGCGAGCGCTCTGTCCCCTACCTTCTGAAGTGGTGGCGGCGGAGCTGGCGCCTTAGTCGAAGTAGACGCACGAGCGCTCCGTCCCCTACCTTTTGAAGTGGAGGCAGTGGAGCTAGCGCCTTAGTCGAGGTAGACGCGCGAGCGCTCCGACCCCTACCTTTCGAAGTGGAGGCAGCGGAGCTGGCGCCATGGTCGAGGTAGACGCTTGAGCGCTCCGTCCCCTACCTTTCGAAGTGGAGGCAGCGGAGCTGGCGCCATAGTCGAGGTAGACGCGCGAGCGCTCCGTCCCCTACCTTTCGAAGTGGAGGCAGCGGAGCTGGCGCCTTAGTCGAGGTAGACGCTCGAACGCTCCGTCCCCTACCTTTCGAAGAGGAGGCAGCGGAGCTGGCGCCTTAGTCGAGGTAGACGAGCGCTCCGTCCCCTACCTTGCGAAGCGGAGGCAGTGGAGCTGGCGCCTTAGTCGAGGTAGACGCTCGAGCGCTCCGTACCCTACCTTTTGAAGTGGAGGCGGCGGAGCTGGTGCCTTAGTCGAGGTAGACGCTCGAGCGCTCCGTCCCCTACCTTTCGAAGTGGAGGCAGCAGAGCTGGCGCCTTAGTTGAAGTAGACGCGTGCGCGATGCCCGTGAGTGCAAGCTGCCACCACGTCTCACACCGACTTTACAAGGCACATACGAAAGCGCGCCTCGACTGTTGTTTGCGCGATCACTGCGAGGTGCCCACAGAGGCGAGCCTCTAGTGCGTCTTATCACGACTCATGGTGCAGGGATCATTGATCACGCGATGTTTATACTCCGGAGAGTGCGCATAGGGATAATACCTATGTGTGCGTGGGAGCTTCCGCGTCTTATTTATACTCTGTAGAGTGCGCACGGAGGTAGGCCTCACGCTGCGTCTTATTTATACTCCGTAGAGTGCGCACGGAGCTAGGCCTCACGTTGCGTCTTATTTAGAGTCCGTGGACTGCTCGCTGAGGCAAACCTCCACGCGTTGCGGGCGGTGAAGTTGCGTGCGGAGGCGGACCTCGACGCTACGCCTTATTTATACTCCGTAGAGTGCGTGCGGAGGCGGACCTCAGCGCTACGTCTTATTTAGAGTCCATGGACTGCGCGCTGCGCGCGGTGAAGTTGCGTGCGGAGGCGGACCTCGACGCTACGTCTTGTTTATACTCCGTAGAGTGCGTGCGGAGGTGGACCTCAGCGCTACGTCTTATTTAGAGTCCATGGACTGCGCGCGTAGGCAAGCCTCCGCGCGTTGTGGGCGGTGAAGTTGCGTGCGGAGGCGGACCTCAACACTACGTCTTATTTATACTCCGTAGAGTGCGCGCGGAGGCGTCCCCCCACGCGTCTTCATTTATACTCATACCCGTGCTTTTCCTAAAGAGTGCGCGCGCGGACGCTGTCTTTGTTTATTCTCATGCCCGTGCTTTTCACGGAGAGTGCGCGCGTGAACGCGTGTCTTTGTTTATACTCATGCCCGTGCTTTTCACAGAGAGTGCGCGCGCGAACGCATGTCTTTGTTTATACTCATGCCCGTGGCTTTCACAGAGAGTGCGCGCGCGAACGCGTGTCTTTGTTTATACTCATGCCCGTGCTTTTCACAGAGAGTGCACGCGCGAACGCGTGTCTTTGTTTATACTCATGCCTGTGGCTTTCACAGAGAGTGCGCGCGCGAACGTGTGTCTTTGTTTATACTCATGTCCGTGCTTTTCACGGAGAATGCGCGCGCGAACGCGTGTCTTTGTTTATACTCATGCCCTTGGCTTTCACAGAGAGTGTGCGCGCGAACGCGTGTGTTTGTTTATACTCATGCCCGTGGCTTTCATAGAGAGTGCGCGCGCGAACGCGTGTCTTTGTTTATTCTCATGCTCGTGTTTTTCACGGAGAGTGCACGCGAACGCGTGTCTTTGTTTATACTCATGAAGAGTGCGCGCGAAGTTAATCCTTCGCGCGCTTCTTGCGAGAAACAAGACAATTTTTGCAAACGGTGAACTTTATTAAAGTCCCGTTTGCGCGGGTGAGCGATTATAAAAGGTGGGATATTGACCACTGACCGTTTAAGGATGGGAACGGCTGCGGCTGTCATCGCCCGGTGATGAGGCGGGGCACGGTGGGAGCCTCTGCTGCTGGGGTAACGCGCGCGGGGCCCGGCGGGGTGCTTTCCGGAGCGCCAAGGATCTTCGCACTTGCACACCCGGCCTAGGTGTTTCGTCGAGCATCGTGGTGTGGGCCTCTGTTGCCGAGCTCTATGCGCCGAGCCATGTCCTAGTCGCCGTGGACAGTGATGATGGCACGTGGTCCGGGGAGCTTCATACATAGGAGGCCGTGATGTGGGACTGCCCCGAGAGAGTTTAAGGTTGGCCGCCCCAATATAGCGTTGTAGGGGTACGAGATGTCAACAACGTCGAAGGTGGCGTCCTCACTCCTCACATTATCGTCTCGGCCGAAGGAGACTTGGAGGCATATCTGGACCAATGCCCGCAGAGGTTGCCCTCCGAAGCCCTGCAGCGGGATACCCGAATGGCCCAATCGACTTCGGGGGATTCCCATCTGATCGAAGGCCGCAGCGAACAAGATGTTCGTGGAGCTTCCTACATCGACCAGGACGCGCCTGACTTCGCATCCTGCGATGACGACCTGGACGACTAGGGGATCGTGGTGGGGGAATTCCACGCCTTCAGCGTCAGCGGGCGTGAAGGTGATTTCGTGTTGTGCCCACTCCGGTGGCGCCTACGCTGGGTTTGCCGTGACGTGGTGTAGCCTCCTCGCATAGGCCTTCCGCTGCCGCGCCAAGGCGAACTCCAACGAGGTGCCCCAGAGATGACGTTTATGACCCTACGCTGGGTTCCTTCTGGGGCTTGCAATTGCAGGAGGCCCTCCCGAGGTTGCTGCACATGGGCCTGGATCTGTAGGGGGCCTTCCTGGGGTTGCATTCCTTGGTCCTAGGGGTGTTGGACGTGAGCCACAACGGGCAGGCGTGCCTCAGGGTTTCTGTCTCTAGCGACGCTCTGCCGGAGTGCTGCGATGGTGGTGCACCGATGCGTGTCATGGCTGCCCCGACTGTGGACTTTGCACCACTGCCCCTGGTGCTGGTCGTTGTACTCTTCGCGGGCTTTGTCGTCGCGACCCCGCCCGTGCCCCCGCCCCCGGCCATGGCGCCCTCTGTCGCCGCGACTAGCAGGGGCGTTATCCTCGGAGCCACCCTCGATGTCAAAGACGTAGCGAGGCTTCTGAGATTTGCGTTGGTCGCATTTGGCCTTGTCGCCCGACGAGTCTTTGTGCTGGACCTCCTGGCGCTTGGAGGCATCCTTCAATGGCTCCTGCTTACGCTTACCATTCGATGAGCCCTCCTTTGGCGAACCATCATTTTTTTGCCAAGCCCTCCACCTGATTGGTGTCGGAGTTGTCGCCATGTCTCCGCCGCGCGTCCTCCTCCGCTCTAGCGTACTCTTCCATCTTGTTGAAGAGCTTCACCACCGTATTGATTGGTTTTCGCGCGTTGTATTCGGCCATCGGCCCCAGGCGGAGGCCATGTATCGCTGCATTGATGACGGTTGTTTCATTGACGTCCTTGACCTGGCAGCATACCTTCGCGAAGTGCTTGAAGTAATCCCGAAGCCTCTCCGAAGGTTTTTGCTTGACTGTGAAGAGCTGGTCCGAGTCGACGCGCTCAACGTAGTTTCCCTGGAAGTTGTTGTAGAGCCGGTCGCGGATCTGCTCCCACGCATAGATGGAATGCGGCTCGATGGTGAAGAACCAAGAGAGCGCCACCCCCTGCAATGCGAGCGAGATCCCCTTCGCCTTCGTGGTGTCATCTCCGCCAGCGGCTTCAATGGCGGTCTCATACACGCGCACGAATTCCCGGGGGTCCGTGTCGCCTTTGTATGCTTCAATGACACTCGGGAACTTGAAGTCCTCCGGCCATGCTGCCTGCTGCAGGCCCGCGGAGAGTGGGGACTCCGGGTCCACGCGTCGTAGTGGGACGCAGCTGGACGTGGGGGCGTCGCGGCTATCCTCCCTCTCCGGTGTGGGCTCCGATGCGACCACCAGTGGGGCCTGTTGACTCCAAGCCTCTTGCATGTCCTGCTTGGCTCCGCGGAGATCCGTTAGCTCCCGCTGAAACGTGCTGAGGGCCGCCAGCAGGGCGTTCTCCACCGTGGGCGTGGTTGGGGCCATTGGTGCGCCTGGGGGCGCGACCGGAGTAGGGGCAACCACGGCCTGTGCTCCCAGATTGCCCGCTGCGCTGGCGTGAAGAACTCTGGAGCCGGTGACGATGCCTGCGTTGCCACCGGAACCGCTCACCGTTCCTGCGTCGGGTGGGGGAGCGGACGCCGTGCCTGCGTGGGCATTGGCGTTACTGCCTCTGACCACCAAAGCACCGCTGTCGGTGGCTATCGCGGTACCTGCAGTGGGGTTACCTACCATGCGTGGGGCGGTTTTGACTGTCGCACCGGCGGTGGCGGGATCGAGCGTCAAGGTGGTGATGGCGGGGTCGATCGTCGCGGCGGTAGCAGCGGGATCGAACGTCGCGGCGGTGGTGGCAGGGTCGAACGTCATGGCGGTAGCAGCAGGGTCGAGCGTCGCGGCGGTACCGGCGGGATCGAACGTCGCGGTGGTGGTGGCGGGGTCGAACGTCGCGGCGGTGGTGGCGGGGTCGAGCGTCGCGTCATGAACACCAGTGTTCGCGACCGCCACACCCGCATCGCCACCCACGCCTGCGGCTACCAACGCCGAAGCCCTGGTATTGACGCGGGATTTCGCCGCTCCCACCTTTTTCTTCTTCGTCGCCGACGATGAAGCTTTCTTTGGTGCCATCCTTCTTCGGATCTGGAGGCTTGCTCTTGTCCTCCCCACGGACGGCGCCAACTGTTGTGGTTACAGACCAAACAGAGAGAGAGAGTATGGTAGTAGAGAGTTAGGTGAGCAATGGCTTAGGGTTTCTCCCCATGGCCTGTGCTGTATATATATATCCATATGGGGAGTGCTTTCACAATTATACCCTTACATCCGAGTATTCCTCTCAGGGGCACCTATGTCATTATACATGTCCCATTTTGGGCCTTACATTCCTCTAACAGGCCTACTGGGCTCAGGTGGGGGCCATCCCTACAACAGTATTATTTCATTTACAATTACTATTTTTACTTATTGTATTAAATTCAGCAATTTCAATCTATTTTACTGCATTTTTTAAATGTTGTTTTATACTCAAACTAACCCTATAAGCCTTCCATTGATGCACTTATCATTATGTTGCATTTCTCTGTGTGATTTGTGGAGTACAAGTTTGTACTCACCTTGCTACCTCCACACAGAGGAAGACGACTTCGACTACAGTGAAGACCTCGACAAGTAGGCCACATCTTACTGTCGTTTGCCTGTGGGTAGACTTGGGCTTCGCTATTTATCAGTTGCTTTCGCAGTTATTTGACATTTTATTGTTGTCAATGATCTTAATGTAAGACTTGACTATGAGGCCGTAATATTTTGTCGGGACCCGGATTACCAAACCCGGACCCTCTGTGTATTACTGCACTAGTCCCAGATCAAAGCTAGTGCACACAGTTAAACAGAAATGATTACATAACCAACAACGCTTTATTACAATAGTAAAGAGTACAGACCGACATGTCTCTTTATTACAAATGTAAAGAGTACAGACACTTCCCATGATTTAATTAGTTCCACCAAGCTTACTACTGTACTCATTCTCCATGATCTATTCAATCCACAAGTATTACTTTCTTCACATTTATTCATAATCAATTGGTATCTACAAATATACCTTTGTTTTTCTCAATTCACTCGAATATTATTCAATCTTGTCAATTATAAATCCAAGATATATCTCTCTAGCAACAATTCTCCAAATTACCTATCTTGACATGCACTGATTATGATGGCTTTCCCGACAAGAGTACTTTCCATAAATTTGTTGTCTTCCATATACTCTAGGTCTCTAAGGATTCTCCAAGTGCTTTTTAGACGTAACCTCATCGATCCATCTATAGAAATTACAGAGGGAAGGGGATACAATTACCATTCCAAAAAGGAAATAAGCAGATAGATAAGGGAGAATGCCATGACGAAGGTAAGGATAGAAAGACAAGAAAAGACAAGGATAGCACATTATTAAATTTTTATTTTATAAAATAAATTTTGAAGTTCTTCTTTTAACGACCATTCTAACTAGGTCACGTCCTACAGTCAAATTGGCTCTGATACCATCTCTGTCGGGACCCGGATTACCAAATCCGGACCCTCTGTGTATTACTGCACTAGTCCCAGATCAAAGCTAGTGCACACAGTTAAACAGAAATGATTACATAACCAACAACGCTTTATTACAATAGTAAAGAGTACAGACCGACATGTCTCTTTATTACAAATGAGGTTTCAAGACCTCACACACACAAAACATAGCGGAAGCAGAAGATAAATCCAACGAAGACCCATCAATACGCCACAGGCAATTGACTGGGGAAGCGCGACCTAGTACTCCGGGAATCCTTCATCAAATCCACAAGCGAAGTAGTCGTAGTCTCCCTCTTGAGCTTCGTGTTCCTCTGGGTATTATTTTTGAGTGCAGCATGTGAGTACATAAAGTACTCCGCAAGTCTTGGGAAAAATGCAATAGATGCAAGGCTTGACAAAGGAAGGCCATATGGTTCTTTTGCACAAAGCAATATTTTAAATTCAATTACCAATAACTATTTTCAAATGCATCCATTTATTAAAATAATTATTTTAACAGAACTAACATTAACTCACTAGTGAAGGTTCCATCCACCAACACCAGTTTAATCAATTTTAACTGAACAAGTTTAGTACTGCGGGTTACATCCACCCTCTCTGGCTCCAACTGCCAGGATACCCTTCCAAGAGTTCCCTCCACTCTCGGAATACAAAACTTTTGATTTTAAAACCAAAACCAGAAATCTACTATGTGAATGCATTCCTTGCCCGCCCTTGACCGTGGGCACGGCTATTCAAATAGTTTTACACTCTGCAGAGGTTGTACAACTTTACCCACAAGAGATAAATTATCCTAAAAGTCAACACGCTTCCTTTGGCATGAGACCCGGATAAAATACCACACCTTTACCTTACTCTAATCTAGCTAGATACCACCCGCTGAGGTTTCACCGCAGGTAGGCTAACTGCCCGAACCGAAGCCCCCTCTTGCGCCATATGAGTACAGTAAATCCCTGTCCCTCACTGTGAATAACCAGTCCATCACTGGCACCCACTTTCCACTGGTGGCACCTAAACTAGACTATCATAAGTTAGTCAGCTAGGTCGTACCCATATAGACTTGTGGTTGTACGGTTAATGCTCAGTCTGGACAAACACAAGCGTCGGTCCTTAATTGACTAGGGTGGAACATACACTTAACAAGATCTCGTGCTAACTGCACCAAACCAAACCAACCATCCACCCTAATCTAAACCAACTTTCACATTGTTATTTTTATTTTGAAAGCACAGTGGCAACTACAATTACCACTAATTTCATAAACACAAGGTTTTCTCAATAAATCTTAACTTCCCATTTGCAAGAGTTTAAATATATTAAATAGCATGACTAAGCATTTCACTACCATTCTAATATTCACAAAGATTAATATTAATCTCATTATTGAGACAAAGGAAGTTCTAGGGTGACAAAGGTACATGGCAATCAATGTCAAATGAGGGCATAACAAAGTTGGAGTAGCTAATTCCTAAAGATTTGAACTAGTGGTTTTATGTAAATAGCAATGCACATAATTTAAAATATTTAAAACATTTCGAAAGCATAGGTTCAAGATGATCAAAGGAGACTTGCCTTCTTGTGCACTGATTGGTCCCTCTTGCTGTGGTTCGACAAACTCTTCGGCGACTTCGGGTTCTACGCGCGAAACGACAAAACAAACAAAATAAATTCAAATAAAATTCAAATGAACTCCAAAAACTGCAAAACCAGAACCAAAAGATAGAGCTCAATTTTAGATGAATTTAGGAAGAAGAATCGGGTCGATCGGAGTTCGGACGAAGGAGAACGAGCGATCTAAAGTTTGCCGGGGCGAGAAAATGCTGGAAATTCACAGATGTTACTGTTCATCCGAGAACGGTACTTTTGGCGAGAAGGCTAGCGCTGGTGAGAGGAGGCATAAGATATGAATCTAACTAGCAAAATGGGTTGCTAGGGACCTAAGGCACACATAGGAAGCGACGGCACGCCAAACGGAGTACGGTGACGGCACGGGCGGCTACAACGACATGGGTAGAAGAGAGGAATAAAACCCGGGCATAGGACATGGAGAAGGAGGGTGAGCACGGGCTAAAACGCGGCTTGGTGAAGCTAGGAAAATTATCGGCTCAGCCAGAAACCCATCGGAGACGGCGCAATCTACGTTTGAACGACGTCGGGAAGGGTAAAGGAAAAACTTAATATCTTGGTGCTCGGTGAACGAAATCTAAAACCACTTGAAGGGTAGTTACCTGGGATGGTTTGGCACAAAGTGACGCGAACGGATTGGTGAAAACATCACCGGGTAGATGGGGGACACGAGATGCCATTGACGGCCATGGCGAGGTTCGGAGGCGAAAATTTGTGGAGACTTTTTGGGGAAAAGGGAGTGAGCACGGCGTAGAACGCAATGAGGCAAGTCTAAGAAAAATTACGGCAAGGGCTGAAGCTTACAGGAGATGACGAATCGACGTCGAGAAGCGCTCTTGACCTAGATTGGGGAAAACTCGATTCTGGGAGATTGGCTGCACCAAAACCAAATTAACTTGGCAAGAAGGTAGATGGCACATGATGGCACAATGTGACGCAAAAAGATCACAGAAAAACTCACCGAATAGCTCGAGACGTGACGAGCAAATTCGAGACCGAAGGGCCTCGATGCCGACGGCGTCCTGACCTTTGATGGGACTTGCCACGGCTTGGGATGGGTTTAGAGAAGCTAAGGGGACCTATTTATAGGCTTGGAAGGGGTAGAAACCTACTCCAATTCGCGGATTTCGGTTTAGAGTCCGTTTCAGAAAATTGGAGATAAAAGGCAAACGGATGAACAAAATGGAAGGAGACCAGTTGGGATGGATTCCTTGCGTGATTTGGCACAACTTTTCTTTTGGGAAGACATTGAGATAAGGTCCGGATTGAAAGTTATGAAGAGAGAGAAAATCGGAAGGAACTGTACACAGAACGAACAGATCGATCGCGCTGGAGGTTGAAGACGCATGTTCATTCTCTATCCTCTTTTTTTGGAAATTTAAAATTGAGCTCAAACAAACTCCGAAAAATCCAAAAAAATGCAGAAAATTTCCTTATGACATAAGAAACACAAATAAAATATTTTTGACAAATACTAATATTTAATTTAATCATATTAAATCTTTTTAATTAATGAAAATTCCAGTTAAGCTTTAATTAATTCCAGAAAAATCCAAATGGTGAATTTTATTTTAAAAGCTTCAAAAAGGCTCTGAAAATTAGGATGTTACATATTTTATTTAATATAGTTGGTCATTTGTGCTTGATATGTATCTTTGTTCTAGTGTGTGCACTAGCTGTTCTTGGATTAGTGCAATTCACACAGATGGTTTCAAAGTCGTTGCTCCGGGGTCTGACAAGTAGCATATTGCATCATCAATAAAAGTTACAAAACATCTTTTGCTTCCTTTTGTCAACAATCCATTCATTTCATATAAATCTGAATGAACAAGATCTAATGTTGTCAAGTTCTTTTTGTCCTCTAATCCCTTAAAGGGTTTTCGATATTGTTTTGTTTTGTACAAATGTCTGGAACTTTGATCCTTTGACAATTTCACATTTTGGAATTAAATCTAATTTGGACATTCTAACAATTATCAAAACTAATATGGAAGAAGCGAGAATGCCAAATATTATCCTCATATTTATTTAAACTAGTTGCCATATTCAGATTGGAACAAGACTCTAAAGTACTTAGGTGGAAGAAGCCTTTGCTCTCAAGGTCTTTACCAATAAAATTCCTAAATTTAGATATTACAACTTTATCTGATTCAAATACTAGCTTATAGCCATTCCTCCATAGGAAAAAACCAATATTAAGGTTCTTATTTATTATTGGGACATACTATGCTTTCTTTCAGTGGACAATCTTCCTTGAAGTAAGCTTCAGATCCACCTTACCAAGACCAACAACAGAAGCATGTGACCTATTTTCCAATACGATAAAGGAAGCCCCTACAGCCTGATAAGAAGAAAACAATAAAATATCATAATATACATGAACATTAGTACCGGTATCAACCCACCAATCAGTGATTGACATGCTAAAAAAACAACAGAAGAATTACCATACCCTCGCGAAGTTAAGGCCTCACCTGTGATCACATTGCCAATCTATCTTTTTCTTTGGTTGTTCACCATCACTGCCCTTGCGAAAGCAACAATCTTTCACCATATGACCGTCTTTTCTGCACACAAAATAGGTGATGTCCCTCAATTCTTTTTCTTAGTTTTCTTCTTAAAGCTTTGTTTTGTTTAGTTTGTTGAATTTATACTTCTTTCCGGCTGTCTTTTTCTCTACGATATTGGTATTGTTCTGACCAGAAGTGGTGGGGTGCATCTTTTACTCTAGCTTTTTCTTCCATAATGAGGGTAGTAATAAGATTCTCAACAGAAATTACTTCCCTCTAATGCTTCAAGTTAGTGGCAAAATCCATCAACTAGTAGGAAGTTTGGTAACAATACCTGCAGCCACAAACTTAGGAAGCAGTACACATCCCAAGTGTGCAATCTCACTAACCAGCAGCTGAAGGTCATGAGCAGTGGCAAAATCACGCCAACTAGTAAGAAGTTTGGCAACAATGCCCGTAGCCACAAACTTAGGAGGCAGTACATATGCAATCTCACCAACCAGCAGCTAAAGGTTATGAGTTTGTCTAACTGTTGACTTAGCCTCATCCATGCTAAAATTAAAGAATTGCTCACACATGTATAGCCAACGATCATCCTCTGTCTATACATATTTATGCTCTATTGCATCCCACAACTCTATGCCTTTGCTTAATGTTTTTTCTAATCCAATTAAGATTTGATATTAAATTTTGCTTAAAATGTGTATCCCGTGTGAATGCACGAGTTGATGTGACTAGTTTCTTCAGTAGACTGGAGCTCTAATTTCATCTACATTTTGTCCGTATAATCAGTCCTACATGTACTTTTTTTAATTTATATCTAACAGATAAACATTGTGCAAGAACGACTTTGGATCTAGTGGTTGTCCACCGGGAATACAATATGATGCAAAAAAAAAATTCAGGATAGGAAGCAGATGGTCAAAGATAAGTTGTGAAGCCCAACAAAACTTATATTTCTCGGTTACCAATGGTGGAGTAGGTGATAACTGACAAGAACCCAATAATTTTCTTTGTGCCAATGAACTAGTTTACAAAATCTACAAACAAATGTCTGCATCTTCTGTTGATAAATACAAACTCCATTTTGGAATAGATTCAATTTAGAATTAGTGCGGTGGAACTTTTAGACTTAGCCTCTTATGTACATTTCAATTGATCCATGCACTTCAGAATTTAAATTTGCGTGGTTACGATGTGGTTGCGCCAAAACTAGCTCTATGTTCCAACTTCAGAACTCCTGCAACAAGTTGAGACTATTTTTGAAATCATAAATCTATATAAATAAAAATAACTAATAAGATTCAAGATATCTCTTTCGTTTTCAGGGTAAAAAAATCTTACAATAATCCTAAAAAGAAAAAATTCTATAAATTCTCACATTAATTGAGAAAAAAGAGAAGTATCTTCACCACTTATTTTGGTGATGCCAAGTTATAACGGTACAGATTAATCATATATATATATATATATATATATATATATATATATATATATATATATATATATATATATATATATATATATATATATATATATATATATTCGAGTTGTATATCAAATATAATTGAATTTTAATTATAGATAGTAGAGTTATATATAAAAAAATTATATCGTAATATCTTAACGCGTAATTACATGGGTAAATACGCTAGTTTGGTACTAGCAATGAGTGGCCATTTGTGATTCAGACTCAAAGTTGGACACTCCGGTGGACGAGCTTGCCCCCTTGTGAAAGACCTTCACCGAGTGATGAACATGACTCGACACCGCGCCTGCTCCGACCTGCTCGCCCACATCACCGCCGGCATACGGCATTCTTCCGGTCTCATCCTCAACACGTTCGGTGCAATTGAGGGTACGAACGTCGAGAAGATCCGCGGTGACATCGCCATCCCGGTGTTCCCCGTTTGGCCTCTCGACATGCTCTCGCCTTCAATCGAGAGTAGCCTCTTGCCTCAAGATCGCAGCTGCCTGAATTGGCTGGACAAACAGCCCCCAAACTCTGTGCTCTACGTCAGCGTTGGGAGCCTAGTGGCTGTTGAAAATCTAGTCAATTTTCGGCATATTTTAATTCAGAAATTTAGCATATAAAATATGACATACAAAAGCGATTCAACAATGATGTATTCATATTCGCTAACGAACAAGCTAACAGCAGCACCTATTAACATATTCATAGCACACAGAAACAAAAACACCAGAGAAGTTTTCAGGTTATACCCTCCGGCGGGGCCAGTGTCAGAGACACCGGATGCGCCGTAACCATCAGTCGACATGATGGCCTATTCGATGTAGTCGATCGAGGCGTGATGCAGGACGAGGCGTGATGCAGGAAGATGTTCGCCGTGCAGTCTTGCGAACAGTTCACCACCAGGAAGTAGATGACGTTACAGATTGAGCAGTCGCGCCAATGCGCTCCCCAAAAACTTGATCGCCCGCCTACCCGTGCAGGTACACAAACGGACGGAGTTTCGGAGGTCTACTCGCCCAGAACCCTTTGCGCGCAGGGTTCTGGACCGGAGATTGCAGAGAATAGCCACAAAAACAGAACCAGAATACTGTTCTTTCTTATCCTCATTTCGTATGGAGTAGAGAGCCTTTTTATACTCTGTTCTTTTGTAACAGCAAAAACGAAGAGACCAGAGTAACTGCAGCCATTAGTCACTAGAAACTCCAGCCATTACTCGAAAGTAACCGCAGCCATAATTCACTAGTAACTGCACCGTTACTGCCAGCCATTCGTTAATACTATTTACTGCGAGTCAGTGCGTCTCGATTTTCGAATAGATAAACAAAAACGCGCCTGCACCCGACACGCGCACACGCACCGCACCGCACCGCACCGCACGGCTCGGCTCAGCGTGGCGAGGCGAGCGAGCGAGCGAGCGCGCGCGCGCGTGTATTGGCTCTCTCCAATTCCACAAGGGGGTTACCACATTCCACCTTTTAAAGTGGTGTAACTCCCATTCAACTCTCCATATGAGACTAAATGAGCCCTGTAAAGGTCTCTCCTCCCAGTCAACCAACAGCTTGTTTCACCATCCTACTTCACGGGATCTCCGATCACGTAGAACAGGTTACCACTATGGTATGACTCATGCGGGTCTCAGGCCCATCTCACTTGATGCACTATCTATCACATTACGTGATAAACCCTTTGTAAATTGGTCGGCCAGATTATTAGCTGTCTGGACATAGTCTAGCGCTATCACTCCGGAGTTTTTCAGCTTTCTGACAGACTTCAACCGCCTCTTAACATGCCTAGATGACTTCATGTTGTCCTTAGAACTGTTCACCTTGATAATTACAGTCTGATTATCACAGTTCATCAGGATAGCCGGTATCGGTTTTTCTACCACCGGCAAATCCATAAGGAGTTCGCAAAGCCACTCAGCCTCAACAGTTGCGGTATCTAACGCTGTGAGTTCTGCTTCCATTGTTGACCTCGTTAAGATGGTCTGCTTGCAAGACTTCCAGGAAATAGCACCATCTCCAAGTGTGAACACATATCCACTCGTGGCTTTTATCTCATCAGCATCAGAGATCCAGTTTGAATCACTGTAGCCTTCCAATACCTTTGGGTACCCAGCATAGTGAATACCATAGCTCACGGTTGCCTTTAGATAACGCATCACTCCCTCAAGAGCACGTCAATGATCATCTCCCGGATTTGAAACAAATCGGCTTAGCTTGCTCACAGCAAACGAGATGTCAGGTCTCGTAGCACTAGCTAAATACATCAATGAGCCAATGATCTGGGAGTATCTCAATTGATCCCTTATTATTCTTCGGTTTTTCCTCAATAACACATTAGGATCATAAGGAGTAGAAGCAGGCTTGCAGTCACTATAACCAAAGCGACTCAAGACCTTCTCCACATAGTGGGATTGCACAAGTGTAACCCCACCATCACCTCCTCTCAGTAGCTTAATGTTAAGAATCACATCAGCCACTCCCAAATCTTTCATCTCAAAACTCTTGGACAAAAAGTCCTTGACCTCCTCAATCACATTGAGGTTGGTCCCAAAAATCAGTATGTCATCAACATACAAGCACAAGATCACTCCTTCTCCCCCACCATAGCGATAGTACACACATCTGTCGGCTTCATTCACAACAAAGCCAGCAGATGTCAAAGTTCTGTCGAACTTCTCATGCCATTGCTTAGGTGCTTGCTTTAGGCCATACAAAGACTTTAACAACTTGCACACCTTTCCTTCTTGACCTTCTACCACAAACCCGTCTGGCTGATCCATATAAATCTCCTCCTCCAACTCTCCATTTAGGAAAGCTGTCTTAACGTCCATTTGATGAACGAGCAGACCATGAGAGGCAGCCAGGGCAAGTAGTACTCGAATTGTGGTCAATCGGGCAACAGGTGAATAAGTATCAAAGAAGTCCTCGCCTTCTTTCTGGGTATAACCCTTGGCCACAAGCCTTGCCTTGTACTTTTCAATTGTACCATCAGGCCTAAGCTTTTTCTTGAAAACCCATTTACATCCTACAGGTTTACACCCATAAGGACGGTCAATGACCTCCCAAGTTCCATTAAACATAATAGAGTCCATCTCACTCCGTACTGCTTCCTTCCAATAGTCAGCGTCAGGAGAAGAATATGCCTCTTCAATGGTTCTTGGAGTGTCATCCACGAGGTATACAATGAAATCATCACCAAAAGACTTTGCAATCCTCTGTCTCTTACTCTTTCGAGTAACTTCATTGTTATCCTCCTCAGGATTTTCCATAGGCGTTTGCTCAACATGTTCTATCGGCACAAAAGAATCAAGGGAAATTATAGGTTCTTGACTAGATGAGCTAGGTACATCACATTTCATAGGAAATTCATTCCCAAAAAATGTAGCATCTCTGGACTCTATGATTGTACCAACACGCACGTCAGGTACTCCAGTTTTTATAATTAAGAACCTATAACCCACGCTGTGCATAGCATAACCAAGAAATACACAATCTACGGTTTTTGGTCCAAGTTTGCGCTTCTTGACAATTGGCACGTTAACTTTGGCCAAACATCTCAGGTGCGCATGTATGAGAGAGTCAACTTCTTCTTTTCCCATTCCTCGAATGGTGTTACTTTTTTGTTCTTTGTAGGAACTCTATTCAGGACATGACACGTGGTCAATATAGCCTCACCCCACCATTCCTTAGAAAGTCTCGCAGTGTCTAACATTGCGTTAACCAAATCATTTAGAGTGCGGTTTTTCCTTTCGGTAACCCCACTTGATTCGGGAGAATAGGGAGGCGTCCTCTCATGAATAATTCCATGTTCCTCACAGAATAAAGTAAACTCATGTGAAAAATACTCTCCCCCACGATCAGACCTTACCCGCTTGATTTTCCTCTCAAGTTGGTTTTCTACCTCAGCTTTATAGGTCTTAAAGTAATTCAACGCTTCATCTTTTGTTTCCAATAAGTACACATAGCAAAATCTAGTGCAATCATCTATAAGCGTCATGAAATATTTCTTTCCACCTTTAGTCAGCACGCCATTCATCTCGCACAAATCGGAATGAATGAGTTCTAACGGTGCCAAATTCCTCGCCTCTTTTGCTGCCTTGTGAGGCTTGCGAGGTTGTTTCGATTGAACACACGCATGGCACTTAGAACCTTTGACCAAAGTGAATTTCGGGATTAAACTCATATTAGCTAAGCGCGTCATACACCCAAAATTAACATGACAAAGTCGTGAATGCCAAACATTAGATTCATCATCATCGTTACACACATGGTTCACAAATTTATTATAGGAATCCATCAAAGAAAAACGGAACAAGCCTCCGCTCTCATAGCCTTTACCAACAAATGTTCCATACTTAGACACGACACCTTTATTGGACTCAAATGCAAGCCTAAAACCATCTCTACACAGTAGAGATCCGCAGACGAGATTCTTCTTTATGGAGGGGACATGCTGCACGTTCTTCAGCTGCACGGTCTTTCCCGAAGTAAACTTTAGATCGACCGTAACAACACCATGAACAGCTGCGTGCGATCCGTTCCCCATCAACAAGGAGCAACCTCGACCGACCTGATAAGATGAAAACAAGGAAATATCAGCACACACATGAATATTCGCACCAGTGTCAACCCACCACTCAGGTGATTGACAAACAGAAAAAACTGTAGGTAAATAATTACCGTACCCCGATGTTCCTCCAGCATCACTAATAACCATGTTGGCGGACTTCTTGTGCTTATCCTTGCGGTCTGGACAATCCTTAGCCCAATGGCTAGAATCACCGCGCACAAAGCAGCTGCCCTTTCCTTTGCCTTTTTTCTTAAACTCAGTAGTAGCCTTGGGCTTGACAATAGGCTTATTTTTCTTCTTATTATGGGAAGCATGAGGGTTCTTCTTCTGCACCAAATTGGCACTAGAACCTCCCTCAGCAGCAACTTTCTTGCCACGAGTATCTTTTGCCCTCGCCTTCTCTTCAACACCAAGAGTGCCAATGAGATCAGTAACACTGAACTCCTGCCTCTTGTGTTTTAGAGAGGTAGCAAAATCCGACCAAGAAGGTGGTAACTTGGCGATAATACCGCCAGCCACAAACTTGTCCGGTAACTCGCACTTATTGTTCTCAAGCTCCTTTGCCACCGCCTGAATCTCATGAGCTTGTTCTACTACAGAACGGTCATCGACCATCTTGTAGTCATAGAACTGCTCCATGACATACAGCTCACTCCCAGCATCGGAAACTCCGAACTTGGCCTCAAGTGATTCCACATCTCTTTGTCCGTAGGCAAATGCATGTACACATCCACAATGTTATCCGCCAGTATGTTGACAAGTGCACCTCGAAACAAGTTATCCGCTACATTGAACTTTCGTTCGTCCTCAGCACAAAGAGGCTCAGCGGGCTTGCCTTGTGCAACATGAAAACATTCCATGGCAGTAAACCACAGGATCGCACGTGCACGCCATCTCTTAAAATTGGAACCATCAAACGGAGGGTGCGGCTTAAGCGACGCAGCAAAGCCAACTACCGAAAAAGACCTATCAAGTTTTTGGATTGTTGAAAATCTAGTCAATTTTTGGCACATTTTAATCCAGAAATTTAGCATGTAAAACATGACATACAAAAGCGATTCAACAATGATGTATTCATATTCGCTAACGAACAAGCTAACAGCAGCACCTATTAACATATTCATAGCACACAGAAACAAATACACCAGAGAAGTTTTCAGGTTATACCCTCGGGCGGGGCCAGTGTCGGAGACACCAGATGCACCGTTACCATCAGTTGACATGATGGCCTATTCGATGTGGTCGATCGAGGCGTGATGCAGGACGAGGCGTGATGCAGAAAGATGTTCGCCGTGCAGTCTTGTGAACAGTTCACCACCAGGAAGTAGACGACGTTACAGATTGAGAGTCGCGCCAATGCGCTCCCCAAAAACTTGATCGCCCGCCTACCCGTGTAGGTACACAAACGGACGAAGTTTCGGAGATCTACTCGCCCAGAACCCTTTGCGCGCAGGGTTCTGGACCGGAGATTGCAGAGAACAGCCACAAAAACAGAACCAGAATATTGTTCTTTCTTATTCTCATCGCACAGGCACAGGCACCACACGGCTCGGCGAGGCGAGCGAGCTCGCGTGTATTGGCTCTCTCCAATTCCACAAGGGGGTTACCACGTTCCACCTTTTAAAGTGGTGTAACTCCCATTCAACTCTCCATATGGGACTAAACAGTTTTTCCATGTGGGCCTAGGAATTTCATTTGATTAATTGCTGAATTAAGATCGACCAAGCCCAATTAATCCAACAGTGGCCATTGACATGCATGAGTTGTTGCAGATGGCGTGGGGCTTCGCTGACAGCAAGCGGCCGTCCTATGTAGGACTGTGCAATCGGTTTTTTCGGTTTATTTGGTTCGGTATATACGGTAAATACGGTGTTTGTAGTTCGGTAATATACGGTATTTTTAGAAGTACGGTTCGGTATCGGTAAATCCCAATTTATTTCGGTACGATATCGGTAAATACCATATTTACCAAAGTTGATGCGAATTGCAAACGATATAGCGACTTGTGAGACAAGACGAGTAGACGATAATACATATACTACTGGCAATACCGCAATAAAATTAGAATTTTAGAAACACTCATGGGAAGAGGATTCTTGCTGCATATGAATGCATGGGCATACTATCTGGCTTTAGCATATCTCCCAATTTCCCAAATACTAGCTCTCGGTCTCCTGACTCTTGACCATATCAGACTATCAGTCTCTAGTCTCGGTCTCGCTCAGTCTCACCAAGCGGCAAACTCGGAAACTCATCCCCGTCTCTCGGTCTCCCTCCCCCTCTGGCTCTCTTCGTCCCCGTCTCCCTCCGCCGCCGCCTCCCCGTTCCCCCCTCCCGCCTCCCGCCTCGCGCTCGCGCCGACCCGGCCTGGTGCCGCGCTGCTCTCCCTCTCCCTCCACCTCTGGCTCTCTCCGTCCCCGTCTCGCCTCCGCCGCCGCCTCCCCGTTCCCCTCTCCCGGCTCCCGCCTCCCGCCCGGCCGCCTCGCGCTCGCGCCAACCCGGCCTGGCGCCGCGCTGCTCTTCCTCTCCCTCCCCCTCCGGCTCTCTCCGTCCCCGTCTTGCCTCCGCCTGCGCGGGGCGGCACCGGATCTTCCCGCCAGCGCCGACGTACGGGCTCGGCTCCATGGCTAGGAGGCGGAGGCGGACGAGGGGGAGCGAGGATCTGGCGAGGCGGGGGGAGCACCAGAACCGGAGGTCGGATCTGCGGTGGATCTGGCGAGGCGCCGAGCCGCCGAGGTGAGTGGGAGCTGTCTGGCGTCTTGTCGGGACCCGGAGCAACAACTCCAGAACCCTCTGTGTTAATCGCACTATCCCAGGAAAAGCTAGTGCACACAGTATCACAAAGACAATTATCATGCGTAATGACAAACTTTATTTAACTAATATGAGCCTGATGGCCAGGGTTTACAATAATAGCAAAAGAAGACAGCGGAAGAAATACATAAAGCAGCAGCCCATCCAGCCTTCCCACAAGGCGAATGACTGTAAGACGTGGCCTAGTCGCAATCCTCACCGAAGTCGTCGAAGGCTTCCTCTGAAAAGAGTTAGATATAGCAACATGAGTACAAAAAGTACTCCACAAGTCACCCGGGAAAATGCAACATAATGATAAAGGCTTCAACGGAAGGTTTATAGGGTTAGTTTGCATAAAACAACATTTAAGAAATATAATAATAGATTGAAATTGCTGAATTTAATATAGTAGATAAAACAATACTTGTAGTAGAAAGTAATACCGTTAGTGTCGGCTCCGACCAAACACCAACCTATCCACGGGCATCCCACCCGGACCATCTTTTCAAAAGCTCACGTATGGATTCCATCCATCCACACGCTTTCACTGCGCAACTCTGATGAATTCCATCCATTCACCAGATTTCCATCTCTCACGGATTCCATCCATCCGCAAGGTTTTCGAAAACGTTTTGAAAAACAAAGTCTAATCCATGAAAAACTTTACTCAGCTTGCCCATGACCGTGGGCACGGCTATCCAGGATAGGTTATACACTCTGCAGAGGTTGTACAGCTTTACCCACAAGACACGATCATCCCATATTGCCACGCGATTACACACTTCCTTAGGTGTGCGGCGAGGAGTCGTGACAAGGCCTTTACAATGATCCGTTGTCAACAAAATCACGCCGCCACTAAGGTTTCACCACAACATGAATCCACATGTTGGAGCCCCCTCTTGTGCCGTGTGAGACTTCTCACGGCCTACGCCGCGCTCACATTCAGCCTATAGCGAGATCATGTTGGAACTTCACAAATTAGTTGGCCAGGTCTGTCCCATACCAGACTTGTGGTAGTACGATAGGGCTTTGCAACAGTAGCTCACAGACCGGTCCTTAATTGACTTAGGCTCAACCACAAACCCCCGTGCACGACAATCAACCACTGCGGCTCCAACCAACAGGGCATGCCTGCACCCACCACTCTAACCAATTGCCTAAGTCTAAACCAGTTTCATATTTGTTTTCAAAATAATTCATAACACTCCTTGACTCACCAAAGTCAAGAGTACATATCATTTTATGTAAAAAGGGGTCATCATTTTATGTGAAAAGGTATCCCAAAGCAAAATTATATGACTATGCCGGGCTAAGCGTTTGAATAAACTCTCTAGCCAACACTAATGTATTAACTAGAGTTTGATTCTAGGGTGACAAGGTATAAGGGATTCAATAACAATGGAGGAATTAACAAGTAGGCAATAACTAGATTTAAAACTGAAATGAAATACGCTGAATAAAAATATGCATGCAATATAATTTAAATCAACATAATTTTATTTTGAAAACTGGGATCAACATGATCAAGGAGGGTGACTTGCCTTGCTCGAAGACCTGGTGCGATTCGTCGGCGTCGTTCTCTCCGAATTCGTCGAAATCTACGCGCGAAGAACCAACCAAATAAAATCAAATAAAATCGAAATAAAATCCAAAAATTATAAAATATATACTGCAACTTTGATTATGATGTTAGACAAATTTAGAGATTTGAATCACTGGATTCGGAGATCGGACGAGGGAGAACGAGCGATTGGAAGTTTGAATGGATTGGAAATTCCAGAAAATGCAAAACCGAAAGAATATTCTCTGGAATCTTATTTTTGGCTGATTTTTGGAGTATATTGGAGTGTATGACACGTGGGGCCCGGTTGTCATTGAGTGCAGAATTTTATTTTATTATTTTATGACATGTGGGTCCCGCTTGTCATGGACTAGAGGTGAACAAAATGTGGCCAAAAGTCCAACCGAAAATGCATTGCACTGGACTTGAACTCACAACCTCATGCATGCATGCACTAACATGCACCCACTAGCCAAGTGGCCTCTTGCTCTTTCATGACAAAGGAACAACAACCATACCAATTAAACAGAGAAGAGCAATATTAGAGAAGGGAACACAGGGAGGTACGCGGGGGCGCGTACGGGAGGCGACCTCGCCGGCGACCGGCGGCCGGAGGCGGGGCGGCGAGCGGCGGCGGGGAGAGGTGGGGCGGCGGCGCACTCACCGGTGGCGGCGGCGGGACTCGGGGCGGCCGGCGGCGGCGCAAGGAGGAGGCGGCCGGCCGTGGGGTTTGGGCGGCGGCGGGAGGCGGGCGGAGCGGCTGCAAAGGGCGGCGAGGTGGCGGCCGAATGGGAGGGGAAGGGCGGCGGGGTGGGAGAGCCGAATGGGAGATGGAGCCGGGCATGGGGAGGGATTTTATAGATGGTGAGAGAAGAAACGGCCGCAGATTTAGAGGGGGATTAAAGGGAGGAGGTGGCCGGGCGTGAGTGGGGAGTGATGAGGGCTTCCGTTTCCACCCTTAAACGACGATTAAAGTGGTAGTAACGGCCGGGAATTGAAGTTTTTATTCGGCATCAATGGTGGAAGAGAGAGAAGACTAGAGGAGGAAGAAGGGGAGGAAGAAGAAACATATGACAAGTGGGTCCCATGTGTCATAGAGAGAGAGGAGAATGAAGGGGTACGGGCCGTCGGATTGTTGACACGTGGCAAGTGAGTGTTTCATGGCTCTTGGATTTTATGAAGGGGTAAGTGATCATGTGTGGCTAGGATTAAAACGTGGAGAGAGAGTGATTCAATCTGAGAGCGACAAGTGGCGGGGTTGGATGAAATTGATTTTTATTTTCGGAATAAAATTTCAGAAAATACTAGAAGCTTCATAAACACTTGGAAAAATAATATTTAATGTCTAAAAATTCCAGAAAAATTATAGAATATTCCTGGAAACATTTTAGACTTAGGAAAAATATTTTTAATTCCAGATTTTTATTTAATAATTTTATAAAATAGTTTTTAACCTTTCAAAATTGATTTTTAACTCCAGAAAAGCACAGAAAATCCGAATAAAAGCCAAATGCTTTTAAATACTTAATTTGAAATTATATTTTTACATAAACTCAAAATATTCTTTTATTTAATCATAATTTTATGTTTTTAGTTAAATTACTTTTGCAAAAGCCTTTTTCCAAAGCTGAAAAACAGACAAATAAAATCTCCAAAATTTAGGCAACCAAAGAACACTTTATTTTATTTTTAAATTAAATTAATTATTTTTTTTTCTTACTGAAATTTTGAAATAAACAGCTGGGCTGTTACGCGTCTGCTGCGGCTAGCTAGGGTTGAAGTTCCGCCGTTCCGCGTGTGTCCCGCGTGCGTCCCGCGTGCTGTTCGGTTTTTTCGGGAAATCCGGTTTTTCCTTGGTTTTTACCAAAAAACCGAATCAGAGAAATACTACTTTTCCAAAAACCGAACCGAATACCGAATACCGGTCAAACCAAGTTGACCGGTTCGGTTCGGTTTTTTTGTACGGTTTATTCGGTTCGGTACTAAACTGCACAGCCCTAGTCCTATGGGTAGTCCGGCCGAGGCTGGTGGGCTCTGTGCTCTACGTCAGCTTTGGAGATGGGTTTTGTCATCAACCAATGAAATCAATTTATCTTATTTGCCTTTACTTTTTCATGCCATAGGGGTAGGCTAGAAGTAGCTATCGTGGACTTCTTCCATGGGCATGGAGCGTGTCTGTCCGTCATGAACTTACTGATAAATAAAACCATCCCTCTTAAAGCAAACATGATCTATCGGCTCGAAATATTATTAGCTCTTTGTACTCACATACAGAAGTCGTGTTAGCGATATTTAGACGCCAACGCTAACATATAAAGAATATCGGTTCAAAAAATAGGACAATGGCACAAGTTATTAAAAATCGTAGATGAGTGAGAGACAGACCACAGTACATGGACATTCTCACGTGCGCCGGTGGGGTGCTGTCCACGAAACCCAACTTCACGAGGACATTTCAGATCAAGTAGCATGCCGACGAACAGGAAATGGGCAATTCGTAGGGGACATCGACTAACGTTTTGAGGACATGATCTGGAACAATCGGGCCCCTGAGCAAGTGCAGGTTCTTTTCCTGGACGGCGATCCAAAACTGATTACATACAGCTGACTGACTCCACACGCTAGGTTGGGAAAATCGCCACTGGCGTGACTTGTGTTTCCACCGTCTTGGAAGTGCTCTTCATCTCGTCACCGAAAATGCCCTTGCTCAGGATGTGTAACAACCCATTTTGAGATTTTTGAAATTTTGAATGAAGTTTGTCATTTGCGCTCTTCTCAAATTTTCAGCAAAATTTAAAATTCAAGTTGAAACTCAAATTCAAATTCAAATTAAAAATTGGAAAATAAAAATCAAAATTTTAAAAGCCAGTTGGACCAGCTGTGACATCCCAAATTTTCGAATTTATTTAATTTTATTGTTCTGGAATTTTAGAATCCTTCTTTTCATTTTTGCCCTGATTAAAAGATATTGAGATTGGGGAAAAGAGTGATCAAAATGAGTTTAGTTAATTTTATCTGAGTTCCTTGCATCTTGTTAGAATTATAGGAATTTTCTGGGATTTATTTGGAATTTTCTGCTATTTTCTAAGCTTAAATATCTTTTCTCGGGTTTTCTGAAAATCAAAAAGAAAAATGAAATACCTCTCTCCTCTCCGGCCGACACGTGGACAGATGAGATCCGCCCACGTCGCCACAATCCAGCCGCACGCCCAACCGCGCCTTCCTCCTCCCTGGGCCGACACGTGTGCGAGCCGATGTTGCCCACGTCGCCTCAGCCCATCTACTGCCGTCCCCTCCCACTAGACTCCTCGAGCCATCCGATTTCTTTCCCTGGCCACGTGGAGCAATCGCCGCCGCTCGCCTTCCCCTCTCTTCTCTCTCACTGACTCCCCACCCCACCTGTCATCCCCGACCTCCGTCTTCTTCGCGCATGCGACGCCGCCATGGCCTTTGCGTCGTCCCTCCCTTCTCGGCCGCCACCCCCTCCTTTGTGTGCCACAACCCGTGTGCCCACCTCTCCCCTCTTTCCGCACACGACGCCCACCTTCCCCAAGCCCGCTTAGCCCTATATGCAACAACCGCCGCCCACCTCCCGATTTCTACAGCGAGCGATTCCGCCTCCCCTCCCCTCCCTGGCCCTACAAATACCCCCTCCCAAGCACCGCTGTCTCCCACTCCACCCCGCCCCACATCCCGATTCCACTCCCAAGCTCCCGAGAGCTCTCCCACCGTGCGCCTTCGCCTCCGAGCGCTGCCAGCTACTCCGGCGAGCAATCGCCTGTGAAGGAGGCTTCCCCGAGCTACGGCGCCGGCATCGTCAGCATCCCCGAGATCCTGCCAACCTCCCTCGCCCCTCCGCCAAGCCCAAGTGCCACCAGAGGTCCCACTTCGCCGGAGACCCGAATGCCTTCACCGCTTTCCTCGCCGCCGACGACTCTCTGGCCACCCTAAGTAATTTCACCGGACGCCGGCTGCAGCTGCCCGTCGGAATGCCGGCGACCCTCAATTCCCAAGCGCTTCCCCTGCCGTAGGAGCCACGTCGACAGCCCGGCCCCGTGGCATGCCACATGGCTCACAGTGTCATGCCACCCCCGCTCGGTCAGCGTCACACCAGCCGCCACCTCACCTCTGTATCCACGTGTCAGACAGGTGTCACCAGTTAGCATGCCACGTCAGCAAAACCATCCTAGTCATCAGTCACATCAGCACTATGTCAGCACCCTGCCACCTCAGCTCTTACTCTAGTCCATGGACCTGGTCTATATGGACCAGGGCCCACCTGTCAGCCTCTGCCCGAGGATCTCCTCAGGGCTGACGTCATTGCTAACGTCATAAGTTGGATTTTTCAGTAGGAAAATAATTCAGCCAAAAATAAAATCACTGCTGACATCATAATTCCCATTTTTCTTTAGAAAAATAATTCCAAAAATCCAGTTTATTCATTTTCTCTGATTTTAAACTTTCGAGAGCCCGTTCTCCTTCATCCTAACTCCGATTGAGCCCATTAAAATTTCTAAATTCATCAAAAAAATTTCTCTATTCATTTCTGGCCTTAATTTGAATTTTGAAATTTATTTGAATTTAGTGGGTTATTTTGACTTGTAGACTACGACGATTCCGAAGATTTCCCCAACGACGGATCACCCCAATTTGTGAAGAAAGGCAAGTCACACTCCTTGACCATGTTGTACTCAGTTTGCAAATAAAATTATTTTGTTTTAAATTACATTGCATGCTTAATTTTATTCCATGTACTTTAAATTCAATCTTAATTCTAGTTATTGCCTACTTGAGATTTACTACGTTGATATTGAATCCCTTGACACCTTGTAACCCTAGAACAAAACTCTAGTTAGTTCACTAGAATGGCTAGAGAAATTTTGTAGCAAATGCTTAGCCTTGCATAGATATAACTTAGGCTTGGGACACCTTTTTCACATGAAATGACAAGTTTATGGAGAGTATTCTTGACTTTGGTGAGTCAAAAAGGATTACAAAACTATTTCAAAACAAAATATAAGATCTGGTTTAGACTTAGGTTAATGGTTAGGTGGTGGGTGCAGGCATGCCCTGTTGTTCGGAGACTCAGGGTTAATTGTCGTGCCAGGGGTATGTGGTTGGGCCTAAGTCAATTTAGGACCGGTCTGTGAGCTACTGTTGCAAAACCCTATCGTACTACCACAAGGCTGGTATGGGACAGCCCTGGCTGAATAATTTGTAGAGTCCCAACCTGACTTAAGTTGTGGGTTGAGGTGAGCGTGGTCGGTGCCATGAGAAGTCTCACTTGGCTCAAGAGGGGGTCCCGGTTTGGTGGATTCCTTACTGGGGTGAAACCTTAGAGCTAGCTTGGTCAGGTTGAAGACTCTGCATTGTAAAGGCCTTGTTATGATTACTCAGTTGCACGCCTAAGGAAGCGTGTATTGGCCGACATTATGAGATAATCAAATCTTGTGGGTAAAGCTGACAACCTCTGCAGAGTGTATAATCTATCCTGGATAGCCATGCCCACAGTCATGGGCATGCTGGGCAAGAGTTTTTTTTGAATTAGACTTTGTTTTACAGAATGATTTACGAAAACCTTGTGGATGGATGGAATCCATGAGTGAAGGAAAAGCGTGTGGATGGATGGAATCCATACGAGATATTTTGGGAAAAGTTGGCTCGGGAGGGATTCCCATGGTTAGGTTAGTGTTTGGTCGGAGCCTGCACTAACGGTATTAATTTTAACTATAGTACTGTTTTTTTACTTATCGTATTAAATTCAGCATTTTTAATCTATTTATTGTATTTCTTTAAATGTTGTTTTTGCACAAACAACCCTATATGTCTTCCTTTGTTGCCTATATCATTATGTTGTATTTCTCCGTGTGACTTGCGGAGTACAAGTTTGTACTCACCTTGTTGTCTCATCATAGAGGAGGATGTCTACGACTACGGTGAGGACCAAGATGAGTAGGACGTGTCTTGCAGTCGTCTGCCTGTGAGCGGGCAATTGGGCTTCATTGTTTATCAATTTATTTTCCGCTGTTAATTTCCTTTATTTGATCTATCAATGTAAGACCTGGCCATAAGGCCGTACTCATTTATTTAATATATTTGGTCATTTGCGATCGATATGTATCTTTGTTCTACCGTGTGCACTAGCTGTTCCTGGACTAGTGCGATTTACACAGAGGGTTTCGGAGTTGTCACTCGGGGATCCGACACCAGCCCACCCTTTCTTTACTTATCTCTCTTTCCTGGCCACCTCCCTTCAGTCTAGCTGGACTAGCCCACCCCTCTCCCTTTTTTTCCTTCTCCCTCTCTCTATCTCTCTGTCGGGCACACGACCTGGTGACGCTGCTCGCGCTACACCCGCCACGCCACGCTGCCCCGTGCTGTGCACACCCATGTTGTCTGCCGCGTCACGTGATTGTCCTCGCCTCAGCAACTGTCGCCCAACCCATGCCCACTAGGCACGCCTTGCCACTCGTGCCATGCACCGCCACGTCGCCCAACCCATGCTCATCACTTTTGCTTGCGCAGCATGCCTACTCCTTGGCGCCATGCCTCGCGGTCCTCATCACAACACATGCACGCTCAACCCGCATCGTGCACGCCTGTGTCGTGCGCCGTACCCACGTCGTCGTCGCCTCGGTCGTCGTCACCTTCCCATGTTCTTGCATAGCCTTCGTCATGCTCCCTTTAGCTATATAAGCCACCGAGCTTTCCTTCTCCAGTCTCACTCCTCCTCCAATCCTCCTGCACCTCGCCATTTCCCTCTTCGAGCCTGAGACGAGCTCATTCAGTGTCATCACCGTGCTACGCCATAACCTTACCATTTCCCCTATCAGAATAATTTATCAAGTTGTTAGTTTGAGTCAAGTTGTTGAGCACGACATCCTAGTCGTACGCGTCAAGTAGTCGAGCACGATGTCCTGGTCGTGCACTCAGTTAAGTCTTTCTCGTGTTCAGTAAGAGAACATGCTCAGTTTGCGATCATGGGATGGCACGACCATGTAGTCGTGGCACGCGAATAGGAGGGGCCAAACGGCCATTACTTGTACTCATTCAGTATAAATAAAGCCCCCAAAAAAGATGCAGGTGGTGATTGGAGTGCAATACAAAACCATGTGTCTTCCATCTCTATCATGTGAATTTTCCCAAGTGTTTGAGGTACTCATAAGTGGTAGAGCATTTACGACTTACCAGCTGGATTCGACTTGCTAGTCGTAGAGTGCCTCCGACTTCCTAGTCGAGTACAACTTCCGACTACCAGCAACAACTAGATACTCGTGGTAGCTCTAAGTACTCTTATACGACTTCGTGGTCATAACTTTGAGTACTCATAAATGACTACGTGGTCGTAGATTCGTGTGGTCGTAAATGACCTCATAGTCATAAAATTGACTGCGTGGTCAAAAATTCAACTACGTGGTCCTAAGATATTTCGTGTAGTCGTAAGTTCGACTGCGTGGTCGTATGTTTGTTCTGCATGGTCGTAATGAGTACCAGGTACTCGTTGTCATGGGATTGAGCTTCAACAAGTGGTATCAGAGATTCACGACTATTTGGGAGACATGTCTTCATCGAGGGCTCGACAAAGAAGGCAGTCTATGACTCCTCCACGGCTAGACTGTCCGCGCTCGCCTACGCCTTTTCTACGCTGACTGCGGCATCGTGACGACAGTGGATGTGCGCCTGTCGTCTAGCACATCATCAGGGAGGCTTCGGGCTCGGTGGTCTACTCCATGCTCATGCGAACGAACTAAAACGACGGGGCGCTCATCATGCGAGTGAGCCTCTAGGCGCAAGGTCTCTTGGAGGCCATCGAGACTAACGACACCAACTATTGCGATGATTGGCTCGTGTTGTCGACAATTCTCTATGTTGTGCTGGTTGAGATGCTATCGAACATCAAGAACACAGTGAAGGCTACCTGGGAGGCTGTGAAGACCATGCATATGGGTGTCGACCGCGTCTGCGAGGCCAATGCCTAGCAACTACCCAAGGAGTTTAGGAGCGTCTTCTTCAAACACAGTGAGTCCATCAACGTCTTCTCGATGAGGATCTCTGGGCTTGCCAACAACCTCCAACTGCTCGGTGATCCCATTCGAGAGGAAGAGATTATCAAGAAACTCCTGCAGGTTGTCCCGGATCGCTATCTTCAAGTGGCCATCTCGATAGAGACACTTCTCGATGTGAGCACCCTCTCGATCGAGGAAGTAACTTGACGACTTCGAGTGGTGGAGCAGCACTATGCTAACTGAGGCATCAATGACAGGGGATCTCGTTTGCTCCTCACGGAGGAGTGGTGAGCACGGGCGAAGGCACACAATCGGGATGGATCGAACTCCAACAACAAGTCATGTGGCAGGCCCCGTGGCAACCGTGGACGGGACTCCTCCGGCAATAGAAGGGAGAACCATTCCCACAACGACTCAGACAACCCCACAAGGATGAATGCAGGTACTGTGGCAAGTTGGGGCATTGGGTTCACGATTGCCACAAGAAGAAAAGGGAGGAGGTGCATTTGGTGCAAAACACCAACAACATGCCACTGCCATCCCTATTGCTGGGCGAAGTAACGACGGTAGAGGACACCGCCCGGATGCCCACCAACACAGTACACGACAACGGGAAGTTCTTCCTCAACAAAGATCATGATGAGACCTCCTTGTTTCTCGACATCGGAGCGTCAAACCACATGATGGGCTCTAGCACAGCATTCTTTGAACTTGATCGCAGGATCACTAGCTTGGTCAAGTTCAGGGATGGCTCGGTGGTCAAAATCCACGGGCGTGGCACCGTGCTGTTTGTTGGGAAAGGAAACCGACATTGCACTCTCACCAACGCGTACTTCATCTCTCAGCTCCAGAGCAATGTCATCCGCATTGGCCAGCTCGAAGAGGGTGGCAACAATGTGCTGATTGAAAATGGAGTCCTGCGCATTCGTGATCAGTAGTGCAATCTCATCGCTCAAGTGAAGCAATCACCAAATTGGATGTACAAGCTTGCTCTAAGAGTAGTGCAGTCGGTCTGTATGAGACTGCAGACCACCGATGAGGCATGGCACCGACATGCTCACTTTGGACAACTTAATTTTGATGCACTCTAGAAGATGTTGAGCACAAGCATGGTGCATGGGCTTCCTCGAGTGATCCACGCCGATCAAATCTGCGATGGGTGCCTCCTAGGAAAGCAACGGCGCACTCCTTTTCCTCAGGAGACCAAACACCATGCCAACAACTACCTTGACCTTGTCCATGGTGACCTGTGCAGACCTATCACACCAGCGACACATGGAGGCAGACGCTACATCCTCTTGCTCGTCGATGATATGAGTAGCTACATGTGGCTCATTCTTCTCCAAAGCAAGAACGAGGTTGGAGACGCAGGCTGCACGCTCTACGCACTGATTGTGGGGGCAGGGGGAGTTCACCTTCGTGGACTTCACCGATCACTGCACCGAGCGAGGTGTACACCGACAACTCACGGCACCATGCTCACCACAGCAAAACAGTGTCATCGAGCGCCGGAATCAGGCGGTGCTGGCCATGGAGAGGTCCCTCCTTAAGGCCCAGAAGATGCCCAACAAATTCTGGGGGGAGGCCATAACCACAGCAGTCTTCATCCTTAACCGCTCTCTTACAAGCAGCGTGAGCGAGAAGACTCCCTATGAAGCCTGCTCCAAGGAGTATCGAATGTTCAACCCCTCTTCCGGTCAAGTAAACATCTACAGAGACATCGTCTTCGATGAGGGGAGAGCTGGTACTGGGAGCATGATGACTTCATCATGGCCTACTCTGTACAGGTGGCACGACCCAAAGGTAGCCCGTTAGCTAGCTACGACCACGGAACCGGCTACGACCATGACACTAGCCATGACCACGGCATCGGCTACGACCATGGCACCGGCTATGACCACGGCATCACCAGCTCGACCACGGCTACTTCAGGCAGTGGTACGGCCACGAGCGGTGGTACGACCATGGGCAATGGTATGACCACAGGCGAATTTGAATCCCCACCATCGACGATTCCATCAGGCATCAACCCCAATGATGAAGGAGCTCCTCAATGGTTCCGCATGTTGTAGGACTACATCAATGACGCCCCACCACACGAGCTCGAGCTTGATCCGGACGAGTTGTACGTGCTGACGATGGAGAGCCAGCCTCTGTATCTAAGGCCTAGGTTGACCGAGGTTGGCGGTTAGCAATGGAGGAGGAGATGAATTCCATCAAAGAGATCCGTACATGGGACCTCATCGATCTTCTAATCAAAAAATGCCTAATTGGTCTTAAGTGGGTATTCAATCTCAAGAAGGATGCCCACGGTAAGATCGTGAAGCGCAAGGCGCGTTTGGTGGCAAAGGGCTATGTTCAACATGCCGGCATCGACTTCGATGAATTATTCGCACCCGCGGCATGCCACGATTCTGTATGAGCACTCATGGCAGTGGTTGCCCATGAGGGATGGCCGGTACATCATCTTGACATGAAGTTAGACTTTCTCAACTGCGATCTCTTGGAGGAGGTGTACGTGGCCCAGCCCCTGGTTTCGTTTGCAAGGGGCGCGAGCATCTGGTGCAATAGATGCGCAAGGCTCTCTACGGGCTTCGACAAGCACCGAGAGCTTGGTATGACAAGCTCAACAGCACGATGACCCTCCTCGACTTCAAGCGAACTTCGTCCGAGCATGTGTTGGACCGAAATGGCGACAGAGGGGGGGGGGGTGAATGTCGATCACTAAAAATTGGTCCCCTCTAAAGTACTCAAAAACTCAGCTCTCCGATAGCTATTAGAAAGCTACAAAAAAATGCTTTCAAAGATAAATCAGCAACCACGATAATAACAATTAGCAGACAGCCGCAAAGCTTAACACAAAAGACTGCAGATTACTGAAGCTGGAAGACTAGTGTACTGGCGAAGAAAAAGCTAAATGAGAAAGCAAAAATAAAAGAAAGCAGATCAGCTGATTCAGAGGAGGCACAAACTGAAGCTCTGCCGAAAAAAATGGCCACCAAGAAAGCTGTCGGCAGAGACACAAAAAGAGAAGGAATCAGACTCGAAGGCCTTTAGAAAGTGACAGAAGCCAACAAAACTCACAATAGAGAGTGTTGCAGCCGAACACAAAATAGAACTAGAGAGAGCCGAAACCAGTGTGAACAGAGGAAAAATAAGTGCAAATACTTGACTGACCAAGTACGAGCTGAAATGGCCACAAAAAGATCATTCGGACATGCTTCTAATAAAAGCTCTTACTTGGGCACAAAACCATATGACAAGCTGCTAATAAAAGCTCTTAAATGATGATCAAAAGGCAAGGCAACTTGAAAATAAATGCTGTACGCAAAGAGGAGAAGCAAAGAATGGGTGCTATTGATTAGCTAGTTGAGACTAAAGTCACCCGAGAACAAGAAACCCAGACGAACACGGCTTAAATCAATCTCCAGAAAACCATCTTCTCGAGAAGGCCTAAGAACATGAATTTCTCACGGCAAACCAGAGGCCACAAAGGACATGAATACGAATGGAATTTAACACACGAAAAGATTAGAGCTAAAAACCAAATACCAAGGAGGACAAGAACAGAGAAGATAAACTTCAGATTTTCATTCCACGAAACACGAGATACAAAGAACTACGTCCCCATACGCATGGACATTCGGAGGAATGATTACAAGAAATCTCAATCCATTCTCTCCCTCTTAATCCTCAAGAACACCAAGAGCCACACATGCTTCTTGGGAGGAACACACACATACACACATGGAGAGACTCAAAATGGAACCCTAACTTTTACATCCACTCTCTCAAAATTTCAGCACACATCTCCCTCTCTATTTGTAGCCTCCACTAATGGGTTTGCACCATGCTTTACCCATTAGGCCTTCAACAACTCGGCGCTTTATCCAAACCCGCTTTCTTTTGTGCCGCTTTGCGTTTTTACCGAAACGCCCCTCGCGCACCTTCCAGGAAGCTTCCTCATCCCTTGCCTCGCAAGCCACGCAGCTTCGCCGTCTTCAGCACACCTCGACCGTTCTGACCTCAGCGCCACCTGCGCCTAGTCCGGTCCATCGTGCCTCGCCACGACTCCACCTCGAGTCCACGTCGTCTTCGACATATCCCGACCGTTCTGACCTCAGCGCCACCTGCGCCTAGTCCGGTCCTCCGTGTCTCGCCACGACTCCACTCGATGTCCTGCAGCTACACAGACAAGAAACACGTCAAATAGCACCGCTCGACACATGAAAGCATACATACCATCATACTTACCACAGATGAAGTCCAAACCTGTCAAACCAAAGAATCATCGTCCTAATCCCATATGACCAAGTTTGACCACAGTCCGACCGAGCCTGTTGCACCACACAACGTCAAGGTCCGAACAACTTAAACCAAACTCGACTTAGCTAGCCCAATGTCAATAACTCATCATACACACGGGATGACCTCCACATGGTCTCTCAATCTCCCCCTTGATGAGTATATTGACAAACTCAGAAAAAGCACGAAGTTGAGTTTGAGTTTGAAGAATCCAACATGGTCTAAAGAAGGAATATGAAGCCAATGACCATGTCGACACAAGGAGCAAACGAAAGAACAAGTTTTCCTCAAAGCTCCAAAAATGGCTTTTTCCACCACTATTCTCCCCCTTTTGGCAATAACACATCAAGAATGCAAAGGAGAGAATATGATCACAAACATGGATGAAATGACTGAAGTTTGATTATTTCTAAGCATTTTGAGCCATGAGAATTATCCATAATGACCATAATGAGATACACCAAGCCATAACTCTATAAGAAGCTATCTAGATCATGACATGACATGTATAAGCTAGCTAGAACACATAGATGACAATCTGAAATATAGTACATTAAGTGAGAATGTCAAGTCATCAAGAAGTAAAGTCTAACTAGAGATATCCAAGGATGATGCCGGCCATGTCAAGTAAGCTAAGCGGAACCAAGAAGCTAATATTGAGACCAACTAGAGTGCTATGCTCAAGAATGAAACATTGGCGCAAGTACTTGGTTCTTTTTGTAGCTTAAGCAAATTAAGCACATAAGACATTGTCTTTTTAAAGCTCATGGTCTAGGTCTCACGCCTTATGTGCTAACCTAAATTTTGTTTATGTGCTAACCTAAATTTTGTTTATGTGCTAGATCTCACGCCTTATGCGACTACTCCAAGCAATAAGCTTAAGAAGATAGTCTAGGTCATCCAAAACTCCCCCTGAGTTCATGCCTAGTGCAATGGCAAGCCGTCTCATGAGAAAGAATTGGTGAAATCAGTTTTTTCGCACAAAAGAGATTTTTTTTGAACATATTGTACTACCTCATGCTACATCAAGAGACTAAAATAGCTCAATCTAAGGCTCAATAAAGGATTCAACGCTCAGCTAAGCCTAGTTGACATGGCATGAATCATAAAGAGATAGCTCCAGAAAGACTAAACTTTAATGCTAGCATGACAAGTTTTATTTCAAGTTGGGCAATTTTAATTAACTTATCATGGTAAAAGCTAGTCTACACATATGAAGTCATGATCAATCTAGCATATACAGCACAAATCATGGCAAGGTGTACAGCATTGAAAACATGTCAAAATAGGATAATATTCAGGGCTCAATGTAGTTATATTACAATGCGAGATGCTAACATACATGAAAAACCAACTCCCCCTCAACATGTGATGCAGCTTTAAGTTCAAGTTAAGTTACGTCAAGTTTAAGCTCCAGAAGCTCCCTAATGAACTTTCCCTGAACCAAAGCAATAAAATCGAGAAGCTGGCAAATAAAACCAAACAGGCAGTCCTTAAAGCATAGAAAAGATATAGAGGCAACTATGGCTCAGACTGACTCTCATCTACCCCATATGACTCCAGGACTATTAGCTTGACCGTAAAACACACACACTAGAGAGCAAACACGTACCCTGTCTACCCGAGGGTGGCCCAACCCTCGCTAGAACCTACAAGAAGTGAGTGAGCTCAATCTAGTGAGATAAGAAACAGCTAATAAGCAGCATCCTGTAAGTATAAGATAAGAGCAAAAGTCTAAGCAACTAGACCAGAGAAGCATTCTAATCTATGCTAGGAGGACTAATCCCAAAAGCACCCAAAATGCAATGCAACAGCAAGGAGTACGAGCATAAGTAATAAGATAAAGCAGTAAATCACCAAACTCCCCCTCACTACAATCCATAAGGACAAACTACCCCAAGCTCTCCCCGCAGAGTTGAAAACCTCGAACTATCCAATGGCTTGGTGAAGATGTCAGCCAACTGGTGGTCACTCTCCACAAACTGGAGCAATATATCGCCCTTCTCTACATGATCTCTAAGGAAGTGGAAGCGGATATCGATGTGCTTGGTCCGGGAGTGCTGCACTGGGTTTTTGGCAATGTTAATCGCAGAAGTGTTATCACAAAAGAGTGGAACACTGTCGATAACTAACCCAAAGTCTCGCAGGGTCGAAGCCATCCAAAGCACCTGGCTGCAGCAACTGGCGGCAGCTACGTACTCGGCCTCTGCGGTGGACTGTGCAACACCGGATTGCTTATTTGAAGACCAGGAAACAAGAGAAGTGCCAATAAATTGGCAGGTGCCAGAAGTGCTCTTCCTATCTATCCTACAGCCAGCGAAGTCTGCATCCGAGAAAGCTCTCAAGGAAAGACAGGATGATGAAGAGTACCAGATACCATAGTCAATGGTAGCTCGCAGGTACCGAAAGATGCGCTTCACCGCCTGGCGGTGAGAAACGCGAGGAGAAGCCTGAAAACGAGCGCACAGACACACAGAAAAATGTATGTCTGGTCTCGAGGCAGTGAGGTACAAGAGGGAGCCAATCATGCTGCGATACTCCTTCTGATCAACTGGCTCGCCATCCTCATCTGGGTCAAGATAGGCTGTAGAAGCCATGGGAGTCGACACAGGCTTACCATCACTCATGTCGAAGCGTCTCAGGAGGTCACGAGTGTACTTGCCTTGATGCAAGAAGGTACCCTCCCGAGTCTGCTTGATTTGAAAGCCAAGGAAGAAGGTCAACTCGCCCATCATGCTCATCTCAAACTCGGTGCTCATGACATCCGAGAACTGTGAAACCAGAGCATGGGAAGAGCCGCCAAAGATGATGTCATCGACATAGATCTGGACGAGCAGAAGGTCATTGCCAAGCCTACGGATAAACAAGGTCTTATCTACTTTACCCATTTCAAACCCATGACTCAACAAGTAGGACTTAAGCCTCTCATACCAAGCTCTGGGGGCCTGCTTAAGTCCATACAACGCTTTGGAAAGCTTGAAAACATGGTTTGGGTATTTGGGGTTCTCGAAACCTGGAGGCTGTCTGACGTAGACTTCTTCCTCAATAAAGCCATTGAGAAAGGCACTCTTGACATCCATCTGGTAAAGCTTGAAACCCTTAGAAGCTGCAAACGCAAGCAGGATTCTAATGGCCTCAAGTCGAGCTACAGGGGCAAAGGTCTCCTCGAAGTCTAGACCCTCAACCTGGGAAAACCCCTGAGCTACCAGTCTAGCCTTGTTTCGAATGACTACCCCATCCCCACTCTGCTTGTTTTTGAACACCCACTTGGTTCCAATGACATTGTGACCTCGCGGGGGCTCAACAAGCGACCAGACCTTGTTTCTCTCGAAATTCTCTAACTCCTCATGCATGGCATTAACCCAAGACTCATCGGAAAGAGCATGAGAAACATCTTTGGGTTCAAAGGAGGCAATGAAAGCAGAATGGAGACAGAATTGAGATAAGCCAGATTTTGAGCGGGTAACACGCTCGAACAGGTCTCCAATCATCTGCTCAGAAGGATGCCTTTTCTGGATATGTTGGGGAGGTCCAGGATGAGATGAAGAAGTGGCCTCTACCTCGTGAGCTGACGAGGTAGGAACAGAGCCACTAGCTCCAGAGGAAGCAGAAGGCATGGGCCGATCACCTGGAGGTGTGGTGGAAGACGGCACCTCAAGGGGTGGATAAGGGACTGGATCGGGTAGACAACCCTCATCTCCATCGTCCTCATCATCCACAAAGATGGTCTCGGACTGCTCTAAAGAACCTGAGATATCTGGCCTAGTCCCCAGACTGGCCTCGTCAAAGGTCACCTCACAGGTCTCTACCATTTTGCTAGACTCGCAGTTCCAGACCCTATAAGCCCGCGAAGAAGGCGAGTAACCTAGAAAGATCCCATCACAAGAACGTGACTCAAACTTATCTAGGTTTCCGAACTTCAGAATAAAACACTTGCAACCAAAAACACGAAAATGAGAGACGCTGGGCTTTCGCCCGTATCTCAACTCATAAGAAGTGCGGTGCAAGTGTGCCCTAAGAAAAACTCGATTTGAGACATGGCACGCGGTGGCTATAGCCTCAGCCCAAAACTTCCGCGGTGTAGAGTACTCATCAAGCATCGTCCTGGCCATCTCGACCAAGGTACGGTTCTTTCTCTCCACAACGCCATTTTGCTGTGGGACGTGCGGAGAGGAGAACTGATGCTCTACACCTGTCTCACCACAGAAACTCTCAAAGTAGGAATTCTTGAACTCCGTGCCATTGTCACTGCGGATCGCTCGTAAGGCACCTGGGAGCTCAACAGAAAGCCTACTGAAAAGACCTCGAAAATGTGAAAACGTCTCATCCTTCGAGGCTAAGAAAAACACCCAAGAATACCTCGAGAAGTCATCGACCACGACAAGAACATACCACTTCCCTCCTGCAGACTGCACTCGAGCTGGTCCCACTGTATCCATGTGGAGCAGCTGTCCCGGTGCATCGGTCATAGTGACTGTGACCGGAGGATGGGAGGCGGCAACCATCTTGCCGTGCCGGCATGGAGCACAAACTAGATCTTTGACCATCTTGAGTTTCGGCAACCCACGAATGAGATCGTGGCCGCTAACTCGAGTCAAATGGTCAAACTCAATATGACCAAGTCTCCTATGCTAGAAAGAGAGGTCGCGGGACTCAGAAGCAACTAAACACCTGAGAGGATCACCAGAAGACTCAGAAAAATCAGCACGAAAGATCCTCCCAAAACGAGAAATCTCGCAAACCAGACTACCCGAAGAATCAAGAATTTTGCAATTGTTTTTCTTGAAGCTCACCTCGAAACCGTCATCGGTAAGCTGAGAAACGGAAAGCAAATTGTACTGCAGCTTACTAACCAAGGCAACATCCTTAAGAATAAAAGAAGCATTAACATGCACAGTACCTTTGGCGATGACGCGCCCAGACGAAGCGTCTCCGAAGGTGATCGTCTCATCACCTGGAGCGCGGGCTAGGGAGGAGAACCAACGGGAGTCTCCGGTCATATGACGAGAACATCCGGAGTCTACAAGCCAAACCTTCTCCTTCCCTACCCGGCGAACCTGAGTCAAACAGAGAGTAAAGTCTCAGTACTGGGATAAATCAAGAGTGATTTTGGCACCCAATACCGAGTAACACGTGGAGCAGATGAAGTAGTCAAACACGACTGACCTCTATCTACCCTACGCTCTCCGTGACTCAAAGAAGCAGAAGGTCTATGAGCAGACCTGAAGCTGTTGCGGGGTCCGACTGCTACGGGAGAGCGAGTCGGAACACCGGCAACACGCTGATCACGCCGTGGGTAACTGTCTCGACGGGGGAAACGAGATGTACCCTCAGGACGGCGGAAGTCACGACCCGGAGCAGCATGAGGACAAAAACCAGAAGACTCAGAAAAACCAAGTCCTCGATGCTGCCCAAACACGTCAGAAGCAAACCTGGACCTCGTGCTAGTCTTAGGTGCACTCAGGATCTGGGGCTGACCCTGAATACGCCTAAGTGCCTCTGCACGGTCTCTTCGCGCAATCCTGGCGCGCCTGAAGCATCTCTCGATCGAGTGCCCATCCTTCTGACAGAAAGTGCAGTGGTACTTCACCTTCTGAGAGGTGGAAGTAGCACGAAGAGGCTTCGCCTTTTGAGAGGCCGAAGCAACAGGTGGAATCACCTTGCTGTCAGAGATCCCTTGGACAAAGCCCGCTGATTTGAATTTAACCTCATCAGATCTGGGCTCAACCTCGATCACACCTCCTACGATGGGTCGGAGAATAGCAGGTGGATGCTTCCTCATAGAAATCATATCCTAGACCTTGATTGAACTTGCAAATCTTGGATTGGTCTAGAATAAGATTAAGCTTCTTTTTGCCGCCTACAAATCTCTCGAGAGTGTTCATAAGGTACTGACACTCCCGAAAGAGAGAGGTGCAAGAAGAGCAGGGGGAAGAGGGAACAGCAGGAGGTAAGGGAGCAGATGAAGAACCAATAGCAGAGGAACGGATGGCTTGTGCACGCACAGCCGACTCAGAATGGACAGTCCTACTGCTAGCAGGTTGGCTCCCGTCGCTAGGCGTCTCTACCTTACCCTGGGGCTTCTCCCCCTCCACAGCAATCACATCACAACAAGATTGTGGCTTCTCTAATAAGTCCTTAGTTAGCTTCACACATTTTTCTTCCAATGCAATTAAGTCAATTTTTAGTTTATCACAATTTTTGCATGGTGAGCTAACAGGGTCATTAGAAGCATACTTAGCCAATTTCTCATTGTGGTCAATCATTTCTTGAAACTGTTTGGAAACAGATTCAAGTTCAGCAGTTAATCTAGGACAGTTCGAGCATGAAGCGACTGGCTCACACAACCAAGCATATAACTCCGAAATTTTATGATCTGCCCGTTTTACGTTCATCTTTAGATTATTACAACTTTCACAAGTCTCAGACAGATCAAGCAACATGGTATACAGACCTCTAAAAGCATTGTCCTTATCCTCACATGAGGTGCAAGAAGTAGTTTCAACAGGAGTAGATGAAGTAGAAGCAATCCTACTCATTTCTAGTTCAGCCAACAGACTAAGATTCTCCACCTTAACACTATCAAGCTCGGAGGACAAACTATCATGCGAGGTCCTTAGTTTCTCCATGTCACCCAGCAAAGCAGAGCATGTATCACAGTCGTCACTAGAGGGACCAGATGTAGGAGCAATAATCTCTAGTGACAACCTGTCTACTTCCTTCTCTAACTCAGTACACCTAGCCCTAGCTCTAGCATGGAAACCACCTAGCTTAAGAAAAGCATGATTGAGCTGGTCGTAGGTGGGACATACCTCGTCCGAGTCGGAGTACAGCTCGCTGTCGCTGAGTTCGCCCTCGAGGGCCATGAAGCACATGCCAGAGAAGTCGTCGCCGCTCTTGGGATCTTGGTCACCCGTCCCGTCGTCGTCGCTCCATCCCTCCACCTTGCTGAGGTCGAGGTCGTCGAAGGCGGTGAGGACGCGGTGAAACAGCTTCTTGGCCTTCCCGAAGTCGCAGAACTTCTTCTTGCCCGGCGTCTGAGCTGGAGTCTTCTTGTTGCGATTCTTGTCGGTGTAGTCGTTCTTGCCCGAACCGCCGTAGTCGTTCTTGCTCTTCTCCAACTTGGGGCAGTTTGCCCGAATGTGGTTGGGGCCACCACACTCGAAGCAAATGACTGGTCCGCCTCTCTTTCTGTCCCTCCTCCTCTTGTAAGAATGGGAGAACTTCCGAGCTAGGAGGGCCAGCTGTTCATCCTCTAGCTGCTCTAACTGATCATCAGTTACGTCACAGAGAGCAGCTAGGGAGAAACCGCAAAGCGAATCAGAAGAAGGACCAGAAGACGAAATGGGATCGGTGACCAAGGCCATCGACTGTGACTTCGACCGACGAGAGACAACGTCAATCTCGTGAGTCTTGAGGCGCGAGTATAGCGCGTCAAGAGTCAGGGTCGAGAGGTCTGTCGTGTCTTTGATGGTGGTCACTTTCATCTCCCAAACACGTAGATCGAGTGCCGCGAGCATCTGACGAGCGTTGTCCGAGTCGGGGTATGTGAGACCGACCGCTCGGAGGTTGCTCAAGATTTTGTGAAATCGCGAAAAGCACTCGTCCAGGGACTCACCAGCAAGCATCTCGAATTTGTTGTATTCGCGCTTGAACTGGTCCTGTCAAACCGTCTTAATCTGGGTGGTGCCCTCATGGTATGCGTCGAGGGTCACCCAGATATCGTAGGCGGACGACAGGTGAGAGATGCGATCGAATTCGCTTCTGCTCAAGCCCTGGATAACGATGTTCCTTGCCTTCGCATTTGCCTCAACATCGGGCATGTTTGCCACGTTGATGTTCTCATCGGCAGGAACAACATATCGTACCTTGACCTTCCGCCAGATGGCATACCCCTGGGCCTGGATGTATGTCTCCATTCGGCTCTTCCAGAAGGGGTAATCGATGCCATCGAAAACGGGCGGCTTGGTCGAGTACTTGTCCATCGCCATGGCTCTTGAGACCGGTTAAGATCTATTGAAAAGAGCAAACTGGCTCTGATACCAATTGTTGGACCGAAATGGCGACAGAGGGGGGGGTGAATGTCGATCACTAAAAATTGGTCCCCTCTCAAGTACTCAAAAACTCAGCTCTCCGATAGCTATTAGAAAGCTACAAAAAAATGCTTTCAAAGATAAATCAGCAACCACGATAATAACAATTAGCAGACAGCCGCAAAGCTTAACACAAAAGACTGCAGATTACTGAAGCTGGAAGACTAGCGTACTGGCGAAGAAAAAGCTAGATGAGAAAGCAAAAATAAAAGAAAGCAGATCAGCTGATTCAGAGGAGGCACAAACTGAAGCTCTGCCAAAAAATATGGCCACCAAGAAAGCTGTCGGCAGAGACACAAAAAGAGAAGGAATCAGACTCGAAGGCCTTTAGAAAGTGACAGAAGCCAACAAAACTCACAATAGAGAGTGCTGCAGCCGAACACAAAATAGAACTAGAGAGAGCCAAAACCAGTGTGAACAGAGGAAAAATAAGTGCAAATACTTGACTGACCAAGTACGAGCTGAAATGGCCACAAAAAGATCATTCGAACATGCTTCTAATAAAAGCTCTTACTTGGGCACAAAACCATATGACAAGCTGCTAATAAAAGCTCTTAAATGATGATCAAAAGGCAAGGCAACTTGAAAAGAAATGTTGTACGCAAAGAGGAGAAGCAAATAATGGGTGCTATTGATTAGCTAGATGAGACTAAAGTCACCCGAGAACAAGAAACCCAGACGAACACGGCTTAAATCAATCTCCAGAAAACCATCTTCTCGAGAAGGCCTAAGAACCTGAATTTCTCACGGCAAACCAGAGGCCACAAAGGACATGAATACGAATGGAATTTAACACACGAAAAGATTAGAGCTAAAAACCAAATACCAAGGAGGACAAGAACAGAGAAGACAAACTTCAGATTTTCATTCCACGAAACACGAGATACAAAGAACTATGTCCCCATACGCATGGACATTCGGAGGAATGATTACAAGAAATCTCAATCCATCCTCTCCCTCTTAATCCTCAAGAACACCAAGAGTCACACATGCTTCTTGGGAGGAACACACACATACACACATGGAGAGACTCAAAATGGAACCCTAACTTTTACATCCACTCTCTCAAAATTTCAGCACACATCTCCCTCTCTATTTATAGCCTCCACTAATGGGTTTGCACCATGCTTTACCCATTAGGCCTTCAACAACTCGGCGCTTTATCCAAACCCGCTTTCTTTTGTGCCGCTTTGCATTTTTACCAAAACGCCCCTCGCGCACCTTCTAGGAAGCTTCCTCATCCCTTGCCTCGCAAGCCACGCAGCTTCGCCGTCTTCAGCACACCTCGACCGTTCTGACCTCAGCGCCACCTGCGCCTAGTCCGGTCCATCGTGCCTCGCCACGACTCCACCTCGAGTCCACGTCGTCTTCGACATATCCCGACCGTTCTGACCTCAGCGCCACCTGCGCCTAGTCCGGCCCTCGGTGTCTCGCCACAACTCCACTCGATGTCCTGCAGCTACACAGACAAGAAACACGTCAAATAGCACCGCTCGACACATGAAAGCATACATACCATCATACTTACCACAGATGAAGTCCAAACCTGTCAAACCAAAGAATCAGCGTCCTAATCCCATATGACCAAGTTTGACCACAGTCCGACCGAGCCCGTTGCACCACACAACGTCAAGGTCCGAACAACCCAAACCAAACTCGACTTAGCTAGCCCAATGTCAATAACTCATCATACACACGGGATGACCTCCACATGGTCTCTCAGCATGCCATGTACACTCGGGGAACCGGCAACTCACGACTACTCATGGGCATTTACGTCGACGACATGGTGCTGATCGGTGCCCGACTGGAGGAAATCAACTGATTCAAAGCCCAGATGGAAGCTGAGTTCAAAATGAGTGACCTCGGCTCTCTCAGCTATTACCTCGAGATCAAGGTAATGCAGAGTGAGGGCAAGATCACTCTGCCACAAAGCAAGCTACTCAACCAAGTTGTTGCAGAAGGCTAGGATGAGCAACTACAATCCTGTCCTTGTGCCAATGGAGCTAGGACTAAAATTGAGCAAGGGAAGCTCAAATCCTCTAGTCGACAGCACATTCTACTGCAACATCATTGGAGGCTTATGCTACCTGGTCCACACAAGACCAGACATCACGTTTGTAGTTGGCTACGTAAGTTGGTTCATGGAATCACCGATTACCGAGCACCTTAGCGCCGTGAAGCACCTACTACGCTATGTGGCAAGGATGATCAACTGCGTTTGCAGGTACATGAGAGGTAAAGGAGCAACTAAGCTCATCGGGTACAGTGATGCAGACATGGCCGGAGATGTCAATGACCGGAAGAGTACCTCCAACATGATCTTCTTCATTGGGGGGAGCCCAATGAACTGGCAATAACAGAAGCACAAGACCGTCGCTGTATTGACTTGCGAGGCTGAGTATGTCACTGCCTCAACTGCTGCATGCTAATGGATTTGGCTCGGGGAGTTGCTGTTCAATGCAGAAGCATCAGTGGCAACCCTGCTCGTAGATAACAAGTTTGCATACAATTATGCAAGAATTCGGTGTACCATGGCCGGAGCAAGCATATTGAGATGCGTTATCACTTCATCAGGCAATGCGTCGAAAATGGCAAGGTCTTCATCGACTACATCAAGTCAGACGAGCAATTGTCGGACTTGCTGACCAAATCCCTTGGGCGGATCAAGTTTCAGAGTCTACGCGAGAAGGTTGGAGTCATCACCGTGAATGGCAACTAGATCAAGGGGGATATTGTCAGAATAATTGATCAAGTTGTTAGTTTGAGTCAAGATGTTGAGCACGACATCCTGGTTATGTGTGTCAAGTAGTCGAGCATGATGTCTTGGTCATGAGCTCAGTTGAGTCTTTCTCGTGTTCTGTTAGAGAACATGCGCAATTTGCAGTCATGTGATGGCACGACCATGTAGTCGTGGCGCGCGAATAGGAGGGGCGAAACGGTCATTATTTGTACTCATTTAGTATAAATAGTCCCCAGAAAAGCTACAGGTGGTGATTAGAGTGCATCACAAAACCATGTGTCTTCCATCTCTATCGTGTGAGTTTTCCCAAGTGTTTGAGGTACTTGTAAGTCGTAGAGAGTTTACAACTTGCTAGTCGGATTCAACTTGCTAGTCGTAGAGTGCCTCCAACTTCCTACTGCCAACTGCGACTAGATACTCGTGGTAGCTTCGAGTACTCGTATATGACTTCATAGTCGTAACATCAAGTGCTCGTAAACAACTACGTGGTCATAGCTCCGAGTAGTCGTAAGTGACCTCATAGTCATAAATTCAACTGAGTGGTCGTTAGACATTCTGCGTGGTCGTAAATTTGACTGTGTGGTTGTAAGATGTTCTGCGTGGTCATAAGTTCGACTGCGTGGTGATAAGTTTGTTCTGCATGGTCGTAACGAGTACCAGGTACTCGTAGTCATAGGACTGGGCTTCAACATCCCCGTCACACTGGTGAGCTCTTCCCCCTCCCGAGTATGTCAACATGACTGCCTTGCTCCCCCCTCCTTCTACCTCACCCGATTTGGGTTTCATCCATAGAAGTTCAGTAGCGCCGTCGCCTTCTCCAACTTTGACCGCCCTACCACCCCACTGACTCGATGCGCTTACCTTCATTTCCCATCGGCTAAAGCCTCCTCACACCTCCCTCCTTCAATCTCGGCTGTCAAATTTGGTCGTTGACCATCCCAGTCCACCGGTGCTATGGAAGAATGTCACGCTGCCTCGAGCCACCATCGCTGGACCTCCATATCGTTGAACTCATGGTGAGTTCCTCGAAGCTTGTCGATGCTCATTGCATAGTTTTATTGCTCATCGCACTGTCGCTAGCATGGTGGCCATGTTGGCCATGCCTCGCCGCCCCGACCATGCACTGCCTCCAATAGGTGTGCCATGATCCCTGTAACCAATTTGGGTATCATCGGGGTCCACCGCCACCTTCCTCGCTGGCGACGACCATGACAAGGCTATGCTCAGCTCAGGAGAAACAATGTAGCTATTTAATTAAGCATTAATGATGTCTTAAGTTGTAATTAAGTTAGTATTAATGATGCTCATTAAGTGTTAATCGGTCACTAACACGTGGGTCCAACCAATTAAGAAATATAATTAAAACTGGATTTTAGTTATAAGTCACTAACAAGTGGGACATCTTTACTATGCTGGCCACACCTGTCAGTCATGCTTCCCTTTTCCTTAAAGAAATATAATTCAAAAACAAAATTAAAACCTAGCTGGCTCCACCTGTCAGCTTCTAGTGTATTTTTAATAGGAAAATAAATATAAAACTAAAATAAAACCAAGGTTGTCAATGTGACATAGTATCTATTATGTCTATTTTTAGGATTTTTGCTGAAATTAAACTTTGAAAACCCTTTTTTGTCTCGTTTTAAATTTAAAATAAATAAAACTTATTTCTAAATTCATCAAAAATTAAGATCTTTCTAATAGAAGTAAAATCATGAATTTTAGAGTTCATTTGAATTTGTATTTGGATGTATTTGCATTCTTTTGTATTTATATGCTCTTCGTCGCAATTGCTCAACTAGAATATGAAGACCTGGAAGAGCAGCAGTTCGAGCCCAACCAAGACGAACAAGTCTATGAGCAACCAAGTCAATACTTTGATCATGTTGCCCCTACTTTTAATGCAAATTATGTTGATTTAAATTATTAAATTACATGCTTTAATTTACTATGGAAATCTATATTCATATTAAAGTTGTAGTTAATTCTCAAGTTTTTGGTAGTATTGGCACATTTTCATTGTGTTTTTGCAAAAATAGCATGACTCAGGTGGAAATGGCAATTTTGGCATGTTTGCCGCATGGCCATCATGCGGCAGCAACGTGCACGCGACACGTTGCAAGAACGCACAGCCACCGTGCGGTGCTCCCTCACCTCACGGCCACTGTGTGGTGGCTTGCACTACTGCACGGCCACTGTGCGGTGGCCAATTAGGCCAGGGTAATTAGGGTTATTAATTTCGATTTGCTAATTTATTTTAGTTTACTGCTTGTATAAATTTATAGACATAGCAAATAAGCTCAAACAGTTATGAAATTTTTTGTTCAGCCTCCTAACATAGTGTACTTGATTGTGTAATTTTTTTATAATTTTACCCATTTTGAATGTTACTCGAAAATTTAATTAAGTGTACTATTTGTAAGACTTTTTTTAATGTAAAAAATGAGCCCCAGAAATTATGAAAGTTTTTTGAAAGATCCTCACATAGCGGACTTGATTTTGTTATTTTTCCATAATTTGTTATTATCCAAAATTATCTTAAAAATTAAGAGTTTAGGTCTCTAAAATTAGGATTTTAGGTTTCGAAAATTATGGTTTCATGTGACTTCCAATTTGGGTAATTTAGTATGACATGACTACTCTATGTAAGTGACAGCAATTAAGGTCTCCGGAATGATTTCATGTGACATGATTAAGGCACCCCATACTGCATTAAGTGGGAATCCTGCTTCCTCGGTCACACGCATAAAATGATGCCCACGTGACCCAACGATGCATGCCTAGGGGAGCGTTTGAACAAATAACACAAATTGGAAGCCCTCCCTTTGGTCACTCTCTAGGTTCGAACAGATGCGGCTTTAGCTGCCCCACAGGATCATTTTATTACAAACTACACGCATGGTGGGGGCCATCCAGCCCATATGGGGCCAGTCACATGCACGCGCGTGAGGTGACTAGTGGCCGAGCTTCCCACACACTACTAAAAACAACTGTCATTTCATGTGCCTCAGCCAAAAAAACTTATCATTTCATGCACGTGGGCGTTACTTCATGTGCGTGGCCAGGGAAGCAGGATTCCTGCTTAATGCGGTCAGGGATGTGCAGAATCTTCATGTGTAGGTGGGCCACCCACTTTGTGTGGTCTGGGAGTGCGGGTGGTGGCAAGTTCATGAGCACGGGTGCTACGGGAAGTGGCTAGGTACTTCCTACCTCCTGGTAGCACAAAAAGCCAGTTCCTATGCCCTGGTAGCATGAAAAGCCGCTATCCCCTACGCTCGGCTGTGGTTCCCACACCTTCTAGCCCCTTCTGCAAAAAAGTAGCCATCCAAGGGTGAGTTGGTATGAAAACTGAAAGTTCCACAAAAAAATACTGGAAAAATTACAAAACCAAGTCCACTCTATGAGGATCCTTCAAAAGGCTCCACAAAATATTTTATAATTTTTTGCGCTCATTTACTATATCTAAAAATTCATAAAAGTGGTAAACTGAAATGAATTAGCTAATCGTTTTTTGCTCCCTGAGGGCCGGTCTGACCGCCTCATATGGGCCGGTCTGACTGCCCATGGACCGGTCTGACCGCCCATTACATGCCGGTCTGACCGCCCTGTGAACTCCGGTCTGTCAGGCCCCCGGATTTCGAAACCCGGACCCTCTGTGTATTACAGCACTAGTCCCAGATCAAAGCTAGTGCACACAGTTAAACAGAATGGAAAACATCACCATCAACGATTTATTACAATAATTAAGAGTACTGACCACAGGGTCTCATTATTACAATAGAGGTTTAAGACCTCGCACACACGAAACACAACGGAAGCAAAAGATAACTCGAAGACGACCCATCAATTCGCCACAGGCAATTGACTGGGGAAGCGCGACCTAGTCCTCCGGGAAAAATCCATCACAGCCACAAGCGAAGCAGTAGTCGTAGTCACCTTCTTGAGCTTCGACTTCCTCTGAGGATTGTTTTTAGAGTGCAGCATGTGAGTACATAAAGTACTCCGCAAGTCTTGGGAAAAATGCAATAGATGCAAGGCTTGACAAAGGAAGGCTCTATGGTTCTTTTGCACAAAGCAACATTTTCATTCAATTATTTCTAATTATTTTCCAAGGCATCAATTTAATAAAGTAAATGTTTTAACAGAAACTATCAATAATTCATTAGTGAAGGTTCCATCTACCAACACTAGATTAACTGATCAAGTTTTAAACTGCGGGTTACATCCACCCTCTCTGGCTCCAACTGCCAGGATACCCTTCCGAGAGTTCCCTCCACTCTCGGAATACAAAACTTTGATTTTAAAACCAAAACCAGAAATCTACCATGTGCATGCATTCCTTGCCCGCCCTTGACCATGGGCACGGCTATTCGAATAGTTTTACACTCTGCAGAGGTTGTACAACTTTACCCACAAGAGATAATTTATCCTAAAAGTCAACACGCTTCCTTTGGCATGAGACTCAGATAAAATATCACAAAGCCTTTACCTTACTCTAATCTAGCTAGATACCACCCGCTGAGGTTTCACCGCAGGTAGGCTAACTGCCCGAACCGAAGCCCCCTCTTGCGCCATATGAGTACAGTAAATCCCTGTCCCTCACTATGAATAACCAGTCCATCCCTGGCACCCACTTTCCACTGGTGGCACCTAAACTAGACTATCATAAGTTAGTCAGCTAGGTCGTACCCATATAGACTTGTGGTTGTACGGTTAATGCTCAGTCTGGACAAACACAAGCGTCGGTCCTTAATTGACTAGGGTGGAACATACACTTTACAAGATCTCGTGCTTCCTGCACCAAACCAAACCAACCATCCACCCTAATCTAAACCAACTTTCACATTTTAGTTTATTTCAAAAGAACAGTGGTAGCTCCAATTACCACTAAATTTCTAAACACAAGGGTATTACAACAAATCATAATTTCCCATTTTCAAGAGTTTCTAAAGATATTAGATAGCATGACTAAGCATTATCCTACCATTCTAATATTCACAAAGATTAATATTAATCTCATTATTGAGACAAAGGAAGTTCTAGGGTGACAAGGTACATGGTAATCAATGTCAAATGAGGGCATAACAAAGTTGGAATAACTAATTCCTAAAGATTTGAACTAGTGATTTTATGTAAATAGCAATGCCCATAATTTAAAATATTTAAAACCTTTCAAAAGCATAGGTTCAAGATGATCAAAGGAGACTTGCCTTCCTGCAGGATCTCTGGGTCTTCTTGCTGTTGGTTAGAGTGATCGTCGACAACGTTGGAATCTACGCGAGAAAAGACAAAGCAAACAAAGCAAATAAATACAAATAAAAATTCAAACAAACTCAAAAATTCAAATAGAGGCCATAGTTGAATAGATCATGATTTTAGAAGAATTTAGAAATTTGAATGGCTGAATTTGGAGTTAAAATGAGAAAGTTATGCTCATTTGAAAATCTCAGATTGAATAAATCTAGAAATTCCCACATTTCTGACAGGTGGGGCCCACGGAAATTATTTAATTTTTATTTTTATTTTTTATTTTGAGAGAATGACAGGTGGGGTCCACTGGTCAGTGAGTCCACAGAGAGCTGTCCCTGACATGTGGGACCCACTGGACAGTGAGCCCACTGGCTCAGCCTCTAACACGTGGGACCCACTGGACTCCGGGCCCACTTGTCAGTGACCAGCGCAGAGGGGTAGGGCCCAGTCGACAGTGGCCCGCGAGGACAGCTGACGCTGACGGTTGGGGCCCACTTGTCAGTGCAGTTTAATTGAGAAAAACTCAACCTCAGCGTGCGGAGCCGAGGGCTCGAACGCGCGCCGAGGGAGTCGGGGGAAAGGAGAGCGAGCGGTGATAGCCAAGTGAGCGGGCAGGCGTTGCCTACCCATAATGGGTAGGTAACCCTCTTGAGGGATACCTGCGGGAGGGCCGGGCGGAGATGGTCGGAGGCGAGGTTGCCGGCGGCGAGGGAAGGCCGGAGGGGTTCGGGTGACGCGTGAAATGAAGTCCCGGTGCGGAGGGGGTCCGGTTGGAGGGGTCGACGAGGTGCGGCGACGAGCGGAGAAGGTCGGCGACGGGGAAGGCGACGGCGCAGCTCGGGAGCTCTGGTGCGACGGTGCTCCGACGACGGGGAGAGGCGGCCGAGGTGACGGGGAGGTTCGCCGACGCACGAGGATGCTCGGAGTGGGGCCGGCGGGCTCTGGAAGGGTCCGAGGCGGCGGGAATGGCTCGTCGAGGTGCGGTGGGCTCGGAGGGAAGGGAAGTACGGTGGCAGGGCTCTACGGGGCTCGGGAGAGGAAGTACGGAGGGAGGACCGTCCACGCGTCGGCTGGAGGGGAAGGGAGGAATTATTATTATTATTATTATTATTATTATTATTATTATTATTATTATTATTATTATTATTATTTTTAAGAATTGATTTTCTATTTTCAGAAAAGGCTAGAAAATTATTTAGGCCTCAGAAAAATATGAAAATATCTCCAAAAATTCCAGAAAAATTCACAGAAGCTCCTGGAGTTATTTTGGACTTAATGAAATTATTTTCAACTACTGTTGATATTTAATTTTCATATTTTAAATTACTTTTTAAATTCTAAAAATAGGTTTTAAATTCCAGAAAATCCAGAAAGGCAAATAAAAGCCAAGTACAATCCAATTACTTTAAAATAATTAATTTGAATTTAAATTTTTCCAGAAAGGAGAAATTTGGGATGTGACAAACCTACCCCCCTTAGAAAGAATCTCGACCCCGAGATTCGGACGGACTGGGAAAAAGGCCGGGGAACTCTTCTCTTAGATCCTCTTCACGCTCCCAAGTCGCTTCCGATTCCAAATGGTTGCTCCACTGCACTTTACAGAACTTGATGACCATGTTTCGCGTACGACGCTCTGATTCCTCCAATATCTTGACCGGATATTCTGGATATGTGAGGTCCTCCTTCAAGTCCACTTCCTCTAGAGGCATTTGCTCCTCTGGCACTCGGAGACACTTTCTTAGCTGGGACACATGAAAGACATCATGCACCTTTGACAGTTGAGGCGGAAGCTCCAACTGGTAAGCCACTTCTCCTCGTTTCGCTACCACTGGAAAGGGTCCAATGAATCTAGGAGCAAGCTTTCCACTGACTCCAAAACGTCTCATTCCTTTGAGAGGTGACACCTTCAAATAAACATGATCCCCAGGTACAAATTCTAAGCTTCTACGTCGATTGTCCGCATAGCTCTTCTGTGTGGTTTGAGCTGCCTTTAATCTGTCCTGGATTAGGCGAACTTGTTCCTCTGCCTGCTTCAACACATCTGGTCCAAACACTTGCCCTTCTCCGGTTTCTTTCCAATACAGCGGGGTCCTGCATTTTCTGCTATACAAAGCTTCAAATGGAGACATCTGTAAGCTGGATTGATAACTGTTGTTATAGGAAAACTCCGCATAGGGCAGACTTTGATCCCAGTTAGCCTTGTTTGCTAGAACACAAGCCCTCAACATATCTTCCAAAATTTGATTTACTCTCTCTGTTTGACCATCTGTCTGTGGATGATATGCTGTGCTAAAATTTAGATTTGTGCCCAAAAGTCCATGCAACTTATGCCAAAATCTTGAGGTGAATTGAGTCCCTCGATCTGACACAATCTTCTTTGGAACTCCATGCAAACACACGATTCTAGACATATACAACTCTGCGAGTCTATCTCCAGAGTAGGTGGTCTTTACTGGAATGAAATGGGCGACTTTTGTCAGACGATCCACAATAACCCAAATCGAATCATACCCTGATCTTGTTCTTGGTAATCCGGTTATGATGTCCATTCCAATTTCTTCCCATTTCCACTCGGGTATCTACAAAGGTTGTAGAAGCCCAGCAGGTCTCTGATGTTCTGCTTTAATTCGCTGGCACACATCGCACAAAGCTACATACTCTGCAATCTCTCTTTTCATACATGACCACCAATACCTTTCCTTGAGGTCTTGGTACATCTTCGTACTCCCAGGGTGAATTGAATATCCAGATTCATGGGATTCTTTCAGAATTAACTCCTTTATCTCTTTCTTTTCAGGTACAATGATTCGTTTGCCCAGCCAAATGATACCTTCTTCATCCTCTGAGAATCCTGGTGCCTTCCCTTTCTTCATGTTTTCTTTAATTTCCTTAACATACTTATCCTCTCCTTGAGCTGCCTTGATTTGGTCCTGTAGCATGGGTTGAACCTCCAAAGTATCCAGGAATCCTTCCTCTACCACTTCCAAGTTGAGCCGCTGAAATTCTGCTTGAAGGGTAGGCATACTGTCCTTAATCCACAGCTTGGCACAGTAACTCTTTCTGCTCAAGGCATCAGCTACTACATTAGCCTTTCCTGGGTGGTAATGTATTCCCACATCATAATTCTTTATTAGCTCAAGCCATCTCCTTTGCCTCATGTTGAGATCAGGTTGGGTAAATATATACTTCAAACTCTTATGATCCGTGTAGATTTCACAACGGTTACCTATCAAATAATGCCTCCATATTTTTGGAGCATGCACAACGGCAGCAAGCTCTAAATCATGAGTTGGGTAATTTCCTTCATGGGGTCGCAGCTGCCTCGAAGCATAAGCTACTACCTTTCCCTCTTGCATCAAAACACAGCCCAATCCTTGCCTTGACGCATCACAGAAGACTTCAAAATCTTTTCTAATATCCGGGAGCGTCAACACCGGTGCAGAAGTTAACCTCTTCTTCAGCTCTTGAAAACTATCCTCACACGATTTACTCCATTCAAACTTCTTTTCCTTCTTTAGCAACTGAGTAAGAGGTCTTGCAAGTTTGGAGAATCCTTCAATAAAGCGACGATAGTAACCAGCCAAACCCAAAAAGCTTCGGATCTCGGATACTAACTTTGGTTGCGTCCAATTGAGCACATCATTTACCTTTTCGGGATCCACGGACACTCCTCCTGCAGAAATCACGTGGCCCAAGAAAGCCACTTTCTTCAACCAAAACTCACACTTACTAAACTTGGCATACAACTGGTTTTCTCTGAGCTTTTCCAAAACTATCCTCAAATGTTCTGCGTGCTCTTCCTCATTCTTGGAGTATATCAGAATATCGTCGATAAACACAACCACAAACTTATCCAAATATTCCATGAACACCTTATTCATCAGATTCATGAAGTATGCGGGGGCATTGGTTAGACCGAAAGACATCACTGTATACTCATATAATCCATAACGAGTAGCAAATGTTGTCTTGGGTATGTCTTCTGGTCTTATCTTCAATTGGTGATAACCAGATCGAAGATCAATCTTAGAGAAGACACATGATCCTTTCAACTGATCAAACAGATCATCTATTCTAGGCAAAGGGTACTTGTTCTTGATCGTCACATCATTCAAGGATCGATAGTCCACACACATGCGAAGACTTCCGTCCTTCTTCTTCACTAACAGTACTGGTGCTCCCCAGGGTGACGAGCTTGGCCTTACAAATCCTTTATCTTGCAGCTCTTCAATTTGTTTCTTAACTTCCGCCAAATCATTCGCGGACATCCGATAAGGTCTCTTGGAAATCGGAGCTGTACCAGGTACTAGGTTGATGACAAATTCAATTTCTTTGTCTGGTGGCATTCCCGGCAAATCTTCAGGAAGCACGTCTGGGTATTCACTCACTATAGTTTCTTTTTCCAAAGTCACTCCCTTTACACTGTTCAATTCACACCTATTCTGAGAGGAGGGGTTTGACTTATACCTTACTTGGATTCCATCCGAGTTGGTAATAGTAACGGCACGATCGGCACAATCTATTTGTCCTTTATACTTGGTTAACCAATCCATACCAAGTATTACATCTAAACCCTTGGAGTCTATTATAATAAGGTTCGCTAGGAACTTAACTCCATTTATATCGACAGTTGCGTTATGGTAAACTGTGTTAGTCCTCATTTCCTTTCCAGGAGACTGGACTAGCATGGGGTTCTGTAGTTTACGCACATCCCAATTATATCTTTCAACCACATCTTTCGACACAAAAGAATGCGAAGCTCCAGAATCAAATAATGCTGATGCAGATACTGAGTTGACAAGAAACTTACCCAGAACTACGTCGGGTGCATCCTGGGCTGCCTCCGCAGTGACATGGTTAAGATGTCCCCTGCTCATTGCCTGCGGAATCCTTGGGGTTTGTGGTGCCCCACGGCCTTGACCTGCAGTCGGAGCTCTTGCTGGCGTAGTTCCCAGATTGAAATGAACTGGGGTCACTACTGGGCGTTTCTGGGGACAGTTGCTGGCATAGTGCCCCATGTTCTTGCAGTTGAAACACTGCACTCCTGCTGCTGAAGTCTTGTTCTGCTGGGGTTGGCCACCATTGCTTGCCCGGGGAGTTTGTGGATTTGGGCGGGGTCCTAAAAAGGGAGTCCTTGGCACACTTGACTCTGAAGGTTTGTGAAAATGAGGTGTGTTGGGGCGAAATCGAGAGCTGCTTGCTCCTTGCTGGGCTTGGAACTTCCTCTTCCGAGTTTCGTATAGCTGACGCTGAGCATCTTCTTGGACAAAGGCCTTGTTCACTAGGTGCTGGAAGGTCGGGTAATCATTGGACACCAGCTGCACCTTGAGGTTGGGGTCAAGTCCCTGCGTGAACCTCCAAATCTTGGTCGCCTCCGATGTGACTTCTTCAGATGCATACCTGGACAGTTGGGTGAACTTGTTCAGGTATTCGGAAACACTGAGGTTTCCCTGTTGCAGTTGGTAGAATTCTCTTTTCTTCATTTCCATTATTCCCGTAGGAATATGGGCAGTGCGGAAAGCTTCACCAAACTCATCCCAAGTGATGGTTTGTGCATTTTGATGGGCGGCGCGGTAGTTATCCCACCAGTTAGCAGCAATTCCCTTGAGCTGGTGAGCAGCATACAGCACCTTCTCGTTGTCGTTGCACTGAGCTAGGACCAATTTCCTTTCCACATCCTTGATCCAATCATCTGCCTCCAGGGGATCCACTGATCCAGCAAAAGTGGGAGGCCTTGTCCTCATGAATTCTCCCAACTTAGACTGCGGTGCCTGGTTGGGTGCCTGCGGGGCTGGCTGCACTTGGTTTTGAGCTAAGGCTTGAAGAAGCTGAAGTTGCATGGCCATCATCTGTTCCAAGTTGGGGGCCTGAGCGGGAGGTGGTGGAATGTTGTCCTCTGGCTGATTGTTGGCGTCACGGCTGTTGCCAGGGTTGCTCCTTGTGTTCACCATCTGAAGTGGTTTAGGTTAGCAGAAGGTAAGAGGGGTTTTAGCAAGGGTAAGAGATTAGGGGAACTAAATCACATCCCAAGCCAACACACAAGAAGAAACCAGCAACCACTTAGGGAAAACTTTTATTAAAATCAAAATAAGTTCAGGAATGGCTGTACCACAAGTGCACATAGGCTTGGTACAGTCCATCTAGCACTCCAAAACATAGCATAAAGCGTTCTACAGACGCAGACATTTTATTTGGGTACTACTGACTCAAAAGACTACTAATCCTCTCCAAAGACGCGTTCCTCAAGCTCCTCTTCCGGGTCCTCTTCTGGATCCTCCTCCGGGTCTTCCTGGCGCTCTCTCACGTGGTGCCTCGAACAATCACACTCGGCCGAGGCACGGGGACGGTTACGACTGGAGGCAGTCGAACGCGAACGAGAACGAGAAGGCTTGCGCTTCTTGAGGGTGATGACGGGTGGCGGACTGGGGCGTCGCACCTTCTTGCGTGCTGTGAGCCTGGTGCAGAGTCCTGAAAGTCGAGCTGGCGCTTGATTGTTGGGGATGACAGCCGGTGCGGGAGAAGATGGCGTGTAATCCACTGTAGCTTGGAGACGTCCCAGCTCGAACTCTGCTGCCTGACACTGGCGGAGTTGGGCACGAAGAGTGTCGGAGTGCTGATAGCTGGAAGTGAGAAGCATCTGGAGTTGTCCAATCTCCTCCAAGGCTCTACCATAAGTGACTGCCATCGCCTATGTGAGCTGCACCTGATGTGACAACCGAGGATCGTCAGCTGGAATATCAAAGGGATCTGGATACCTCTGTCCAGCCCTAGGGTTGATGAAGAAACAGAAGGGAGACTAATGCACAGCATCATTGTGCAGATGGCACAACTCATCAATGGCCAGGCGTGCTGCATCCTGGACGGCATTGAAGCAGCGGGACCGAGGATGCTTGATGGGATATTTGTGGGAGTTGAATTCCCATTCCCGTGCATACAGGAATACCTCCATGGTCCAAGAGTCTCGATCCAGGATCCTCGTCTTCCATCCCCTGAAAATGGGCGGCTGACGATACTCCAAGCACTGCATCAGCTGCCGGAGAAGGCTAGCGAAAACTCCAGCATCCTCTCCATGTGAGTAGTAGTCCCACGGGGCAGCGGAGGTCAAACCGGCCATCTACAAAGTTGAATTAAAAGAGCAGATTAGTAAAAAGTTTTTAACAAAAGAATTTAAAGACAAGAATCGGATTCTAAGTAAGAAGAGAGTAGAAGCAAAGAAGCATATACATTTTTAATATACTCTTTTTATAAATATAAGTCCTTATGGTTTGCCGTTCTTAGTCTAGGTCACGTCCTATAGTCAAATTGGCTCTGATACCATCTCTGTCGGGCCCCCGGATTTCCAAACCCGGACCCTCTGTGTATTACAGCACTAGTCCCAGATCAAAGCTAGTGCACACAGTTAAACAGAATGCAAAATATCACCATCAACGATTTATTACAATAATTAAGAGTACTGACCACAGGGTCTCATTATTACAATAGAGGTTTAAGACCTCGCACACACGAAACACAACGGAAGCAAAAGATAACTCGAAGACGACCCATCAATTCGCCACAGGCAATTGACTGGGGAAGCGCGACCTAGTCCTCCGGGAAAAATCCATCACAGCCACAAGCGAAGCAGTAGTCGTAGTCACCTTCTTGAGCTTCGACTTCCTCTGAGGATTGTTTTTAGAGTGCAGCATGTGAGTACATAAAGTACTCCGCAAGTCTTGGGAAAAATGCAATAGATGCAAGGCTTGACAAAGGAAGGCTATATGGTTCTTTTGCACAAAGCAACATTTTCATTCAATTATTTCTAATTATTTTCCAAGGCATCAATTTAATAAAGTAAATGTTTTAACAGAAACTATCAATAATTCATTAGTGAAGGTTCCATCTACCAACACTAGATTAACTGATCAAGTTTTAAATTGCGGGTTACATCCACCCTCTCTGGCTCCAACTGCCAGGATACCCTTCCGAGAGTTCCCTCCACTCTCGGAATACAAAACTTTGATTTTAAAACCAAAACCAGAAATCTACCATGTGCATGCATTCCTTGCCCGCCCTTGACCGTGGGCATGGCTATTCGAATAGTTTTACACTCTGTAGAGGTTGTACAACTTTACCCACAAGAGATAATTTATCCTAAAAGTCAACACGCTTCCTTTGGCATGAGACTCAGATAAAATATCACAAAGCCTTTACCTTACTCTAATCTAGCTAGATACCACCCACTGAGGTTTCACCGCAGGTAGGCTAACTGCCCGAACCGAAGCCCCCTCTTGCGCCATATGAGTACAGTAAATCCCTGTCCCTCACTGTGAATAACCAGTCCATCCCTGGCACCCACTTTCCACTGGTGGCACCTAAACTAGACTATCATAAGTTAGTCAGCTAGGTCGTACCCATATAGACTTGTGGTTGTACGGTTAATGCTCAGTCTGGACAAACACAAGCGTCGGTCCTTAATTGACTAGGGTGGAACATACACTTTACAAGATCTCGTGCTTCCTGCACCAAACCAAACCAACCATCCACCCTAATCTAAACCAACTTTCACATTTTAGTTTATTTTAAAAGAACAGTGGTAGCTCCAATTACCACTAAATTTGTAAACACAAGGGTATTACAACAAATCATAATTTCCCATTTTCAAGAGTTTCTAAAGATATTAGATAGCATGACTAAGCATTATCCTACCATTTCTAATATTCACAAAGATTAATATTAATCTCATTATTGAGACAAAGGAAGTTCTAGGGTGACAAGGTACATGGTAATCAATGTCAAATGAGGGCATAACAAAGTTGGAATAACTAATTCCTAAAGATTTGAACTAGTGATTTTATGTAAATAGCAATGCCCATAATTTAAAATATTTAAAACCTTTCAAAAGCATAGGTTCAAGATGATCAAAGGAGACTTGCCTTCCTGCAGGATCTCTGGGTCTTCTTGCTGTTGGTTAGAGTGATCGTCGACAACGTTGGAATCTACGCGAGAAAAGACAAAGCAAACAAAGCAAATAAATACAAATAAAAATTCAAACAAACTCAAAAATTCAAATAGAGGCCATAGTTGAATAGATCATGATTTTAGAAGAATTTAGAAATTTGAATGGCTGAATTTGGAGTTAAAATGAGAAAGTTATGCTCATTTGAAAATCTCAGATTGAATAAATCTAGAAATTCCCACATTTCTGACAGGTGGGGCCCACGGAAATTATTTAATTTTTATTTTTATTTTTTATTTTGAGAGAATGACAGGTGGGGTCCACTGGTCAGTGAGTCCACAGAGAGCTGTCCCTGACATGTGGGACCCACTGGACAGTGAGCCCACTGGCTCAGCCTCTAACACGTGGGACCCACTGGACTCCGGGCCCACTTGTCAGTGACCAGCGCAGAGGGGTGGGGCCCAGTCGACAGTGGCCCGCGAGGACAGCTGACGCTGATGGTTGGGGCCCACTTGTCAGTGTGGTTTAATTGAGAAAAACTCAACCTCAGCATGCGGAGCCGAGGGCTCGAACGCGCGCCGAGGGAGTCGGGGGAAAGGAGAGCGAGCGGTGATAGCCAAGTGAGCGGGGAGGCATTGCCTACCCATAATGGGTAGGTAACCCTCTTGAGGGATACCTGCGGGAGGGTCGGGCGGAGATGGTCGGAGGCGAGGTTGCCGGCGGCGAGGGAAGGCCGGAGGGGTTCGGGTGACGCGTGAAATGAAGTCCCGGTGCGGAGGGGGTCCGGTTGGAGGGGTCGACGAGGTGTGGCGACGAGCGGAGAAGGTCGGCGACGGGGAAGGCGACGGCGCAGCTCGGGAGCTCTGGTGCGACGGCGCTCCGACGACGTGGAGAGGCGGCCGAGGTGACGGGGAGGTTCGCCGACGCACGAGGATGCTCGGAGTGGGGCAGCGGGCTCTGGAAGGGTCCGAGGCGGCGGGAATGGCTCGCCGAGGTGCGGTGGGGCTCGAAGGGAAGGGAAGTACGGTGGCAGGGCTCTACGGGGCTCGGGAGAGGAAGTGGAGCGCGTCGGGGTGCTGGGCGGAGAGAGGCGAAGCCGAGGGGGGGTTTTATAGGGCGGAGAAGGGGACACGAGCGCGGGATTGCTCGCCGAAGATGGCGGCCGAGAAAAGGAAGGGAAGGGGGAGGAAAGGAAATAGGGGGCAGAGAAGGAAGGGAGGACGCGGGGAATAGGGGATTTGGTCGCGGCGGCGTCCAGGGATTCCAAAACCGGGGAGAGCCGTGTAAGGAATGGTCGGGTACGGCGCGGATTCGGTCGCCGGCGCAAAGAAGGAAAGAGGGAAGGAAGAAAGGAAGGAGGCGGCTCCACGGGGACGACGGGCCTGACAGGCGGGGCCGGGCGTCAGCGGAAGCGGGGGCGGGGCGGCCGACATGCGGGGCCCGGGTGGCAGTGGGAGCGGTCGCGGGTGACTGATGTGCGGGGCCCGCAGGTCAGAGAGGAGAGGGGAGCGGGGTGGTGGATTGAGGCCGGGTGCGGGGACGCGGCCCATCCGAGCCGTCCACGCGTCGGGCGAGGAGGAGGGTTAGGCGGGGCTGACGGGCCTGGCCCGCTTGGCGGTGGGAGAGGGAGGGAGCGGCCCGGATTGGCCGAGCGGCGACGTGGACGGATCTGGACCGTCCACGCGTCGGCTGGAGGGGAAGGGAGGAATTATTATTATTATTATTATTATTTAAGAATTGATTTTCCATTTTCAGAAAAGGCGAGAAAATTATTTAGGCCTCAGAAAAATATGAAAATACCTCTAAAAATTCCAGAAAAATTCACAGAAGCTCCTGGAGTTATTTTGGACTTAATGAAATTATTTTCAACAACTTTTGATATTTAATTTTCGTATTTTATATTACTTTTTAAATTCTAAAAATAGGTTTTATATTCCAGAAAATCCAGAAAGGCAAATAAAAGCCAAGTACAATCCAATTACTTTAAAATAATTAATTTGAATTTAAATTTTTCCAAAAAGGAGAAATTTGGGATGTGACACGGTCAGACCACGGGTAAAATACCGGTCTGACCGCCAGTAAAATACCGGTCTGACCGCCCGTCAGTTTTAGAGCACAACAGGGGAGGAAAATCAGACAATAAAAATGCAGACTTTGCAGACTTTAAGCACCAGAGCAATTCGAGGTTTTCTCCTGATCTTTTTGGTCCAGAACAGAAAGGAGACAACCTAAATAGCAAGAGAAACCAAAAGAGCCAAGAGAATCCACCTTAAGAACAAGAATTGAGGATTTTACCTGAAAACTGAAAATGAAGAGAAGAGAGAAGGAAAATCCAAAATTCTCAAGACTCATCCATCCTTAGCTCAAAATCTTTTGCAACAAGATTAGCAATAGCCTCAGGACTTAGCAGGGAAAACTTTCAAGCAAACTTATGAAGGGAATCAAGAGGGCCAAGAATCCCCTGACTCAAAAACCCTAGAAATTTCATGAACGGAGGAGGCTGAGAGAAAGAAACTGAAATTAAAATTGGTTTGCTTTTCAGGAGTGACTAGCCAAATGGCCTTGGGTCATCTCCAAGGTCACAGCGACCCATTTTGCTACTCCTCAGCAAGAATCAACACAAAAACAAGAATATGAGAAATCAAGCAGAGAGGGGAACGAAGAACAAAAACCAACAGAGGAAGCACATGAACTCAATCAAACTCAAATAAAGCCATCTCAGATTGATAATGATGAAGAGAGATACAGGATTACAACCTCTACCTCCCCATACGCGCTTGGAAATGAGAATTCAAGCTACATGCATGAGAGGGGAGGATCTCTCTCCAAGAACACACGAACACACACAGAGAGAGGGCTCAAATAGCCTCTGTCCTTCTCACCAACTCATACCAACTAAAGCAAAAGAGAAGCAAAGCAAAAGAGAAGCAAAGCAAAAGACATGAAGACCATGCAGGAGACACCCTCCTTTTATAGCCTCCCACTAATGGATTTGCCTCTCTCTTTACCTGCTAAGCCCAACAACCTGGCGCTTTATCCGTTAACTCGAACCGCATCCGCTTCCACCTGTGCAGCCTTGCGCTTTTACCGAAACGCCCCTCGTGCACCTTCCTGGAAGCTTCCTCGTGTCTTGCCGTTCAAGCATCGTAACCACCTCGAGTCCTCGCCGTCTTCGGCACACCTCGACCGTTCTGACCTCGGCACCACCTGCGCCTAGTCCGGTTCTCCATACCTCGCCACGACTCCACCTCGACGTCCTGCAGCCATCACAGACAAAAAACACATCACATAGCACCGCTGACACATGTAAACACAATTAGCATCAATGAATCATATTTAAGCACAATATGGCCCAAATGACCGATCAGGAAGAAGAATTTGCGATAAGTCCGTCTAACCAACTCGACTGAGCGAAATGCCAACATGGCACAAAATGCACAATCCAAACTCAAACTTTTCAGAACCCTTGTCAATTACTCATCACACACATGGGGTCACAATCACATGGTCTCTCAATCTCCCCCTTGATGAGTATATTGACAAACCCAGAAAAAGCACAGAGTGGAGTTTGAAAATGAATTAAAGTCAAACATGGTCCAAAAGAGATCAAAGAAACTTATGACCATGTCGACAGAAGGAACACTAGAGAAAAAATAGAAAGAGCAAATTATTCTCCAAAGCTCTAGAAGCTTCCCAAAAGGCTTTTTCTCCGCTATTCTCCCTCTTTTGGCAATAAACACATCAAGGATGCAATGAGAGAATAAGGTCACAAAAATGGATGAAATGGCTGAAGTTGGTTTATTTTAAGCATTTAGAGCCATGAAGATTATCCAAAATGACCATATGAGAATTACATCAAGCCATAACATATCGGAGTGCTATCAAGATCATGACAATGCATGTATAGACAAGCTAAACCAAATAAGTCATAATCTGAGAATTTAGTCGAATTCCTTAGCATGTCAAGTCAACCATGAGTATAGTCTAGCTAGAGGTATCCAAAGATGATACAGGCCATGTCAATAAGCTAAGTGGAACCAAGAAGCTAACATTGAGTCAATTTAGAGTGCTACAAGTCCAAAAATGAATCATTTGTTTAAGTATTTGGTCGTGTTGTGGAATTAAGCAAATTTAGCACAAATGACATGTTTTTCTTTGTAAATCTCAAGATTGTTTCCAACCAGATTTTGTTTAGTCATGTGCTAGATCTTAAGCCTTATGCGACCACTCCAAGCAAGAAGCTTAAGAAGCTAGTCTTGGTCAACCAAAACTCCCCCTGAGTTCATGCCTAGTGCAATGGCAAGCCGTCTCATGAGAAAGAATTGGTGAGATCAGTTTTTTTTTGCACAAAAGAGATCTTTTTGCATTCTTAAAGGTTGTACTAACTCATGCTTCATCAAGAAACTAGTATAGCTCAATCTAAAGCTCAACATAGATTCAAGACTCAACTCAGCCTATTTGACATGGCATGAATCATAAGGAGATAACTAAAGAGAGACTAGTCTCAAGAGCTAACATGACATGAATTAGTTCAAGTTGAGCATTTTAATTAACCTATCATGGCAAAGACTTGACTACACATATAAAGTCATGATATATCTAGCAGATAAGCACAGATCATGGCAAGATGTAATTCATTGTAAACATGTCATAACAGAATAATAATCAAGGCTCCATGTAGATATATTACAATGTAAAATGAAATGCAGAAAATCCAGCTCCCCCTCAACATGTGATGCAACTTTTAGTTCAAGTTAAGTTATAACAATATTAAGATCTAGAAGCTCCCAAATGAACTCCCCCTGAACTAAAGCAATAAAATCGAGAAGCTGGCAAGAAAATCAAACAGGCAGTCCTTAAAGCATAGACAAGATATAGAGGATGTTATGGCTCAGACTGACTCTCATCTACCACATATGACTCTAGGACTATCAACTAACCATCTAGCACACTAAGGAGCAAACACGTACCTCGTCTATCCGAGGGTGGCCCAACCCTCGCTAGAACCTATAAGAAGTGAGTGAGCTCAACCTAGTGAGAAGAGAACCAGCTAATAAGCAGCAACCTAGAATCACAAGATGAGAGAAAGAAATCTAAGCAACTAGACAAGAGAAACACTCTAATCTATGCTAGAAGGACTAAACCCAATGCACCTGTATGCAATGCAACAGAAAGGAGCATGAGCATAATAAACATGATAAAGCATGAAACACAAAACTCCCCCTCACAATAGTCCATAAGGACAAACCACCTCAAGCTCTCCCCGCAAGGCTGAAAACCTAGAGCTATCCAAAGGCTTGGTAAAGATGTCAGCCAACTGGTGGTCACTCTCCACAAACTGGAGCACTATGTCACCCTTCTCTACATGGTCTCGAAGAAAGTGATATCTGATATCAATATGCTTGGTCTGGAAGTGTTGCACTGGGTTCTTAGCAATGTTAATCGCAGGAGTGTTATCACAAAAGAGTGGAACACTGTCGATAACTAACCCAAAGTCCCGCAGGGTCGAGACCATCCAAAGTACCTGGCTGCAACAACTGGCAGCAGCAACGTACTCGGCCTTTGCGGTGGACTGCGCAACACTGGACTGCTTCCTTGAAGACCAGGAAACAAGAGAAGTGCCGATGAATTGGCAGGTGCCAGAAGTGCTTTTCCTATCTATCCTACAGCCAGCAAAGTCTGCATCCGAGTAGGCTCTCAAGGAAAGACAGGACGAGGAAGACTACCAAATACCATAGTCAATGGTAGCTCGAAGGTACCGAAGGATGCGTTTCACCGCCTGGCGGTGAATACGCGAGGAGAAGCCTGAAACTGAGCACAAAGACACACAGCAAAGTGTAGGTCTGGTCTCGAGGCAGTGAGGTACAAGAGGGAGCCAATCATGCTGCGATACTCCTTCTGATCAACTGGCTCGCCGTCCTCATTTGGGTCAAGAGAGGCTGTGGACGCCATGGGAGTTGACACGGGCTTACCATCACTCATGTTAAAACGTCTCAGGAGGTCACGAGTGTACTTGCCGTGATGCAATAAAGTACGCTCCCGAGTCTACTTGATCTGGAAGCCAAGGAAGAAGGTTAACTCACCCATCATACTCATCTCAAACTCGGTGCTCATGACATCTGAGAACTGTGAAACAAGAGTATGAGAAGAGCCGCCAAAGATGATGTCATCCACATAAATCTGGACGAGCAGTAGGTCAACACCATGCCGACGAATGAACAAAGTCTTATCCACCTTACCCATCTCAAAACCATGACTTAACAAATAGGACTTCAGCCTCTCATACCAAGCTCTAGGGGCCTGCTTAAGTCCATACAAGGCTTTGAAAAGCTTGTAGACATGGTTTGGGTATTTGGGGTTCTCGAAACCTGGAGGCTGTCTCACATAGACTTCTTCCTCAATAAAACCATTGAGGAAAGCACTCTTGACATCCATCTGGTAAAGCTTGAAACCCTTAGAAGCTGCGAAAGCAAGCAGAATTCTAATGGCCTCAAGTCTAGCTACAGGGGTAAAGGTCTCCTTGAAATCTAGACCCTCAACCTGGGAGAAGCCCTGAGCTACCAGTCTAGTCTTGTTTCGAACAACCACTCCATCCTCACTCTGCTTGTTCTTGAACACCCACTTGGTCCCAATGACATTGTGACCTCTAGGGGGCTCAACAAGCGACCAGACCTTGTTCCTCTTGAAATTCTCTAACTCCTCATGCATGGCATTGACCCAAGACTCATCAGATAGAGCATGACTAACATCTTTGTGCTCAAGGTAGCAACAAAGGCAGAATGGAGACATAAATGTGACATACCAGACTTTGAGCGTGTGACTCGCTCAAAGAGGTCTCCAATCATCTGCTCGGAAGAATGGTCTTTCTGGATATGTCGGGGAGGTCCAGGATGAGAAAAAAGAAGTGGTCTCTACCTCATGAGCTGAAGAGGTAGGAACAGAGCTACTAGCTCCAGAGAAAGTAGAAGGCATGGGCTGATCACCTGGAGGTGTCGTGGACGAAGGCACCTCAAGTGGAGGATGAGGAACTGGATCGGGTAGACAACCCTCATCTCCATCCTCCTCATCGTCCACAAAGACGGGCTCGGACTGCTCTAAAGAACCTGAGATATTGGGCCTAGTCCCCGGACTGGCCTCGTCGAAGGTCACCTCACTGGTCTCTACCAATTTACTAGACTCGCAGTTCCAAACCCTATATGCCCGCGAAGAAGTCGAGTAACCTAGAAAGATACCATCACAAGAACGTGACTCGAACTTGTCTAGGTTCTCGGACTTCAAAATGAAACACTTGCAACCAAATACACGAAAATGCGAGACACTGGGCTTTCGCCCATATCTCAACTCATAAGAAGTGTGATGCAAGTGTGCCCGAAGAAAAACTCTGTTCGAAACATGGCACGCGGTCGCAATAGCCTCAGCCCCAAACTTTCTAGGTGTAGAGTACTCATCAAGCATCGTCCTGACCATCTCGACCAAGGTACGATTCTTCCTCTCCACGACGCCATTCTGCTGTGGGACGTGCGGAGAAGAGAACTGGTGCTCTACACCTGTCTCATCGCAGAACCTCTCAAAGTAGAAATTCTTGAACTCCGTGCCATTGTCACTGCGGGTCGCTCGTAAGTCACCCGGGAGCTCAACAGAAAGCCTACTGAAAAGACCTCGGAAATGTGTAAACGTCTCATCCTTCGAGGCTAAGAAAAACACCCAAGAGAACCTCGAGAAGTCATCAACCACGACAAGAACATACCACTTCCCTCCTGCTAACTGCACTCGAGCTGGTCCAACTGTGTCCATGTGGAGTAGCTGTCCCAGTGCATCGGTCATAGTCACTGTGACCGGAGGGTGAGAAGCGGCAACCATCTTGCCGTGTCGGCAAGGAGCGCAAACAATATCTTTGACTATCTTGAGTTTCGGCAGACCACGAATGAGATCGTGGCCGCTAACTCAGGTCAAATCCAATATGACCAAGTCTCCTATGCCAGAAAGTATGGTCACGGGACTCAGACGCAACTAAACACTGGAGAGCATCACTAGAAGACTCAGAAAAATCAACACGAAAGATCCTCCCATAACGAGAAATCCCGCAAACCAGACTACCTGAAGAATCAAGAATTTTGCAAGCGTTTTTCTTAAAGCTCACCTCAAAACCGTCATCAGTAAGCTGAGAAACAGAAAGAAAATTATACTGCAGCTTACTAACCAAGGCAACATCTTTCAAAATAAAAGACTCATTAACGCGCACTGTACCTTTGGCGATGACGCGCCTAGACGAAGCGTCTCCGAAGGTGATCGTCTCATCACCTGGAGCACGAGCTAGGGAAGAGAACCAACGAGAGTCACCGGTCATGTGTCGAGAACACCCGGAGTCAACAAGTCAAACCTCTCCCTTCCCCGCCCGGCAAACCTGAGTCAACGAGAGAGTAAAGTCTTAGTACTGGGGTAAATCAAGAGTGATTTTGGCACCCAATACCGAGTAACACGCCGAGCAGCAGAAGTAGTCAAACACGACTGACCTCTAACTACCCTACGCTCTCTGTCGCTCAAAGAAGCAAAAGGTCCACGAGCAGACCTGAAGCTGTTATTGGATCCGACTGCTTTGGGAGAGCGAGTCGGAGCACCAGCAACATGTTGATCTCACCGCGGGTAGCCATCTCGATGAGAGAAATGAGATCTACCCTCAGAACGGTGGAAGTCATGATCAAAGGGAGCATGAGGACGAAAACCAGAAAACTCAGAAAAACCAAGTTCTCGATGCTGCCCAAACCCATCAACAGAAGCAAGCCTAGACCTCGTGTTGGTCTTAGGTGCACTCAAGGTCTGGGGCTGACCCTGAATATGCCTAAGAGCTGCAACACGGTCTCTACACGCGATCTTGGCGTGCCTAAAGCATCGCTCGATCAAGTGTCCATCCTTCTGACAGAAGGTGCAATGATACTTCACCTTCTGAGAGGTAGAAGTAGCACGAAGAGGCTTCGCCGTCTGAGAGGCCGAAGCAGCAGGTGAACTCACCTTGCTGTCAGAAATCCCTTGGACAAAGCCCGCTGACTTGAAATGAACTTTCTCAGTACTGGGCTCAATCTCGATCACACCTAGTACTATGGGTCGAAGAACAGCAGGTGGATGCTTCCTCATGTCCTCATAGAAATCGTATCCTAGACCTTGATTGAACATGCAAATCTTGGACTGATCTAGGATAAGATTCAGCTTCTTCTTGCCTTCTACAAATCTCTCGAGAGTGTTCATAAGATACTGACACTCCCGAAAGAGAGAGGTGCAAGAAGAGCATGGGGAAGAAGAGACATCAGAAGGTAAGGGAGTAGAAAGAGAACCAATAGCAGAAGAGCGAATGACTTGTGCATGCACAGCCGACTCAGAAGGGACAGTCCTACTGCTAGCCAGTTGGTTCACATCGCTAAGCGTCTCCACCTTACCCTTGGGCTTCTCCCCCACACCAGCACACACATCACAACAAGATTATTGCTTCTCTAGTAAATCCTTAGTTAGCTTCACACATTTTTCTTCCAGTGCAATCAAGTCAGATTTTAGTTTATCACAATTTTTGCATGGTGAGCTAACAGGGTCCTTAGAAGCATACTGAGCCATTTTTTATTATAGTCAATCATTTCTTGAAACTGTTTTGAGACAGATTCAAGTTCAGCAGTTAATTTAGGACAGTTCAAACATGAAGCAATAGGCTCAAGTAATGAAGCTTGTAATTCAGCAATTTTATGATCCGCCCTTTTTAGGTTCATCTTCAAGTTATTGTAATTTTCACAAGTCTCGGGCAGATCAAGGAGCATGGTGTAAAGACCTCTAAAAGCATTGTCCTTATCCTCACATGAGGTGCAAGAAGTAGTCTCAACAACAGATGAAAGGGGTGCAACCCTACTCATTTCTAGTTCAGCCAAAAGACTAACATTCTCCACCTTAACCATGTCTAACTCAGAGGACACATTATCATGCAAGGTCCTTAGCTTCTCCAAGTCATCGAGCAAAGCAGTACAAACATCACAATCGTCACAGGAGGGAGCAGATCTAAGTGAAGTAAGCTCCCGTGACAAGCTCTCTACTTCCTTCTCCAACTCACTAACCCATGCTCTAGATCTAGCATGGAATTTCCCTAGCTTAAGAAAAGCATCATTAAGCTGGTCGTAGGAAGGGTATACCTCATCGGAGTCAGAATAGAGCTCGCTGTCGCTGATCTCGCCCTCAAGGGCCATGAAGCACATGCCGAAGAAGTCATCGCCGCCTTGGGATCTTGCTCGTCCGTCCCATCGTCGTCACTCCACCCCTCCACCTCGCTGAGGTCGAGGTAGTCGAAGGCGGTGAGGACGCGGTGGAAGAGCTTCTTGGCTTTGCCAAGGTCGCGGAACTTCTTCTTGCCTTGGGCATGAGTTGAGGGCTTCTTGTTGCGGTTCTTGTCGATGTAGTCGTTCTTGCTCACACCGCCGTAGTCGCCCTTACCCTTCTCTAGCTTGGGGCAGTTTGCCCGAATGTGGTTGGGGCCACCACACTCGAAGCAGATCACGGATTCTGCTCTCTTTCTGTCCCTCCTTCTCTTGTAAGCATAAGAAAATTTTCTGGCTAGGAGGGCCAACTGGTCAACTGCAAGCTGCTCTAACTGATCATCAGTTACATCACAGAGAGCAGCCAGAGAGAATCCACAAAGTGACTCGGAAGAAGATTTAGGAGCTGAAGTGGGATCGGTGACTAAGGCCATCGACTGTGACTTCGACTTACGAGAGACAATGTCAATCTCGTGAGTCTTGAGGCGTGAGTACAACGCGTCAAGAGTCAAAGTCGAAAGATCGGTGATGTCCTTGATGTCTCCCAAACACACAAGTCAAGAGCAGATAGCATCTGTCGAGCATTATCCGAGTCGGGGTATGTGAGACCGACCGCTCGGAGATTGCTCAGAATCTTGTGAAAACGCGCAAAGCACTCATCCAAGGATTCACCAGCGAGCATTTCAAACTTGTTGTAATCTCGCTTGAATTGGTCCTGTCGAACCGTCTTAATCTGGGTGGTGCCCTCATGGTATGCATCGAGGGTCTCCCAGATGTCGAAGGCCGACGTCAGATGAGAGATGCGATCGAACTCGCTTCTGCTTAGCCCCTGGATTATGATGTTCCTTGCCTTCGCATTCGCCTCAACATCAAGCATGTTTCCAGCGTTGATGTTCTCATCGGCAGGAACAACATATCATACTTCGACCTTACGCCAGATGGCGTAGCCGTGAGCCTGGATGTAGGTCTCCATCCGGCTCTTTCAGAAGGGATAGTCGATCCCATCGAAGACCGGGGGCTTGGTCGAGTACTTGTCTATCGCCATGGCTCTAGAGACCGGTTAAGATCTATGAGGAAGAGCTAATCGGTTCTTATACCAATTTTTGGATCGAAATCGGCGACAGAGGGGGATGAATGTCTCTTAAAAAAATTAATCCCAAAATATCCAGAGCGAATCTCGCCTCCTAAAGCTATAAAATAGATTATAAATGCTCTCTGAAAGACCAGCTAAACATAAGCAAGAAGGATCGGCAAAAGAAACAACAAGGGGAAAATCATCAGAAGGAGAAACCTGAAACTACCATAGCCTACAGGGGAGGGCCGGTCAGAACGCCATATGAGGGCCAGTCTGACCGCTCCCTGAGGGCCGGTCTGATCGCCTCATATGGGCCGGTCTGACTGCCCATGGACCAGTCTGACCGCCCATTACACGCCGGTCTGACCGCCCTGTGAACTCCGGTCAGACCGCCGGTAAAATACCGGTCTGACCCACCGTCGATTTCAGTGCACAGCAGGGGAGGAAAATCAGACAATAAAAATGCAGACTTTGCAGACTTTAAGCACCAGAGCAATTCGAGGTTTTCTCCTGATCTTTTTGGTCCAGAACAGAAAGGAGACAACCTAAATAGCAAGAGAAACCAAAAGAGCCAAGAGAATCCACCTTAAGAACAAGAATTGAGGATTTTCCCTGAAAACTGAAAATGAAGAGAAGAGAGAAGGAAAATCCAAAATTCTCAAGACCCATCCATCCTTAGCTCAAAATCTTTTGCAACAAGATTAGCAATAGCCTCAGGACTTAGCAGGGAAAACTTTCAAGCAAACTTATGAAGGGAATCAAGAGGGCCAAGAATCCCCTGACTCAAAAACCCTATAAATTTCATGAACAGAGGAGGCTGAGAGAAAAAAACTGAGATTAAAATTGGTTTGCTTTCAGGAGTGACTAGCCAAATGGCCTTGGGTCATCTCCAAGGTCACAGCGACCCATTTTGCTACTCCTCAGCAAGAATCAACACAAAAACAAGAATATGAGAAATCAAGCAGAGGGGAACGAAGAACAAAAACCAACAGAGGAAGCACATGAACTCAATCAAACTCAAATAAAGCCATCTCAGATTGATAATGATGAAGAGAGATACAGGATTACAACCTCTACCTCCCCATACACGCTTGGAAATGAGAATTCAAGCTACATGCATGAGAGGGGAGGATCTCTCTCCAAGAACACACGAACACACACAGAGAGAGGGCTCAAATAGCCTCTGTCCTTCTCACCAACTCATACCAACTAAAGCAAAAGAGAAGCAAAGCAAAAACAAAACCCCAAAAGACATGAAGACCATGCAGGAGACACCCTCCTTTTATAGCCTCCCACTAATGGATTTGCCTCTCTCTTTACCTGCTAAGCCCAACAACCTGGCGCTTTATCCGTTAACTCGAACCGCATCCACTTCCACCTGTGCAGCCTTGCGCTTTTACCGAAACGCCCCTCGTGCACCTTCTTGGAAGCTTCCTCGTGTCTTGCCGTCCAAGCATCGTAACCACCTCGAGTCCTCGCCGTCTTCGGCACACCTCGACCGTTCTGACCTCGGCACCACCTGCGCCTAGTCCGGTTCTCCGTGCCTCGCCACAACTCCACCTCGACGTCCTGCAGCCATCACTGACAAGAAACACATCACATAGCACCGCTCGACACATGTAAACACAATTAGCATCAATGAATCATACTTAAGCACAAAATGGCCCAAATGACCGATCAGGAAGAAGAATTTGCGATAAGTCCGCCTAACAAACCCGACTGAGCCAAATGCCAACATGGCACGAAATGCACAATCCAAACTCAAACTTTTCAGAACCCTTGTCAATTACTCATCACACACATGGGGTCACAACCATATGGTCTCTCAAGGTGGGTAGAACCTACACCAAAAATTATTATTATTCTTGCACCACTTACAATCTTTAGAAAAAACATGGTCCTAGTTAAAACTGCGTGGTCATAGGATTTTCCCAATAACTGTATTTCAAAATGGTGGTGTTTTTGCAAATAAAAGAGCATGGGCCCTCCTTTGCTAAAGCCTTGCGCGCGCACACACACACATACTACATTCTGTGTGTTGGCCCGTGGAGTGCAGTTGTTTGTGTTCACCCTCGCTCACTAAGATTACTAAGAACCTTTAAATCAAGATCTCTATGCCTAGAACATCGTGTCTAGGCCGTTCTTGCAATTCTAGTTCTTACTGTTGCTTGGGTTAACAGCTGATCAAGAGGCATCAAATGCTTCAGGCTTGGTGACAAGTGCAGAGTAGAAGTGTATACAAGACCCAAAAAGAAGCATCTCTAGCCTAATAATTTTGGTACTTTTCCAACTATATATAGAAGAAGCGAAATCGTTCATCCCATTTTTAGGGCAAAACTGGGTGATCGAGTTGAAAGCGCATTAACCGAGATGAAGTAGGCACGGGCGAGACATCTAGGGAGACTATAGACTTCGGGCCTGTTCTTTTCGGCTGCGGCTTATGGCTTTTGGCTGAAATTTTTGAATTTTGGCTGTTTACGGTACAGATTACGGAGAGACAGATACTCACTTGCGATTTTGGCTAGTACAGATGTTGGGCTTTTAACGTGTAGATCGTTTAACCTGTAGATCCCGTCTTGAGAAAATACTCCGTTTGAAAGTTAGGTACTGTAGCAAAAGCCAAAAGCCGCCGGCTTCGGAGGAAAAGAACATGCCCTTCTACTCTGCTTTACTATAAGCTTTTACCTATCTCTGCACCTCTCCCTTGCTTCCCCATTCTTTCCTTTTCTCTCCACCATTCTTGTTTGATTGCTTGCCTGTACTTTACTTCTTGTTGGATGAAATTTAGCAGTCCTTTAGCTATTTTCAAAAATGAATTGGAAGACTGAAAATATACATATGTCCATGATATCAAAGTAATAAACAGTTAAACACAGTTCATATTTCTGTACTAAATGGGAAAGCAGGACACTATTAGGATCATCATTGCCAGATGAATTTTACACTCAAAATCATAAGCACAGAGTCTGCATAAACTTCTATTCATCTTTGTCTCTGTCCCTCTCCTCTAGATTGAATGCTCCGCGATCCAACCACATGGTCCACACCCTACGCAACCATTTGACAACTCTCTTTGCCAATCTCTTGCAATCGAGGGAGGATGCAATGGCGAAGCCCGGATGGAAATAGAGAAGGAGCTCATATGCCAAAGCTTCCCCACCTACCCCACGTGGACACTGTATATCGACACACGCATGGTCAACACCGTCATAGCCTATGTTGGCACTATCAGCCTTGGGTACAAGCTCACAGTCCGTACTAATAGATAGTGGCGGATGCTGGCTAATTCAATGCAAACAAGTCAATTTATGCATCATGCATGCAAAGTTCACAACCACAATAGTTTTAGACTAAAATCAATCTTGAAATTAGATAGACAAAGAAAGCAAATTCATTCTCTCATTTCGACTCACTATCAATTTCTTTGTTAGAGTCCTCCCATTCAGACATTCATCCTCAAATAATCAAATTTAGTACGTAAAGATGTCATTTCGCAATGAATATTTGATGAACCATGTGGAGATGACCACATGTGCGTGATGAGTAATTGACATTAGTTTGGGTAAGTCGAGTTTGGTTTGGGTGGTTCAGACCTAGTCGTTGCATGGTGCAACGGGCTCGGTCGAACTGTGGTCAAACTTGGTCATATGGGATTAGGACGCTGATTCTTTGATTTGACAGGTTTGGTCTTCGACATGGTAAGTATGATGTTGTTTATGCTTTCATATATCGAGCGGTGCTATTTGATGTGTTCTTTGTCTGTGTGGCTGCAGGACATCGGGTGGAGTCGTGGCGAGATACGTGGACCGGACTAGGCGCAGGTGGCGCTGAGGTCAGAACGGTCGGGATGTGTCGAAGACGACGTAGACTCGAGGTGGTTGCGAGGCGTGCGAGGCAAGGAGCGCGGAAGCTTCCCGGAAGGTGCAGGAGGGGCGAATCGGGAAATTCGCGTGGCTGCACAAGCGGGAGCGGGCGCTGTTGGATTTAGCAGGCGTAACGGGGGCGGAGACCCGTTAGCCAAGGCTATAAATAGGATTGAGGGGCTGCATGCCCACTTGAGCACTCCAAGGGTTTGATTGAGTCTAAAGAGTCTTTAGAGGGTTGTTTGGCTTTGGCTCTTTAGTTGTTGGGAGAGACAGAGTTTGTTAGCGTGCTCCCTCTGTCCACCTACGATGTGTTCTAGGTGATAGAACAGAGTGTGTTCTTCCTCCCTCTTGGGTTCATGAGTTGTGTTCTTGAGTAGAGAGGGAGAGGATGGTTTGAGTGGAGAGTTTGTAATCATTCCTTTGTATCAAGACGGGGTATGGGGATTCCTCTATATTCCTTGTGATGGAATGAATGAAAATCTGAAGTTTGTCTCGTGCTCCTCTCTGTTCTTCGTTTCTCTTTTGATGAATTTATTGAGATTTTGATTTTTGGGTTCTTGCTTACTGGGGAGTGCCAAAATGGGTTGCTCTATGATGGGTTAGTACCACAAGATCATTTGATCGAACAAATACCCAAGAGCACAGTTGGAAATCCGAAAATCCCCTTTTTATTTGCTCTGTTCATATATTTCTTGTCCTAGGGTTTAAGCAAGATTTTGTTTCCCTCAAAGAAATGGCATGAGATTTGATCTGGATTATCCCATAGCTATTGCTAACATATCCTCAAAGTTTCATGGCCATAGGATCAAAGGTTGAGGAGAAATTTGGCCTTTTTGGTTCAGCTCGTGCAAAATTTCAGAATTGTGTCTTTTCTAGGGTTTTGAGTTAAATCTTGATTCCCTTTGCAAGATGACTTGAAACTTGGTATCCAGAGTCTTAAGACTATCCATGAGATATCTGGAAAGTCTCATTAGCAAAGGATTTGAGATCATGAAGAAATTTGGGTTTTTGAGTGCTACTCTCTGAATATTTTCAGATTTCAGTCCTTTCTTCTTTTTGGGGCTGTTCTTAATTCCCTTGTCGAAAATTGACGAAACTTGGCATGAAGATTCCTATGGCTATTGAGTAGCTATCCTCAAAGTTTCGTGGCCAAAGATTCAAGGATTGAGTGGGAATTTAAGTTTTTGTAGCTGCTGCCAGTAACTTTCAGTTTCTTGTGCAAATCTGAAATTGCTCTTGTTGAGTTGGTTTTTTGTGGTCTCTTAGGTTCCTTGGGCTGGTATAATCATTTCTTTGTTATACTGGACCAAGAGAACAAATGGAAGTCTCAATTCCTTTGGTTTTGTGAAGCTTCAAGCCTTATCTTCTGAAAAATCAGGTTTCTGGAATGTTTGCCCAAGGAACGGTCTGATTTGTGCTTGTCGGGGGTTGAGTTTTTCGAGAGTGTCGAGCGTCATTCACCCCCCCTCTGTCGCTATTTCGGTCCAACAATTGGTATCAGAGCCGGTTAGCTCTAATTCATAGATCTTAACCGGTCTCAAGAGCCATGGCGACGGACAAGTACTCGACCAAGCCGCCCGTGTTCGATGGCATCGATTACCCCTTCTGGAAGAGCCGAATGGAGACATACATCCAGGCCCAGGGGTATGCCATCTGGCGGAAGGTCAAGGTACGATTCGTTGTTCCTGCCGATGAGAACATCAATGCCGGGAACATGGCTGATGTTGAGGCGAATGCAAAGGCAAGGAACATCATCATCCAGGGGTTGAGTCGTAGCGAGTTTGACCGTATATCTCACCTGTCGTCCGCCTACGATATCTGGGTGACCCTCGACGCATACCATGAGGGCACCACCCAGATCAAGACGGTTCGACAGGACCAGTTCAAGCGCGAATACAACAAATTCGAGATGCTTGCTGGTGAGTCCCTGGACGAGTGCTTTTCGCGATTTCACAAAATCTTGAGCAACCTCCGAGCGGTCGGTCTCACATACCCCGACTCGGACAACGCTCGTCAGATGCTCGCGGCACTCGATCTGCGCGTGTGGGAGATGAAAGTGACCACCATCAAAGACACGACAGACCTCTCGACCCTGACTCTTGACGCGCTGTACTCACGCCTCAAGACTCACGAGATTGACGTTGTCTCTCGTCGGTCGAAGTCACAGTCGATGGCTTTGGTCACCGATCCCAGTTCTGCTTCTGGTCTCTCTTCTGATTCTTCTTGCGGTTTTTCCCTCGCTGCTCTCTGTGACATAACTGATGATCAGTTAGAGCAGCTTGCGGATGATCAGCTGGCCCTCCTAGCCCGAAGGTTTTCACATGCCTACAAGGGTAGGAGAGACAGAAAGAGAGGAGGACCCGTGATTTGCTTCGAGTGTGGTGGCCCCAACCACATTCGGGCAAACTGCCCCAAGCTGGAAAAGGGCAAGAACGACTACGGCGGTTCGAGCAAGATCGACTACACCGACAAGAACCGCAACAAGAAGCCTCCAGCTCCGACGCCGGGAAAGAAGAAGTTCCGCAACTTCGGGAAGGCCAAGAAGCTCTTCCACCGCGTCCTCACCGCCTTCGACGACCTCGACCTCAGCGAGGTGGAGGGATGGAGCGACGACGACGGGACGGGTGACCAAGAGCCCAAGGATGGCGGCAACGACTTCTCCGGCATGTGCTTCATGGCCCTCGAGGGCGAACTCAGCGACAGCGAGCTGTACTCCGACTCGGATGAGGTACTCCCTTCTTATGACCAGCTAAATGATGCTTTTCTTAAGCTAGGTGGATTTCATGCTAGAGCTAGGTCTAGGTGTACCGAGTTAGAGAAGGAAGTAGATAGACTGTCACGGGAGATTACTTCACTTACATCTGCTCCCTCCCGTGACGACTGTGATACATGCTGTGCCTTGCTTGATGACATGGAGAAATTAAGGACCTCTCATGATAGTGTGTCCTCCGAGCTTGATATTGTTAAGGTGGAGAATGTTAGTCTGCTTGCTGAGTTAGAGTTGAGTAGGATGGCTGTTACCCTACTTACTACTGATGAGACTACTTCTCCCACCTCATGTGAGGATAAGGACATTGCTGCTAGAGGACCTTATGCCATGCTCCTTGATCTGCCCGAGTCTTGTGAAAATTGCAATAACTTGAAGATGAACCTAAAACGGGCAGATCACAAGATTGCTGAGTTGAGTGCTTCTTTACTTGAGCCTATTGATTCATGTTTGAATTGTCCAAAGTTAACTGCTGAACTTGAATCTGTCTCAAAACAGTTTCAAGAAATGATTGACAACAACAAGAAAATAGCTCAGTATGCGACTAAGGATCCTGTTAGCTCACCATGCATTAGTTGTGATAAACTAAAACTTGAACTCGTTGCTTTGAATGACAAATGTGTGAAGCTAACTAAGGACTTACTAGAGAAGCCACAATCTGGTTGTGATGTGATTGATGGTGTGGGGGAGAAGCCCCAGGGTAAGGATGAGACGCTTAGAGACGCGAACCAACCTGCTAGTAGTAGGACTGTCCCCTCAGAGTCGGCTGTGCGTGCACAAGCCATTCTTTCCTCTACTGTTGGTTCTTCTTCTGCTCCCTTACCACCTGCTGTTCCCTCTTCTCCCTGCTCTTCTTGCACCTCTCTCTTTCGGGAGTGTCAGTATCTTATGAACACTCTCGAGAGATTTGTAGGAGGCAAGAAGAAGCTTAATCTTATTCTAGACCAATCCAAGATTTGTAAGTTCAATCAAGGTCTAGGATATGATTTCTATGAGGATATGAGGAAGCATCCTCCTGCTATTCTCAGACCCATAGTGGGAGGTGTGATCGAGGTCGAGCCTAGATCTGATGAGGTTAAATTCAAATCAGCGGGCTTTGTCCAAGGGATCTCTGACAGCAAGGTGAGTCCACCTGCAGCTTCGGCCTCTCAGAAGGCGAAGCCTCCCCGTGCTACTTCTACCTCTCAGAAGGTGAAGTACCACTGCACCTTCTGTCAGAAGGATGGACACACAGTCGATCGATGCTTCAGGCGCGCTAGGATTGCGCGTAGAGACCGTGCGGAGGCACTTAGGCGTATTCAGGGTCAGCCCCAGATCCTGAGTGCACCTAAGACTAGCACGATGTCCAGGTTTGCTTCTGACAGGTTTGGGCAGCATCGAGGACTTGGTTTTTCTGAGTCTTCTGGTTTTCGTCCTCATGCTGCTCCGGGTCGTGACTTCCGCCGTCCTGAGGGTACATCTCGTTTCCCCCATCGAGACAGTTACCCACGGCGTGTTCAGCGTGTTGCCGATGTTCCGACTCGCTCTCTCGTAGCAGTCGGACCCCGCAACAGCTTCAGGTCTGCTCACAGACCTTCTGCTTTGAGTGACAGAGAGCGTAGGGTAGATAGAGGTCAGTCGTGCTTGACTACTTCATCTGCTCGACGTGTTGTTCAGTATTGGGTGCCAAAATCTCTCTTGATTTACCCCAGTACTGAGACTTTACTCTCTGTTTGACTCAGGTTCGCCGGGCAGGGAAGGGAAAGGTTTGGCTCGTAGACTCCGGGTGTTCACGACACATGACCGGAGATTCCCGTTGGTTTTCTTCCCTTGCCCGTGCTCCAGGTGATGAGACGATCACTTTCGGAGATGCTTCATCTGGGCGCGTCATCGCCAAAGGTACAGTGCGCATTAATGACTCTTTCATTTTGAAAGATGTAGCCTTGGTTAGTAAGCTGCAGTACAATTTGCTTTCCGTTTCTCAGCTTACCGATGACAGCTTTGAGGTGAGCTTTAAGAAAAACAATTGCAAAATTCTTGATTCTTCGGGTAGTCTGGTTTGCGGAATTTCTCGTTTTGGGAGGATCTTTCGTGCTGATTTTTCTGAGTCTTCTAGTGATCCTCTCAGGTGTTTAGTTGCCTCAGAGTCCCGTGATTTGACCTTCTGGCATAGGAGACTTGGTCATATTGGATTTGATCATTTGACCCGAGTTAGCGGCCACGACCTCATTCGTGGTCTGCCGAAGCTCAAAATGGTCAAAGATCTTGTTTGCACTCCATGCCAGCACGGCAAGATGGTTGCCGCTTCACATCCTCCGGTCACTGTGACTATGACCGATGCACCAGGACAGCTGCTCCACATGGATACAGTGGGACCAGCTCGAGTGCAGTCAGCAGGAGGGAAGTGGTATGTTCTTGTCGTGGTCGATGACTTCTCGAGGTATTCTTGGGTGTTTTTCTTAGCCTCGAAGGATGAGACATTTTCACATTTTCGAGGTCTTTTCGGTAGGCTTTCTGTTGAGCTCCCGGGTGCCTTACGAGCGATCCGCAGCGACAATGGCACGGAGTTCAAGAATTCCTACTTCGAGAGTTTCTGTGGTGAGACAGGTGTAGAGCACCAGTTCTCTTCTCCGCACGTCCCACAACAAAATGGCGTTGTGGAGAGGAAGAACCGTACCTTGGTCGAGATGGCCAGGACGATGCTTGATGACTACTCTACACCGCGGAAGTTTTGGGCTGAGGCTATAGCTACCGCGTGCCATGTCTCAAATCGAGTATTTCTTAGGGCACACTTGCACCGCACTTCTTATGAGTTGAGATACGGGCGAAAGCCCAGCGTCTCTCATTTTCGTGTTTTTGGTTGCAAGTGCTTTATTCTGAAGTCCGGGAACCTAGATAAGTTCGAGTCACGTTCTTGTGATGGGATCTTTCTAGGTTACTCGCCTTCTTCGCGGGCTTATAGGGTCTGGAACTGCGAGTCTAGCAAAATGGTAGAGACCTGTGAGGTGACCTTTGACGAGGCCAGTCCGGGGACTAGGCCTGATATCTCAGGTTCTTTAGAGCAGTCCGAGACCATCTTCGTGGATGACGAGGACGATGGAGATGAGGGTTGTCTACCCGATCAAGTCCCTTGTCCACCCCTTGAGGTGCCGTCTTCCACCGCACCTCCAGGTGATCAGCCCATGCCTTCTGCTTCCTCTGGAGCTAGTGGCTCTGTTCCTATCTCGTCAGCTCACGAGGTAGAGGCCACTTCTTCATCTCATCCTGGACCTCCCCGACATATCCAGAAAAGACATCCTTCTGAGCAGATGATTGGAGACCTGTTCGAGCGTGTTACCCGCTCAAAATCTGGCTTATCTCAATTCTGTCTCCATTCTGCTTTCATTGCCTCCTTTGAGCCCAAGGATGTTTCTCATGCTCTTTCTGACGAGTCTTGGGTCAATGCCATGCATGAGGAGCTAGAAAATTTCGAGAGGAACAAGGTCTGGTCGCTTGTCGAGCCCCCGCGAGGTCACAATATTATTGGGACTAAGTGGGTGTTCAAGAACAAGCAGAGCGAGGATGGAGTGGTTATTCGAAACAAGGCTAGACTGGTAGCTCAGGGGTTTTCCCAGGTTGAGGGTTTAGACTTCGAGGAGACCTTTGCCCCTGTAGCTCGACTTGAGGCCATTAGAATCCTACTTGCCTTTGCAGCTTCTAAGGGTTTCAAGCTCTACCAGATGGACGTCAAGAGTGCCTTCCTTAATGGCGTTATTGAGGAAGAAGTTTACGTCAGACAGCCTCCAGGTTTCGAGAACCCCAAATACCCACACCATGTCTTCAAGCTTTCCAAAGCGTTGTATGGACTTAAGCAGGCCCCTAGAGCTTGGTATGAGAGGCTTAAGTCCTACTTGTTGAGTCATGGGTTTGAGATGGGTAAAGTAGACAAGACTTTGTTTATTCGTAGGCTTGGTAGTGACCTTCTGCTCGTCCAAATCTATGTCGATGACATCATCTTTGGCGGCTCTTCCCATGCTCTGGTTTCTCAGTTCTCGGATGTCATGAGCACCGAGTTTGAGATGAGCATGATGGGTGAGTTGACTTTCTTCCTTGGCTTCCAAATCAAGCAGTCTCGGGAGGGTACTTTTCTACATCAGGGCAAGTACACTCGTGACCTCCTGAGACGCTTCGATATGAGTGATGGGAAGCCGGTGTCAACTCCGATGGCTTCTACGGCCTATCTTGACCCAGATGAGGATGGCGAGCCAGTTGATCAGAAAGAATACAGAAGTATGATCGGCTCCCTTCTTTACCTCACTGCCTCGAGACCAGATATACACTTCTCTGTGTGTTTGTGTGCTCGTTTTCAGGCTTCTCCTCGCGTATCTCACCGCCAGGCGGTGAAGCGCATCTTTCGGTACCTTCGAGCTACCATTGACTATGGTATCTGGTACTCTTCCTCATCCTGTCTTTCCTTGAGAGCCTTCTCGGATGCAGACTTTGCCGGCTGTAGGATAGATAGGAAGAGCACCTCTGGCACCTGCCAATTCATTGGCACTTCTCTCGTTTCCTGGTCTTCGAGGAAGCAGTCCGGTGTTGCACAGTCCACTGCAGAGGCTGAGTACGTTGCTGCTGCCAGTTGCTGCAGCCAGGTACTTTGGATGGTTTCGACCCTGCGGGACTTTGGGTTAGCCTTAGACAGTGTTCCACTCTTTTGTGATAACACGTCTGCTATCAACATTGCTAAAAACCCAGTGCAGCACTCTCGGACCAAGCACATTGATATCCGATACCACTTCCTTAGAGACCATGTAGAGAAGGGTGATATAGTGCTCCAGTTTGTGGATAGTGACCACCAGTTGGCTGACATCTTCACCAAGCCTTTGGATAGTTCGAGGTTTTCAGCTCTGCGGGGAGAGCTTGGGGTGGTGTGTCCTTACGGATTGTAGTGAGGGGGAGTTTTGGGCTTTACTGCTTTACTATATTGATTATGCTTCTGTCTCATTTCTGTTGCATTGCACTCGGGGTGCATTTGGGTTTAGTCCTTCCAGCATAGGTTAGAGTGCTTCTCTTGCCAAGATGCTTAGACTTCTAACTCTTATCTTGTGCTTCCAGGATTAGCTGCTTCTTATCTCACTAGGTCGAGCTCACTCACTTCTTGTAGGTTCTAGCGAGGGTTGGGCCACCCTCGGGTAGACAGGGTACGTGTTTGCTCTCTAGTGTGTGATTTACTGTCAGCTGATTGTCCTGGAGTCATATGGGGTAGATGAGAGTCAGTCTGAGCCATAGTTGTCTCTATATCTTATCTATGCTTTAAGGACTGCCTGTTTTGGTTTTATTTGCCAGCTTCTCGATTTATTGCTTTGGTTCAGGGAGAGTTCTTTTGGGAGCTTCTGGAGCTTAATTGTGACTTAACTCAACTTGAACTAAAAGTTGCATGTCATGTTGAGGGGGAGCTGGATTTTTCTGCATTTTAGCATTTAGCATTGTAATATATAACTACATTGAGCCTTGATTATTATCCTACTATGACATGTTTACAATGCTTTACACCTTGCCGTGACTTGTGCTTAGCTTGCTAGATTTATCATGACTTCATATGTGTAGACTAGCTTTATGCCATGATAAGTTAATTAAAATTGCTCAACTTAAATTAAAACTTGTCATGCTAGCATTTGAGTTTAGTCTATCTTTAGCTATCCTTGTATGATTCATGCCATGTCAAATAGGCTGAGTAGAGCGTTGAATCTATATTGAGCCTTAGATTGAGCTATTTTAGTCTCTTGATAATGCATAAGTTAGTACAACTTGTTAAAATGCAAAAGATCTCTTTTTATGTGCGAAAAAACTGATCTCACCAATTCTCTCCTATGAGACGGCTTGCCATTGCACTTGGCATGAACTTAGGGGGAGTTTTGGATGACCTAGACTATCTTCTTAAGCTTATCGCTTGGAGTAGTCGCATAAGGCTTGAGACCTAGCACATGAAAAAAAAATTGGTTGGCAAACAACCATGAATTCCAAAAGAAAAAATATCATTTGTGCTCAAATTGTTTAAGCTTCAAAAAGAATCAAGTACTTTAACAAATGCTTTAATCTTGAGCTTCTAGCACTCTATTTGGTCTCAATAGTAGTTCCTTGTTGCGCTTAGCTTATTGACATGGCCTGCATCATCCTTGGATATCTCTAGTTAGACTTTGCTCATTGATGACTTGACTTGCTCATAAAATGCATTACAATTCAGTTTGTCATCTATGTGCTCTAGCTAGCTTATATATATGTTGTCATGATCTAGATAGCCTTTATTGAGTTATGGCTTGGTGTATTACATGTTGGTCATTATGGATAATTCTCATGGCTCCAAATGCATAATAAAAACAAACTTCAGCCATATTCTTCCATAAACATGTCATATTCTCTCTATTGCATCTTGATGTGTTTATTGCCAAAAGGGGGAGAATAGAGAAGAAAGAGTCTGTTGGGAACAATTTAGAGCTTTGGAGATCAATTTGCTCTTTCAGTTGTTGCTCTAGTGTTCCTTCTGTCAACATGGTCATTAGCTTCATTTTCCTTCTTATGGACCATGTTGGATTCTTCAAACTCAAACTCAACTTTGTGCTCTTTCGGGGTTTGTCAATATACTCATCAAGGGGGAGATTGATGAACCATGTGGAGATGACCACATGTGCGTGATGAGTAATTGACATTAGTTTGGGTAAGTCGAGTTTGGTTTGGGTGGTTCAGACCTAGTCGTTGCATGGTGCAACGGGCTCGGTCGAACTGTGGTCAAACTTGGTCATATGGGATTAGGACGCTGATTCTTTGATTTGACAGGTTTGGTCTTCGACATGGTAAGTATGATGTTGTTTATGCTTTCATATATCGAGCGGTGCTATTTGATGTGTTCTTTGTCTGTGTGGCTGCAGGACATCGGGTGGAGTCGTGGCGAGATACGTGGACCGGACTAGGCGCAGGTGGCGCTGAGGTCAGAACGGTCGGGATGTGTCGAAGACGACGTAGACTCGAGGTGGTTGCGAGGCGTGCGAGGCAAGGAGCGCGGAAGCTTCCCGGAAGGTGCAGGAGGGGCGAATCGGGAAATTCGCGTGGCTGCACAAGCGGGAGCGGGCGCCGTTGGATTTAGCAGGCGTAACGGGGGCGGAGACCCGTTAGCCAAGGCTATAAATAGGATTGAGGGGCTGCATGCCCACTTGAGCACTCCAAGGGTTTGATTGAGTCTAAAGAGTCTTTAGAGGGTTGTTTGGCTTTGGCTCTTTAGTTGTTGGGAGAGACAGAGTTTGTTAGCGTGCTCCCTCTGTCCACCTACGATGTGTTCTAGGTGATAGAACAGAGTGTGTTCTTCCTCCCTCTTGGGTTCATGAGTTGTGTTCTTGAGTAGAGAGGGAGAGGATGGTTTGAGTGGAGAGTTTGTAATCATTCCTTTGTATCAAGACGGGGTATGGGGATTCCTCTATATTCCTTGTGATGGAATGAATGAAAATCTGAAGTTTGTCTCGTGCTCCTCTCTGTTCTTCGTTTCTCTTTTGATGAATTTATTGAGATTTTGATTTTTGGGTTCTTGCTTGCTGGGGAGTGCCAAAATGGGTTGCTCTATGATGGGTTAGTACCACAAGATCATTTGATCGAACAAATACCCAAGAGCACAGTTGGAAATCCGAAAATCCCCTTTTTATTTGCTCTGTTCATATATTTCTTGTCCTAGGGTTTAAGCAAGATTTTGTTTCCCTCAAAGAAATGGCATGAGATTTGATCTGGATTATCCCATAGCTATTGCTAACATATCCTCAAAGTTTCATGGCCATAGGATCAAAGGTTGAGGAGAAATTTGGCCTTTTTGGTTCAGCTCGTGCAAAATTTCAGAATTGTGTCTTTTCTAGGGTTTTGAGTTAAATCTTGATTCCCTTTGCAAGATGACTTGAAACTTGGTATCCAGAGTCTTAAGACTATCCATGAGATATCTGGAAAGTCTCATTAGCAAAGGATTTGAGATCATGAAGAAATTTGGGTTTTTGAGTGCTACTCTCTGAATATTTTCAGATTTCAGTCCTTTCTTCTTTTTGGGGCTGTTCTTAATTCCCTTGTCGAAAATTGACGAAACTTGGCATGAAGATTCCTATGGCTATTGAGTAGCTATCCTCAAAGTTTCGTGGCCAAAGATTCAAGGATTGAGTGGGAATTTAAGTTTTTGTAGCTGCTGCCAGTAACTTTCAGTTTCTTGTGCAAATCTGAAATTGCTCTTGTTGAGTTGGTTTTTTGTGGTCTCTTAGGTTCCTTGGGCTGGTATAATCATTTCTTTGTTATACTGGACCAAGAGAACAAATGGAAGTCTCAATTCCTTTGGTTTTGTGAAGCTTCAAGCCTTATCTTCTGAAAAATCAGGTTTCTGGAATGTTTGCCCAAGGAACGGTCTGATTTGTGCTTGTCGGGGGTTGAGTTTTTCGAGAGTGTCGAGCGTCATTCACCCCCCCCCCTCTGTCGCTATTTCGGTCCAACAATATTGACATAGAAAATCATTCTCTCAGATAAGAATGAAATTCGACTGTGGGACCCTATAAATAAGATTTAGTACATAATTCTTTCTCTCCCATTCTCTATTATAAAATGTGACCCTCTAAATAAGATTGAAACTAGACTATGAGAACTAGCTGGGGGGATGCGGGTTACTCGCACTAGAGGGTAGGCTTGAGCACACTAATGCTCACCGGATGGCTATGCCTTTGGGAGGATGGTGAGCTAGGTTCAGCTGCAGGAGGTCCTAGAGCATCCTGCTGTGGGTTTATAAGGCTCAATCTATTAACTCTTTAGCAATTAATCTACTTATCAATTTTAACTCTTCTTGACCTAAATCACTTCTTCTTTGTGCCTCTCTATGCCTTAGTTTTGATAAGGCACTAACCCAATATTTAGCCAATTACTAAAATAGCCTCAACGAAGCTTCTGGGCACCTTCCCTTGACTCCGTCTTCATCTTCACCTCAAGGTATCTCCATATGCTTTGACACATAGTCTGTAGTGCCCAATGACTACTAGTCACATCTTCACGCATTCGGACTCCTCCGAACCGTCTCTATGTGCATTGCTATCATCACTTGATGCACGACATGTACCAATTCACTTCTTCAAGATCCTTTTCTTCTTTGTGCTCCCCGCTTGGGCCATGTACCCTCACCTATACTTACATGACCACTCAAACCTCAACTCTTCCACCTAGTCCTGATCCATTGCCATCGACTACTATGTCCTCCAAACCACTTGCACATCTAATGATCAAACAACCATATTGAGCATAATTTCATTCACTTAACTCACATTAGTCAAAACAATACATTATACAATGCAACACAAATTGTCATAGCTCCTAAGCCATGAATCGACCTCAAACAAATTTAGCTCAACTCATCCTGATCTCTAGCCTTAGCCACCGGTCTGATCGCTTTTCCCACGCTAGTCTGATCGGCCACCAGGTGTGACCACATTTCCAATGCCGGTCAAACCAGAGAACTCACCCCGGTTCGACTGCCAACTGTGACCAGTCCAATAGGCGGCCAACAACAAAACACACTATGGCTCGTTTGACGGCATGTGGCCAATACCAAACCACCAATCAGTCCACCATTTATAGGCCGGTCCGACCGCTTCCTCCCCACGATTTGAGCAGTCCTACCGAGAAGACTGACAACAAATCTTAATTTCTTAAAACTATTGTAAATTTCAAATTCAATTTAATGAAAGTACAAATTATTTATCACAAATATGTATTAAACCTTGTACATGGTCTCTCGTATTGTGTAACTTATAACAGTGCATGCATACTATATTTTTCAGTCGAAATGCTAAACGACTGCTATAGTAATAGTGCTGTATGGCTAAAAAAGAGCTCTTTATTGCAAAGGGATAACACGTAACAACTTTTCAACATTGCATTCCGTATTTTCAAAAGTTTCATAGTGACATTGCAAAATCCACCAAGTTCTGCAAAGCCGTGTGAGATGATCCCCCATCCATCACACATTTATCCGCCATCTCCTTCAAATCTTTCATTCGATCTCTTGCCTCGTTTCCTTCTTCCGCGTCCGTCAATTTCTCAATGGCCGCCCGGATCTTCCCTCTGTCCAGCTTCGTTTCCACCTCGACCTCCACTCCCACCCTCCACACGTCACACACATGCCTAGCAGTCCCAAATTGGTCTCCAAAGTACGGCCGGCAGATCATCGGCACGCCGTCCGATATACCCTCCACCGTCGAGTTCCACCCGTTGTGCGTCAGGAAAGCGCAAATGGCGGGGTGGCCAAGTATCTCCTCCTGCGGGGCCCAACGGACGATCCTCCCTCGTCCACAAATCTCCTCCTGCAGCTCACCGGGCAGCTCGCCAGACTCGAAGCCGGGGACAAGGCTCGGCCCGACGACCCATACGAACGGGCGCTTGCTGTCAGCTAGGCCCCAGGCAAGCTCCACGAACTCGTGCGCGTCCATGGCGGACAAGCTTCCGAAGCTCACGTAGAGCACGGAGCCGGGAGCCTGCGTGTCCAGCCAGTCCAGGCAGCTGCGGTCTTGCGTCAACAAGCTGGTCTTGATCAGCGGCGAGAACTTGTTGAGAGGGCCAACGGCGAACACGGGGACGGACAGGTCCTCGCGGATCTTGTCGATGCCGGCGCCCTCAATGGCGTCGAAGGTGTTGAGTATGAGGCCGGAGGATTGCTGCGCTTCGGCGACGATGTGCCCGAACAAGCTGGCGACGTCGTCGAGTCGGCTCACGTCGATGCGTTGAAGGTCTTTCACCCGGAACGGTGGCAGCTCGTCGACTGGAGCATAATTCTGCGACTCTGAACAGCATAGCAAACGAATAAAAATATATTTAGTACACGCAGCTTAATCATATTGCTAAACATGTACTTAGCGGAATAATTCAGTAGATTTATTGATCTGAAATCACAACACCATGTTTAGTACTCTTGTTAATGTGAAGTAACACGCCGGGCAGGGTCGGGTAGGTCATAAACGCCCGGAAGCTGCTTGCGCTGCTCGTCATGAGCCCCAGCGCCACCACGCCGAGCTCCCTGGCCGCCGAGTGCGCCGAGAACCACATCACGTCGGTGATGACGCAACGGACGCCGCCGCCGGCCTTCCCCTCGGCCAGCAGCGCGGCCAGCCGGTCCTTGAACGGTGCGGCGCAGTTGGCGTTCAGCGCCATCACGAATCCTGTGACGTCCTTCGACGCCACGAGCTCCTCGGGGACGTCGACGGGGACGGGCACGAAGCGGTAGTCCGCGGGGTGGTCGGCCGGGTCCGGCGCGTGGAGCTCGGTGTGGAGCACGGTGATTGGGAGGCCTCGCGCGTGCAGCGCGGCAGCGAGGCGGAGCATGGGTTCAGGTGGCCCTGGTAGGGCAACGGGAAGAGGACTACTGGCGCCATTGCTGCAGTCACGAGGTACACGGTGTAAGCGGAAACTTTAATTTACAACACTATTTTGTTCAACCTTAATCATGTATAAACATACCTTGATCCATGTTGCAGCAAGCTTTTCTTCCTTGTACTAAGTCTTTTCTCTTGTCTCTGCCTTCTCTTTACAGAGTTCTTTTGATGATCAAAGAACTAGCACTCTCACTTGTATGTGTATTTGTACATTGCCATTTGCTTATTCAGATTCATGTGCTGCATCTTCAAATAGCAGAGCAGCCTTCTTTTTATAGCAAATGAATGGGCGTTACAGCCGCTCGTCGTTTCATTTCGCACACAGTGCATGCGAACAGTCACGCTGCATGTGTACAACCGTGAGTAGGGGTGGAAACCAATCGGATACAGTTGAATAGTCTCAAATACGAATCCATATTTATAAAACGAATACGAATACGAATTCGAATATTCTCGAATACGAATATGGATATTTTCGAATACGGATTTTCTCAGATACGAATATCGGATAAAACGGATTCCTAGCGGTTTTGCCGATTTTTTACCGATTTTTGACTGGTTACCGGTTTTAAACCGCCTAAATTCAAATTTTGAATCACAAAATTCGTACGGATTTTTTATGGGTTCTAGAAACAGATCGAATACGAATCGAATAGTCTCTGTAGGATCATAAGGGCCTTCTCACCACAAAAGCTAGCCAATGAGGTGAGGGACTCCCCCACTTTTAAATTAGGTCCTTTGCCCTTCCACAACCAATGTGGGACTATTCCAACAATCTCCCCCTTCACACATTGGTATCCCTAGCCCTTCACCGCCCCTTTACCGTACACCGACGGTCCCTCAGGGTCCCTTCACCATACACCGACGGTCCCTCGGGGTCACAGTCCATCAAGCATTCACACACTAGTGTGTCTATTGGGCCAGAAATGTTAGAACTGGGCTCTGATACCACTTGTAGGATCATAAGGGTCTTCTCACCCCAAAAGCTAGCCAATGAGGTGAGGGACTCCCCCACTTTTAAATTAGGTCATTTGCCCTTCCACAACCAATGTGGGACTATTCCAACAGTCTCGAATACGAATGCGGATACGAATATTCTCAAATACGGATAGGAATATTCTCGAATACGAATACGAACATTTTCAAATACGGATTTATTTTTTTGGATATGAATATCGGATAAAACGAATTATCCGTTACCGTTTTTCACCCCTAACCGTGAGCAACGTCTACTGCTGCTGTGTTATCCTTTTCTTACATGCATGCATAATCACATGTACAGTGAAACTGCATGCAACAGACGACTGGATGCAACTGCATGCCATGCCATTGGGAAAGCTCAATTAGCAAATCCTATTAAGCTAATTGGCCATAAAAATAATAACACACATACTATTCATTTGGCAAAGGGAGATAAGAGGGATTTAAAACCCAATAAGTCTAATACTTTAAATCTAGCAACCATCATACTAGATCTTTTATAATTAGAATTAATCCAATAAATTATATGGGGCACTTTTCCGTTAATTAAAACTAGCACACGGCTTAACAGAATATTTGGGTTTGGATTCGTGACTGAAATGAACAAGAAGCGAGGAATGTTAAATAGACAGAAATGGCCGGCATTCTTAGGTGGACTTTCCGTAATGCCATACAGATCCTGCGATATTTTAAAAACAAATTTCATTTACAAACAGTGATCAGAAGATGTAACACCATAGAAGATTTGGGACGTCTGTTTACCTAAGACACATTTTTAATCACGGGATCGATGTAAGATTGGGTATACATACGTCAGTCAAGCTAATCCAAAGTTTTGGAAAACCGTTTTAGTGATTTTCAGAGAGTGGGAACTATTGGCTAGTATAGTCATCTTAATACCTACAATCCATATGTCACAGATCCAAATCACGGACAACTAAAGTGGTAAACCCATACAAATAATTCACTCAAATCATGGTCGGGAAAAATCGAACTCTGGTCATTATGTCAGAGAAACAATGTGCCCCACCTCTAGGCTATGCTATATATGGTTGGCAAAATCGACTTATTGTTACCATGAAGTCAAGAAACTTAAAATAGCAAAATCGATGTTGGGCTTCTTCTTTTCAGTGTCTAAAAGCTGCTTTTCAGCTTTTTACAATACCTAGATTTTAAATGGAATATCTTTTCAAGATGGGGCCTATAAATTGATTGTAGTATACACTGCAACAACTTTATTTATATCGGTCAAAACCATGTGCGAATTTCTGTTACTCTATACTCTCTCATGAATAGCCCAAAAATTATAAGCCGCAGCCAAAAAGTATAAGCGGAAGTCAAACAAAACATACCAGTTTCTTTGAAGGATATACCAAAATGGTACCATGGCTTGTTGATTGGACTGCATGTCTAATTTTATATGAGGAAGTCTGTTTATAATGCGATTTATATTTTCTTAAATTTAAGTCATATTTGGATCCACTGAATTAAAAGAATCAGATTCTATATTCCAAAGCTAATCCAAAGATAAAATGCCGACATAGAATTAATAAAGGTTCAGGAAACTTGCAAATATCAAAACCGGTTTGGTATATGTAGCAGCCAGCCAATTTTTCTGTCTTAATGTCGTCGTTTCGTTGGTGGATTATTTCTGACATCGACAAAGATACAATGAAAAAGTAGCGGAAGGCAGTGGCTAAGTACTGTGGTTTCTTGTTTTGATTTTTCTCAGTTTTCTACTTCTTAAAATTAGTTGTCTTGTTCAACTTCTAGGTGTCTTTTCGTAACATCCCATTTTCGGGTTTGTTACTTTGCTTGGTAAGTTGTTGATTCTTGCTAAAGTTGTTTTCAAAAATTCAAAATTTTGAGTTTAAATTTTCAGCCCAAAAATCCCTTTTGCCTTGCTCAATTTTCCTTTCCTCTTTTTCAACCCAAGAAAAATTCATTTTAACCTCTCTTTCCCAGGTGGGCCAACCTCCTTCCCCTTTTCTCTCCCTTTTTCTTCAGCCCGGCTTGCCTTCCTTTTTCTTCGCCCCCCAGCCTGTTTCTTTCTTCTTTCTACTTGGGCCTTCGGCCGGCCCAGCCCGACGCCCTTCCCTTGTCTTCCTCCTCACATCATCTCTCTCTCTCCCTAGCTTGCTCCGCTCGCTCTTCGTCTCTGACCGAAACAGCGGCGCCGCCCCCGGTGTTCCCTATACTTGCGAGTATCGTACCTCCCCGTGGTAGCTCCGCCTCATTCTCGGGCACCTCCGTCAGAGCTAGACCTCCGCCTCCACGCCGTAGCTCTCCTACGTGTCGCTCTCTTGTTCGCCGCGGCGGCTAGCTGCCGAAACCGCTCTGGTTTTGCTGTCACTTCCAGGGCATTACTCGCCGGTCACAGCATGGGCTCCTCTCCGCCTTCAATGGCCGCCTTGAGTGCCCGTCACTTTCTGCCTAACCCGCCAGCATCTCCGTGCATAAGCGTCGCCTCGTGGCTTCGCCACCGCGACGCCGTACCAGGACTGCAAATGCTCGCACTATGTCACCCCTTCCCCCGTGCGCCCTCACTCCTCTGAAGTGCTGTGAATACGCCTAGCAGCCCCATCCCCTCCCTCCGCCCTGCTCGGTGCACTGCAGAGAGGGGGAGTTAATGCCACGCCATACTTCGCCATCCCCCCTTCTCGCCCCTTTCGTGGCTATAAAAGCCAGTCGAGTGCTAGACTTACCTCACTCTATCCCTACTCCAATTCTAGAGTTAAAAATCTCCGCCGCCGGCAGCTCTTTGGGCTGCCACCGCCGCCAGCCCCTTTTGGCAAACCCCGCTCGGCATTGCCTCTTTCCTCGAGCTCCTCATATCCCCAGAAAGCTCCTAGACCGTCTAATCGGTCTCTCTCCCCTTGCAGCTCGCCAGTGACTGTTTCATCCCCATCTCCGGCCACCTCCCGCCGCCGCCAACCCTGAGTGTCTCCGGCCGATTCCCCGTAGCTGGAGCATCCTCACCACCTCAGGATGTCACCCCGTGCTAGCCAATTGAAGCCTTGCTGTCTCGTCTTCCCTGGCACCGATCGACCCCCACCACTGTTTGAGCTTGCCAACGCCAGCCCTCTCCAAGCTTCCCCGAGCGCCGTTCTTCGCACTAGTGAGTTTCGGGTTGCCCCTAGAAGCTCTCCTATCGTTTAATTGCCTTCTCATAGCAGGAATCCCAGCGTGACTGTGGCGTACCTCGCCGCCGCTCGGCCAGGAGGAGCTCTGCTCCCGCGTGTAATCTCCGGTTAACCATTAACCACCGAGATTAGCCAGCGCTAATGCATCACTGACCGGTGGGCCCAGCAAATTTAAAACCCACTGTTAGACTGACGCGTGGGCCCCATTGCAATTAAAGAAAACTGTTTAACAACTAATTAAAATTGGAGCCACTAACAAATGGGCCCAATGCACTATTTACATAGTACCTCGGCCCCACCCGTCAACCTCTGGCCTTTTTCCAAAAAAGAAAATGTTTTTCCTAAATAAAAATACCGTGGGCCCCACATGTCATACTCTGGGTTTTCTGAAATTGGAAATTTATTTCAAAAATAAAATAAACTGGTGGGACCCACATGTCAGAGAGAGAACCCTCTCTCTCTCCTCTTTTACTTTTGGGATTTTCCTTAAAATAAAACTTCAGAGAGCTCATTCTTTCTTACTGTAACTCCGATTTGAGTGAAACTTGTTTTTAAAATTTTCTAAATTCAAGGCCTTTTTGTTGCTTTCAGTTTGGTTTAATTTTGAGCTCATTTTCTTATTATTTTATGCTTATTTGTTCTCCATGTCTGTTGTTTGTTGTTTCGGTTTTCTCCGTTCGAGTAGTTTATGAAGCCGCCCCCGTGCCACAAGACGATCTACCTCAAGACCAGCAAGATCCTCTGACCTTGGACCAAGGCAAGTCAACATTTTGATCATTTTGCTCCTATGTTTCATGCAAATTATCTTTGTTTAAAATTATTCAAACTGCATGTGTTATTTCATGTACTAAGTATGTGAACTACAAGGTAGTTACCACCCATTTGAAAATCTAGGAACTTATGTACCTAAACCTCCCTTGAAATTTGATAACCCATGTACCTTGTCACAATAAGAATTACTGATATTACTCTGAATAGTTATACGTCTCAATTAAATGCCATGCGCGTTCTGTCAAGTCTCGGGCACCAGTTGCCCTGAGCATAACTTCCAAAAATATGAACATCGGATTTGGGACAGCCATGGGATGTAGGTGGCGGAGTATTTACGTCAAAAACTTAGGTCTCTCCAAACCTCAAAAACTACTAAATCTGTCTGGGCGGATGGTAAGGATGGATGGTGCCGATGTCGCACGAGAGATTTTGGTTTGTGGTATGAACCGCCTGGATAAATTAAGGATCGAATCTTGTGATGACCTCCTTGTGTAAAACAGTACAACCACAGGCTAACAAACTGTAGGCTTAGCTGTATAATTTACTAGACCCTTGAAACCATCTCACGGGTAGGGGAAAGAAGGGATCGTGCAGGAGGTATGCCAAACCGGCCTGAACAGGACACCGCTTATCGGTGATGTTCGCCAGCTGCACTAGACGTTGTGGAGACAGAAGTCCAGCTGCGCTAGATGCTGTGGTGGAACTTTCCGCACAACTTGTGGGACCCTTCAGTAAGGGGTAAGCCAATAAGGGTGAGAGGTGATAGGGCGAGGTATTGTAAAGGCCTCGTGACGGTCTCTCGATCTACATGTCAAAGGAATCATGTGGGCCCATCGAGTTGATTGTCTGTTGTGGGTAAAGTGTACAATCTCTGCAGATAATAAACTATTCGAATAGCCGTGCCCATGGTCAAGGGCGGACATGAGAACTTCCTCGAGCTAGTTCTTTTTCTAAAAATTTTGCGGGTGGGAAGTAAAACCGATCGGAGGGAAGTACTCCAATTTTGAATTTTTCCTGAAGGGAAGTACTCCAGTGATATTACGGGTTAACCAATCTAAAAATCTAGCATCGGTGAAAGGAGCCATGTAACTGATGGATGGAGCCGGCACCACTATATACATATTGCATCAATTAAACACTTTAAAGCATGTTTTGTTAAAATGCCAGGTCCTAGGAATTGTACTTATGATATTTGCAACTGTTGTTCTGCACAAATAAAAGAAAATAAGCCACCCTTGCTCAAGCCTGGTATACAAGTATTTGCATTCTGTGCATTGGCTCGTGGAGCATGGTTGTGTGTGCTCACCCTCGCTCTCTACCCCCTCTCTCCAGAGTTTGCAAATCAAGATCAGTGCGAGTTCTACCAGGACCAAGTTGGCGAGGGAAATAAAGATGGTGGCAGTTAGACTAGGATCTAATGTCTCCCTACAGTCTGGCCGAGCAAGCTAACTGGTGGGTGCATTTGACGTTAGCCAGGCTTCTGGATAATATTAATCGCACCTAGGTTGTCTCAGTCACTTGCCTGTGGAGAGATGAGCCCCTCCCTTTTGCTTCCGCTATTATTGTATCTATGTACTGAACTTATTTGGCCTGAAGGCCCCTTTTGTAATACTTGTCCCTATGTGGGACATGTGCACCCTGGTATTGTAATAATATTATGGGCTGTACCATGTATGAAATGATTCAGCAATGTATCTGTGAGTACTATCTACTGATCCAGGGAATAGTGCATAGATATCACAGAGGGTTCTGGGTCGGTTCAAACCCAGGGTCTGACACTTTTTTCTACGGCATTGGTATTATTCTGATGGAAAGTGACGAGTGCATCTTTTGCACTAGCCTTTTCTTCTACATCAAGGCAGCAATGACGAGTCCTTCTTGTGCTTCAAGTTAGTGACAAAATCCCGCCAACCAGTAGAAAGTTTGGCAACATTTTCCGCAGCCATAAACTTTAGAGACAGTTCACACCTCAAGTGTGCAATTTCACCAACTTGTAGCTGAAGGATACGAGCATGTCCAACTATTAACTTAGACTTATCCATGCTAAAATCAAAGAATTGCTTATGGGCCTGTTCTTTTTCAGCTTTTGGCTTCAACTTTTGGTTTTTCTATAGTAACAGTTTTTAAACGGAGTGTAATTTTAAAATAGGTCTACTAGTTAATTGTAATACATACTATACCAACTTTATTTATATCGGCAAAAACCGCACATGAGCTTCAGTTACTCTATAAACTCTCACACGAACAGCACAAAAACCACAAGCCGTAGCCAAAAGCCACAAGCAGATGTTCAAACGTACAGAAGTCGTGTTAGCGATAGTTAAACATTGTGCAAGAACGACTTTGGATCTAGTGGTTGTCTACCGGGAATACAATATGATGCAAAAAAAAAATTCAGGATAGGAATTGCAGATAGTCAAAGATAAGTCGTGAAGTCCAACAAAACACTTATATTCCTCGGTTACCTACGGTGGATTGGGTGATAAATAACAAGAACCCAATAATTTGTTTTGTGCCAATGAACTAGTTTACAAAATCTACAATCAAATGTCTGAATCTTCTGTCGATAAATACAAACTCCATTTTGGAATAGATGCAATTTAGAATTAGTGTGGTCGAACTTTTAGACTTGAACCGCTTATATACATTTCAATTGATCGACGCATTTCAGAATTTAGAGTTGCGTGGTTACGATGTGCTTGTGCCAAAACTAAGCTCTGTTCCAACTTCAGAACTCCTGCAACAAGTTGAGACTATTTTTGAAATCACAAATTTGGTACTAACAATTGAGTGTGTTCAACAATTAGTAGCTGAAGGATATGAGCATGTCCAACTATTAACTTAGTCTTATCTATGCTAAAATCAAAGAATTGCTAACATATGTACAGCCAGCGATCAGTCACTATCTCTGCATATTTACGCTCTGGTGCATCTCACAACTATGTGCCTCTTGCTTAAAGTTTTTCCTAATCCAATTAATATTTGCACATTCTTTTATATATTAAATGTTACTTAAAATATGTATCTCATGCGGATACACAGATTGATGACTAGTTTCTTGAACAAACTGGAGCTCTAATTTCATCTACATATTGTCCGTATAATCAGTCCTACATGTATTATTTTAATTTATCTCTACCAGTTAAACATGAACTTATTGATCATGTAAAGGCCATGAACTTATTGTAGCTATCGTGGACTTCTTCCATCGGCATGGAGCGTGTCTGTCCGCCATGAACTTATTGATCAAGTAAAGGCGTCTCTCTTGAGTCTGTTTGTATTGGTTTTTTCCGTCATGAACTTATTGATCAAGTAAAAGCATCTCTCTTAGGATCTATTTGTATTGATTTTTGCCAATAGTTTTTGGCTATAGATAAATAGTAGTAACTGATGAATAGTAATGAATGATAGAAGTGGCTAATAGAAGTGGCTGATGAATGTAGTTGCTGATAAATAGTAGTAAATTATGTAAGAAAGACGGTACAACGAAAGACATTATAACATTCAGACCGTTACGTACTTACGAAATTATGATATAATAAAATATAAAGTATATTATAATATGTAAAAATGAAAAGTAGTAGTTTATAGAAGCAGCTTATAGAAATTGAGAGTTCATATTAGCTTTTGCTTCTGAAAGCAAAATTTAGCAGTAGAAATCAATACGAAGAGGCCCTTAAAGCCAACATGATCTGTCGGCTTGAAATATTGTTTCTTTGTACTCTCACAGAGAATTCGTGTTAGCGATATTTAGACGCCAACGCTAACATAAAAAGAATATCCGTTCAAAAAAATAGGATAGGAAGCAGATGGTCAAACATACAGAAGTCGTGTTAGCGATAGTAAAACATTGTGCAAGAACGACTTTGGATCTAGTGGTTGTCTACCGGGAATACAATATGATGCAAAAAAATTCAGGATAGGAAGAAGATGGTCAAGGATAAGTTGTGAAGTCCAACAAAACACTTATATTTCTCGGTTACCTACGGAGTAGGTGACAGTGACAAGAACAAAATAATTTGCTTTGTGCCAATGAACTAGTTTACAAAATCTACAAACAAATGTCTGCATCTTCTGTTTATAAATACAAACTCCATTTTCGAATAGATCCAATTTAGAATTAGTGCGGTCGAACTTTTAGACTTAAAGCCGCTTGTATGCATTTCAATTGATCGATGCATTTCAGAATTTAAAGTTGCGTGGTTACGATGTGCTTGTGCCAAAACTTGCTATCTGTTCCAACTGGAGAACTCCCGCTGGCTTCTTTGTGGCTTCCGGCTTAATGTGCTTGCTTAATGTTAAGCCAAAAGCGACATTAATGTCGTCCTTTCGTTGGTTGATTATTTCTGACAACCACAAAGATACCAAGTAGCGGAAAACAGTAGCCGACCCGGTCCTGTTCTACAGTATTGTGGTTTTTTGTTTTGGTTTTTAACGTTTGATTTCACGTGAATTAGCACTGTAGCTGTTATGTTTTTAGGAGTTATTCAATTAAAAGGATCTTTGGTTCTTTTGGATGGAAGGGAAGTGATAATAACGAAAATGATTGAGAGAACACCCACAAAGGACTCATGGGAGAGCACAGCTGTCCAAGTTTTCTTGGCAGCATTAGACTAGCACTAGAATTCTTCTCCCACCAGCTTCGTGATATTTGGGCTTATAATACCAAAACGCTTTAAGCTTGAAGGAAGACCTAAGAACTAATACCCTGTTTGTTCATCTTAATTTTCAGCTTTAATGCCTCTACAGTGTAGTTAGAAATAGCCATTAAGGTCAATTAGTAATATTGGATGGATGTCCACGGTCTTATCCAAATCAGATACCTTATCTAGATCCCTCAAACCGAGCCACTCATTCCTCCTAAGCCTCACACTTCTCTCATCAATGAGCAGTGGCTTGGCTCTCGAACCGACGAGACCAAAAACCCAACGTGATTCAGGCTCGATGACATGGATCCAAGCAAGCAGAGCGCTGGCAACCTATGATGCACGGACACGGATACGTCGATACGACACGACACGACACCGACACGGAAATTCGCCGTTTTCCCAAAAATACCGATACGGCGACACGGCTATATATATTTAAATAATAAATAAATTATATATATATATATGTATTATTTTCTATGTTTCTACATGCTTATTAAATTGAAATAATGTAAATTGTAAACTTGTAATTTGTAAAGTGTAATTTCCTCTAGAGCACTAGAATTAGCGTCTTCCATTTTTCTAGAATGATGAAACAAGTAATCAAACACAAGTTTGCTAAATGCCTAAATATATATTGCTGGCTTACTGCAGTCTGCATCTCAACCCTAATTGCTAAAACAGAGAAGCGGGAAGATGATACCTCGGTGGAGCAGGGACGCCGGTGGCGCGCAGGAGAAAGTCGGCGGCGCACGGGAGAAAGCCGATGGGCGGCGACGAGGTGTAGGAGCCGGCGGGTGATGGCGAGGTGTGGGAGCCGGCGGGAGCAGGCGGCGGCAAGGTGCGGGAGTGGGCGGCAGGAAGGTGCAGGAGCCGGCCGGCGGCGGCGACGTGCGGGAGCCAGTGGGAACAGGCGGTGGCGAGGTGTAGGAGTGGGCGGCGGCGAGATGCGGGAGCCGGCGAGAGCGGGGCGGCGGTGAGATGTGGGAGCCGGCGAGAGCGGGCGGTGGCGAGATGCAGGAGCGGGCGGCAGCGCCAGCGGACAGCAGCGCGAGCGGCTGATGCAGAGAAGCGAAGAAGCGCGAGCGTGCAAGCACGATGGGAATGAGGCGCTCGGTATCCGGGGTGGGAGGTTAGGGTTAGGGCAACGCCCGTGCGTGCGTTATGGGCCGGTAGTGTCCTGGGCCGGCTGTGTCCAGGCCGTGTCCGACTCGTATATTTAGTGTGTCCGACACGTGTCGAGAATTTTAATAATTAAAATTAATTCTAAAATCGGCCGATACGTCGCCGACACGTGTCCAAGACGTGTCTGTGTCGTATCCGTGTCCGACACGTGTCGGACACGGATACGACGGTTTTGAGGCGTGTCCGTGCTACATAGCTGGCAACACAAACGCCGTGTCTTACCACATGACCTCTGTCACCGTGCTCGCTGCCTACTTCTAGGTGATGGGCCTCGGCGACCTCTTGTTGTCCCAACAAAAGAAGCAGTAGCAGCCGCTGGTGCAATTGCAGCACAAGTACGCGGCACCGGCCTCGCCACTAATGCGGCCGCCCCTACTGTAGGGTTTCAGGCTGACAATGCCGCCTGACGTGCACCTATTGATGCGCTAGCTAGCTCCAGGTAGCTCATATACCACCACTTCAATGAGCTAAATCCTGACCAAACCTTCAATTGAAGTAGCACAAGATGATGTCACTTTTAGCTCTCTATTTTTGCATTATTGAAGTATCATGACCTGAAGTGCTCATGAATGTATCCCCTTTGATGCAATGTGACATAAATATATGTAGATCCTATATGGAAGTTTGTTCGTATGCAAATATTGGGTCTTATATATATGGCAACATGCTTTTGAAAATATTGGCAGTTGTCCTGTTCTAAAATATGAATTTGACAATGTTCTGTCCCTATTTTGCAATGGTTATATGTGAGCTATTGCTTCATTTGTGAATTGTTTCTTGTGTGTACTGCCTTATGGAAAGAATTCCCATAATTTGAGTGATTTGGGTCTCAGTTATTGTGCAAAGGACTTCACCATATTTTAGTCTTGGTTGAAAGCATATTTGGATGTGAGATGCCTTGCTCAAGTTTCAACATGTTACAGACAAGTTTCAGTAGGTTGCATACAAATTTCTCATAGTTTTTAAGACGAAGCGCATTCTAATTTGCTCAAGTTTCTCGAAGTTTTAGTTTCTGAAATGTAAAACTCACCTTTGAAACTTAAAGTTTTAATTTTTGACACCTATGAAACTCTCTGAAATGTGATGCTTTCAGTTTTTGAAACTCTCTGAAACACTATGGAACCTAGTTGAAACATCAAATATATACTGAAGTTCTCCGTACCAGGCTGTAACATTTTGAAACTACAAGTTTCAATTTTAAAACTTCATGAAGCTTGTTAAAACTACAAGTCTCATTTTGAAACCTCATAAAACATCAAGTTTAACTTTTTAGTACCTCATTAAACTTTTGAAACTACAAGATTTAGTCCTGAAACCTCATAAAACTTCAAGTTTTAGTTCTAAAATCTCATGAGACATCATGAGATTTGGTAGTGGATCCATGAAGTTGAACTCCAACATTCATGAGCTTTCAAAAAGTTTTCGGAGATTTCATGACTAAGTTTTATGACTAGTTTCATGGTGTTTAATATAGTTTCAGAAGGTTTTCATGCCTAAATTGACCAAGTTGCATGACATTTCATGACTAGTTCCTTGGTGTGTCATCAGGTTTTAAGTTTCAGAGGGTTTCATGATCAAGTTTCATGTTGTTTCAAGAGATTTCATGCCTTAGTTGACTAAATTTCATTACTAGTTTCATGGTGTTTTACGAGGTTTCATGTCTAAATTGACTAGGTTTCAGATTAAGTTTCAGGGTGTTGCATGAGGTTTTATAAAGTTTCAAGAGGTGTCATGACTAAGTTGATTAGGTTTTATGATTAAATTTTATGGTGTTTCATGAGGTTTCATAAAATTTTAGGAGGTTTTATGACTAAGTTGTCGAGGTTTCATAATTAAGTTACATGGTGTTTCATGATGTTTCATCAAGTTTCAAGAGGTTTCATGCCTAAATTGACTAGTGTTCATGTTTAGGTTTCATGTTGTTTATGAGGCTTCATAAAGTTTTAGGAGGTTTCATACCTAATTTGACAACGAGGTTTCATTGGTGCATGTGGAGGGTGTCAAGGTCACGCGACGTGTAGGAAGGACGACAGCGATGTTTCGTGGGCATGTGGAGGATGCGGCAAGCATTTAGTCAACGAGAGTTCACACAGCTAGCATGAAAGTCTGATGCAAGTGGGTCGTTTGAACTCATTTAATGGGATGGTGGGTATCTATCCTATTGTATGCGTATTGGATGGTATAGGGTTGTGTAGCTATGTCCATTATATTATCTATCCATGATGAATTTTAGCAATCTCATAATTGGGTCAATAATGACAATTAAGAACCAAAATAATCTGCAATACTTCTATTCTCCATAATAATATTTTCATTACCCACCCACTAATCTCGTACAAGCCATAATGCCCCAATTCACATATAGATTACTTCCACTAACTCTTCATTAAGGAAAGTTGATGTGGACAAGAGTGTGAATACTACATTGATTTGTGCTTCACCCATGCAATCTGAAGTTACAAGGCTCAGTAGCTCTGAATTGTGCAAGGAGAAAGAAGAATATCCTAGTTCGTGCAGATGCTTATGTGATTCCTCCTTTGCGTAATGCAAACAAGCCAACAATGCATGGAATTAGAGGTGTGGATGGTAAAGAAAGAAAGCTAGTTTGGGTAAAGAGGAAAACACAAGATCAATCGAGTTCTCGTGATTGCAGTTCTATCCACAATATTCATGAAGATTGCAACGCCAATTCTGAGGTTTCTAATGCACACAAAATACATATATGCAAAGCTAATGAAGTCTACTTTCCAACAAATCAACGGCACATGATTTGGAGCTTTCTACACAAAGTTATGGCAACTTCATTGATTGCTGCACGGGCTGTCCGGAGAGATGCGCGAGACTTGCCAAACATAGAGAGTCCAAGTATTGCAATACAAGTAAAGGTAAAATCTGACCATACCATGGCTTTTCAAAGGATGAGAAGGACTCCTTTTCAGGTTCCAAATGGATTTGGAAGCCCCTTGAACAAGAAAAGGAAACCTATAAAGATTTGAATTCAATTCAGATTCAGTTCGGTCAGACAGGAAGTCCAACATTCAAACGCCCATAACTTTCACAAACGGAGTCCGATTTGGGCGTTCTTGGACTCGTTGGAAAGCTATTTCGAAGCCCCATATAATGGATGAGGTGCCAGCCATAGAATCCTCATGGTCACATTGCAAATTGAGAGAGAATCCAAAGGTAGTAGTTTAGATATTTCCTTTTTAGTTCGTATTGGAGTTTGTTTCGGCCTTAGGCCAGGTTGTGCGTGAGTTTTAGTCAAGGCCGTGCATTGTGCACCAATATAAGGCCAGGGCCTTAGCCCCATTGTAACTTAGGCTATGATATGATAAGTTTTTATGCTTGTGAAATAAAGGAGAAAATTGCCATGAAGGTTGTTGGCGGCCAGATTGCGTGATTGCAAGGTTTTCTCGTTTAGAGTTTGTTGAGTTGGTGCAAGGTAAAAATAAAAGATTCTTTAGATTGCCCATCGAATCTACAAGGTTCATCTCTTCTAATTTGTGTCTTCTTGCTGAATTCACGGTTTGGAGAGTTCGGTGGATTGCTTCTAGTGTGCACCTTGCAAACTAGTGCAAATTGCCCTTATCAAGATTGTTGGCTGCGTCAAGACAAGGACAAGGAACCTCGCTGAACGTACCGGGAAAGATCGGGCCATCCCTACACATCAACTAATCCCTAGTTGGTCTGTATCATCGTGGTATCAGAGCGTGGTTGATCGTGGTACGTGCTTGTGTTTCTTGCTGATTTTCAAGATGTCGGGAGCAAGTAGAAGAGGTTTGAGCAGCTACCACAGCAATGAATTGGGCGAACCACTCGGAGATGATTTACCACCCGCTGTACGGAGCCGAGTCAAGGCGCTTACCGGCCACATCAAACGCTGGGAAGACATCATACGTGCTGATTTCAACCAAAGCATCAATGGCGTGCATACAAGAATCACTGAGATGCAAGATACGTTGAACGCTCTTCTCACGGAGGGCTTCAACAATCTGGAGGTGACACTCCGCCGCTTGGAGGGACGACTACCGCCGCTAGGAGGGGCCGGCACGTAGCACCAAGTACCCAACTTTGTGCAACGTGCGCAGTCGCATGATGACGCACGCTACTACGAAGATGATGAGGACATGTCCGATGGCTGTGGAGGCTATCCACGACCACCACGGCGTGATTTTTTTGATCGCCGGGCTGCTGCACATGGAGGACACCATGGAGGAGGTATGGAACGTGAGGACGATGGTATTGGTCGCATCAAAATCACCATACCAGAGTTCAAGGGCAGAGCTGGTGCGGAGGCTTATTTGGAGTGGGAGATGCGTGTAAATCAGATTTTTGACAACCACAACTACTCCGAAGAAAAGAAGGTTCGTGTTGCTTCGATTGAGTTCACCGAATATGCTATTATTTGGTGAGATCAATTGAACCATGGAGGTGAACGTCCACACACTTGGGAGGCGATGAAGTGAGTCATGCTGTTTTGTACCAGCATACTACATGCACACTGCATACAAAGCTATCACAGTTGAATCAAGGCTCCAAGTTCGTGGATGAATACTATCAGGAGATGCAAGTGCTCATGATCTGTACCGGAGTTCGTGAGCCCGAGGAGGCTACTATGACAAGATTCTTTGAAGGGCCGAACGACGATGTGCGGAATCGTGTTGATTTGATGCAATACGACACCGTACAAGAGCTACTTCACCAAGCAGAGCGTGCTAAACAATGGGTAAAAGACAACCATCCCAAGGTTGCCTGAACTCATACATCAACTTGGAGGCGTCCAAATCAGCAAGAGGGCGAAGGAGGCATAAGTTCTAAGCCGGTTGCATCCACTAAATCTGTTGGAGCTCCGTTTAAAGAAGCATCTAAGGTGACAAGTTCAGATGGCAAGAAGGCATCCAAATCTGATTCTAGCACTTTCTCCACCGCTAGAACAAGTCAAATTAAGTGTTTCAAGTGTAAGGGCAGGGGTCACATGATGAGGGATTGCCCAAATGCAAGGAAGGTATTGCTGACACATGAGGGATATATTACGGAGGGCGAAAGCGAGGAATCTGAACATGATGATGAGAAATTCAATGATTCTCCGCAAGAAGTTGTGTATTGTGATCCTGAGGTTGGTCCAACTTTGTTGATTCATAAGGTGGATGGTGACAATAAGCTGATTGTTGAGAAGGGGCAACGACGTGGTGTTTTTCAAACCCAATGCATGATCAAAGGCAAACAGTGCAAGCTTATGATTGATGGTGGAAGCTACAACAATGTGATCAGCAAGGCATGGTTGATACACTCTCATTAACCACATAGCGTCATCCTAAGCCATACTATATGCAATGGCTTCACAATGTTGGTAAGCTAAAAATTACTCATAAAGTTCGCGTGCCGTTTTCAATTGATGGTTATGAAGACAAGGTGGAGTGTGATGTCGTGACTATGCACATGTGTCACATCATGTTGGGGCGTCCGTGGCAGTTTGATCACAATGTTACACACCAAGGGAGAGCCAATCGCTTCACTTTTATGTATAAGGTGTATTTCAATCTTTGCTACCCAAGAGAAATGAGGAGATTATTTCTGACATTGCCATCAAGGGCAAGGAGCTTGTGAAGACTACCACGGAACTGAGGACAGTTTCGATTGAAGAGGGAGGGGATGATGTGGGCAAGAGTGTGAATACTACATTGATTTGTGCTTCACCCATGCAATCTGAAGTTACAAGGCTTAGTAGCTCTGAATTGCGCAAGGAGAAAGAAGCAATCGATAATGGGAGAAAGAAGAATATCCTAATTCGTGCGGATGCTTATGTGATTCCTCCTTTGCGTAATGCAAACAAGCCAACAATGCATGGAATTAGAGGTGTGGATGGTAAAGAAAGAAAGCTAGTTTGGGTAAAGAGGAAAACACAAGATCAATCGAGTTCTCGTGATTGCAGGTCTATCCACAATGTTCATGAAGATTGCAATGCCAATTTTGAGGTTTCTAATGCACACAAAATACATATTTGGAAAGCTAATGAAGTCTACTTTCCAACGAATCAACATCACATGATTTGGAGCTTTCTACACAAAGTTATGGCAACTTCATTGATTGCTGCACGGGCTGTCCGGAGAGATGCGGTTGTGCGTGAGTTTTAATCAAGGCCGTGCATTGTGCACCAATATATGGCCAAGGCCTTAGCGCCATTGTAACTTAGGCTATGATATGATAAGTTTTTATGCTTATGAAATAAAGGAGAAAATCGTTATGAAGGTTGTTGGCGGCCAGATTTCGTGATTGCAAGGTTTTCTCGTTTGGAGTTTGTTGAGTTGGTGCAAGGCAAGAATAGGAGATTCTTGTGATTGCCCATCAAATCTACAAGGTTCATCTCTTCTAATTTGTGTCTTGCTGAATTCACGGTTTGGGGAGTTCGGTGGATTGCTTCTAGTGTGCACCTTGCATACTAGTGCAAATTGCCCTTATCAAGATTGTTGGCTGCGTCAAGACAAGGAGAAGGAACCTCACTGAACATACCGGGAAAGATCAGGCCATCCCTACGCATCAACTAATGCTTAGTTGGTCCGTATCAAAAGTTGTTTTCATATCCATTTGATGGACATGTAGACCGTAGTAAATGCTAACGCAAGGAGCACTCTGATGGTGGTTAATCTGGCAATGTGAGAATAGGTATCAAAGAAATCTTCTATCTCTTTTTTGGTGTAACCCTTGGCCACAAGGATTGCCATGTACTTCTCCATAGTACCACCAGGCCTTAGTTTCTTTTAAATACACACTTACATCCTAGAGGTTTGCACCCAATAGGATGATCAGTGATGGAAGCATTAGCCATGATAGAGTACATCTCACTACGGACCACCTCTTTTCAATACTTAGCATCAGAAGATGCATAAGCCTCTAAAAGTGTCTCTGGTACACTATCCATGAGGTATACAGTAAAGTCATCACCAAAGGTTTTCTCAACCTTTTGCCTTTCGCTCTTGTGAGGAGCCTCTATGACTAGATTGTCATCCTCCTCAGGAATATCACATATTGGTTCATAAATGGTTGAAAATTTAGAAGTTTGATAATTCTCACTTTCAATATTTTTAGTTTGAACATCTTCAGTTCGTGAAGTACTGCTTGCAGTTCTTATAGGAAAGATATGCCTAAAGAATAAAGCATTTCTGGACTAAATTATTGTGTTAGCAATAATCTCAAAAGTTTATGATTTGAGAGACCATGTGGAGGTATCGCCATGTTTGTGATGAGTAATTGACGGTTGTGTTAGAGAGTTTGAGTTTGTTTTGGGTATTCTAGGGTTGAGTGCCTTTTACTTATGCTAATATTGATTATGCTGTTTCGTGCGGTGCTATGTGACGGTTTGCTTGTCTGTGTGGCTGCAGGACTTCGGAGCTAGGTCATGGTGAGGCGAGGAGGATCGGGACTAGGCACAGAAGGTGTTGAGGTCCAGACGGTCAGGTACACCAAGGATGATCGAGGCTGGTGAGGTGGTTGCGAGCCGGGAGACAAGGAACCGGAGCTGGAGCTACTGGTGATGGACACGACGGGCAACACCGAGCGAACCGGGACTAGGCTCAGGGTAGAGTCGGAGGTCCAGACGGTTGGGTGTCGGTTGCGGTCGTGTGCGACGAAACAGACCAGGACTAGGCTCAAAGTGGAGTCGGAGGTCCAGACGGTTGGGTGTCGATTGCGGTCGTGTGCAACGAAACAGACCAGGACTAGACTCAGGTGGAGTCGGAGGTCTCGGTCAGTGTCAGGTGGACACGACAGGCAGCGGCGAGGTGGACCGGGACTAGGCTCAGGGAGGAGCTGAGGTCCAGACGGTCAGGATGCCGGTGCGATCGTGTGGAGCGGAGCGGACCGGGACTAGACTCAGGGAGGAGTCGAAGTCCAGACAGTCAAGGTGTTGGTTGCGGGAAGCTTCCGGGAAGGTGCTTGAGGGCAATTTGGAGAATTGACTCAAGTTTGGAGTGGAGAGGTTGGTTTCCCTCCAAAATGTGATGGTTTGACCTTTACCTCATATGTGTGTGTGAGGTTTGAGTGGATAGTGTATGCCACTTCTTGTATTTCTTCTTTGGTGTGAGCCCTTGTCTTCATAAGTGGAGAGATGGAGGCAGGAGAGTGTATTCAGCCAAACAAGAGAGTTTACTCAAGGGAGTGAGTCTGTACGTGTGTTCCCTGATGGCTTGAGCTCCTGTGTGTGTGTGTTCTGAAGCATGTAGTGAGTGTGTTGTAACCTTGTGCAATCATTCCTCTGTAAGCAAGCATTCATGGGGATGAATCCATTTGAGGTTTTTGGTTTTGATTGTCTCTCTCTGTGATGATTTCCTCTCTCAGTTTGCTCTTTGTTTTTCCTCTCTGAATCTTTGTCTTTGGAGAAAATCTTGATTGAGGAGCTGGCTCTTGGTTGCTCAGTGATGGGAAATACTTAAGGCCACTTGGTCATTCCATTCCCAAGAGCAAATGGAGGATTCATTGATTTATACAAATTTTCTGTGCTTGGCTAAATTTCATTTGCTCAGGGAAAACTAGGGTGTCATGGCAGAGCATATTTGAATCTTCTGTTTTCCTTCAAAAGATGGCTTGAGATTTGGATTCTAAAGTCCTGAGATCATTGCTAAGTTGATTGCAAAAGTTCTTGAGCAAAGGATTTGAGAATGATGAGCAATTTGAAGATTACCTTCATTCTCTTTTCATTTTCAGATTTTTGCTAAATCTCAGATTCTTGCTTTCTTGATTTGGATCCTTTTGTTTCTAAGGTCTAGTAGCTGTTCAGAACAAGGTCCTGCTCTCTTGGATTGAGAAGATCAGCTGAAATCCCTAAATTTCCCTGGTTTCAAAAGATCTCAGTATTTTCAGTTTTGGGGTGTGCTGATTTCTGTCCTTTGGCCTTCGCTGAAAATGGGCCGGTCAGACCGGTTAACATATGGCGGTCAGACCGAACTGACCATGGCGGTTTGACCGCCAACCCTAGCGGTCAGACTGGCCAGGCAGGGGCGGTTAGACCGGAGGCACAGGGGTGGTCTGACCAGCCTACTAAGGTTGTTGCTGCTATTTTTGGTTTCAGTGCTGGGCTCATTGTTTCTTCTCTGATGCTTTATGTGTCGTTTTGAGGTTCCAGAGAGCATGAATCTTCTCCTTCATAGTTTTTCATAGCTACCGGAGAGGAGATTCATTCGTGGATACTTTGGGGGCAAATTTTTAAAGGCACCATTCACCCCCCCCCTCTGTTGCCATTTCTGATCCTACATGATTAGACTATTAAAAATCTATAGGCTGTGCTATTATTAGCATATTAGGTCCAAGCTTTCACTTTTTTGCAATGGCAATTGACTTTTGCCAAATACCCTCAAGTTCGCAGAAAATTCATATTAGGCTTTCTCCCCTTCCATCCCTCATATGGAGTAATCTAACTCTTTTTAGTGATTACTTTATTTAGGATGAAAGTTGCTGTCATACTAGCACTCTGTAATATGGCATTAATCAAGTCAGTTAGTGTCTGGTTTTTCATCCCAGCTACCCCTTTTGATTAGGGTGAATATAGTTGTATAAATTCATAGACTATTCTATGCTCAGAACATAATTGGGAGAATTCATAAGAGATGTACTTTCTTCCACAATTAGATCTCAGTCTTTTTATTTTCTTCTGTAATTGGTTCTCAAACTTAACTTTATAAGTCCTAAAATAGTTTAAACCTTCATCCTTAGTTTTTAACAAATACACATAGCAGTAACTGTCACAGCCTAGGTTTTATTTAAAAAATATTTGTAAAATAAAATAATTTAAAATAAAAATAAGTGTTATTTGGTTTGCCTGACTTTTAATTTTATTTGCCTATTTTTTAGCTTTTTAAAAGGCTTTTAAAAAATAAAAATAAATTATAAAATAAAAGAGTAATTCGAATTTTTATAAAAATCTTAGTTCAAATTAATTAATTGAAAGTATTTGGCTTTTATTTGGTTTTATGTGAATTTCAGGAGTTTAAACTTTAATTTCAAATGTAAAAAAGTACTTTATGTTTAAAAGCGAAGGCCATGTTTAAGTTGGAAATAATTTTCCTAAGTCCAAAATAGCTTGAAGAATTTCTGTCCGATAGTTTTGAAATTTGTGGGCTTTATTTGCTATTTTTTTGGTTTTCTCAAATTGAAAAAATCCAATTTCCCGTTCGGTCACTCCTCCTCCCTCTTCCCTTAGGCCAACACGCTTAACATTCCAAATGCCTCACCAACTGGTGCTCCTTGCATCCTTGTTTCTTTCAATTAACTAAAGCCATTAAAATCCATTTGAGCCGGCCGTTTCATGTTATTTCGGTGGAAATCATCGCCACTATTCCAGCCATCACTCCAACATTCAATTTCGGCCATTGCACATCTCATCTTTGCCTGTAAACTGAACCACAGGTTCCTCCCTTCATTCCCCACAACATGTTTCTTCAATTTGGCCCGAGGCCCTGCAGAGCTCCCTCAAGTAACCATTCTTCTCCAACCCTGGCGAAGACTTCGGCGAGCTCTCCTTACCTCTCCCGAACTCCGTTGGACCTCAAATGTTTTCTGGAGATTCCCAATGCCAATGTTTGCAACACCTTTTGACAGTTTTGGATGAATCTCACTAGAGCACTGTCGGCCATACTTACTTTCTCAACTCTAGTGAGAACTTCATCAAGCCCGATCTCTATCCGTATGGTATTTTCAAAAATCCTTTTACCCACACGATCCTATCCTCATTTCCCACATTTCTATTCGAAGTAGAAGTAGACGCGCCTAGTCGAAGTAGACGCGCGCGCTCCGTCCCCTACCCTTCGAACGGGTGACAGCGAAGCTGGCGCCTAGTCGAAGTAGACGCGCGCGCTCCATCCCCTACCCTTCAAATGGGTGGCAGCGAAGCTGGCGCCTAGTTGAAGTAGACGCGCGCGCTCCGTCCCCTACCCTTCGAACGGGTGGCAGCGAAGCCGACGCCTAGTCGAAGTAGACGCGCACGCTCCGTCCCCTACCCTTCGAAGGGGTGGCAGCGAAGCCGGCGCCTAGTCGAAGTAGACGCGCGCACTCCGTCCCCTACCCTTCGAACGGGTGGCAGCGAAGCCGGCGCCTAGTCGAAGTAGACGCGCGCGCTCCGTCCCCTACCCTTCGAACGGGTGACAGCGAAGCCGGCGCCTAGTCGAAGTAGACGCGCGCGCTCCGTCCCCTACCCTTCGAACGGGTGGCAGCGAAGCCGGCGCCTAGTCGAAGTAGACGCGCGCGCTCCGTCCCCTACCCATCGAACGGTTTGCAGCGAAGCTGGCGCCTAGTCGAAGTAGACGCGCGCACTCCGTCCCCTACCCTTCGAACGGGTGGCAGGGAAGCTGGCGCCTAGTCGAAGTAGACGCGCGCGCTCCGTCCCCTACCCTTCGAACGAGTGGCAGCGAAGCTGGCGCCTAGTCGAAGTAGACGGGCGCGCTCCGTCCCCTACCCTTCGAACGGGTGGCAGCGAAGCTGACGCCTTCGCCTCGCGAACACCGCCACGCGTGCGATGACTTGTGGTCTTGTGATGCGGCCTTGCGCTGTAAAGGTACCTGGAATCACGCCGGCCCCCGGCCTGCCAGGGTTAGGTTCCCGTACCGTGCGACCCGACGCGCCCGGGGCACGTGGCGGCCTACGACTAGCGGGCGGCGGGATGTGGACGGTTGCGTGTGCGCGGCCGCTCGCGTCTTCCCTAGGCAAGGGGAACATGGGGCGGGCAGTGAATGGCACGGCGCCGGAGCCGTTGTGATCCCCTGGCCCATTAATGCGCCTTTAACAGCGGCTAGGTAGCGTCGTGCTGTGACGGCCCTTGGCGCTTGTGGTCGTGGCCTTCCGGCTTTGGGTATGGGGTATTGCGCTGAACGGGTGCTTGTACGATTGCGGTCGCGCCCCGACGCGGACCTTTGCGACACTTCGCCTTCCGTTACGGGGAATCGTGCGGGGCGGACCTGTACACCGCTGCGGTTGCATCCGGCACGCGGATCGTTGCGACGCTTCGATAGCGGCGGTACGGGCGGGATGGCTTGAAATAGCCCCCCCGTAACAGCGCCCCCGCACCTTTACGCCCTCTTTCCTGCCTGCTCCGCCCTCGACACTTTCGCGATATCTTCACCGCTTCAATCTCTCCGTGGGAAGCGATGGCCTCCAGCGGCCAGATGGTTGGTGGCTCTGTCGTTCGCCGGCGACCCTCGCAGTTGAAGGTGAAATACACGCTCCAAGAGCGCGACCCGGCGGCGGCTGACAAGGAGTGGCTGGTGGCGGAGGAGGAAGGCACGTTCTCCGGCGAGCTAGGCCCCTCGCTCGTGACTGAGGAGACGATCCAAGGGCTGCTGCGCGCGGGGAAATTGTCCGAGCGCCAGGAGGTACGGTTGCCCGCTGCCGGCGAGACGGAACCACATCCCGAGAGGTCGGAGGCGGTCGTGTTCGTTGCCTTTTTCGACGCGGGGCTCCGCATCCCCACGACGGCTGTCGTGGGCGACGTGCTGCGGACCTTCGGGCTGGAGCTGGCGCAACTGACTCCGAACGCCGTGGCCCGGCTCGCGGTGTACAGCTGGGCCTTGTGCTCGGGAGCGTGTTGGCCCAGCGCCTCGTTGTTCGCCTACCTTCACGAGGCACGATGCCAGCGCAAGGACCGGAAGGACGGGACGCTGTCGAGCTTCGGTAGCGTCACCTTTGTCCTTCGTCCGTCGTGCAAGAAGCTCTTCCCTGCGAATTCAACTCGCGGGAAGTGAGAGTCTTACTGGATGAAGCGGTGGTTCTACCACCGTGTGGAGAGTGGGAGCGGCCTTGAGTGCCCAGGCCGACCGATCGCGTTCAAGCCCTCGCCCGGCCGAACGCTCGATGACGAGGACAAGCGGAGGGTCCAGCGGCTCGTAGGCGTGGCCGCCCACTTTAACATGCGCGACCTCGCCGAAGAGTTCGTGATGTACGGCGTGGCGCCGCTTGCCCGCGACTGGTGTCTTGCCGCCGAGAGGCGTCGAGACGACAATGTTTTTCCATGGGTTTGCTTGCTGCCGGCGCCCGGCGATCTCCGTAAGCCTCGCCCGCGTCTCTCCTTTGTTCACGCGGAATGCGTTATATGCTGATGGTCTTGTCCTTTGTTTCAGGGATTTCCTTGGAGGAGGCGGAGCAAGCCGCGCACGTATTCCTGGGGCTGTACACCGGCAGGGAGCACGAGCAACGCGCGACTGCTATTGCCGAGGCGGGGCTGGGGCGAATCAACCGCGTGTGCGAGGCTCTGGGCCTTGCCGTGCCAGACCGTGTCGCTCCAGACAACGGTGCAGCGAAGAAGAAGAAGACCCCGTCTCGGAAGAGGGGCCGCGGCGGGGCGCCTGCCGCGCTTGGCGCGGCGGCTGCTGCTGCTGCTGCTGCTAGTGCTTCCGAGGGTGCGGCGGACGCGGAGTCGGACCCGGCGAGATATGCCGATTCCGGTTTGGGCGGCTCAGACGTCGAAGGCGAGGTATCTTCGGCGAGCGTCCCGGACGGCGGGTTTGCCGCGAGCGGCCGAAGGGGGGAAGCCTCACCGCCCGCCAAAGTCATCGAGGCGGCACCCGTGCGGACCGGCGATGTCGAGGTGGAGCTTTCGACCGTGGCCGCTGTGGTGCCAGAGGCGCCTTCCGCGGGGACGCACGGAGCCGTGCTGCCCTTATCGACAGCAGCAGAAACCGAGGTGCCTCCTGCGACAACTGCCACCATGGAACCTTCGCCCCCGGGCGCGGCAGCCGCGGGGGCTTCGCTAACCGCGGATGCGGGGGCGGTGTCATCGCTGGCTGCCCCGGCTAAACGGCCGTGCGTGCGGCCGGAGCTCCACCGGACACCGCGGGGATTCGTCATGTCCACGGGCATCAGAAGCTTGTGGGACGCCAGCGCAAGCGCCGGAGACCCTGCGGCATACGCGCCTTCTGCCCTCCTGGCCCCGCCGCCCGCCGCGCGGGGACAACCGTCGCCCTCCCCGAACGCGGAGGCTTCTGCCCGCGGCGGGACCATTCCTTCTGCTACCGAAGGTAAGGTGGCCTAGCTTACTCTAGTGTATGCTTTTATGGCTTGGGGTGCTCACCCGTATCCCTGCTTGCAGCGTTGCTCATTCCGGAGGGGGAGCACTTGGCGGAACACGGAGCCTCCGAGCACGTAAGCCCCGCGGACTTCGTGCCGCCTCCGGAGACGATGAGGGCGTGGCGCGGGATTGTGAATGACGCGGCCACGAGCGTCGACCCGCAAGTGCTGCAGGCCTACGGTGCGGGGCGCCTCGAGGACGCCTTCGAGGTGTCTGGGGTGAGGGTAAGTACTCATGCGACAACCCCCGATCTAGCTGAGCTTGCTGAGTCTTCTCCCTCTGCAGACACTTGTGCTGGGGCAGGCCTTGCAAGCGGCCTATACTCGTGGTCGAAAGGCGCTCGAGGATAGACTGCGGGTCGCCGAAGAGGAGCTACGCGAAGCCTCCGGAGCCCGCTCTGCCCAGGACGCCCGCATCCGCCAGCTGGAAGCGGAATGTGCCGAAGCGAGGGCACACGCCGAGGGAGTTGTTGCGTCGGCGCAGGAGTCAGCCGCGGCGGTTGCTGAACAAAAGTTTGCGGTGGAGCGGGATGGGCTCCTAGGGCAGGTCGCCACGCTAGAGAAGGAAAAAGGCGAGCTTGCCTTGACTCTAGCGGAGCGTAACCAGACGCTGGGCGACGCCTCGGTGGTTTTGTGGGACGCCATGCAAGCACTGGAGAGCCATCTTCAAGGGCTGGTAACCGAGGTGCCGGACCGCGCCTTTGGCCCGGATGATTTGTCTCGGACCCTCCGCTGGGTTGGGGATGCCGCGAACGTCGCGCGCGGCGCCGCGACGTCCTTTGGCACCCACTGCGCGTACACTTCGGCCTGCTTGGTGTGCGCGCTCCTCCAGCACCGCGGCTGTACGCACGTCGCCGGGCTGGATGACCCCTAGCTGGAGATACCTGGCGGGGCCGGAGTGATGTCCGGCGCTGTCCGCTCCGCTCGCCGTGCCCTCGGGCCCTTCTTCGACCGGATCTGGGATTATGTCGGGCCGGAAGCCGCACGGATCGAGCTCCGGAAGTCGCTCTACGGGACGGGGAGCCTCGGCCAATTTCTGGACGGGGTCCCTCGACGCGGCGAGGGCGACGCTGGGCCCTCCGAAGGCGCCGGGAACCCGCAGGTCTGACGCCGCGGTGCCTAGGTGTAGGCGTGTGTTGTACTGTTCCCTCTCTTTGCGAATGGAGTACACACTTGCTGCATTTATTCTGACTTTCGCCTACATCCCGGGCAGCTTCCTTGCTGGGGCCGGCTTCTTGCGGCCGACCATCCAACCCGGCGACGCCTTCGACGCTGGCGAAGGGCCGAAGAGTCGCTGCACTTTTGGGCGGGCCGACCTTCTTCGAGCGGGGCCCCAGCTCTAGCACGTGTTAAGGACGAACCCGCGGGATAGCGGCTTAGAGCGGCAAGGATGTTGCCGGACCTTTGTACTTGTGAGTTTTCCGGTATGCAGATTTTCTGGCATTTTAGGATATGCACTGTGTTGATGCCACTTTGGATTCCCCGGTACGCCGCATGCTGCGCGGGGACGAGATCTTCGCTCTCGACGCGCACCGTTGGCGAAGTAGCTGCGCAAGGGTTCCTTAGACCGGCGCTTGCGGGGGCAATCCTTGGCACCTCACCTTTTTACAGCCCGTAGACTGGCGTGTGCGGAGGCGGACCTCAACGCTTCGCCTTTGCATAGTCCGTAGACTCGCGCGTGCGGAGGCAGACCTCGACGCTATGACTTCCTTTATAGTCCGGAGACTCGCGCGTGCGGAGGCAGACCTCGACGCTACGTCTTATTTAGAGTCCGCGGACTAGTGCGTGCGGAGGCGGACCTTGACGCTACGACTTCCTTTATAGTCCGGAGACTCGCGCGTGCGGAAGCGGACCTTGACGCTACGTCTTATTTAGAGTCCGCGGACTAGTGCGTGCGGAGGCGGACCTCGACGCTACGACTTCCTTTATAGTCCGGAGACTCGCGCGTGCGGAAGCGGACCTCGACGCTACGTCTTATTTAGAGTCCGCGGACTAGTGCGTGCGGAGGCGGACCTCGACGCTACGTCTTCCTTTATAGTCCAGAGACTCGCGCGTGTGGAGGCAAACCTCGACGCTACGTCTTATTTAGAGTCCGTGGACTAGTGCGTGCGGAGGCGGGCCTCGACGCTACGTCTTCCTTTATAGTCTGGAGACTCGCGCGTGCGGAGGTGGACCTCGACGCTACGTCTTATTTAAAGTCCGTAGACTGGTGCGTGCGGAGGCGGACCTCGACGCTACGTCTTCCTTTATAGTCCGGAGACTCGCGCGTGCGGAGGCAAACCTCGACGCTGCGTCTTATTTAAAGTCCGTAGACTGATGCGTGCGGAGGCGGACCTCGACGCTACGTCTTCCTTTATAGTCCGGAGACTCGCGCGTGCGGAGGCGGACCTCGATGCTACGTCTTATTTAAAGTCCGTAGACTGGTGCGTGCGGAGGCAAACCTCGACGCTACGTCTTATTTAGAGTCCGTGGACTAGTGCGTGCGGAGCTAGGCTCAACGCTACGTCTTATTTATAGTCCGTGGACTCTCGCGTGCGGAAGCTGAGCTCAACGCTACGTCTTATTTAAAGTCCGTAGACTGGTGCGTGCGGAGGCAGACCTCGACGCTACGTCTTATTTAAAGTCCGTAGACTGGTGCGCGCGAGGGCGTCCCCACTGTGCGTCTTGGTTTATACTCAGGCCCGTCACCTTTGGCTACGGCGAGTGCACACGCGAACATGCGACTTCGATTTATACTCAGTCCCATACCCTTGGCTACGGTGAGTGCACACGCGAACGTGCGTCTTTGTTTATACTCAGGCCCGTCACCTTTGGCTACGGCGAGTGCACACGCGAACGTGCGACTTCGATTTATACTCAGTCCCGTACCCCTGGCTACGGCGAGTGCACACGCGAACGTGCGTCTTTGTTTATACTCAGGCCCGTCACCTTTGGCTACGGCGAGTGCACACGCGAACGTGCGACTTCGATTTATACTCAGCCCCGTACCCCTGGCTACGGCGAGTGCACACGCGAACGTGCGTTTTTGTTTATACTCAGGCCCGTCACCTTTGGCTACGGCGAGTGCACACGCGAACGTGCGACTTCGATTTATACTCAGTCTCGTCCCCTGGCTACGGCGAGTGCACACGCGAACGTGCGTCTTTGTTTATACTCAGGCCCGTCACCTTTGGCTACAGCGAGTGCACACGCGAACGTGCGACTTCGATTTATACTCAGTCCCGTACCCCTGGCTACGGCGAGTGCACACGCGAACGTGCGTCTTTGTTTATACTCAGGCCCGTCACCTTTGGCTACGGCGAGTGCACACGCGAACGTGCATCTTTGTTTATACTCAGGCCCGTCACCTTTGGCTACGGCGAGTGCACACGCGAACGTGCGACTTCGATTTATACTGCGGGAACGCACGCGCTGGCTAAGCCTGCGCGCGCCTTCACCGTGTACTTGCGCGTGATGAAGAAAGATTAGCGACAAACGGCGATCTTCATTACATCCCCGTTTGCGCGGGTGAGCAACTACAAGGGATGGATATACTAACCGTTCGCCCTTGGTGCGGCCGAAGCCTCTAGTCGCTAGATATCTGCAGGGCCCGCCAAGGCACCTCTGAATGGCCCCGCGGACCTCCGCGCTGTGACGCCAGCTTTAGGAGCGCCGTTGGGCTTCGCGACGTGGGCACCTGGTACCTGGCTCGATGCGCCGAGCCATATCCTGGTCGCCTCGGACGGTGATGATGGCCCGGGGACCCGGGATCTTCATGCATAGATAGCCGTGATGTGGTACCGCGCCGAAGGAGTTGAGGATTGGGCGCCCTAATATGGCATTGTAGGGGTACGGAAGGTCGACCACGTCGAAGGTGGCATCTTCGGCCCGTACATTGTCAACTTGGCCGAAGGAGACTTGAAGACCTATTTGGCCCAGCGCCCGCAGGGGCTGTCCCCCGAAGCCCTGCAGTGGGATTCCCGAGGGCCCTAGGTGGCTTCGAGGGATCCCCATCTGGTCGAAGGCCGCCGCAAACAATACGTTCGCGGAGCTACCGCCGTCCACCAAGGCGCGCCCCACGTCGCATCCCGCGATAGTGACCCGGATGAGCAGGGGGTCCTGATGAGGGAAGTCCACACCCTGGGCGTCGTCGGGTGTGAATGTAACTTCGTGCTGTGCCCACTCCGGCGGTGCTTGCGCTGGGTATGCCGCCACGTGATGTAGTCTTCGCGCATAGGCCTTCTGCTGCCGTGTCGAGGCGAATTCCAGCGCAGAGCCTCCGGATATGACGTTAATGACCCTGCGGTGGGTTGCGTCCGGGGCCTGCAGCGACAGGAGGCCCTCCCGAGGCTGCTGTACGTGAGCTTGGATCCGTAAGGTGCCTTCCTGGGGCTGCATCCCTTGCGCCTGTACCTGCACGGGGGCCTCGTACGGGAATTGGACGTGGGCCACCGCGGGCGGACGCGTCTCCGGGTTCCTATCCCTAGCGACGCTATCGCGGAGCGCCGCGATGGAGGTGCAGGTGCGGGTATCATGATTGCCGCGGCCGTGGACCACACACCACAGTCCCTGGTGCTGGTCGTCGTAATCTCCACGATCTTTATCGTCACGGCCCCGGCCATGGCCGCGCCCCCGGCCACGGCGCCCCCGACCGCCCCGGCCCGCAGGAGCGCCCTCGTCGGAACCGCCTTCAATGTCGAGGACGTACCGGTTTCACCTCGACCTCTGTTGGCCGCGCTTGGGCTGATCGGACGACTCCTTATGCGAGGCGTCCCTGCGGTCGGGGGCCTCCCTGGATGACTCCTGCTTACGTTTTCCCTTCGAAGAGCCGTTCTTCGGAGGGTCTTCGGCTTTTGCCGAGGCTCCGGCCTGGTTGGTGTCGGAGTCGTCACCTTGCCTTCGCCGCGCGTCTTCTTCCGCCCTGGCATATTCCTCCATTTTGTCGAAGAGCTTCGCCACCGTCTTGATTGGCTTTCGCGCATTGTACTTGGCCATCGAGCCCGAACGAAGGCCCTGTATGGCTGCATTAACGATGGTGGTTTCGTTAACGTCTTTCACTTGGCATCGAATCTTGGCGAAGCGCTTGAAGAAGTCCCGGAGCCTCTCCGAGGGTTTTTGCTTTACAGCAAAGAGTTGGTCCGCGTCGACTCGGTCGACGTAGTTTCCTTGGAAGTTGTTGTGGAGGCGGACGCGAAGCTGCTCCCACGCGTAGATGGAGCCCGACTCTATAGTAAAGAACCAAGAGAGCGCCACGCCTTGCAGCGCGAGGGGGAGTCCCTTCGCCTTCGTGGTGTCGTCTCCGCCCGCGGCTTCGATCGCGGTTTCGTACACGCGCACGAACTCACGGGGGTCCGTGTCGCCTTTGTACGAGTCGATGGCGCTAGGAAACTTGAAGTCTTCGGGCCATGCCGCCTGCTACAGCCCCGCCGAAAGTGGGGACTCCGGATCTACGCGCCGCAGCGGCACGCGGCTAGACGTGGGGGCTTCGCGACTATCCGCCCTCTCCGGCGTGGGCTCGGGCGCGATTATTGGCGCGGCCTGCTGGCTCTGAGCCTCTTGCATATTGCGGACGGCTCCGCGAAGGTCCCCTAGCTCCCGCTGGAACGCGTTGAGGGCCGCCAGCAGGGCGCTTTCTGCCGCCTGTGCAGGCGGGGTCGCCGGTACTCCCAACGGGCGGATCGGCGCCGGCACGACCGCGTCGCGGGGTCCCGAGCTGCCGTCGCTCCGTCGTGGCTACCTCGAACCGCCCGGTCCACGCTGCCGGCGAGGGTTGCGGCGGGGGCGGCGAGGTCGACTGTCGTTGCGTCGGCGGGGTCGGTTGTCTCCGCACCAGCGTCGACGTCTTCGACCGCGGGGTCCGTCCCCGCGACGCCGGTGACGGGGCGGGTCGACGCGGTGCCGATGACGGGGTTGGTCGTCGCGGTGCCGGTGACGAGGTTGGTCGTCGCGGTGCCGGTGACGGGGTTGGTCGTCGCGATGCCGGTGATGAGGTTGGTCGTCACCGCGTGGACGTCGGCGTCTTCGGCCACCGCGCCTGCCGCTGCCGATGCCGAAGCCCTGGTACTCATACGACGCTCCGGCCCGGCCGCCTTCTTTCCCTTCGCCGCCGCTGACGAAGCTTTTTTCGGTGCCATCCTACTTCTTCGGTCTTCAGGCTTGTCCTTGTCCTCCCCACGGACGGCGCCAACTGTTGTGGCTACGGGCCAAACAGAGAGAGAGATGGTAGGGGAGAGTGATGGAAATGAGTATGATGGCCTGGCCTCTCCCCATGACCTGTATTCATATATATACCCATGAGGAGTGCTTTTACAGCTATACCCTTACATCTGATCATCCCCTTCAGGGGTATTTGTGTCATTACACGTGGCCTACTCTGGGCCTTATACCTTCCTACCAGGCCTGCTGGGTTTAGGTGGGGGCCATCCCTACGACAAGTGGAATTTTGATTTCTTCAAGAGTCGCCGTCGTCACCGTGCTCCATTTGATGTGCCACCACTTCCCATGTGTTCCTCGGGTCCCTAGCAACCCATTTTGCCAGTTGGATTCATCCCTCGTGTCTCTCCTCGCCGGCACCACCGTCAAAATAGTGAACTCCCATCCTCAGTTCAAGAATTTTTTGCTAATGTGGCCTCGTTTGTGCGTTTTTTTTGCAAGATTGGTGCCTGGCGTTGGACAATTGCTAAAATTGCCCTCACTACTAGAAAATAGAGAAAACCTTACATCCATGAATTATGCTGATGGGCCCACAACAACCGTCAAGTTATACTATTTTGGTCATGGGAATAGTAACTCCCTCAGCAAAATTCTAAATTTCCTAACGGTTATAATAAAAGTCTCAATACAATATATTCCCTGATGGTTACAACCGTCAGGTTAAATGGTGTTTGGACGCGCCAAAATAATTGGTTTCATGCAATGTATCACGCGGGCGTGCGTGGGACACAGAAAAAAAACCTGAGCGGCATTTTCCTAAATTAAACACTCCACGGCCAGTCGAAGCGGTATGCCTCCTCAAATTCCTAGCGTCTCCCCATCCACTATCGGTACCTCTCTCGATCTGCCGCCTCCATGAAGCTACCATCTGAGCCTCTCCCCATTTGCCACCTCCACAAATCCACCACCAGAACCTCTCCCTATCTGTTGCCTCCACGAATCCGTCACCCACACCTCTCCCCATCCGCCACCTCCACCAATCTGCCACCAGTGCCTCTCCCCATCTGCCACCTCCACCAATCTGCCACCTGCGCCTCTCCCCATCCGCCTCCTACACGAATCTGCTGCCCACGCCTTTGCCCATCCACCATCTCCACGAATCTTTCGCTGGTGCCTCTCCCCATCTGCCACCTCCACCAATCCACCACAATGCCTTTTGCCATTTGCCGCCTCAACCAATCTGCCGCCAGCACCTCTCCCCATCTGCTGCCTCCACCAATCCACCGTCGACACCTCTCACCATCTGCCGCCGACACCTCTCCCCATCCACCGCCTCCACTAATCCACTGCTGGCACCTCTCCCTATCCGCCGCCTCCACTAATCCACTGCTGGCACCTCTCCCTATCCGCCGCCTCCACCAATCGGCCGCCTCTACGCCATCTCTGGCCACGCCCGCCATCTCCACGCCATCTTCGGCTGCGCCTACCACCTATACGCCCTCTTTGACCACGCCTGCCATCTCCACGCCATCTCTGGCCATGCCCGACATAGAAGAACTCTTGCCCCAAAAAAGGTATAAAGAATCGTGAGTTGTACCTTCTCTCTTTTGTAATTCTAGTTTTTTGGTTGTTGACTTTCAAGGTATTTGACTTCTCTGTGTGTTGAAATGAATTGTTACATATGTCCCTACTATTACAATTTTACTTCTATCTGATGTAAATTGGATCAATTTAATGTGCTGCAGGTTAGTACATATAACTAGTATACTGTAAGTCTGAAATAGCAAAATCTGGATTATACATGGTGTTCTAGTGTATATAACTTCATTGTAGCTTTCTTGTTTCAACCGATTAGATTTATATTGTGATTCTGATTTGTTAAGGCCAAAAATTGATGATCTTTTATTTCGTTAATTCATTTGTGGAGCGTTGTGAAATTATCTATGTTTAATAGTGATTCCTACCTTTCTCGAATAAATATGGCACTTTGAGTAATCAAAATTATGTCCTTTTGTTGCAAATGCAACGTTACCTTGGACCAAATTTGTTCTTGTCTTACATATGAGTTATCTCACAAACCATGTCATGTGTTGATTCCTAAATTAATAATTATGTGCAGATTCTCCATCATATGATATTCATACAATACATATGCAAGATACGTAGTATCAGATAATGTAACCAACTTAACCATGTCATGTTGGTGTCAAATAAATTTATAACTAACATAATCAAGTTGTTGAACACAGAACTACTTAATGGTGGACCATGAATGGATGTATATTGGCTGGAAGCATGGTAGAGCTACCTCTAATGAATGGATTGATCACACCACACAATTCTTGGATTGTACATTCTCTAATCCAAGTTTAGTTGAAGGTGACACCATTCAGTGTCCGTGTGTAATGTGTCGAAACTATTTTTGGCACAACAGGTGCACTGTCGAGTTGCACTTGAGTAAATATGGGTTTAGGGCAAATTGTCAAACACGGACAATACATGGTGGGAGCCTTGTCATTCAGAATGATGAATTCAATGAATCTGATTAGATGGATAATATGTTGGGTGACCTAGCCAGTGACCATCCACCAACATTTGATAAGGAGCCAATGCCTCTGCATAGGCTTTCTATAGGATGGTTGCTAGTGCTGATGAACTAGTCTATGAGAACACAACACATTCTTGTCTATCTTGTTGCTTGTTTGCTAGCTATGAAGTCACAATACAATATGTCAATTGCACACTATGATGATGTATTACAAATAATTCATGAGCGTTTGCCCATAGAGTCTATGTTGCCTGAAGACTTCTACCGTTCAAAGTAACTATTAGAGGGCCTTGGTATGCCATATGTGAAAATTGATGTATGCTATAATAATTGCATGATTTATTAGAAAGATAACTTGAAGTGTAACTTCTGTAATACCTCTCGATATGAGGTAAGCAAGAATAAAGTCCCATGTAAAGTAATGTAGTTTCTTCCCATTACAAATAGACTACAAAGGTTGTATGCACATAAATAGACAACAAAGCTAATGTGACCGCATAATCGTTCCACATTAGGTAAGATGGTTCATCCATGTGATGGGGAAGCTTGGCAACAATTTGACGAGGACTTCCCAAACTTTGCAAGCGATCATAGAAATGTGCAACTTGCTATAGCAATAGATGGTTTCACACCATTTAGTTTGAGTGCTGCTCCCTACTCATGTTGGCTAGTGTTGTGGCTCCATTGAATCTTCCCCCAAGCAAGCTCTTGAGGCCAGAATATATATCCCTTGCCCTTGTTATCCAGGGAAGAAAATAAATATTCTAATGCAACCTTTAGTTGACAAACTTATCAAGTTGTGGGAGGGGATAGAAACATGGGATGCTTCACTCCAGCAAAACTTTACAATGCATGCAACATATCTGTGGTCAATCCATGATTTTCCTGCATATGGTATATTTGTTGGATGGAGCACACATTGTTCATTTGCGTGTCTAGAATGCTTGTGTGAAGGTAAAGCAATTCCACTTCATAATGGCCGCAAGGCGGTTTGATTGTTATAGACGCTTTCTACCTAGGGACCATGAATTTAGAACCCAAGCTTATGCATTTTGAAAGAACACAACAGTGCTTGAGGAGGCACCTAGGTTTTTAACAGGAGAGGAAGTCAAAGCCCAAATAGACAATTTATAGCAGATACAAAAAACTCTGTCAAATTGCACAATTGGACATACAAAAGTTGCTTTTGGCAACCTCCATACCATAAGAAATTGAAGCTCTGGCATTGATATGATGCACAATGAAAAAATGTAGCTGAAGCTATATGGGACACATGCTTTGATATACCCGATAAGACAAAAGATAATGCTAAGGCAAGACAAGATTTAGTTGAGGTTTGTCACCATCTTTCACTACATTTGGAGATGAAGGACAATGGGAAGTGGCACAAGCCTAGGGCTCTATTTTGCATCATTAAGAATGATAAGACCACTATCCTTAAGTGGTTTCAAGACTTGAAGTTTCCTAATGGATATGAAGCCAATAAAAGGCGAGGTGTTAACATGATACAAAAGAAGATTTTTGGCCTCAAAAGCCATGACTTCCATATATTCATGGAATGCTCGCTCCCAGTTGCATTTTGTGGGTTCCTTTTGGCGAATATATGGCTATGCTTGGCTGAGCTCAGTTTTTTATAGGCAGTTATGTGCTAAAGAGATAAGCAAGGATACCAAAGTCTCACTAGAACAGAATGTTGTAGTGCTTCTATGCAAATTAGAAAAGATATTTCCTCCCGGTTTCCTTAATCCTATGCAACATCTAATCATATATCTGCCTTATGAGGCTCGACTAGGAGGCCCGCTAGATGTATCCATATGAGAGGTAAACATAAGTAGTGCCACTATTGTTTTCTTTGTAGCCTGACAATACATCTAATTAATTGTTTGGTCCTTG